>OY804592.1:20523732-21723732 GCA_963680895.1 Fragum sueziense
ACTACAGTGTTTTAATGAGTGATTGGATATGATACCCAAAATCAAAGCTTCACAACGACTGCCAAATTTTCCGCTATTTTCGACGTGCAACACACTCTGATGAAAATAGCGAAAAATCAAAATATCAAAGAGCGTATTTACATCAGAGAAGACTCGGATTAGACTGTTTTCAGATCTGTTCCCAAAACAGGGAGAAAAAATGCTGCGGGTATTGTTTGTAGTTTCTTTAACTACTTGATCTACCAAGTAAGCAAAGGGTAATTAAGGGAAGCATAAAAAGGTTGCTGAATGCTGAATGTGGAACGAAACTTATTGGGACGAAACAGGCTCAAATGAAAACAATAGTGAAATTACGGATCAAACAACGTAATTTGACCGTATTACCTGTCCTGTATGTGTAACTACATCTACATCCTTTCCATCCAAGGCCTTCATGTTCGTAGATGTGCAGAAATGGCGAGGTAAAATGGTATTTTTGGGTAACCTAGACAGTCCTCTGACAATCGACGCCATTTTCGATCCTTTTTTTAAGTAACCGAACGGATTTCTTTTGTTAGAAAGGAAAAACACAAACTGTTTAGAGTAGACACGTTCTAGATAGACGTTCTAAAGTCATGTAAAAAAATGTTTTTTCTTCAATTTTCTTTCTAATGAATCATTGAATTTGGTTGGTTTAGTTTCATTTATATTGAAAAACAGATATTTGGAATTCAACTCTTCAATAAGAAGATAAATAAAAATAAAATGACAGATGGCGGGAAATTTGAGTTATGTCGCTAACACTCAAAACCCAACAAAACCAGGATTAAATGTACCGACAGGTCACATAATACTTGGTTCTAAATGGAGGAACTCAGATTTGAGTGTAGCATTGAAAGGTAAAATACTTTTGTGGTGGAAAATACTATTGTGAGTGACAGAGAATAGAGTGTAGACCTGGGGGTAGAGTTTTAAAACTAGTAGACTAGTAGTCAAGGCATTCAACAATATGATAGCTATCTTCAATTCCAAACCCGCTTAAAGCTACTATTTCCCAGATTTGGACCCAAAAATTGTCAAATACAAACGAAATGTACACTTTTTAAGCTTTATATGACCTGATTAAATGATTACGACAAACTATTGAAGCAACGACTCATTTTTTCGCAATTTGATACCAAATTCATGAAGCGATGTCGAAAGTAGGTCAAAACAGTACGACATGCGACTTTCTTAAATGACGTCACAACATACATGATGACGTCATATTGAAATTCAAGTATGAATCTCGTTTGAATCATGGTCCGCGCTGTATGCGCATGCGCAACAATTTAAAAATAATTCTAACCCCATCAGTGATGGGGTTGAATTTAGGTTTGGATTCTCCCTAAATTCAGCTATCTGTTTTGTAATTTCAGCTCATTCTCTGTCTGAATCGCATATTATTAACCATCCCGAGGTGGTCAACACAAAAGTTTTGCATATTTTTTCAAAAAATTTCATTTTTTGCAATTAGACCATCTGTTACCGTCGCCCTTTAACAATAAGCCATATACTGTTGCTACAGTACTAATCATAAAAATCTAGATCAGACATTCTCACAATAACTGCAGACAATATAGATCTAGGATTTGATTATCAATCAATCATTTTCTTTCACAAAAAAGTAGATCTAGGTCTGGTGTTAGATCTATATTTTAACCATTTCTTCGCATTTTTGATTGCATTAGCAGATTTTGAATTAGCACAAAACTATATCTGTTGTGACTCGGACTGACTCCAGTCCATATTTTTCAGAAAATCATTTATTTTCTATTTTTAATCTTTAGTAAGGAATACATCTTTTGTTCTAATCAAAATGTTTAGTTTCAATTCTGTATTTAGATCTAGAGATCTATAATCAAAAAGATCTTCAACTGAATGAAAGTTATTAAGTTAATTCCCTCTCCTGTAAAATTTTATGAACTTCAGGGTTTCTAAAAAAACCAAAATGATTTTTTTACAGTTTACCCCCCCCCCCCCAAATTGAATTTTGTGCCCTCAATTTTTGCAAACAGCCTTATATGTCTCTTATAGAGAGGGTACATAAACAAGCATGCTGTGAAACTGGTTTTACCCCCAAATTTAACCCTTTCCCAAACAAGACCTGGTTTTGACGTCCCTAATAGAAACTGCTTGGGAAAACATTGAAACAAAAGGAGAAACTGCTGATAACCAGCAGTTTCTCCTTTTGTCTCAATATTTTCTATGCCATATTTAACAGAAATCGTATCTTTAATAACATCCATTTTGTCATTTGTGGCAGTTTTTGAAGTGGATCACCCTAAATTTTTGTCGTTTGGGAAAGGGTTAAAAGTCAGCGGAAACCTTGTAGTTTCAATAGTTTTGCACTAAGCCCTCAAGTTGAAGATAACTGTTGTACATAATTGGTAAATGGTCACATATTTCTTTAAACAAATTTTTATTTTGCCATGATAGTTTTTGAAATTTTAGGAAAAATATCATTAATGATTATTCTTTTACTTTGTCATCATATGTATCATTTCCCAAAGTACGAAATTGTACTGACACTGAGACACTCTACTATAAAACTTCGTGCACACAAAGTCAACAGAATGATACAGATAGCTGCTGGATATTGATTTTTTTAAATTCAGAAGTTGTTTTTCTGTTGACTTTATTTTGACTTTCAGGGACTGTGAACATCCTGTACGAAGACAACCTGGGATATCTTGATTTTTACACAACCAATCACAGTGGAGTGGTGTATGCTTCTGAAGCTGATCTGGTCTCACAATCTAGTGTGAAGAGAAAACTGGCGGTTCTTAGAAAGGTAAATTAGTAAAAATGAAGGAATATTCTTATAGATGAGAAGAAACTGTTTAGTGAACTGAAAACACAAAAAGACATGCTCATTTTGAGAACTAAACTAAGGTACTAGTGCATTGCTGTGTAAGAAATTTTCATGCCTTTTGCATGAACATCACCTAGTAAGGTTTTGAAGGTAACATTCTTACAATAAAAATTGTCCTGTTTCAACTTTACAGGAAATGTCTAAAGTATGGTCTCTGGTTGGACGACATATGATCCGATTTATCAATTTCTATGTTTTCTCTTTGCCCTAGGTAGGTACTCTAACATACTGTACTACAAGACTTTTCCAACTTGTTTTGATTCATTTGACAGTGCTCAATCCATCCTTTGTGGTTCAATGCATGTGTTATTCCAATCCAAACATCATTTCCTTGCTCCAGGCAAACAAAGTTCAAGTGCTGGTACTAGCTGAGAAGACAGGATCTAGTGGCCAGTATTACCAGGACTTCCAGAAGTATGTGGCCCTGGAACTGGGGTTCTCTATTATACCTATACCGGGGCAGACAGAGGCTGCAGGAATCTTAGCTCAAATGGTAAGGATCATGTATACTGACAAGAAGGCGAATTAAGGACTAATGCCAAACTGTATGTGCGTAACTAGGCTGCTCTTAGTTTATGCTAGTTATGACTTATGTGCAAGTTAATAATTTCTAAGTCAGCCCATACTCTTTCAAAACCAATAACATCATAAGTTGCTTAAGAACTCTTAATTGTTTTATTCTTTCAAGTAATCCCCATTTAAGCTTTAAAGTTATTACTAAAACGAATAAGTATTTTGGAAGGTATATTTAAATACCCATGTCAGTTATCTTATCCATGTTATCTTGATTTAAAGTGCCACTTATGAATGCTACAACAACAGATCTAACTAGAAGCTATTCATAACAGGTACATACAGAAAATAAACAGGAGACCAACCCATTCACGAAGAAAAGAAAGTCGGAGAACAACGATGAACTACTGCTTGCTACTGTACAAAAGATACCGAAACTTGGTAATATCAAAGCTAGAAAACTACTGGAACACTTCAAAAGTAATTATTCTTCACCTAAAGTTTTCGTCTAGTTTATTTGGATAAAATGGGATCATTTGATCATATGTTTTTGTGAATTCCTATTTACAAGATAACCTTTGTCCTTGATCATGCCATAAAACGATTGTGAGTTATGTTAATTAATAAAACAGTACAGAGATGAAATAAATCTTACTGTGCTTACATTTGTATTTCTATCAAAATCATGTATCAACATATATTTGATTCCTGTCTTTTTTATTCTAAATATTGACGGTTTCACATATTCCTATTCATTATACCCTCGTTGAGTGTAAAGTCGTACAAATCGCCTCATTACACGTATTTTTAAACTGAAAATTAAATACTGTAGAATATGGCTTTAAAATTAACAAGACATTTTTAAATAAACAGCGTATCGACCTATATCTTCATTATGTTAACGATAACACATTTCCATGGTTGTAGGTCTCCAAGCCATTAATAAAGCATCTATAGAGGTAGGTGTTTGTTCTGTATAGTTTTTTCCTTAACACTTTCCCAAACAAGACCTGGTGTTGATGCCTCATTAAAAATATTTCGATGAACACATTGAGAGGAAAGAATAAATTGCTGATGAATGATGATCAGAATTTTCCTACATTACAACGTCGCTTTTCAACAAACCTCCTTTACTTGCAGATTGTTTTAAGCTGCAGTTACTAGGTTGTCTAGGTTGTCGTTGGAAAGCAGCATTGATTACAATGTGTATCAAGTTTTTTTCGTGCAAAACTTTCAAATGAGATAATTTAGAAAAAGTTCATTTTGGGAAATGAGATATATATGTTTCCAAAACCAACTTTGTCGTACAGTTAGATAGAATTGAAGATTCCCTTTTCATTTTTCAGGAACTATCGCAGTTAGTTGGAAAAGCCTCTGCTCAAAACCTACGACAGTTTTTTGACTCGAAACCAGACTGAAGCGTGCGAAGTGTCAGGAGTCAGAACTACAGCTCGAAATATCTACGCTTTTCAATGAAAACCTCGTAACTGCAGCTTAAAACAGGCTGCAGTTACGAGGTTTTAGTTGAAAAGCGATATGTTGATCTAGATACAAATAGTGGTCAACAGACAAATTGTATGAAATGAGCAGTGATAAAAAATTAGCCCTTTCCCAAACGTCGACAGGATGAGTGTCAATAAGGCTTATCCGTGGCCCAACCCGATTGTCTACATATTCGCCATACTTGACCACGAACATATTCGACCCCTTTATAGGCAAAGTATCGACTTGATCAAAGTCTTGTTTTGGAAGATATAAAATTAAAGTGGGCGGGTAGCTCACCCGCTATGCAATCAGGTTTCTTAAATCTCTGTTTCTACTAATACTATTGCTTTGAAACTTTGCGCATGCCTCTGTGACCATAATATCGGCCTCTTGGCAATGATTCTTTACTCTGACATGTAATTTAGTGCAATTTTTACCCTCTTCGGATTAAGAAGTCGCATTTTGCTGTCCTGAGACAGCTCTTGTTCAATTTTCAGACCCATCCCCATCGGATACCTTTCATGCTTTATTTATTGCCCTTTTTCCCTGTACATGGCCTCCAATGGAATGAACAACAACATGCTCTACATTCAAACTGCATGACATTATTTCACTGCATCTGATGTTTTAAAATTATGAATCGTTAATAAAACTGTACAAGAAATTGACCACCTGATAGCATAGCAGGTGAGTTACCCCACCAATTTGATTTGTCTTCCAAACCAAGGCCCTATCTAGAGCCTTCAAGTCGATACTACATAAGGTCAACATCTACATCTACAGGTTTCGCGCGGCCGTCACACTTGACTGTTATAGCGCGTTTGGGTCTGCGTTAGAAAAGAAAAAGTATTTGAATAATAGGAAAGGTAGAAAGCAGTTTAGAGGAAAGTTAGAAAAGAATAGAAAGGGGGATATCCATGACTTTCCAATTTTCAATCTCTAACCTGTCTCCCTTCCGAGGCGGTGCCAGGGGCCAATTGTCCCCGAGAGCATAGCCTAAATATATCCCTAGAGTGTACTTGGCATGGACCCTACTTATTTAGAATTTAAGGTTTGATAGCTCCCGCTTGAAGGATACCAATCCGGGAGCCTCAGCTGCTGATGCTGGTAAAGAGTTCCAGAGGTCCTGATGGTGCTTGGAAAGAAGCTATTCTTGTATAGTTCAGTTGACACAGGAATTTGAAGAAATCTCTTGTCATGTGTAGAACATGTGGATCTAGATGTCTGTGTTGGTGTCAAATAGTCATCCGCGGGTATTGCTACTAAGCCATGGACAATCTTGAATAGCATTGTCAACTTAGTCTTTGTCCTGCGAGATGATAGTGACTCCCATTCTAGGTGATCCAACATGTCAGTTACACTACTGGTGTTCCTATATCTGTTTGTGACATATCTTGCGGCGCGTCGTTGAACATGTTAGTGGTTAAGAATGGAGAAAAAGAAGGAAATCGGGCTGGGTCGCGGAAAGGGCCTTAACCCATTGCCAAACAACAACATTTTATGGCGGTCCAAATTGAAAGACTCTGCAGGCGACGAGTTCAAGTAAAAGAGATTCTTAATTTTAAGGTCTTTTTGGAAGGAAAAAAATGTGGAAAATGGTGAAATTGCTTGTCACAAGCAATTTCTTCATTTTCCACTCTGTTTTCCAAAGCCATTATTTCGTAAGGAGTAAAAAAGAGGCATTGTGTGGTAATGGATTAATGACACTCATCCTCTTAGACTGTTCCATTTTGAAAGCTACTGCAGATGACAAAATTTATGTTGATAACGAAAGTATTTATACAAAATACTAATAAAACACAGAAAATATCTAGGCAAAAGGAGAAAATGATGATCATCAGTATGCATCAATGTTTTCCCAAGCTGCTACTTTCAGGGACGTCAAAACAAGATCTTGTTTGGTAAAGGGTTAATTCTTTATCCCGTTTAAAGTAGACAGATCAAGGGATTCATATTATAGCGCACGATAAATGACCTGACAGAGACTCTCCATCGATTATCTTGAGATGGTCTGCCAGGTCATTTATCGTGCGCTATATTTTTTTTTGTGTAATTGCTAATAATTCCACATTTTCTTTGGGACTTCTTAATTTGTACTCAAAACGTTAAGTTTGAAAATAAAGTGTTTTTTGTTGTATAATGTGTTCGTACATTCCTTGTCAAGCCTAACTCTGTCACAACCGTTTCTCTAATCTGAAAATGACGCATCGGGCCAGAGATACAAATAAAAGGTGTTTTTAGTCCCCTACCGGCGAAGCCGAATGGGACTTTAGGTTTGCACTCTGTCCGTCAGTCTGTCCGTCCGTCCGTCCGTCTGTCCGTCAGTCCGGTCAATTAGTTTTCCAGACTTTTTTTCTAAACGGGGGTAGCTATTGAGCTGATTTTTGGAATGTAGACCCGCATTGATGAGTTACAGAACAAGTTTAAGTTTCGTTCCGGTCCAATGATTTTTGAGGAAGATATGGATGCTGGACTTAGAAAATTACTGGGAAATTACAGTTTTCCAGACTTTTTTTCTTAATGCTGGCAGCTATTGAGCTGATTTTTGGTATGTAGACTCACATTGATGAGTTACAGAACAAGTTTGAGTTTCGTTCCGGTCCAGTGATTTTTTGGGGGAAGATATGGATGCTGGACTTAAAAAATTACTGGGAAATTACAGTTTTCCAGACTTTTTTTCTTAATGCTTGCAGTTATTGAGCTGATTTTTGGTATGTAGACTCGCATTGATGAGTTACAGAACAAGTTCAAGTTTCGTTCCGGTCCAGTGATTTTTGAGGAAGATATGTATGCTGGACTTAGAAAGTTACTGGGAAATTACAGTTTTCCAGACTTTTTTTCTTAATGCTGGCAGCTATTGATCTGATTTTTGGTATGTAGACTCGCATTGATGAGTTACAGAACAAGTTTGAGTTTCGTTCCGGTCCAGTGATTTTTGGGGAAGACATGGATGCTGAACTTAGAAATTACTGGGAAATTACAGTTTTCCAGACTTTTTTCTCAATGCTTGCAGCTATTTAGCTGATTTTTGGTATGTAGACCCGCATTGATGAGTTACAGAACAAGTTTGAGTTTCGTTCCTGTCCAGTGATTTTTGAGGAAGATATGGATGCTGGACTTAGAAAATTACTGGGAAATTAGTTTTCCAGACTCTTTTTTCTAAACGCTTGCAGGTATTGAGCTGATTTTCGGTATATGAACACATATTGACGGGATACAGAACGAGTTTGAGTTTCCTTCTGCTCCAGTGATTTTTGGGGAAGATACGGATGCTGGAATTAGAAAATTTCTGTGAAATCACAGTTTTTCAGACTTTTTTCTTATTGCTTGCAGCTATTGAGCTGATTTTTGGTATGTAGACCCACATTGATAAGTTACAGAATAAGGTTGAGTTTCGTTCCAGTCCAGTATTTTTGAGGAAGATACGGATGCCAGCAGCTGGACTTTGATTTTTTTTTGGGGCTTCTTTTTCTAAACACATATATAAAGCCGGTAGGGGACTTGGTATTTTTTTTTGCAATACTTCAGAATGCTTGTTCAAAATGCTTTACTTCATTAAATTGTTTCATCAAACTCTATGTTGTGGGTACTTATTAGAATCGTCTCAATGAGACGATTGTAATGAGTACACACAACATATGGTTTGGAATTGAAATAACAAATATAGATTGTATTCAACCCACTTATCTGTAGCTCCGATCGGACTCTCCTAGAAAATTGATAAGATTTTCCCGATTTTGTGTCGCGATTGCGAAAGGAAGGAATGTGGAGACTCTTCACAACGGGAAATGCTTCCGGGTCGTAGTGCACAAGCATAGATCCGTCAAAATGTATTTCCTCCTTTTGCTGCATTGATTCTGTGACTGTAGAATAGACAGATGCACGAAATGTGTTACTACATACTAGCAAACTATCAGTGTACTGATCAGATGTGTTTTAATGAATCTCTCAAGAACTAGTTTCTTGTGCGGTCGTGACCTTTTATGGGGCAGGGGGGGGGGGGGGCAAATGCAGATCCCAAAAGAGATGGTAAATTGCAAGGGTGATTGTGTTCACGAAAGCATAATTGAAGATTTTGGTGCTATTTATACCACTTTCTTGGAAGAAAATTAAAGACCAATGAATGGTACATCAGGCAGGCTAAGTAAATGGTACCACAGAGACTTTTGAAAGAAGCTAGATGCAAATAGACCAATCTTACCGTATATGTATTAGGCCCGTTTCGTTGAGATGTCACAACATTTTGGAACTTCCTTAATTCGAAAAAGAGGATGATTTTTTTTTTGTAGATCAATGAAGTTGAAATGATTATAAGGCATGCAATATATATGGAACCAATCGAAAGTGAACATATTTCAAACCTTACGAGACTGCCGTCGGTTATATTCGAAAATGTAACTCGCACACCTCCAATTAGCTGTATAGTTACGACATTTTCGAACTTAACCGACACTGTGAAATGTTCTATCTTATCAGGATAGAATAATCATTCATCTTTCCATTTCGCCCTTTATGGTACGTGTAACAAGACTTATATACTGACTGACTTTAAAAACGCATCACTTATTTTTCAAAATGTTTTCGTAGTTAAAGTCAACAGGATCAAATTTGTACTTCTGATATAATATTTCAACCAATAAGACACGATGCCCAATAAAATTCATTGCAGTCAGTTACTACGTTATTTCGCACGACGTCAACGAGCAAAATATGGATAACGTTTACGTAACTACACCTTAGGTGACCAACTGGATTTTTGTTTTCATATTCCATATTCAAATGTCCAGGAGTTACTTGTATTTCTCAATCAATTTGATTAAACAAAAAACAAGAGGACCATGATGGTCCTATATATCGCTCACCTGAACCAAAAGGATATGAGCCACAATTTTGTTCAATTCAATTAATATTTACGACTTTAAGACTGAAAACGAACTTATGGTCAATAACGTTGTGAAAATCGAACTCATCCGAGATCTTCTGGTGTCCAACATTGTGTCCAAGTTTTGTCTTGATTGATTAATAATTGTAAATTTTAGAGTATAAACAAGATCGAAAACAGTCGAAAAAGGCAATTTTGTCAAATTCAAGGGCAAGTAACTTTCGATTTTCTGATCAGATCAGACTGAAAATCCAAATGATCAAAGATCTTATAATCCCCAACATTGTGTCAAAGCTTTGTCTTGATTGATTCATATTTGTACATTCTAGAGTGTAAACGAGGTCAAAAACAGCCGAAAATGACAATTTTGTCAAATTCAAGGGCACATAACTCTCAACTTTCTGAAAAAGATCAGACTGAAAAACGAACTCATCAAACATCTAAGGGTCCCAAATATTGTGTTTAAGTTTTGTCTTGATTGATTTATAATTGTAGATTCTAGAGGGTAAACAAGGTCAAAAACAGCCTAAAATGGCAATTTTGTCAAATTCAAGGGCACATAATTCTTGTCTTTCTGATCAGATCACACTGAAAATCGAACTCATCCGAGATCTTATGGTCTAAAACATTATGTCCAAGTTTTGTCTTGATTGATCAATATTTGTAGACGCTAGAGTGTTAACAAATTAAAAAGTAGCTATTTTTTGACGTTCAAGGGCACATAACTCCTGACTTCCTGGTCCGATCTGACCCAAAATCGAACTCATCCGAAAACTTAAAGTCTTAAACATTATGTCCAAGTTTTGTCTTGATTGATCAATATTTGTAGACGCTAGAGTGTTAACAAGTTAAAAAGTAGCTATTTTTGACGTTCAAGGGCACATAACTCCTGACTTCCTGGTCCGATCTGACCCAAAATCGAACTCATTCGAGAACTTATGGTCATACATGTTTTGTTGAAGTTTGGTTAAGATTGGTCAATATTTGTGGATGCTAGAGTGTTAACAACAAATTGTGAACAGACGGACGGACGGACGGACGGACGCCGACGGACAAAAAGCGACCACAATAGCTCACCTTGAGCACTTCGTGCTCAGGTGAGCTAATAAAGCCAAGAGACCAAAGTTCGTTGAGCACACACATTTTTTAATTATTCTAAGCGGGTGTTTGTCAACGAGAACGGACGAGACGTTTTAATGTAAACCAATCGACGATTTTTCACTTTCATTAACGTAGCCAATCTACAGGGATTGCTGCTGAGCATCAGCGTCCTGATCAACCGTTTAAAACGAGCTTACGTCAAGATAATAACATACGTCAACTTCAATATCGTAATTGGTTTACAACAACGTTTTAAACTGCAATTGTAATACAAAAATGTTGCTACTGACAAACTCTTGCCTTAACAGTGAATCAACGAATAAGATATTGTGGTTTTCCCTACTGGCGATTACGCCCATGGCAGATACTTACAGAAAGTCATCATCAGATCAGGAAGCGTTCGGCCTAGACATGATGAAAAACGGACGCCAAAACTTTTGAATACTCTCCAGCAATATATGGTAGATAATTCAAGCCCAAAAGAATAAAGATTTTATTTCAACTCGAGGGTCAATGAGGTCACGATTGTGGAATGTTTTTCATACTCAGAGCGGAATTACTTGTCATTAAATAGAGAAAACTGTCAAATTCCTCACATCACCTCTCTTTAGATGGCTATATCTCAGTCATTTAATCGAATTCTTGTCTGAAATTTTCAGGACATGTTGGGAA
The DNA here is from genome assembly GCA_963680895.1 of Fragum sueziense. NCBI lineage: Eukaryota > Metazoa > Mollusca > Bivalvia > Cardiida > Cardiidae > Fragum > Fragum sueziense. The sequence goes on from OY804592.1 coordinate 20,535,279, forward strand.
GACGTCAAGCTGTTGCTGAATATATAAAACAGTCGATTATGTATTTTGCATATTATTGCTGGATGAACTTTAGTGATGCGTTTTTAAAGTCAGTCAGTTTATTTTGTCTGTACCAAACAAACGTACGGTTGATAGATTAATGGCATAAAATTAAATGCACTTTTCGTCCTGTTGCTCTGCAAGAAATGTGTATTCCTTTAGACAAGATGTTTCTTTCATATCCACGTAGTAGTTCAAAGTAAATATACTCAAAGGCAAAAGTAACTTTACAGTTTTAGAATAATTATATTTTCTTAATTTCAAAGCATATTTATGATATTTTCACGACCATATGTTTTCACAGTTATGTTTTGATATTCTAAATGAACACATCCGTTTCATTGACGTTACAGCAATCTGCACATGTATATATCGTTAAAAGTACCAAAGTACCCCACCCACGCAATGTTGTTGTAAAAAGTGACACTATTTTTTGCATGTTTGATCTTTGTTGGTCGCCACACAAAAGGCCAGAGTTGTATTCCAGTTACCAGGAACAGGAAAGCTATCCGACGCCAACAAAAACAGGACATTAAGCATGATGAGAGACCCAGGATGAAATTTTATGTTTCTATGCTAGTGAACTGCACCCGTCAATCAATCGTTAACTTCTTGAACGCATTTTAACACTTAGGGGGTCGAAAAATGAGAGTATCCATACCCAAGACGATAAATTCGTGTTTAGCATCAACGTGACGCGACGTTACGTTTTTACCGGAAGCTGCAGTAAAGATGCGTGAAATCGTTAGTGGAGCCGTAGATTTGTTCGTTGTCGAATTTGGAACATTGATTTTAGTGCTAGACGTCCGGTAGCCAGACCCCTTGAGTTATACAGTAACATGACGTCAGCGTCAAAAACGTCCATATTTGACCTTAAGTAGCATTTTGAGCACACGCAGATTGGAGTTAGCCCCTCTTTTCTGACGAGAAAAGGTTACATGTTAGTGTCATAAGCGATAGAAGACGTGTGGACACAAAAACGTGCATGAAAAAGAGTGTGTGCTACGGGTCGAGTGTTAAAGAATTGAATAGCTAAAGATCAGACAGCTGATCTTATCCATACACGAGTACTTTTTTGCAGTCAATAATACACATAGGGATAAATAAATACTGACATTACATAAAATTTAGCATAAAGTGCGATCCTTTCAATTGTAAAAGGTGTAATAAAACTTTACCTGGATTTTTCAATTTGGCCCCTTTATTAATGCCGTGGTAACACCAGTGTCAAGAAAGGCTGAACACTCTCTTCTATCCACATAGTTCTTGCAAAATGGCATATTTATACGTATAACACAAGTAATTTCACAAACTGTGATTAGGGTTTGATAAATCGAATGGAAGTCAGGTGTAAAGTTATTTTTGCCTTTCAGTATATGATAGTAACACTTTTAAAGAAGTTCTATTACAGGGACATTCGAGTTTCATTCATATCGTCGCTTTTCAACAAAAGTCTCGAATCTGCAGCTTAGAACAAGCTGCAGATACGGAGTTTTTGATGAAAAGCATCGATATCTTGTCCCTTACTAGAATCATTCAAAACTGCTTGGCCGTCAGACTCTTTCGACGTAAGGACTATCTCGAATTATTTTGTTTAAAAGATAAGGATGCCTAATAAGTATTCTTTTCTTTGACGCATAGGCCTCCCGGATTTGGTATACTGATAAGGACAGATGGGGCACTATTTAAGAGTCCTAGTACACAAAAGATAAGACATATTTGTACTGTAATACAAACGTTCAAGATGAAATACGTACTCTTTGGAATCGCTGCTCTCATTGCCATTGCACAGGTAAAATTATCTGGAACATCTTTTTTTCAATTCTCTGGTTTTAAAATCTTCACACGGCGGAGAGTCACGTGACAAGTATTAATTGCCAGAAAATATTTAACGGATAAATATCTTAAATAAATATCTTAAAACGTGACAAATTTGAATTTGTTTAAGGTAATCCATCCCCAGAGATTTACGCCACGTCGGAATTTTTCGAGCGATGCCGTAAACATTCCGCAGCGGAATATTCCACCGCCGCATGTTAACGACGTAGCGTGAATCCCATTAGGGGTAGACTACATTGAAGCAGAGGAGATTAAAAAAAAAATGCATGGTGTCTTTTCTTCTTCTCTGTTTCAAACCATTTTGAAATCGGTCACACATCAATAGATTTATTGAAGGTTTTCTGCAATCGCTGAAGCGTTGCGTGTTTCTCTGCCATGATAGATAAAATATAACAAAACAAGCGGACCATGATGGTCCTATATCGCTCACCTGAACCAAGATGATATGAGCCACAGTTTTGTTCAGTTTTGTGACTTTAACACTGAAAACAAACTTATGGTCAACAACATCGTGTCCAAATTTTGTCTCGTTTTGTCGCTATTTGTCGTTGTTAGAGTAAAAACAGTCGAAAACAGCAAGTTTGTCAATTTGAAGGGCTCAGCAAACTCAGCAAATTCTACTATGATTAAGCTGAAATTCAAACTGGTGCAAGATCTTATGTTCAGCAACATTGTGTCCAAATTTCGTCTTGATTGGACAACAATTGTAGATGCTAAAGTGTAAACAAGGTCCGAAACAATCGAAAACATCAATTTTGTCAAATTCAAGGGTGTATAACTCATGACTTTATGATTCGATCAATCTGAAAATCAAACTCATACATGATCATATAGTCCGTAACATTGTGACCAAGTTTTGTCTTGATTGGTCAATAATTGTAGATGCTATAGTGTAAACAAAGTCAAAAACAGTCGAAAACGGCAATTTTGTCAAATTCAAGGGCGTATAACTCTTAATTTTATGATCCGATCAATCTGAAAATCAAACTTATACAAGATCTTATGGTCCCTAACATTGCCTCAAAGTTTTGTCTAGATTGGTCAATAATTGTAGATGCTAGAGTGTAAACAAAGTCAAAACAGTCGAAAACGGCAATTTTGTCAAATTCAAGGGCGTATAACTCGAGACTTTATGATCCGATCAATCTAAAAATCACACTAATACAGGATCTTATAGTCCCTAATATTGTCTCACAGTTTTGTCTTGATTGGTCAATATTTGTAGATGCTAGAGTGTAAACAAAGTTGAAAACAGTCGAAAATGGCAATTTTTGTTAATTTCAAGGGCATATAACTCAAGACCTTCTGATCCGATCAGACTGAAAATTGAACTCATCCGAGATGTTATAGTCAACAACATTGTGTCAAAGTTTTGTCTTGATTGATCTATAATTGTAGGTACTAGAGTGTAAACAAAGTTGAAAACAGTCGAAAATGGCAATTTTTGTTAATTTCAAGGGCATATAACTCAAGACCTTTTGATCCGATCAGACTGAAAATTGAACTCATCCGAGATCTTATGGTCACCAACATTGTGTCAAAGTTTTGTCTTGATTGGTCAATATTTGTAGATGCTATCTAGAGTGTAAACAAAGTCGAAAATGGTCGAAAATGGCAATTTTGTCAATTTCAAGGGCACATAACTCAAGACCTTCTGGTACGATCAGACTGCAAATTGAATTCATCAGAGATGTTATAGTCAACAACATTGTGTCAAAGTTTTGTCTTGATTGATCAATAATTGTAGGTACTAGAGTGTAAACAATGTCAAAACTAGCTATTTTTCGCATTCAAGGGCAGATAACTCCGGACTTTCTGGTTCGATCTGACCCATAATCAAACTCATCCGAGATCTTATGGTCATACATGTTTTTATTAGGTTTGGTCAAGATTGGCTTATATTTGTAGATGCTAGAGTGTAAACACGAAATTGTGGACGGACGGACAGACAGACGGACGGACAGACAGACAGACAGACGGACGACGGACAAAAAGTGACCACAATAGCTCACCTTGAGCACTTCGTGCTCAGGTGAGCTAACAAGAGGGCCATGATGGCCCTTTATCGCTCCAATGGCTTTTTGACTTTTAGACTATGAAATTCTTCAAGGAAAACAATAGAGGTCAATCTAAAGAAGATTCACGTTACACCACTATGAAATCCAATAAGTGGCTATGGAGGAGAAATGTTTTTTAAAAAATTCTTAAAATTACACCGTGTTTCATAAAGCGAAAAATAAACCTAGCCCACAGCAGCCATGTTCTTCATCAGATCGAAATGTTTTCGAGGAATCTAATGGAGAACTGTACATCGAATATTCACGCTAAATTACAATGAAATCCAATGAGGCGTTTTGGAAAAGAAGATTTTTCAAAAAATAATTAAATTAATTCAATTAAAATTTTAGATCTACACGTAGTATATTTTTTAAGGAATTTAGAAGAGAATCATGCAAGGAAGATTCCGGTGAAGTTTGGTTGAAATTGGTCCAGTAGTTTCAGAGAAGAACATTTTTTAAAGAATTTTCGAAAATTTAATTCAATTAAATAAATTAAAATATAATTATATAATATAATATATTATATTATATAATATAATATAATATAATTTTAAATTATGTTTTTGAAGGAATTTGGAAGAGATTCATGCAAGGGAGATTCCTGTAAAGTTTGGTTGAAATTGGTCCTGTAGTTTTGGAGATGTTTGAAAATTGTTTACGCACGCACGGACGCAGGGACGGACACATGGCCATGACATAAGCCCGAATGGCTTTCGGCCAGTGGAACTAAAAATACCCCTTGTCAGTACATTGAGCCGCTGCAATAGCGCAGTTTGTAGCGCATCTGCATCTCACTAGAGAGGTCCCGTGTTCGATCACCGACCGCCGCAAATACCCTTTTTGACAAATATGTCACCCATTAATGGTTTGATATCGTTAACTTATGTTGGCGAGCAGCTGGGCTGCTGGAGGCTCGGTTAAGGTGTTGTGGTAGTACTGACAAGTATGAGAAACGACAGGAATCCATTTTAGGTGCTCCAGCACAGGAACATTTGGGACAAAAGGAGAAACCCAACATTTTATCTTCTTTTCAGATTTTTTCCTCTTTTATCCCAATCCTTTAACAAGTCACATTAACAAGCTTAAGGTTCATGTAAATCCGGTATCAACATAAAATTTGAAGTTGATTATTGCATTTATTCTTAACATGTATATATGCCATATTATATGTCAAATTAAAGCTCTAAATGAGAAGAAGATGTTAAGCAACTTAATTCTGGTTTACCTTGTACAGCATAATCATGATATTGCGAAAAAGGACAACTTCTTGGAGAACCGAGAACATAGTTATCCTTGAATGAAGTTGGCTAGTTTTTCACACAAACATACACCAAGGTCTGAACTAGGTAGTACTACTACTTACACAAAGTTTCTTTGTTCAGAAAATCTGCCTTTACGAAAAAAAAGTTTGACATTTCTTTATTTTTCATATGTAATTCAAGGTGGAACTATTTTTTTGCAACATGAGGTATGGTTAGATAATGGGGTCATTTTTTCAAGCTGTCAAAGGCGGTTTTATCATAAATGATCATTTATTTTAAGTCTATCGATTAAATTAAAGTAAAAATTGTTGCCACAGCCACAACATATGTTACTTGACACCTTAGGCCTTATTTTATTTTTCAATTTACAGGCTATCGAGTTTTATCCCATAAATTCAAAAGTATAACCCATTATAAAAGTTCTTTGTTATCAAAATTATATCAACAGTTAGTATAATATTCCCTCTGTTTATTAAGCAGTATTGCTCAGTAATTGCATTGAAATTATACAGAAAAAATCGTGATACATAACTGGATAATAAAATTTTGAAATGACCAACTTTGTACACCATACTATTCCTAATTCAAGTTGAAATCTTATTTCATTTAATAACAAGTATCTGGTGTTGTATGCAACACATAAAGTCCCCTACCGGCTTCACATTGACTCAATATGGTAATCAATAATAGATTAAGTTGCAGGATCCATTTTTTGCCATATTTTTACTATTTCCGTTACCATAGCAACCGCACTTTTTGTCAAAGAACAAAGATAAAATGATGTGCATAATCTACACATTGCCATCTAGTCATATACCAAGTCTCATCAAATTAGCTTGCTTACTTATTAACTTATCGCAGGATCCAATATTTTTTGCCATATTTTCACTATTTCCGTAACCATAGCAACAACAATTTTAGTCTAAAAACAAAAATAAAATGATGTGCATAATCTACACATTGCCATATAGTCATATACCAAGTCTCATCAAACTAGCTTGCTTAGTTATTATCTTATCGCAGGATCCCATTTTTGGCCATATTTTCACTATTTCTGTAACCATAGCAACCTCAATTTAAGTCGAAAAACAAAAATAAAATGATGTGCATAATCTACACATTGCCATCTAGTCATATACCAACTTTCATCAAAAATGCTTGCTTAGTTATTAAGTTATCGCGGGGTCCAGATTTGAGCGGACAGACGGACGGACGGACGGACAGACGGAGGGCAAACCTATAGTCCCCTCCGGTGTGAACACCGGTAGGGGACTAATTAATTTAAAATGTAAATATGGGAAGAGAAGACATTTAAATTGTGTTTAGTATGCGTGGAAGTTGTATATTTACGAAATAATTAGTTTTTTAACCAATTTTCAAAATGTCAACAAACACGAGTTCCGGTTTCTTATCATTCATAATAACAATTGACGCGATCCTTAATCTTTGAAAATCGAAGGATCGTTTATTCATTGTCTTTAAACTTATAGATGCTCTTGATTCTGATCAATTGCCAGCGAATAAATACCTTTTTAAACCACAAACTGTAAAATGTTTTCATTTTGTTTACACGTCCGGCGGAATACACACGGCATATAGCCGCATATGAGTAAGGCGCGTTAGTAATTAGTCCGTATTTTTCAGATGTCAAGTATCAAATTCCACGATCGGTTTTATCCAGAATTTTGTACAATTTATCATCAATGCAATCTTTTATCAATGTTGTGCGATGTTTTCTCAAATGTTGTTTTCTTTTAAAGATACGAATTTGCGGATTAATTTTATCGTCTAACTCTGCAAGGTGGAAACCGAAAGTTGAATTAGGTAGACTAATTTTATATCAGAAAAAGTTGTTTACTGTCCATGGATCGTTGCTTTGTGCCATTGTATCACGCACTACAGATATCAGGTATGACAGCTGCAATGCAATAGCTTGTGTAAACCTTATTGTATCGCGCCTATGGCGCGATACATATTGTGGTATACATATTCTAATTTTAGAAATTACGTCATGAGGGATAATTATTTGTACTTGAAAGTCGTATATATAACCTACACATAAACTGTTTACACGGTATAATTTTTCAAGCAGTACTATAAGTATACATTGAAGTTCGTTTAATCTCAGACCACGCTGAAAATTCGTGTAAACGAAATTCTAGTATAGTTTTATACTTTGCATAGCAATGGAAAGTCCCTACTTCCGGTTTGCCCATGGTGGACATGTATTTTTCCTATCCGTTTAAATGCAACGCATTTATGCATACCATTTCGGGTTGGACTAAAACACGCAATGGACCTGTTTTTTGGCGCAAAGGACGCAAAGGACATGAAGGTGACGCAAATGAGATTTATATCAGTCCAAACTCCTTAATCATGATTTTTTTTATCGCATTAGATTGTTATATTCGTGTATTTTACGATTAAATCTAGTCAGTAATCTTTGTTTTGGGACATAAAGTGTCTGATTTTTGTGTTGAATCCGATTTAATAGGCTACTCACGGACGAAAAGGAGCTGGCTGCGGCGCAAAGGAGATTCATATAAGCCCAAACTCCTTTATCATTATTTTTTATCGAATTCAAATTGTAATTTTTACGTATTTTAAGATCATATCTAATCCATAATGTTTATTTTTTTTGACAAAAGGTGTCTGTTTTCTGTGTAAATTCCGATTTTCATATGCTAATCACAGGCGAGAAGGAGCTGGGTGGCGCAAAGGAGATTTGTATCTGTATAAATTTTTTAATCATAGATTTTCGTCACAATTGATTGTAATATTTATGTATTATTAGACCATAGCTATTCAATAATAATTATGTATTCTTTAGAAAAAAGTGTCTGTTTGTTTTATTAATTCCGATTTTCATAGGCTATACTCACGGGCGAAAAGGAGCTTGCGGTGGCGCAAAGGAGATTCAAATCAGCATAAACTCCTAAATCATGAATTTTTATTGCATTAAATTGCTATATTCATGTATTGTAAGATCATATCTAATCAATAATGTTTATGTTAGAACATAAAGTGTCTGGTTTTTGTATTAATTCCGATTTTCATAGGCTATACTCACGTGCGAAAATGAGCTTGCGGTGGCGCAAAGGAGATTCATATCAGCCCAAACTTCTTAATTTTGAATTTTCATCGCATCAAATTTTTTTTAGCCCAACCGTACCATTTCGAATCGCAATAAGAAATCAAAGAACGAGAAGTACCTTACTATTGAATGACCACTACATGTTGAATTTGAACTGGTCAACTTGCATTGTTACAAGGGATCGTATTATCTGACTAGATATGTATATTGCTAGTAGAACAAATGGGTTTTCTCAAGCGTTTTTCAAAATTGCATTACAATGTGAATTCCTACTTTCGGTTTGCCCATGGCCTATCCGATTCACTGCATCGCTTCCTAAGAAATCAAAGCACGAAAAAGACTTACCCGGTAAGTATTGAATGAACACTGCATGTACAATTATGGATGATTCGATTCCATAATTTCAAGGGATCGTCTGAACTAAATAGGCATGTGTATAACTAGTAGAACAAATAGGTTTTCTCAATTTTTTTTCTAAAAATTACAAACTGTTAGGGGTTTTCACATAAAAGAACAACCCAATTTTAATGTCTCAACAGTTTTTGACTGGATGGATTTCAAAACCGTTCAAAAGAATACTTTATGCGCAATCAATTCGCCGCCACAATCAAAACTTTAGTCCTGTACTTTTTGTTACACTCTAGTAAATCTCCTCGTATGTGTCGCTCGTTCTTTGTGTTTTTTGTGTGTGATAAGTACAAATATAGGTCCCGATTTATGACCTGGCAGAGATGATCTGCCGTGTGAATTATTGAGACATATTCATGGTATTGCTTGTATTGTGTTACAGCTTAAATCCTAAACATTAGCGGCTGGTAGTTGTCACTTTATATGGCATTTCTGTATTTATCTTTTTTACATTTAATTTATTGCAAAAGTAATAAGGATCATACCCGTGGCTTTGTGGCTGCTGTGCGTTCGTTCATCTATGTCTGTTATCATAAACGTTTCCTATTCCTGCTGTTATCAAAGCATTTTTAGATTCCATAGACTAAGATTAGCGTGCACTCTGATCTATTCAACACAGTCTGTTCCCTATTGAATGATTATACGAAGAACAAATAAGCTATAGTGGTCAAAATGTTCCGGTTTGGAAAAATTACTTGATACGATTTTTATATTCAGAAGGCTAATGGATAAACAAGTACTTTTTTTCTATTTAATTAAAGTATTTTACCTATTCTGACCAAAGGCTAGCGGGGCTTATGCCACGGTCCTGTTTCCGGCGTGCGTTCATGTGAAAACTTCTCCAAAATTACTAGGCCAGTTTCAATCAAGATTCAAACAGGAATCTTCTAACATAGGAATCTAACAGGAATCTTCCTTGCATGGAGCCTTTCGAATTGTTTTTGTTTTCTTTTCTTTTCTTTTTTTTTTTTCGAAAAATATTTTCATAGTGAACTGTGGTTACTATGGTGCACTTTCAATTTATTTGTGTGTGTCTTTTTTTCCTTCTTTTTTTTCCAAAGAATAATTTCACGGAGAAACGATTCAGGACCATCTTGGTCCTAATTCCTTGCTGAAATATTCGGTTTCTTTTCTTGTTTAAGTTAATTTTAATCCCCATTTATTCAACTGCAACATTTAACACTTTTGTATTTGCTTACTTCCCCTCCTATGTTGTTTGATTAATGTATAATCTGGCTGAACACACAAAAATAGACTAGATCTAGCACCAGCATATGCAGACATGCAATCCTTCAGACACTTGTACCATTCAGTACTTTGGTATAATTTTTTAAGCGCGATACAATTCATTTTGCTGTACATTACAGCAATTTTTTACTTGTAAGTACTTGTGAATTACATCGTGCAAATTTTGAAAACAATTTTTGCAAATGGCCGACCAAAAAATCTTGGCATGCCATGTGTTTTCGTGAATATCTCGGTTACCGCTTTCACTATTCTATGTCCGATGGTAGTAGTACCTGAATTAGAATTTGCACATTATATTGACATATTTGAATGGAGAAAATTTGTTATGGGGAAAAAGTTGCTTGTTTTGGGAGAAATCCCAATTTTTCGACTTTTTCATTGGATTTTTCTTCTCTGTTTTGCTCTGTCTGGCAAATGACCTATGCCTATAGCATGTTATTGTCATAATGTACAAGAACATGTCAGTAATTTTCATTGAAACAATTGTTTGAAGTGTTGGCAGGAGTGAGTCCGAGTGACACAATTTCACCCGTTTTGGACTTTTCTAAACCCTTAAGTCATCAAAATGAATATTATTTTGGAAAAGACTAAGGGCATCGACCGTCCATATGTAGTACAAAAAGAAATCACATTGGTGGACGTGTGATAAGACTGAAAACATGCCGCTCGGAGAAAAAAGACTTTGTAATACATCAAGACAAAAAGCTAACTGTCATTGTTTTTCATTTTGCATCAATATTTTGGGTTGTTTGTACAGAATATCTCACTTTAATCAATATCCCTTTTTGTTGTCTGCAGCAGAATTTAAACTAGAAGTATGATTTGATGCCATTTGGGAATGTTTTAATGCAATTGGAGATAGTTTCAGTCGGTGTCCCCTAGTTTTCACCTTCCCATTATATTCCTTATCTATCCAGATATAGGGAAGGTCAACCTCATGTGAACATTTCACCCTACTGCCAGACGTTTAGACATTTGGCCGTTCGATGTCTTATCTAGTGGAAACTTTTTTTAAGAAGCCGTCCTAGATTTTACCCAAATTATTTAGTGTTCGACCTACTTTTTGAACCAGAAATTGCAGTATATTTTGAAATTTCCCCACTCTATTTCGCATAAACGCTAGTTTATGTGACGTCTGTACATAGCCACGCCCCTGTCTCCAATGAACCGCTAGCAAACACCAAGTCTATATAGTATATTCTACGCGATATAAACATTCAATGCGCTGCGCGCATGTGAATGTTTATTTCGCGTAGATTCTATCATACAACCTCTGTCTAATACTTGAGCGCAGATCTGAGATATAATAGGGGCCGTTATGGCATATGAAAATACGATAGATGACGATCGGAACAGCTAAATGAAGACTGATCATGATCCATGATGTTGATCATATAATTGCCGCATGTCATAAAGAAGCTATAAGAGAATAACGTTGATCTTTAACAATCATACTGCGAGTAGGCACAGACTGGTCTGGATTCACTTTAGTCCCAAATACCATGTATATTCGCCTTTTCGAAATTTTACACACATTCTTTTTTCATTGCGTATTGCACACCATTTCCTTCCAAGTACATTATTTCACCCAGAAGTTTATCAATAATAAAAGGGGAAAATACCACCTCCGATGAATTATTTCCGACCGTAGTCTGACGGGAAAATAAATACATATCGGTAGATCTTCGGTGTTAGTGTAAAATCTCGTATCTACAGCTATAATCAAGCTGTAGATACGAGGTTTTGCAATGACACCGACTATATATCATATGTCTCGGCCTTTCTGATTGATTGTTGTGAAATTGCATTTGGGAAATGGACTGGTTGTTGAATACCGCCCAGGACCAATGTCACGGTGGATAATCACGTGATGTGACAAAGGGGGTGTCTCAAATCTGCCCACGCATGAATTTTCTTTTAATTCTGCATGGTGATAAAGGACCATATACAAGCTAAGAAAATGCATTTAGTTTCTTAGATAATCCAAACTGGATTCCAAAAAGCCACCATGACTTATTCCCACTATGACATGAAACGTGGCCCCTTTTTCATGTGTCCCAAAACTTTAGTTTTGTGTATTTTCAAGATCTGTCAATTGAATTTGATCCGAGACACATAAGGCATTACATTCATACCAGAAAAGGTATTTGAGGAAATTATTATGAATGTTTTTTATTGAATTAATCATGAAAAAATGCATATTTTTTCAGCAAAATTTTGGAAAAGAGTAAAATTGAATTCCAAAGTTAAGTATGTTGGAGTCTTTGTCAAGATTCCATATCATCACATAAACATGCTACAAATTTCCTCTTACTTTGAGCCAAATTATATAGAAATCCAAAACCGGTAACAATGTCATATAATACATATTATTGATGAAGGTGATGTCTTGGTCCAAAACTTGTATTCCGTAAAAAATTGATTGTGCTCCGAAAAACATTTTTATATTTAGTAAAATCAACTGTAGCATACAGTACAAACCTACAGCGATACTCATGCCCAAAAAACTCATTGGAAAAAAAAACATAGAATTAATATAAATATTACTTTTATTTACAAAATTACATGAATGGAAGCCAAGATAGGCATACATATACACATTGCAAGTTTTCTTTACTATTTGGTCGCATTGTCTATGCGCCATTTTTAGTGAGACTATGACATGAAATAAATGTCAAGCCAAATGTTATGAAATTGAAAAGACGCTTAGAACCGGTATGGTAAAGCATCAAAAGTTGCCCTTCCGGGTAACCAATACATAACCAAATATTTTTGCTCTTAGCGCCCCTAATGAACTAACATGATATGGAAGGCCCCCATGATTCAGTAAAAGACTGTTGCAGCATTATATCTTTTCAGTTACACAGTTGAAAATGTGCTTGTTTATTTCAAAACGTGGCCCTATTGGGATAAAACAGGGTGCAATTAATTCCTCAAATTATTTTTCTGACCATAGCGTAACCTGTATTGATACACAAATTATACACATTTCAATGATGTCATATGATTAACATGTTATTTAGCCATCAATAGCCCTTACAAGTCACATGGGAGCTGGATTATCTGTTTCTGATGCATCACAACAATATTTTCACTTTTGCACGATTGTCAAATGCCATCAGAGAAATCGGTGCTTTTTCTTATTTGCTTTCTCATGTTTCAAAAGATCTATAAATAACTCTTGCTGTTAGCTTTCATGAATCACGGCTGACTTGAATAATTCAAAATGATTTTTAGAGAAAATTTCCTCTCTTTTTTGTAAAGTAGGTACACCTGGGACAAGATCTTATGTGACCCTGGACAAAAATATTGTAACCAACTTTGAAGTCTACCCCATAGCAAACTTACATACAAAATTTAAAACCTCATGGCTGTGTAAAGCTTTACAAAAAGAGCTTATTTTTATTATATGAAATTTTTCCCCTTTTATGCTGCCACAGCAACAAAAAGTTTATGACAAAAAGAAATTCTAGTACACAGAGCTGTACTCCTTTAACACAAGGATACTTTTTATCAAGTTTCAAAAAGATTTACATATTAGATTGGGAGAAAAAAGAATTTTGAGAAAATACCAACAAACAGACAGACACACGGACAGATGACAGGAAATAACCGAAATCAAAGTACTGAAAGTACTGTTGGAAAGCAAATTTGCTGATTATGTCTAAAGGCCTTTCTAGTTGTTAGCAATATGAATTACACGGAGTTGGATAAAAGTAATTAATTGAATTTGATTCTTTAGAAAGTTACAAAATACAAATTATGAAAGGATAATGTCTGTTCCATATTAGCAAAATATACTGAACAAAAGAGAAAACTTTACGCTGCAAGATTTCTTGTTTCTAAAAAAGTATCGAACTAAAAGCCTGATTTTATTTTTACAATATTTCCATGGCATTCGGCAATCGTTTTGTCGAAGTTTCATTGCCTTGTCTCCTTTAATGTCAGAGTTACGGCCCTTAATGCATTTACAGCTAATTTCATCTAATGCCACATACGCGCGATAAACGATTCATTATTTTTACGGAATTGGTCATATCCGGGTTGCCAAAAAACCACAAAACATCTCTCTTATCACTTGTAGCAAGCAAAGGTATTTGGCACGTGTCACTACTACACCCTGCATCAATAAAAAAATATTTTAGAAAAAAAAAAATTTTTTCGATAACTTATATTTTTTTTCTAAAATATTTTTTTATTGATGCAGGGTGTAGTAGTGACTAGTTTACGTGCCAAATACCTGTGGTAGCAAGCTCTAAAATAAAGGTCTAATCTGTCAATTTTGTGAATTACCCCCCTTTGACATAAACAAATAGGGAATTTAAAATGTCGAATTCTCCCAGCCGAAAACGACTATAATTAAGGCATTCTAGCACGCTATATGTTCTCCTATACCCAATGTCATGTTCTGAAGTAGGTTTTCTTGTATAATAGACTAGTGCGACAGGTCACGGTTCATAAATCTATTTGATGTACAGGCCCGTAGGAACAGGGGGGGCTAGGGGGGGGGGGCTAAGCCCCTCCAATGTTGGCCAAAAATGCCGAATTTTCTTGACTGTTAATCAAATAAAATAACCATCTTACCGGCTATCAACAAATTCATTCAATTTCGTAGTTTTTGTTCCACTTAAAACTTCACTGTATATTGAATGCACATGTGCTTAATCGCTGTATATTGAATGCACGTGCGTCGTCATCGATTTCTCCGCATTTTGTGGGAGCCTCGTTTTGAAAATGTCGATTTGTTACTATTTTTAGTAACAATTCACATGTATACAATGTTAATTTCCCATAAACCCATTGTTTGCCTCCGGAAGTTAATCAGAGTCTTCTCTGATGAAAATTCGCTCTTCGATATTTGGATGTCGCTATTTACATCGGAGCGCTGTCCAATTCAAAAACAAAAGAAAATTCCGACACAAGTTATGTCGCTGTGTCGGTATTTTCTTTTGTGTTTGACTGGGACAGCGTTCCGTTGTAAATAGCGACATCCAAGTATCATCGAGCGAATTTTCATCAGAGAAGTCTCGGATTACCGGAAGTGTTCTGCGGGTACGGACTAAAACATAAATGAAAGGAGTCTATACCCTAATTAGAAAGCATTTGATCTCTGAAAACTACATGTCTTACTTGATAAAACATGTGTTCCGTCACTACTTTATCCCTTTCCCAAATAAGACCGGGTTTGACAGCCCGAAAAGAAAATGTTCGGGGGAATATTGGGATGAAAGAAGAAACTGCTGATAATCAGAATTTTCTACTTTAACCTCGATATTGTCTTTGGTATTATCTACAAACAGTTCTAATTTTATCTATGTATGTACCAATTTTGTCGTCTGCTACGGCTTTTTTTTTATTTTGACCAATCTGAAATGTTTCTATTTGGGAAATGGTTAACATACCAACAATGGGTGCGTTCAGGGTTCTCCCATCGATAGCCATCGGCGCCGTTGGCAACCATCGGTAGCCATCGGTAACCGTCGGCATACCGATGGATATTTTGTTGGTAACCAATTGTCCCGACAGTATACAAGTCGGGTAGCATCGGTAGCCTCGTTTTCATTACAGTAAGATGGCGGATAACAATCCAACTACGGCGATCCTTATCATATATTTTCTTCAATAGCAAGCGAATAGCATTCTAACCGTTCTTGATAGAATTTATTGTAATAGTTGAAGCTACAATTATTTTATTTAGCCATTTATCTATGAAAATATCTTTTTATTCATATTTTTTGAAAACGAACGATCACTCTGCGGGGAGAATATGCTATTGGTAATTGATTATCCGCCTTTTTTTAACCGATCGGTACAATTTTCGTTCAGAGTTTGTTGGTTGCCGACGGTGCCATCGGCTACCGATGGTACCATCGGTAGCCGACGGTAAATACACTCGGTTACCGATGGGAGAACTCTGAACGCACCCAATGTAAATTGATTTGATTCTATGTAGGCCTATTCATCTAGATCTTAATCCACGGTGGGTAACTCACATGACTTTAGGGAAGCGTTAACACCGAAAAAATCGTCCGCTTCAAGGTATGTTTTGTTTAATTTCTCAGCTTATACCCTATTGATTTTGATGAGATAAAGTGCATGGAACGCGCCCTTGAGAGGGCTATTCCCGGCTCTAACTCACTCTGCTCCAAATCCAGTGGTTTCTTCAAACATTCGAGCAAAAGTGTTTGTAAGTGCAAAACGAAAGTGGGAAGCATTCACATGCACCGAAGAAAACTTTCGCTTGAATGTTTGAAGAAATCACGGGATCGGAGCAGAGTTACAAACGGGAATAGCCCTCTCAAATGCGCGTTCCGTGCACTTTATCTCGTCAAAATCAACAGAGTATAAGCTGAGAAATTAAACCAAACATATTTTGAAGCGGACGATTTTTCGGTGTTAAAGCTTCCCAAAAGTCACATGGGTTATCCACCGTGATATCTATAGATTAAAAAGTTAACACCGTTTTTTAAACCAAGTGGTGAAAGGATTGCTAGTCTGATTTCTATGCATTTTGAGCATACCATCACATATTCTGGTTTCCCAGATTTCTACTTTCGCTTTGAAATGCCTATAGCTACACGCGAATACTAGCAAGGCCTATTAGACAAGATGTCTATGTCATTAACCTCAAAATAACCACTTAGTTGATCAATCAATTATTGTGAACGCGATTAAATGCATGGCTTATCGAATATCATTGTTTAGTTTCGGACATTAAAACGTGTAAGAATTTGGGCATAGAAAGATTCTAAAAATAGACGTGTCCTAGTTCCTATTTTTAGCGCTTGAAGTGGGTCGCATATTTCATAGTTCAGTAAACTTGACTGACCCATTTTCAACGTTAAGATATTGGACTGGCTATTGAACCGTAATGAAAGCAAATTACTACGTGATCGTTCCTCCTCTTTTAACACATGTTTAATTGGATGTTTTATCATCGGTCACACAATTCAATATCTTGTGTACAACTATAGAATTCAATATTGAATATTCGAAAGGTTGTTCTTGTCATTGATCTTTGCTTTTGATAGAACTATTTATAGTGAGGAGGACCGGGAGATGTTGTGTGGTATGCAGAGAATGTAAAAGTGCAGAGAAGCACGACTGGAAAGAAAAGCAAATTTTGCAAATTTGCTTTCCAAAAATGCCTTGCATCTTGATTTATCCTCAGGTAAACTAAAATAACCAAAAAAGTAAACAAAACGTTTGAAAAAAGTCATTTTTAAAAAATCTTAATTTTGTCCATTCTTGGAAATGTGCACTATTCAGGGGGAAATTCCAAAAGCAACATTTTACCGGTTTTATTTTTTCTCGATATTTCACGATAATCATCAGTATATTTGTGCGCAACTTTTACATAATTTTCAAATCTTGACAAAAACTGGAACAAAGAAATTTTTTGAACAGAATTTGCTTAAAATATTTCAAAACAATGAATTTTTGGGTTACCCCCTTACATCAGTTGATGTAAAACAATTTTTTGTACATAATTATATATATTTTTGTTTCATACAGGATCACGGATTACTAGGCATTATTTTTAGAATAAATTGTGTGATGAAACTAACAACCACAACGCTTGCAAACTGTTTTAATCAGGGTACCCTCTTTTTTCACGGTGAAAACTTAAAATTCCGAGAAAATTGTTTTCTGGAATGTGCGATTTGAAACATTTCATGAATATGAACCGTTATCTAGTGTACTAACTTCACGCCAAATTTCATTAAATTCCGAGCGTGGGCAGACTCCCATGTTATTTGTCCTATATTCGTGAGACACCCCCTTTAGAAAATCTTCAATAATTTGGTTAATACGGAACCGATTTGAATTCGGTTTGAAGCAGAGAATGTGGACAGACGTCACGCATTAGATAAACGTATTGATTTTTTGAAAAATCAACTGATAAAAAAGTTATTGAAGATAAACCAAAATTTTGGTTTATCTTCAATAACTTTTTCATCAGTTGATTTTCAAAAATCTAACACGTACAGCTTATTTCTGACATTTTCCCAACTTCTCTGCTTTAAACCGAATTCAAATTGGTGAAGTAATGACAAAAATATTGACGATTTTCTGAAATTCTAAGTCACGTGATTAACCATCGTGAACGTTATTCTCTTCAGGCTGCCGACCTCGCCCCGGGTGAAGTAGAATGCATGAGCGATTCAGACTGCAGTGATATGGAATGTTGCCACAAGAAACATGAGTTCTTGGTTGTCAGTAAGAAACGACAAAACACCTTTGAGGGGTACCCCGTCAACCACCAGGTCGACCTCGCCCACCAAAAAGGTATGTTTGAAAAAGGAAGCTTATTCGATGGATATCCTTATAGGTTTATCTTGATTACTAGAAATGAAAGACTCAAATAGGGAACTTAATGATATTACGAAAAGTCATAGCTATTACAAAAGGCACCTGCCGCACCACACTTGCTGGGAAATAATTGTTTTCCTTTCATTTTCGCAAGATTGCCATGCGTACAGGTCACCAGATTAGAACCTCATGCAACTTAAATATGACTCGATTGCAATTGTAAACAAGATGAAACGTATCCAACGGTCATCTGATTAAAATTCGTTGTTACCCAACAGTAATGTTTACTTCGACAGGGACCATTTAGGGGTCATCTTCTTTGACCCTTTCTTCTGCCAATCAAACAAATCCATGAAATCCATTTATAAAACCGAAAACTAGGCTACGAATGCATCACATTTCAGTGCAGAATCATGTGTTTACACGTGTCTGTAATGGAAAATCATAAATTACAAGACAATTGATTAGTTAGAGTAGATATAGCCGATTTCAGTTATTCCGAGTTCATTGAAGATGACCCCTACTGATGCCCGTCAGATGTTACTGTAAGCTAACACCTAATTTGAATCAGATTCATCCTCTATAACACGATTTTGTTATTTTAGGAGTGTGCCAGAAGTTCCATCAGTTGGGAGACCCCTGCAGCCCATACGACTCCGCTAACGGCTACTGCAGCTGCAACACTAAGCAAGGCCATACGTGCCAAACAATCGTAACCAAGCGTGCTGTCTTCTCACCATTCAGCAGATCTTACAGGTGCACCGCCATGATGGTCGCCTCCAAGAAATAAATTAAAAGCCTCTTAAGTTCTGTTATGTTTTTGTGACAATACATGATTGACAAATACAAAACATGAAAACCATTATGATAGTATGCTTTTCATTCATCCAGCGTCTATTCTTTACTTTGTTTAAAGCACGAATAATGGATTAAAGAGACGACAATTCTAGCATACCAACAATAGCAATGAATATTTTTGTTCTAAAAATAGACTGGGTTTACTGTTATGTTTTGATAACCCGACAGTGTAGTTATAAAATCTCGTAGCTACGGCTTGAATCAAGCCGTAGTTACGAGATTTTATAACAACACCGACGACATACTATTTGTTTGTCCGATATTACGTCACGTTTAACCGGATAAGATCGTTCCCTATTCGATCTTTTTTCCCAAAATTTTCATAAATCTCCCATATATAATTTTTTGGTTTGTCGACAAGTAGAATATTTCTTCCACACTTAAAGAATTGAGAAAGAGTCACTGTAACACCAAACAAGGTCATACTTGTCGAACGATCGTAACCAAGCGTGCTGTCTTCTCACCGTTCAGCAGATCATACAGGTGCACCGCCATGATGGTCGCATCCAAGAAATAAACTAAAAGCCTCTCAAGTTCTGTTATGCTTTTGTGACAATACATGATTGACAAATACAAAACATGAAAACCATTATGATAGAATGTTTTTCATTCATCCAGCGTCTATTCTTTACTCTGTTTATCCCTTTCCCAAACGAAGAAATTTTAGGGTGATCCACTTCAAAAACTGCCACAAATGACAAGATGGAAGTTATCAAAGATAGGATTTGTGTAAATATGGAACAGAAAATATTGAGACAAAAGGAGAACTGCTGGTTATCAGCAGTTTCTTCTTTTGTTTCAATGTTTTCCCAAGCCTATTCTATTGAGGACGTCAAAACCAGGTCTTGTTTGGGAGAGGGTTAAGCACAAATAATGGATCAAAGAGACGACACATTCTAGCATACCAACAATAGCAATGAATTTTGTTCTAAAAATAGACTGGGTTACTGGTTATGTTTTGATAAACCGACAGTGTAGTTATAAAATCTCGTAACTACGGCTTGAATCAAGCCGTAGTTACGAGATTTTATAACAACGCCCACGAAATACTATTTGTTTGTCCGATATTACGTCACGTTTAACCGGATAAGATCGTTCCCAATTTGATCTTTTTTTCCCAAAATTTTCATAAATCTCCCATATATCAATTTATGGTTTGTCGACAAGTAGAATATTTCTTCCACACTTAAAGAATTGGGAAAAGGTCACTGTAATACTAAACAAGGTCACACATGTCAGACGATCGTAACCAAGCGTGCTGTCTTCTTACCGTTCAGCAGGTCGTACAGGTGCACCGCCATGATGGTCGCATCCAAGAAATAAACTAAAAGCCTCTCAAGTTCTGTTATGTTTTTGTGACAATACATGATTGACAAATATAAAACATGAAAACCATTGTGATAGTATGTTTTTCATTCATCCAGCGTCTATTCTTTACTTTGTTTAAAGCACAAATAATGGATTAAAGAGACGACAATTCTAGCATACCAACAATAGCAATGAATTTTATTCTAAAAATAGACTGGGTTTACTGTTATGTTTTGATAACCCGACAGTGTAGTTATAAAATCTCGTAACTACGGCTTGAATCAAGCCGTAGTTACGAGATTTTATAACAACACCGACGACATACTATTTGTTTGTCCGATATTACGTCACGTTTAACCGGATAAGATCGTTCCCTATTCGATATTTCTTTCCCCAAATTTTCATTAATCTCCCATATATCACTTTTGGGGATGGCGACAGGGAGAATATTTCTTCCACACTTAAAGAATTGAGAAAGAGTCACTGTAACACTAAACAAGATCATAAATGTCAGACCATCGTAACCAAGCGTGCTGTCTTCTCACCATTCAACAGATCGTACAGGTGCACCGCCATGATGGTCGCCTCCAAGAAATAAACTTGAAAGATTTTGTTAAGTTTTGTGGCAATACATGGTTGACAAATAAAGATATTAATTAACTTGACCCCTGTCCTGCTATCTATTTCAAACAAATCGGGTATTTAAAAGACATTTGATTTCAAGAAGTTTTTATATCAAGGTACTGTCTACATAATAGAATAGACAACAGGCAATGAAGACTAATATCAGAGAGCACGTCTATGCAGTCTGACCTAAGTCTACACTACCTACCAAAGATTCGTTCACATCAGCATAAGAAGGGTCAATAAAGTCTTAATTAGCTGTTTTACCACGCTGTCCATGTTTACGTACATGAGATTTCAGATTATCTTTACGAGCGAACGCTTTATTACAGACGTCATTACACTGTTTTACCATGCCAGGGGTCTTGCTACCAATTTTTGTTTGGGGCCAGGGGCCAGTGAATTTGGGAAAAATAGCGACGTTTTTACCTAAATTGGGAAAAACTTTAACAAGTTTGTATTCATACTGTCACTCAGTTTCAGCTGCAAATTAGACTGTAGTGATGTAAAATGCATTTGTACATATTCTTGTTTAAGAATCTACTCTAAAACTCTCTTCAAAATGTTTGTAAATGAAGATGAGGTCTTAACATGGGGCATTCGGGTCCTCATTTGGGAATTTTCACCAGAGAATTGGGAAAAAAAGATACTTTTTGCCATTGGGAATGGGGCCCAATAACGGCCCCAAATTTAGGCAAACGAGACCCCTGCATGCTGTCCATGTTTACATACATGGGATTTGAGATTATCTTTACGAGCGAATGCTTAATTACAGACGTCATTACACTGTTTTACCACGCTGTCCATGTTTACGTAAATGGGATTTGAGATTATCTTTACGAGCGAATGCTTAATTACAGACATCATTACACTGTTTTACCACGCTGTCCATGTTTACGTACATGAGATTTGAGATTATCTTTACGAGCGAACGCTTTATTACAGACGTCACATTTGTACGGCCTCTCACCCGTATGTGTTAATCTGTGTCGTTCTTTATCACGGAGCTGTCCAAACTTCCAGCCACATAAATCACACACATACTTCTTCTTCCTATGTACAACAGTCTGTGTGTGCTGTTTTAATAAATCCTGGTTTGGGAATCTTGCCGGACACATGCTACACTTTAACCACAGTTTCTTATTTATCAAACTGACTTCTTTGGTACGTTTTTTACCCCGTTTTACAGCTTTTTCACTTGTTGTTTTTATTTTTACTTCAGGCGGTTTAGTAGTATCACCTTCTTTATGACTAGTAGTGGTTACTTTAATACTTACATCCTCACTAGCAGTCACTGGTACTGCAGTGTCAGGAGGTTTTAGGTTAAACAAGTTCTGTATCACATTTTTATTTGTCCCCTCATCCGGATTGTTACATGTAAACAACCCAACTAATGGAATTTCATTGTCCTTTAGAATCCCATCCCCCAATTCGTCCAGATTTATATGAAATGAGCTATTAGAATCGTCTATTCCAGCTGCGATAGCCAGTATATCCATGGACGAGATTTCCTCTTCTTGTAAAGCCTCTTCTTCATCACTCGCTGCCCCGATGTTGTATCTCGGTAGTTTAGGCTTACGATGGGAGGCACGGGAAGCATCAACTGAAGAAGAACATTTCAAATTCAGCGAACCTAAACTCAGTAAAGTATTTGTACATGTATTAGGTTTTGAATTATCTCGAATTGTTGATACAAGCCATGGACTATTAGCTAAAACGATACTATAAGCATGTACAATTGTTACCCTTTTATGTTTGGCAAAATA
This sequence comes from Fragum sueziense, assembly GCA_963680895.1. Taxonomy (NCBI): domain Eukaryota; kingdom Metazoa; phylum Mollusca; class Bivalvia; order Cardiida; family Cardiidae; genus Fragum; species Fragum sueziense. The sequence continues at coordinate 20,558,098 of OY804592.1, forward strand.
CATGCGATTTGAAATCTGCATTTTAACGGATACTTACTTTAAAACTGCAATGTTAATATACAATACAATCCTTCAACACAAATATATGGAAAACTGAAAACTGCTCGACAAGCAATGAATCAATAGATCTATGTGCGCAAAAAATCAAATCAAAATCCCTTTCAATCTCAAAAGAATGGTGGCCGATGATGAAGAATTAATAATATTTCTTAAATCAAATCAATATTCAAACATGTCTAACTTAAACTCATGGTTAATTACCTGAAAATAATATGAAAGCAACAGAAACTCATACTCATGCATACCATTACTTTTTGTTTTTCCAGATTTTCTCTGTCGTGTTTTGGGTGTTTCCGATTTGCTTCCTCCTCTAGTTTTAACTTCAGGTATGGGTGAGACTTCTGCTGTCATTAACTCCTCATCCTGACTTTTCTGTGGATCATCTTTCTTGATTCTCTCTGTTATCTCTTCAATCTTACTCGACAAAGTCTTTTTATTTTTGTCTTTAATCTCACACAAACCTTTGTCTGATTCAAGAAACCCACTAGATTGAGAATCAGTGCATACTATGACTCCACTATGGTTATCAATAGTATCTGTGCTGACTACAAGATTACTTTGACTGTTTAGGGTATTTTGGTTCACTACAATGTTACTTTGAGTGTTTAATGTATTCACAAGTACTGTTTGCACACTGACTGTTGGAGTTTGGTCACTTTTACTGGCATGTGTAGTGAGTTCTGTTGTTTTGGTGGTCTGCTGCACATGGTTCTGCAACTCTTCAACCTGACAATGTGAATCAGATGGTGTTAAATTATTTTTGTCTGTGATGTCACTTCCACCTACAGTTGCTGGTGAAAAATTACCATGATTCTGTGGTACAGATATCCGAGGCACTGGTACAAAATCTTGGCTTGCAGGTATTAGAACATTATTACGAACAGTTGCCCCATGAGTTACTGATGTTGATACATGGTTACTGCTTGGTGTTGCCAATAAATCATTTATCCTTGGTAATGTTATTACTTGATTCACACTTGGAACAGTATTTAAATGATTCCCAAAAGGTTGTGCTAGTACATGATTACCACTTGGCGATGTTAACACTGTAAAATGCTGCCCAAGATTCTGTATACAAAGTTCATTTTTATCCAAGTTTGGGCGAATTAGAGATAACTGCTGACCATTACTCTGTACATAAACACCTTTACTTGCATTAATTGGTTGTATCAGTTGAGTCTGATAGGTGGTAGCTGGTACATTTACATGTTTTTGTTGTGTTAATGGTACGTTTACAACTTGACTTGATCTAAGCGCTTTTGTCTCTTGTATGACATTAGTTTCATGCTTTTGTGGCACCGAATGTTGTAGATTGTAACTTGATATCTGTTGACTTTCATCTTGTATTGGGTTGTTTACGGCTGGTGAATGATGTTTTTGTGGTACATTTTGCTTGCTGATATATCCAGGCTGTTTGTCCTCATCACCGAAAGTACTTGGTAGTTGAATTGGGTTTGATACTTGATGCTGATTGAAGGCTTCCGGAACTACAGAAACAAGAAGGAATTTCAATTATGAACCTTTCTTACCTAATGTTTCCTAAACCCTTTCCCAAACGACAAAAGTTTTACAGTGTGAACATATGAAAGCTGCAGCAGATGACAAAACAGATGTCAATGAAGATATGATTTGAGTGAAATAAAGCATAGAAAATATCGAGACAAATGGAGAAAATGCTGATCATCAGCATTTTCTTCTTTGTCTCAATACTTTTCCAATCATTTTCTATTAGGGACTTAAAAATCAGGACTTGTTTGGGAAAGGGTTGGTGGTAAACCCTTTCAAAACAACATTTGGTTTTGACTTCAGTCTTGTTGCAAAAAGAATGCTTTTAAAAGCTTTGAGGGAAGAGATGAAATGCTGATTATAAGCGTTGTTTGTAAAATTGAGCATGTTTTTAATTCAAGAGCAGATACATGTAATTCAAGAACAACAGTAGTAATCGGAATGTAAACAGTGGTATGCACAACAAGGCAATATGGAGATTCATTGTGGCAAGTTTGCTTAATTCTGATTAAAATTGAGATGAGCATGCATGAAATTGAGCAACTTCATAATTCAAGAGCAAATGATTGAACAACAAAAAATAAATATCTGCATTCTGTAAGCTGAATCTCAAGTGCATAAATGTTTACAGCTTTGGGTCTTTGTAGGTAGAAAACATAGAGGGAAATAAAGAAATCAACTGTCTCAAGCAATTTCTGTATTTTCCACAATGTTTTCCACAGCCTTTATCTTGCATTGCATCACTGTTTGGTACAGGGTTATTAACCATTAATGATCAAGTAGGGCATTTTCTCCTGCCATTACTCTTATTTTCATTAAACAATATTTAACTGTAAGACGCTTTCCAAGTGATCCATCTCCATAGCGACCATTGCTGCAAAGTATTCATTGGATCTTTTACCCATTTCAACACGCATTGTCTCTGTTTTACTCCCTAAAGGATATTAAAAGGCTCCTGAAAACGTTGTGGAAAATGAAGAAATTGCTTGTGACAAGCAATTTCTTCATTTCCCACAATGCTTTCAACGCCAAATGACCAAACAAAATTCAATTCCATTCACTTGAAATCATCATTTACAACATTTTAAATTTGGACCAGTCTATTTTATGCCATCTGGTAATGGTATAAGAATCACTCACCAGTAAGACAGTGTTGAAGGAACTGAGACTTGATATCATCTCTACCCTGTAGAAATCCTTGACCTTTCCCAGAGCCCAGAAAACACAGGGTACCATCAGAGACACAGGCCGTCAGCAGTAAACTTTCCTCTCCAGTCTGATCATGTAACTGCTCTACCTGAAAAATGTGCAGCAGAGACACAGATTATAACGACTGCTCATTGGAAAACTATTGTAACTAACATTTTTTTCAAAATCGACTTTTTTCCACTTTTGACCTGTACTTGGTACAATACACAATGTCTCAAATTATTAGGCAAAGATTCCAACTATAAATATACGAAAAAGATCAGTAGTCCAAGTATTGTATCTGAAATCACTGTTTTGGTAAATGGAAAACTATTGTAACTTCAGATACAATAGTTTATCACTGAATTTCTAGGGATAAATGGTAATATCTTTTAATGGAAAACTATTGTATCTCAATAAAAAGTTTGATTTAGAGTTTTTAGAAACTTTGTTATCTTTAAAATTACCATTTATCATGAAAATCAAATTGCTGTTATCATTTTATATAACTCAGTAGTCTTTTACATGCAGATATTACAACCTCTTCAAGATTTTGAAAACCATTCAATGGTAATCATTGCAGTATCACAGGAATTTTTTCTATCCATACCAGAGCTCCGAAAAACCGATAAAATAACGGTCTGGACTGGATTTTGACTTCTGAGACCGATTGAAATCGTCAAATTAAGTGAAAAAATCGGTCCAGACTTTTTCCATAATTCATAAAAATCAACATGAAAAGTAACAAAATCAAGAGTTTTACACTTTACCTCGAGATAAGGAGGTGACAGAAACAGATAATTAATCCAATGCCCAGGCATGCTTACAGTTACCTGAAGTTTCACAGATGAATGATCTCGGATTAAGCACTTGCCAAATACTATACTGTTTCATGCTCTGATACCACTATGTCGTATACATCGTCATACGACGGGTACAAGTTTAATGTGAATCTCCCAGCCTACCCTTTTTCCAAATAAGGCAACAATTACGATGGTAAACGTGGACCGATCCAGTTTTCGAAATTTTCGGAGCCCTGATCCATACCACTCCCCTCTGTCCTACAACTATTTATACCACTCCCATCTGACCTAAAACTATCCATATCACTCCTCCATGTCCAATCACTATTCATACCACTCCCCTCTGCCCAACAACTATGCATATCATTTCCCTCTGACATACAACTATCCATACCACTCCCCTGTGCCCAACACTTATGCATAACATTCCCCTCTACCCAACAACTATCCATACCACTCCCCTCTGTCCTACCACTATCCATACCACTCCCCTCTGTTCTACCACTATCCATACCACTCCCCTCTGACCTAAAACTATCCATACCACTCCCTTCTGTTCTACCACTATCCATACCACTCCCCTCTGTTCTATCACTATCCATACCACTCCCCTCTGTTCTACCACTATCCATACCACTCCCCTCTGTTCTACCACTATCGGGCCGCGGCCTTAGCGCAGTTGGTAGCGCATCTGACCCTCATTCGAGCGGTCCCGGGTTTGATACCCGGCCGTGGCTAATACCCTTTCTGACAAAATTGTCACCCACCAATGGGTTTGAAATCGTTAACCTAAGTGGGCGAGCAGCTGGAGGCTCGGTAAGGGTATTGTGGTAGTACTGGTTTTAGAAACAACAGGAATCCATGGGTAGTTGCTCCAGCCACCGCGATATGACCCTGGTAGTTGAAAACGGCGTAAAACCCCAATAAACTAAAACTCTACCACTATCCATACCTCTCCCCTCTGCCGACAACTATCCCTACCTTCCCCTACGCCCAAAGAGGGGATTGGTATGGATAGTTCATGGGCAGAGGGGAATGGTATGCATAAGTGATGGTCAGAGGGGAGTAGTATGGATAGTGATACATCATAGGGGAGTTGCATGGATAGTTGTTGGGCAGAGATGAGTGGTATGGATAGTCTTAGAACAGAGCGGAGAGGTATGGATAGTTGTTGGGCAGAGGGGAATGGTGTGCATAAGTGTTGGTCAGAGGGGAGTAGTATGGATAGTGGTACATAATAGGGGAGTGGTATGCATAAATGTTGGGCAGAAGGGAGTGGTATAAATAGTGGTAGGACAGGGGAGTGGTATGAATAGTGGTAGGACAGAGGGGAGTGGTAAGGTTGCTAGAGGTAGTAGGGGAGCATGAAAAGTGGTAGTATGGATAATTGTTGGGTAGAGGGGAATGGTATGGATAGTTGTTGGGTAGAGGGGAGTAAAATGGATAGTTGTTGGATAGAGGGGAGTGGTATGGATAGTTGTTGTGCAGAGGGGAATGGTATGTATAGTGGTAGGACAGAGGGGAGTACTATGGATAGTTGTTGGGCAGAGAGGAGTGGTATGGATAGTTGTTGGGTAGAGGGGAGTAATATGGATAGTTGTTGGGTAGAGGGGAGTACATCTTCGCTAGCCAAGGTTGGACCCACCTACGTTTGTATTCACCCTTGGCGGATTTAGTCCGATTTTCTTGAAATCGCGAAGCGCCACCTAGCGGTTGTTCTGCTGGTTGTTTACGTCCATTATTGCTGACGTCATTAACGCGCGTTGTCTTTCACGTCAGACGTCATGCGGATTATGTAAAAGTTAGCTGCTTTTTTTGGTCGAATTGTCGAAAGTATAATAATTCGTCGATTAAAGTTAGGGAATTCCTGTCTGTTGCAGTGAAATTCTTAGGAAAAATCGCCCATCTTCGCGTTTTTGAGTTGCAACTGCAATGCTTTTTCCCGCCCGTTGTCATGCTTTGGTTACTCATAACAAATGTATCAGTCGACAATCTGATTGGTTCCAGCGAGACCTCGCTGGAACCAATGAAAACGCTTTCCAGGAGACCAAGAAAATCGGACTAAATACGCCAAGGGTGAATACAGAAACGACGTTGCGTCGTAGATGTCACCCTTGGCTTGCGAAGATGAGGGGAGTAGTATGGATAGTTGTTGGGTAGAGGGGAGTGGTATGGATAGTTGTTGGGTAGAGAGGAGTAGTATGGATAGTTGTTGGGCAGAGGGGAGTGGTATGGATAGTTGTTGGGTAGAGGGGAGTAGTATGGATAGTTGTTGTGCAGAGGGGAGTAGTATGGATAGTTGTTGGGCAATGGGGAATGGTATGGATAGTTGTTGGGTAGAGGGGAGTAGTATGGATAGTTGTTGGGCAGAGGGGAATGGTATTGATACAGTGGCGGATCAAGGGGTTTCAGGGGGTTTGTTCAAACCCCCATCTGTAGCCTGATTATTTTGTTTTCACGCAGAAATTCAGTCAAATTGGGCAATAATGGGAAAATGAACTCCATTATTTGTATATTCGAACCCCCATCACAGAAATCCTGGATCCGCCTCTGGGATAGTGGTTGAGCAGAGAGGAGGTAGTGTTATGGATAGTTGCTAGGCATAGGGGAGTGGTATAGATAAAGGAAGGACATAGGCGAATGATATGTTTAGTTGGTGGGCAGAGTGGAGTAGTATGGATAGTGGTAAGACATAGGGGAATGGTATGGATAGTTGATGGGTAGAAGGGAGTGGAATGGAGATTGGTAGAACAGAGGGGAGCAGTATGGGTAGTTGCATGTGGGCAGAGGGGAGTGGTCTGGAAAGTGGTAGGAAAGAGGGTAATGGTATAGATAATATTAGGTTACAGGGGAGTGGTATAGATAGTGGTAGGAAAAAGGGGAATGGTATGTGGATAGTGGTATAACAGAGAGAATGGTAAGGATAGTTGTTGGGCAGAGGGGAGTGGTATGGATAGTTGTTGGGCAGAGGGGAGTGGTATGGATAGTTGTTGGGTAAAGGGATCTGGTATGGATAGTTGTTGGGCAGAGGGGAGTGGTATTGATGGTGGTAGAACAGCAGGAAGCAGTATTGATAGTGGTAGAACAGATTGGAGCAGTATGGAAAGTGGTAGAACAGAGGGGAGCGGTATGGATAGTGGTAGAACAGAGGGGAGCGGTATGGATAGTGGTAGAACAGAGGGGAGCGGTATGGATAGTGGTAGAACAGAGGGGAGCGGTATGGATAGTGGTAGAACAGAGTGAGTGGTGCATGAATAGTGATAGGTTAGTGGAGATCTTTTGGGGTTGTGTATGAGAGAGGGGAGCAGTATAGAGCAGTATGGATATTGGATAGACTCCGATAGGGGAATGACAAAGGGGAGTCAAATAGCTTGTGGCGGAACAACAGGGAATGATATTACTACTATTGACAAAAGACAAAATAGAAAGATGTCAAGAAGTGAAAATAAATGGAAGTGTAACATTAGAAAAAGACAGATGAACAATGGTGAAGAGTATCTCGTGAAAAGTTGGAAGGTATTTTGATGAAGAAGAAAAATTGGAAAAGGCTGTGTAGAGATGTGCAAATTTAAATGCCATTCACAATATATTCAAACAGGAACAATTTTCCTGTAAATGTTGGTCTCTTGGAGACATTACACAATAAATAAAAAAAATTGATAAAGCTTGCAAAGTCTTTTAAAGGTCCACATCTATTATATCAAATAGGAAATCTTCTAACAACAATGTGAGTGTGCAAAACTTTTTGTTTTCCATATCTGCTACTTCTCATCAGATTGTAATTACAACAAAATCCAAATTATCAGCTATAACCATGAGTATAGGTCATTTTCTTCATCCCCTACAATGTTTTCAACCCAAAAAGACAAAATAAAAAAACTCATTTGAAATTGTCGTCTGCAATGACATTTTTCATTTCAGACCAGTTTAAATTTTTGTCGTATGGTAATGGGCTAACTATTTATTCTATTGGTACACAATTTGGTAACTTCAAAACTGTTTCTTGAAACAACAATGTCAGATACAATACTAAATTGCCATGAATTTCTTAGTAATACTCAATGGAAAACTATTGTATCTGTTTGATACAATACTATTCCATTAACATTTATTCACAATGTATCCCAATCTGGGCGGAAAACCATTGTATTTCAAATAATGTTGAATATTTTAATAGATAAAATTTATTTTCTTCAAATTCTTATCAAAATATGTTTCAAAGGTCATTTAAATGAATTTAATTTCAAAACATTACAAAATCAGTGGAAAATTTAAGTTTTGGGAAGTTTTTTGCTTCTCCTGAAAAAATTTGAAAAACGTAGTTACAATAGTTTTCCAATGAGCAGTCGATAAGTCATGGAAAGAACTAACAGATAAAGATACCAGAGAATGGAGACTGTCAGAGTCAAGTGCAAACACCTATGACAAAAAGAAATGCAATATGGAGAGTGGAAGTCAACTAAGTCTGCCATGCGTTCATCCAGCAAGACAACTGGACAGGATCCAATGATACTGGAGCAGTCCCACCACCTGCATCTCCGAGGATGATGATTATGATATGATAGGTGTTCTAAATTTGTTACTTCAAATCTGAACCCTATACTGTGGGTACTCATTTGAATAATCTTGATTAGAAGATTCCAAGGAGTACCAACAGCATGGGGTTCAATGAACAATAAATGAAATATTGTGATTTGAAGAGCCACCACACCCTCTTTCAGTACATAGCATGATCAACCCTTTCCCAAATGGTGAAAGTCCAACCAAATTGTGAAAATTTAGACGGTTCCGATTTGAATGCTGCTGCAGTTGATTGCAGATGGGTATTGATAAAATATTTTATTTTATATAAGATCCCACATTTTTTGACGAATCAAGAATTTGCAAACAAATTTTGATAAAGGTCACGCAAGGGACATTTCTGCCAAGTTTGATTCTAACTGGCCCAATGGTTAAGGAGAAGAAGATTTTTGAAGAATAATGTAACAATTTTTGTAAGTTGGAAAAGCCCCGCCCTGCCACGGCCACATTTCTTATGAATCTTAAGATTTATCAACAAAAGTTCAGACGGATCACTCAAAGAACATTTCTGCCAAGTTTGATTTAAATTGGCTCGATAGTTGATTTCTTAAGATTTTTTTTAAAGATTTCTTTAAGTCTGTCAAGCCCCACCCTTCCACACCCACCTTTTTTGACAAATCAAAATTTCGCAAACAAGGTTTTAGAAGGGTCACCCAAGGAACATTCCTGCCAAGTTTGGTAGGATTTGGTCCAGGGTTTAAGGTGTAGAAGATTTTTAAAGAAATTGCGGATGGACAGACGGGCGATGGACAGTGAGTGACCACAATAGCTCACCATGAGGACTTCTTGCTCAGGTGAGCTTAACCCAGTACTAACTGGCTAGAAAGATTAATTGAAAAGAGTTTTCATCACATTCAATAATTCCTCTGTCATATTTCAGAAACTGGCCACCTAACCATGTGTTCCTTCTATTTCTTGTACCATTATAATAACATAATCCAATCTGAGCCACCAGCTGCTCATCTGACTTAGATGATTCCCTCCCATTGGTAAGCAACAAATTGTCAAATGTCAGAAAGGATTATTGCCAAGCCAGGGTTCAAACAATCTTTGAATTAATAGTCTAGACAGTGGTGTTACATATAACATTGAAAGGGTAACATCCCAATTGGTCTACTCCCATTCCGTCTACTGTATTTTAAGTGCATTGAGTCCCAATTCGTCTACTGTCCCAACTCGTCTACTTTCGTGTCAAATCATCAATAAACAACATTATTTTTGTTATACGAAAAGAAATTAAGTCAAAATATTCACAAATGAATTAAAAATGCAAACATTTTGATAAAAATCATATAATATCATATTGATATACAAAATATGGAATAGTAGACGAAATGGGACTTATGCTCAAAATAGTAGACGAATTGGGAGTAGACGAATTGGGAGTAGACGAAATGGGATTAAACCATTGAAAGTCTGCAAACAATGAGATAGATCTATGCCAAGAACCTCTTTTTAACCCATTACCACACAGTGACTCTTTTTGACTCCCCACAAGTTAATGGCTTTGGAAAACATTGTGGAAAACGAAGAAATTGCTTGTCACAAGCAATTTCTTCATTACCCACAATATTTTCTACCTACACTAAAAGACCAAAAAGTGTAAAATTTCATTCAGTTTAAATTGTCGTCTGCAACATCTAATTCTTTGAATTTGGAGGAGTCTAAAAGTTTGCCATTTGGTAATGGGTTAAAGAATGCCCTTAAAATGCAGGTTTGGAAGTTAATCTGTCTAATTGCTTGATGATGAATATTCTAAGTTTGCATTTAGAAAGGCCATTACCTCCTCTGATCTGTAGCTCTGTTCATTACTTACCAACGCCTGTATCTGTGTCTTTAGGACAGCTCTCAGTATGGCATTGAACCCTGGTATTGTTTTCAAAGTAGAAAAGTCTTTCAGTTGCATCGTTGAATGATCCTGGTTACGAGATAAACAGAATTAAAACTTTTAAACAAAAACCTTGTAACTGCAGATTAAAACAAGCTTCAGTTACAGGGTTTTTGTTGAAAAGCTATGAAATAATACAATTTTACAATTCTGATCAGTCAAGCTGGGATAGCTCAGTCTAAGTCTCTAATATTGGAGTCTATAGAAAATCTATGGCTTGGGGTTTCAACTTTGATTTGATTGGATTTATTGGGGTTTAATGCCGTTTTCAAATTGCTATGGTCATTTTGCAGTGGCTGGAGCACCTAACTGTGGATTCCTCAGTGTTTTTTCTCCTTCTCTGAATGGGTGGGTCCGTAAAAAGGACACGTTCCCAATGCTTGATGTGAAAAAGAGTATTTTTTCCCAAAATCTGGAAAGAAAATTCACAATGCATAAGTTAATTCTTCTTTTTAAATGAAAATTTAATCATTCCCTTTCATATGTTTAGCAAAAAGTATCCAGAGGCAAACTAGAATTCCCTTTAGTCACGGCCGTTAAACTCTCATCTGAAGTGCATTTGCACTTCGCTCTAAATCAGTTGCGCCACTTCCGCTACTACAGTTGCGACCGTATTTTTGGAAATTTGAAGGTATGTAGTTGAACTTTCTTACCATTTTCAAACTATTAAGACAATATTTCTAAAAAAGCTCAATGCTATGTCATGTACAACTAAATTACGAATTCCCCGGTATAAATACTTTGTCTGTAGGGTTCAAATTCGCAGAGATTTCTTTGACAAAAGTCTAAAAATTCTCGCTCCAAAAATGGCGTCATTCACTGTCAATCCTATTTTTCATCATTCTACCCCTCTACACGAGTTTTCATGACACATAGGTACCAGAGTCGCAACGAATGTGACTATATGTGTGATATGTGTGATTTTAGACGCATGATTTACCTCAGAAAAGAAGTTATGTCCATTTTTATAGCTGCACTTCATTTGCGACACATGCACTGCGGTTGCATTATGTAATTATTAGGAATTCGGAGAATCATCCATCTATTCAAAGATTTCGACTAATTCTTAAAAGTTCCAGTCTAAAGTTAGAATTTCCAGTATATATTTTTGCACATGCGCAGTAAAAATTGAAGGCAAAGTAAATATTATGACAAAAAAAAACCATATTTAATCCCTCAAATAATGTTATTTATCGTCTTGTTCAGGCAAAAAGGTAGCGTATTATGGTGTATTGTACTTTACTTTTAACGAACGATGTATAAGCCTGTCGGAATGCTAAACTTTAGCCTAAAGCTAATAAGTTGCCGGGAAACAGTAAAAGGTTGAATACGAAAGTGAAAGTAGACTAAACGGGTGTCACTTTGAACAGCTCTAGTCCTATATTTATAAGCCCTGACTTACGTTTTTTTAACATTTTGATTTTATCGCGTATGTCATACACCAGTCTAGGGAACAAATGGACTTCTCCAGAAATACTCCCCAATACATCATAGAGGTACATCATTGCCTATATAGACAGATCCACACTACTGCTAGTTACTATCAACATTCCTTTTATCCTGCATCAATAGTACTTTGGAACGGACTACCATCGGAACTTGTCCTTCTAAATGATCTTAACTCCTTCAAGTCAGGAGTCTGTAAGATCAATCACCTATCGCCCTAGCCAATACGCTGTTTTTAACCTCTTTTAACTTCACTTCCTCTTCACTAACAAAGCATCTTTTATCTTTTACCTTTTACCAATCCTCACTATTGCACCTTTTACTTATTTCTTTCTTTTATCTTAGCACTGACAGCGCAACTGCACAGAATACTCGTCAGAGGGTGATGCAGGATGAAAAGATAGATAGATAGATAGAGGTTACCTGGCTCACAAACGAGCTGTATGACTGACTTGTACCGGAAACTGTACACGATAAAATCAAAATGTTAAAAAACGTATGTTAAGGCTTATAAATAGGACTACTTCAGCTCTACTACTCTCTACAGTTGCGACCATATTTTTGAACATCATAAGTCTAAAGCATGTATTTGATAGATATTGAACACTGAAGATTTTCTTCGCAACATTATAATTGTCAGATCTCTTGGTTGGGTTAGTCTTTCTATTATTTAATGTCAACACTCTCAATTATTGATCATTACAACATGCAAGTTTATACCCTTAACCTATATTTCCGTTCATCTTAACCCATCACCACCCATTGACTTTTTTTGACTCCCTAGAATATAAACGCCTTTTGAAAACATTATGGAAAATGAAGAAATTGCTTGTGACAAGCAATTTCTTCATTTTCCACAATGTTTCCTACCCAAAAAGACAAAATATTTAAATTGGACCTTCAGAAAAATAAGAAAAGAAAAGCAAATTTTTATTTCATTAGAAACATTGTTTTTCCGTTTTTGTTTTTGTTTTCATTCAAATTGCCTGTTTTTATGGCCCCCGATAGGGAGGCATCATAAATTTGACTTGTCCGTCCGTTGGTCCATCAGTCTGTCTGTCCGTCATTCCGTTCAAAAATTTAACATTTGCCATAACTTCCTTATTATCTACACATTCGCTTCATATTTGAGCACAACATTCCTTGGCACATTACCTATCTGTAGGCACATAGTTTGATGACCTTGACCCCGGGCTGACCTTGACCTTTTGACGATCAAAGCGGTGTCGGGGGCATTGTCATCTTACAGTGACAGCACTTGTTACCAATTTCGTTGGCTAAACTGTTAACATTGAAATGTAAATTACTAAACATTCTGCCTCCTCCTGACATGATGATGTCACCAGGTCACATGCGCTGTACTGAAGGATTTTGTTTTGTGGACAGAGTTATAGGAAAGAACATAAATATAGGAAATGTGGATAAAGATAAGGAGATACAAGTCGGTATGTCTAGCAAATCCAGTGAACTTTCGCTAGGGATATCAGGGTTTTTACTCCCAACTTGAATTTTGTACTCTCAATTTTTGCAAGTAGCCTTCTATGTTCAGTGTTTTTTCTCCTTTGAACCGGTCAGTAAAAAGGACCCTTCCCAATGACAAAAAGGGCCATTTTCCCAAAACCTGGAAAGAAAATTCCCAATACAAAAATTTTTCCTTGTTTTGTAGAAAAATTCTATCACTCCCTGTCATATGTTGATAAATAAATAAGAGAAAACCTGAAATTCACTTTGGTCTAGTAAATAAATACAGATAACTTAATTTTTGTTGCAATCTCTGGCATTTCTTTTTCCTGATTTTTGAGAAAACGACACATGCCATGTTTGTTACCCCTTAATTGTCCAACATACTTTTATATAGCAGGGTTTTACCCAACATTTGAGAAGAGGCCTTAGCCTGTTCATTTTGGGAAATTTTAGCTTGCTCTTGTGAGCAGTTGGGGAACACATTTTAGTAATAAAATAAGAATTAAGTACAATTTCAATATGTGTACATATGTTATAGTGCTTTATTAAGGAATAACTATTTAGAAGTCATATCATTGAGAAAAGTAGCAGAAAAGAAGAAATTGTTGATAAAATACAGATGTAAGCACTAGTTTTGGGAAATTTTTCTGCCACCATTGGGAAAAAATCAGCCTTTTTCAATTGACCAAACGCCAAAAGATAGATCGCTCCGCCCAATGCAAAATCTAATTTACAAACAATGGGGTTGTGTGCATTTTCCTGATCGATCATTGGCAGGGGTTGAAAAATCCACTCGCCCGCTCGCATTGGCGAGTAGAAAATGCCGTAGGACGAGTAGGTTTGGGGACGAACTAGTCCGACGGGGCGAGTGCAAATTTAGGACTTGAATCACGCTGATTGAGGGGAAAAATAAAGGATAGAAAAGAAAGTATTTATTTTAAACTTCATATCGGAAACAATAATGTTCGCTGTAAATACGACCTTTCCCTGTTTATGTCGATCAATCCCGAAAGTGAAACTAAACTAGGAAACTAGAGTAAATCTGTGTTACTCATATGCGATGATTTGAGCGAGATCAAAGAGGCCGCAAACACAGTCAATTATTGATGACGTAGTCATTCCAGTTCCAATATAATCACGTGATTTTTCCGCACCCAAATAAGGTTACGTTTTACTATGATTTGTTTACAAAAGTCGCGCGTGCCAGAAAAGTGCGGGAAAATTGGATGACGCAATGAAAACAAAACGCTATCTATGTAGTAAATACACTGACGTTAGATGGTTTTACACAGACGCGTTGTCTCTTTCTGTTATGCCGCATCGCGATTACACAAAGAAATTCTTTCGCATTTTACCGGGTAGTTGTACATATTAAAATGGTGTGCTTACTCGACCATTTCGACAGCTAATCTATCTTTCGAATTAAATAAAAAGTAAGTGTTTACAGTAATGTTAATCGGCGATTGATTTATGGTAAAAGATGGAGTCAAGTCTGAGCCACATCTTTTTTAATAAAATTGTTGCCTTATTCGCCTAGATGACTTTTGAAGTGGCGATCGCCAGCGCGAGCCATGTCTGTCATTTATACTGAAGAAAATTTACTTGTAGAGTCAAAGAGTTATGTTATTTGCATAATAATGCATCCGTAAGAGCCAACAGTCTTAAATTTTCTTCGTCTTTAAGGGCGAGTTGGGTTGCCCTAAGGGCGAGTAGAAATTCTGAGCTACTAGTCCTACAGGACTAGTAGGTTTGAAGAAATTTTTCAACCCCTGATTGGGTTATCGTTTGTTTTGATTGTCAGCTGATAGATCGATGCGATATCACGTAAATTTTAACCCCTTTCCCAAACAAAACAATTTTAGGGTTGTCCAATTCGAAAGCTGGTGCAGACGACAAAATAGGTGTCACTGAAAGTAGAATTTGTGAAGATTTTTGTACACAAAACATTGAGAGATTGATTATCAGCATTTTCTTCTTTTGTCTCAATGTTTTCCCAAGCCATTTCTAATAGGGTCGTCAAAACCAGGTCTTGATGGGGAGAGGGTTAAGACAAACAACGAGGTTGTGTGCAAATTTCCTGATCGTTCATTGGCTTATCGATGATTTTGATTGACAAACGGCGTTTGGTCAATTGGGAAGTAGCCCTTTTTAGGCCTCTTTTAAAGAAAATGAAAAAGCCCTGTATAAATTAATGTTGTGGTTTCCATTTGAGCTTCTTTCTTCAAAGGGATTTTAAAGCTCCAAAAGTTAATTACATAAATAAAATAGTGGAAGTATTTCTCCCAAAAGGCGAAAACAGTAAATTCAGTATTCCTATCTTTTCTCCTATTTAGTTTAAGCTTTTTTATGCACAATTTGTGTACCAAAATTGAATTAAAACATTCACAATTCGACTGCTGAACGCAATACTGGTCTAAGTCATTTTTCATGATTTTTCAGGAGAAGGAAAAAACATTCTCATTTTGTCAAATCTGAATAGAATGGTCTGAATTTTTGATATGATACAATCTGATAGATAACATTACATTACAAATATTATATATTTCAATCAAAATAGTAATAAAGGAGAAATATGATTTTGTTGACTTAGCATAGTATTGCGGGGAAATATTAGCAGTTTTGAACCCACATTTTGAATGCAATACTAGTCTAAGTTTACTTGGAATAGTATTGCGTGCATAAATTGGATAAGTGAGACAAAATTATTTACTGCAATACTAATTTATCTTTCTTTCTCCTTTTCTTGCAAAAGTTTGTAGACAACAAAGATTAAATTAACCCTTTCCTGAACGACAAAATAGTTGGATGGCTTAATTTGAAAGCTGCTGTAGATGACAAAATGGATGTTTATGATGATAAAATTTAAATACTCAGTAAAGCATCGAAAAAATTAAAGCAAAATTGGAAAATATTGGTTGATATCAGCATTTTCTTCTTTTTATACGCCCGAAGGGTCGTATTATGTTATGGCGCCCGGCTCGTCCGTCTGTGTCCGTCCCTCTGTCTGTCCGTTAGCAATTTCTTGTGTGCGCAACTTCTCCTACAGTTTTGATCGGAATTTGATCAAACTTGCCACAATAAATCTCCATGGTGTCTAGATGTGCATCCCGCTTACGGAATTCAGATAACTCTTTTCGTTCTTGAATTATCTGCCCTTGAATAAAAAAAAATGCCCATTTTCTTGTGTGCGCAACTCCTACAGTTTTGATCAGAATTTGATCAAACTTTCCACAATGAATTTCCATGGTGTCTAGTTGTGCACACCGCTTACGGAATTTAGATAACTGTTTTCGTTCTTGAATTATCTGCCCTTGAATTTAAGGAAAAATGCCCATTTTCTCAAAATTTTCTCCTGTGCGCTACTTCTATAGTTTCAACCAGAATTTAATCAAACTAGCCACAATAAATCTCTATGGTGTCTTGTTGTGCAAACAAAATTTTGATAACTTTTCATGTTTGAATTATCTGCCCTTGAATCGAAAAAATGGCCAGTTTTTACTGACAAGCCCCTCTCGGGCGTATATGCGCCGCTATGCGAAGCTCTTGTTCCTTAATGTTTTCCAAGCATTTTTAGTGTCTATTTATAGAAAAGAGGGGCTTATTCCAGTCACCCGAGCATCTGCATTGCTGTCAGCATTGGCTTTGGCTAAGTTTTTATGTACAAGTGTCATATCTCTGTTTCTGTTAATAATTATAATTGCTCTGAAACTTTGCACATCCTTTTCCGATCATTATATCAGCCTCTAGGCAAAGATTTATCACTCTTACATTTAATTTAAGTTTTTACATGAAACTGTAGTATAACTTTAAGCCAGAGCTATTGCGTTCAATTTTTGGACATCTTTCTGTGACCATAATATATCAGCCTCTAGGCAAAGAATAATTACTCTCACATTTAATTTAGTGGAAGTTAAACTCTTTTTAGCAAGCCAGAACCTTATGTCTGGGGAGCTAATGTCACAGCCCTAGCGTCGACGTCACGTCAGCGTCGTGTCGCGTCTTCAAAAACTTCAACCTGGTCTATATCTCAGGCTTTATCAGAGATACAGCCTTCATACTTCACACATGGATACTTCCTGCCAAGACCTTTCATTTGGGACCATGACCCTTGACCTTGGGGTTTGACCTACTTTTATAAGACTTAAATTTGGCTTATATCTAAAGCAATATTATTGATAGAGCCTTGATATTTCATACATGGATACTTCCTTTAAAGACTTTTCATTTGGGACCATGACTTTTGATCTTGTGACCTTGACATTGGAGTTTGACCTACTTTTAAAAAAAAACTTTAACCTGGAATATGATTTAGGCACTATTAGAGATAGAGCCTTTATATTTCACACATACATGCCTCCTGCAAAGACGTACATTTCATTTGGGACCATGACCTTTTGACCTTGACTGTTTTGCGACAAGCTACATTGTCCGTGGACAATTTTTTCTTACTATCCCGGCTTTGATAGTCGTCATGCTTTGTTGTCCTATGACAGTTCTTGTTCTTTTACTTCATAGACATCCAATCCAGGGAAAGGTTTGAATTATAAAAATAGTGCAAAATAGAAATTGGGGAATGTTAAAAACTTAGAAAAACGTAGATAAGGTTGCAAAAACATTCTAATGGTTTAATTTCATGCATTAATATGAAGTTTGTTTAAACCAATCATTAAGTCTCTAGTTCCCAATCTATTACCCATTGGCTCTATTTGATTACAACTTTACAAACATATCTGACAATCATTGGATGTGTCATGCACAAGGGCAATAACTCTAGCTTAAACAATCTTGGATTATTTCCCTTTTACATTTAAAATAATTGTTTACTAGAAAATTACTCTTTCTCTAATACTTTAATTTATTTGAGAGTGATAATTCACAAAGAATAAGATAAAAGGAAGTGTCATGCAAAAATGGGAACCATTCTATTACTGACATTTCTTTAGTTGTTCCCCATTTTGCTACATTTTTGGCTAGACAGATTTGGTCTTTTGATTCTACTGGCTCAATTATTTTAAAACCTAACCATACACTTCACCATGTATGGGTTGAGCTGGTGGGAGAATCCAGAGACAGAAGCTAACAGGACTGTTTTGTATTTACCTATTTTAAAAGAACCCATTTACAACACAACAGAGAAATTATCAGCACTACATGTATTCAATCTCGCAATGGTTTTGTGGCAATTATGCCATTGGAAATGCCTTATATACCAGTCCTGTATTGTTTTTATGCCCCCGATAGGGAGGCATCATAAATTTGACTTGTCCGTCCGTCCGTCCGTCTGTCCGTCCGTCCGTCCGTCTGTCCGTCCGTCCGTCCGTCATTCCGTCCAAAAACTTTAACATTGGCCATAACTTCCTTATTACTTAACATATTCGCTTCATACTTTACCACAACATTCCTTGGTACATTACCTTTCTGTAGGCACATACTTTGGTGACCTTGACCCCAGGATGACCTTGACCTTGAACATAGATTGGCCATAATTTAAAATCAAAGCGGTGTCGGGGGCATTGTCATCTTACAGTGACAGCTCTTGTTTAGCTAAATATATCTTGATACACCCCAAAATCTTTTCTTAAATGTTATCTTTAATATCAATCATGCCAAATATACAAGTTATTAAAAGTAACACAAGTTAAATGTATGATATCTTTATGTGTCTCATCAAATAAATTTATTTTCTAGGAAATGTAACAACGGCACATTACCATAACAAATTGTGGAAAATGGGTTTATAACTGAACTTATGGTCATACAAAAGCAAGTCAGCTTCTTTGCATTTTCCCCCAAAAAACATTTATGTATGTATAGGATGGCCCATTTTGAGGGAGAGCAAGACTTGATCTGGCTTATTGTCTTTTTCCCATTCACTAAAAGGATGTCAGTCATGTATAAAAGTCACCAGAATCTAATAGAAAAGATACAATACTTCAAAACAAATTCTTTCACATAATTAGGATTCATATAAAATGTGCATTTACAATATAATTCATTTCAAAATGAATACTGTGCTGTATTATACTCAAAAGCAAAAGAAAGTATCCATCATTAGATTTGTGCCAACAAAGATACATTCAAAATTTTGTATTAGGAAAGAAAAATGTTCTCAACCTAAACATTTCATGTAGTTTTTAGAGAGAAATGCCCAAGAGATCATGGAAGCACCTGTTGACCTTAATTTTGTCAAATATTAACCAGGTTCATTATCAAAATATGTAATTCAATAGCTTTGAACTTTTGTCTTGTTGTCCAATGTTAATCAATTTCTAATAGTAATGGATTTATCTGTTAATGCCTTGTGACCAGACCTGATGCTGCTACCTGGTACCCTCATTATCATGTAACATGTCTACAAACTGGCAGCAGCTGCACTACAGATTGCAAGAATCAGTTGCAATAGAATGCACCCAAAGATAAGAAAGAAAATCCAGTTATGCAACCTTGGTCTTCAAATAATTTCAACTTAAATCCCATCTGAACATGTTTTGGATGACATAAGACGCAATACGAACTATCAATTAATCAAGCCTGTAGCAGCAAAAATCTGAATTGCAACCTGATTTTCACTTGTATATTTAGCGCTGAAAAATCAATAACAAGAGCTGTTTCAGGACTGCTGTTGAAGCTGGACTATCAAGTGCTGGCTAGTTGAAAATTCTAAGTCCAAAAAGGGTAAAAGATCTGTTAAATTAAATGTCAGAGTAAAAAATGTTTGCCTAGAGGCTTATATTATGGGCACAGATGCATGTGCAATGTTTGAAAGCAATAGCTGTTACAGAAAAAGTTACCACAGATTTATCATGGAAGTTGCACTTAAAAACTTAATCAACAAGTTGTGTTCATGAAACAGAAACGCCCCGAAATGGATATTTTTCTAAAACTAAGACCTTGACTTAAGTGGATGACCTTGACTTATATCTACCTTGAGGCTGGAACTATAGATGCCCATTCTTGAGTTGTTTGCTTTATACTTGTAAAGAAAATGTCAATGTTAAGTTTCCGCTCTAGGTTTTAATGTTAAGTTGCATGTTAAGGGTTGATAAGGGTTAAAAGATGACCTTGAAGTAGGTATATTGCATCAAGGAGATAGCTACCATTGAAAGAAAGTTACATACCAAATTTGGTCGTTGTACGTGTCTTACTTTTGAAGAAAATACTAATGTTAAGTTTTCACGTTAATTTGCATGTCAAGGGTTGATAAGGATTAAAGGATGACCTTGAGAAAGGTCATGTTGCATGGAACAGATAGATATCATTGTAAAAAGGTTTCATACAAAATTCGGGCTTTGTATGTCTGATACTTGTTTAGAAAATGCCAATGTTAAGTTTCAGAATGACACACAAACAGGTAGACAGTTGGACAGACATACGGATAGGAGTATAACAATATGGCCCCCATCCCCCCATCTTTTGATACAGGGGCATGAGGTATTCTATGTCCAAAAGGTTAACAAATACCCCTAAATTACATGTTAGGGCAATGAATCTTTGCGTAGAGGCTGATATTATGGTCACAGAGGCATGTGCAAATTTTCAGAGTAATAGCATTAGTAAAAACAGAGATTTGACAAACTTGCATGTAAAAACTTAACCAAAGCATTATGCTGACGCAAATGCGACGTCAGGGTGACTAGAGTAGCCCCCTACTCTATGAAAAGTCAAACTAAAAAGTACTAAATGAGATACATAGATTAGTATTGCATTCAAAATTTGGTCCATTTTGATACAGTTTTTCACCGCAATACTAGTCCAAGTCAACATAGACTAGTATTGCAGGGAAATAATTTTAACAATTGAGATAGACTTTTATGGAATTATTGAATATCTCTAAAACCTTTTTGTATTCCACTCTAAAATTTTGTCAGTATATGCACCTATGATAAACACTAACATTTATGACAAAAACTCATTTTGGCCAAAAAGTGACTTAGAACAGTATTGCGTTCAGCAGTCGAATTGTGTTGAATGTACACTAGCTTCAGTCTCACATGTTAAAAGAAAATAAAGTTTAAATATAATTATCCTGTCTAGTTGTGCTTTTTTCTGGACAAGTACAGTTTGCTTTCCAACAAGTAGAAAATTGAGTTCAACTTGTCCACAGACAAGCGGGAAAAAAATATATTTCGGCACCCCTGATTTCAAGTGATTGAAATTTAAAAAAAAGATGTTCTTTTGATGCAGAAACCTTTGTTGAAAATAAAGAAATTGCTTGCGTTAAGCAATTTCTTCATTTCCCACAATGCTTTCCAAAGCCTTTATCTTTTTGGGGGTTATAGAGAGTCATTGTGTGGGAATGAGTTAAAGCTGCTGCAGACAACAAAACCGATGTTGATAAAGATAGGATTTGTGCACAATACAGCATAGAAAATATTGAGACTAGAGAAGAAAATGCTGAAGATCAGCATTTTCTTCTTTTGCCTCAATGTTTTACAAGTATATTCTATTAGAAGCGTTAAAATCTGGTCTTGTGTTGGAAAGGTTTGGGAGACAAATGACTTCCTTACAACGTCAGAAAGGACATTTACCGAGTCACGGTTGGAAACACTACATTCAGTTTTGAATGTGTTAAAAGGTTGAAATTGTTTAGGGAAGATAATTAGATTAAATCATTAAAAAGGGAGAAATACAAGTAATGATTCCAACTTGCACCTTTGTTCACACAGAAAGAAAATTATATTACTAATTGATAAAATGTTAATGGCATAAACATGTAAAAACGATAGGGAATTGGCATAGGTCCCTAAATTATGACCGTCTAAAATTTAACAACAAATTTAACATGCAATGATCTCATTTTTAGCTCCACTGGCCGAAGGCCATCAGGGCTTATGTCATGGCCCTGTGTCTGTCATGCATGTGTCCATGTGTGTGTCCCTGTGTTCGTCTGAACTTTTACTTTAAACATCTTCTCCAAAACCAATTTCAACCAATTTTCCCAGGAATCATCCTTGCATAAACTTCTTTCAAATTCCTTCAAAGAATTTGATTCCATGCATAACTCTGGTTGCCATGGCAACAGATATTAAATTTTAGGAAAACTTTAAAAATCATCTTCTCCCAAATTGCCCATTGGATTTCATTGTAATATAGCAGCTTTGAAATTGGAGCACCCTGAAATTTTGTCGTTTGGGAAGGGGTTAACCCATTCCCAAACAGCAAAATTTTGCGCTGTTCCAAATTCAAAGGTCATACAGATGGCAATTGCAAAGTTTGAAAATTTACAATTTTTGGGCCCTTTGGGTAGAAAACTGTGGGAAATGGAGAAGTTGCTTGTGACAATTTCTTCACTTGTGACGAGCAATTTTTTTCATTTTATTCAATGTTTTCAAAGGCATTTATCTGAGGGTAGTCAAATTTTGAAAAGGCACCGATATTTTGGAATGGGCTGAAGTTGCTTTCTGTCAACAAGAACCTTTAAGAGAACAAGATGGATCGTGATCCCGCTTCTTTTTTATGAATTCTGATCTGGATCCATGTTGTCCTCAGATCCTGTCTTATTTATGTTATATAGACATTATTTGACAAACAAAATTTTAACCAGTGTATATCTCAAGACAAATGACCTGGCAGAGCTTCTCTGTAGATTAGCATGGGCTGCTCTGTCAGGTCATTTAACCTGAGTTATAACTTTTTCCTAAATGTAGGTGTCGGTAACATTATTAATGATTGAAATTGAAATACTGGCTGATGTCGGATAGCTCTGCTCAGTCGGTAGTTTATCAGGAGGGGAAGCATTTATTTCCTAGTTATTCTCCTTTTCTCAAATTATATTTTATGATACATGTATTATGTTTTCATTTGACCCTTTCCCAAACTGAAGATCCCTAGAAGAATTCAACTTGAAAAGCATTCTGAGGAAAGATGAAACTGCTGATAATCATCAAATTCTTGTTATCCCTCAATATGTTCTTCATTTGTATGTTATAGTACACCATACACATTTTCTGCTTAAAAAATGAATTATTTTGCTCTCAAATTTGAACAGTATTAAAGTTTACAGTATGGGAAAGACTTAATTTATCTAAAACTGCTCTCAATATGGAACGGCCTGTTTATCTTTTGACATATACTGTTTAGTACATGTATTTGTTTAAAAGTATTCTGACTTCTTTTTTTCACAGAATACAGATAGATTATCCTGTAGACAAACAGATTATAAACACATGACGCTCAAGATAGTATCAGATGATAATGGAATGTCCACATTGTCCAGTGAAAGTGATCTTGCTCCACAAAGTTCAACTTGTCCGGATCTGGGAGAGTACAGTCTATTCCGCCTCATTCCAAAGTTGGACCACTAACAGATGAAGATATGCAGTGACAATATAATGCTCAATGTATTATCGTAATAATGGCTATTATTTCAAAGAAAGCTTTTTGACCATTACCAAACAACAAAATTTTAGACTGGTCCAAATTCAAAGATGTGACAGACGAAAATTTCAACTGAAATCAATTTAAATTGTTTTAATCATTTTGGGTAGAAAACTTTGTGGGAAAAGAAAAATTTGCTTGTCACAAGCAATTCCTTCATTTTCCACAATGTTTTTCAAAGCCATCATCTTGTAGGGAGTCAAAAAGAGCCATGGTGTGGTAATGGGTTAAAGCATTGAAGAAAAATTGTTGTTTGGAAAAGGAATAAATAAATGTGACCAAATCTGGGAAATGACTGACCGGCAAAATATTGTGATAAAATAAGAAAATGCTGAGAATTAGTAATTTCTCCCTTTCCCTCAATATTTTCCAAACACAACTCTAACATGCTTTCTTTTTTTGGAACTAATTGTTTTGTTATCTGCATTTTCTTTGAAATTTGACAGGCCAGCCGCCTAAAACTTTGACATTCGAGAATGTTCTACTGTAGGGCAGGTTTAAAAAAAATGTGACCAAAGTGTGACATTTAAAGTTTAAGAATAACAGCTATTTTTACAGAATATCATCCAGATTTCTTAATTAGGATGCCTAAAAACTATTCTAAATGGTTAAGCAGTGTCCAAATTATATTTAGAATTCGTGTTCACTAACTTTTAGCTAAAATTGTGTGCACAATCTTGCAAAATGACAACAAAAAAGCGTTTCACTCCTGACAGCATATATATTGCACAATATGAGAAATTGTAACCCATGAATCACTAAATAGTAGCGTGCAGAATGTCCACAAGGTTGATGGCTTCGTAAAATAGTTTGAGTGGTAGATTTCTGGCTGAATAGACAAAAATGAGAATACTTTTTAAAAAATAAAAGTGTTTCACTCCTGACATAAAATTTAGAGGGTTGTTGTATAAATCAGGCTCCACATCCTAAACCAGTGAAGATAAGATGAAAAGGTATTTTTAAGATGATGATGCACATGTTGTTTTATGAAATACAATTGCTTATTGTAGAATCCTGTCACTATCTTTTATTTACCATAGCTTAAAAATCTGGTCAAAGTGTTAAGTGTCACACAAAAAGCGTTTCACTCCTGACATTTTTGACATGTTTAAATGACATATCTTTTTTATTTGTGAAGCAATTTTCTTTAAACTTGGTACCCAGTATAAACACACAATAACACATCTTTTTAGCTTTGATTGGGTAGAATATGTTTCTCTGTAAAAGCCGAGGCATGTAAAAAGTGAACGGTCACATTTTTTTTAAACTTGCCCTGTAGCGTATATTTGGTGAGGAGTATTGAACACTACAAAGTATATAAATTTTTATTAATTTATTTTGAAAATAATCCTCATTATACAAGATAATTATGACAACAACAATGAACTCTTCTCTTCCAGGAAAATCCCCATATTTATCCGGAGAACTGTTGGCACTGTAGTGTTACTTCCTGAAATGATACAAATGATCAATTTTTAGTTTCATTCAGTTTAATTTAATTTGCCCCTTTCCAAATAACAAAGTTTTTGTTTGGACTGTGGACCAATTTTGAAGGAGTTGCAGACATGAAAAAGTATTGTTGATAAAGGTTAGATTTGTCTACCATAAAAAAATAGGCAAAAGGAGAAAATGCTGATCAGTATTTTCTCCATTTGTTTCAGTATTTTTCAAGGATCTTGGTATTCAGGACGTTATAAGCTTGGGCCCATATTATCAACATTCTTGCGACTAAGTTGTAGGGGAAAAATTATGTTAAATTTGTCTCAAAAACTAGTTAAACACAACTGCTGCCTTTTCGTTTTCTTTATAATCCTAGACCCTGTTGCAAAATGCTATGGGGAAGAAATCTTAACCAACTCATTTGCAAAGACTGTAACACCCAGTTATAAGAAGCCAGGGAAACATTGAGATAAAAGAACAAAGTGCTGATGACCAGCATTTTCTTCTTTTTCCTCAATATTTTCTGTGCTACATTATAAACAAACTCTATCAACATCCATTGTGTTTGTAGCAGTTAGTTTCAAATTATAACAGTCACAGTTTTGACCATTTTCACTCAAGGCTTTTATTCTTTAATCATGTCTGTGTGGCTCAGATTGGATGTAGCAACATGTAAATGAGCCGGGATCTGGAAAATGGGCCATTATAGCATTTGAGAACAACATGGATCCAGATCAGCCTGCATATACAAATGTAGTAACACACAGTCTGATTTAGATCCATGTCATTCTCTGGTGGGTTTGCCATGCCTTGTAACAACTATCACTATTACGTTTGAATAATACTAGTATACATGTGTGGGAAAGCAGCTGGGGTCAGAAAGGCTGTTGTGGTTGTTCTGGTGAGAGAAATGACAGGAATCCATGGTTATGTGCTCCAGCTGCAGCAATATGGGACTAGCAGTAGAAAGAGGCGTTGAACCCCATTGAATCAATCAATTAAATGTCAGAGAGGACATTGGCCATTTTAGCATTCAGACAAGTGCATAATTACAACTTGGATTAACTCTAGGATTTCCCAAACAACCTGAGATTTTTTATATCATACAAGGAAAGCTTTTGAAAACATAGAGGCAAAAGAAGAAAATGCTGAGCCTGACCCTTATTGACCCTTTCCCAAACAAGACCTTGTTTTGACGTCTCTAGTAGAAAATGCTTGGGAAGACATTGAGACAAAAGAAGAAACTGCTGATAACCAGCAGTTTCTCCTTTTGTCTCAATATTTTCTCTGTCATATTTCACACAAATTCTTTCTTTAATAACTTCCATTTTGTCATTTGTGGCAGTTTTTGAAGTGGATCACCCTAGAATTTTAGCGTTTGGGAAAGGGTTAATATTCATTAGCCCTTTCAAAGACTATGATAAAATGGTAAATTGGACTGATCCAATTTGAAAGGAGTTGCAAACGACAATATGATTCATATCGGAATCAGAATTTGTAATTGTTGATGTACAGAAAACATTGAGTCAAGAGAATGAGAAATTGCTGATTATCAATGAAAATATTGAGGCAAAACGAAGAACTGCTGACTACCAGCATTTTTTTCTTTTGTCTTGATTGATTCGGTCGGCACAATCCCTTCAGCCAATCAAAAACGTCGTCAGTCATACAGCGCGCACCTGCACTCATTCGGTCGAGGTGAATGCTTCGGTCTTTTTCCCTAAAGCATTACCAACTTTCAGCATTAATATCTCGAGGACTACGCCCGATTATTAAAAATGCATTGGTAGTTAGAAAGTTTAAGTCACATTCTTTAAAAAAAGAGTTTTGTTTATGAATTTTAACGATGGATTTTTGAAATATTCTGCCTCAAAAATGGTGTCCCGTAACGATAAAGACCGAGGTAGTACCCTCGATGAAAAAATGAAAGTGAGGCTATGACGTCATGCCGACTGATTCTATGTTTTCCAAGCCCTTGCTATGTCGTGACATCAAAACTTATGTCAGCTTGGGATAAGTTTAGATGATCTACACGATGCCTCTGAATCCCCACAGAACTTCGTTAATTTGGGAAAAGGTTTATTATGTTTCCCCATGGTGAGCCTCAAATCAGGCAAGTGTCAATGTGTGACGTCATAACTTTGTATTATACAATGTAGCCATATGACGTCACGGAAATCTAGAGGAGGGGTATCTTAAGGGAATGTAGATACATGTATGTAACGTCAGCGAGTTTTTCAACATTTTTTCCATTTCCATGCTCGTCTGCATAATATAATGAATGCATTGAGTTGGGGAGTTCAAACGGAACTGACTCGCAGCAGATTTTAAATAGAGATACTCCTCCGAATTCCTTATAATTACATAATGCAACTGCAGTGCATGTGTCGCAAATGAAGTGCAGCTATAAAAATGGACATTACTTCTTTTCTGAGGTAAATCATGCGTCTAAAATCACACATATCACACATATGGTCACATTCGTTGCGACTATGGTACCTATGTGTCATGAAAACTCGTGTAGAGGAGTAGAATGATGAAAAATAGGATTGACAGTGAATGACGCCATTTTTGGAGCGAGAATTTTTAGACTTTTGTCAAAGAAATCTCTGCGAATTTGAACCCTACAGACAAAGTATTTATACCGGGGAATTCGTAATTTAGTTGTACATGACATAGCATTGAGCTTTTTTTGAAATATTGTCTTAATAGTTTGAAAATGATAAGAAAGTTCAACTACATACCTTCAAATTTCCAAAAATACGGTCGCAACTGTAGTAGCGGAAGTGGCGCAACTGATTTAGAGCGAAGTGCAAATGCACTTCAGATGAGAGTTTAACGGCCGTGTTTAGTTGAATTGTTATGTATGCACAGGACTTAATTTTTTATGCAGTCAGTGATGACAATATTTTCCCAATTTTTGACAAAACATTACAATTTTGAATTTTCCCAATTTGCATGGTTACAGACCCGTTCCCAAAACTCTGAGAAAAATGCTGTTCCTGATATTACTTTCACCAGTACTACCACAATATCCAAACCGAGCCTCCAGCTGCTCTGAGTCTCTCACATCTATGATTCACACCCATTGGTGAGAGACAAATAATTTTTGTCAAATGTCAGAATAAATACTGCTTGTGGGCTTCAACACCAGCTCAACAAATAAATAGCCCAATATCCTCTCTGACATTTGAAAACTTCCAGGAGGGTTTTCCCTGGCGCACAAAATTGTGTGTTTCGACGCAGTTTTAACAGAACTAAACTTAAGGTATATGATCCATCAATAAAACAGCAATTTCTAGCTATAGCAATGGGGAGAATCACGTGATTGACAATGGTATTTAACACGAAAAAATGGCGACGAAATGACCGCTTCGGCGTGAAAATCCAAACTTTAGAAAGGTATAATTGCATTTAAAATTGGCATCACTTTCTTGCAGTTCTTAAGCTGAATTTAAATGGGATATTTATCATTTAAATGTGAGATGGAAGTCCTTTCTGCCAAGCAGAGACTCCATACTGAATGTGACCACAGGAGTTTGTGTGCGAACATCACACATCATCATTTCAGGAATTAAATTCTGTGTATATGTAAATAGATTCAGAGAGAATGAGTTATTTATTTGCGTGAAAGAAGCGTGTATAAGAGTCATTTAAACCTTTTTGAGATTTTTGAAATTTGGAACTTTCATCATGAATCAACATTGTAAGGAGTCATAAATAAACCTCTTTGAGATAAGAAAATTATCAACTTTCATTAATATTAGTCAGCTTTTAATAATAAGAAATAGGCTTCTTACAAACCAAATTGTGTTCTTTTACGACTAATCAATTCTAAGTATTCTTCATAAGCTGCAGTTTAGTTTTCGAGAAAAGGTTTAAAAGCTTGCCGTGATAATGTGTAATTGTATAGCAAGATGTGTTCCTCATTAGTCTTCATGTGTATATGTATTCAATCATAATTATTGACTGTTTATCCAAATAACAACAGTCCTGCTACTGCCATTTCAATGCAACATTGAACATAGAATTTGCTTTACCATTGTTCAAAATAAGAGAGAGTAGATACCATCATGTAAGGTCATATGAAGAGGCCTGTCGAATCACATTCTTAATTCATTATTTGATTTCCAAATCGTATGATGTTGGTATTTATTTGATTTGTCTCAAGGATATGAATCAACTGAATATCCACAACATAGGATTAGGATTTGTTGAATGACAAATTGACAAATTTCTACTGAAATTTGAAATTTTGAACTGTCAAAGTATAAAAAGCTGCTTTTATTACCATTTTCATCATAATGATGTATGGCAAAAAACTGAAGGCAAACTACTCTCTCTTAATTTGGACCTTTACTCTTTTCCACATGTGATTATGATTAATGCCAAACTGTATCATACAGTATGGAAGAGACTGCATGCTAAATTATTGTCTGAATATTGTTGATACTCATTGCCTTTGTCTTATCTAAGACATTGTGTAATGGGTTCCCTCAACTCATTTTCAGCTTATGATGCGAATCCCTACAAATTATTGAACTAAAATTTTGATTAAAACATGTGGGAAAGAGATTTATACAACTTTACCTTTTTTAGCAAGGAATTGCCGTAAAAAATTGCTGAAACTTTTCTTTTGCACCATTATCTATTCTGTTCAAAATTTTTGATACTCTGATAGAATAGCATCCCAATCATCATTCATATGTCATCAAAAATCGTTTTCCAAACTCGAAAAATATGAGATTATAATTATTGTAAGGGTTGAAAAATGCTACAAGAATCATGCGCTTTTATAAAAAGAGTAAAGTTGTATTGTGATTTTAAATATTGTCATTCCTGATGATTTTTTTCCATGATCGGTGCTGTAATGATGAGTTTTTGTGAAACATTTTAGCCGATATCTCTGCCAAAAATCATTATTTATTGAATATTGCTCATACTTATTTGTACAAGTCAACTTTTGCTATATTGTAACATTATTGTAAACCAGGGCTGCATATTAGAGGGAGCATACATTTGTTAATTCTTTATTTATTATCCAAAGCCTATGTTGCTGGTAGTCATTAGAATTGCCTCATTGAGGCAATTCTAATAACTACCAACAACATAGGAATTACAATTTGACCAGTTTCATTGTGAATTTTGGTCCCTCCCTTTTATGCAGCTCTGTTAAGTAGCACTGTCATTTTTCTGAACTTTTAGACTTTTCAATTTTTCTTTGTCAAATTCTTGAAAATTAATCGATTCTCATTTCCCCCCTTTTTGGGCTTTAAAAATTCAAATGAATTCTAAAGTACAAACAACAGTAATGTAGAACTCTTACTGGGCATTTAGCATGCAGTCTCCTTCAACTTTCCTGGTAAAATCACATCAATTAATTATCCTTTTCTGAGAAACCTTGATACAATAAGGTAGTGTAGTTTAGTGTAACTTTCTGTGTTCATTCACCAAGTCAACTTGAGGTATAAAACCTTGCAGATTGTATTTTAACACTCTTTTTATATTGTAGTTAACTTCACTTATCTTCGAGGAACCTTCTTAGAAAGTCAAACAAAACTTTCACATTGCTGGTATGTATTACCTCTACGTAGTCTTTCAGACAAGCCACCTATCCTAAAGTACCCGCTACTGTCTAAGGTTTCCACAGATACCTAATTTTCCCCTATCCGTTTGCTGTATTTAGAGAACACTCAAAAAATATTTCGGAAATTGTGAAAATTTTGGATTTGTGTTAAGCACGTCGCATCATATTTACAGCTTTATTTCCTAACCAAAGATCTCTCGTTTCATACGGTATATTTCCAGACCCTTTTTCGTCGAAGACATTTCATTGTAGCCCATTTACATGGTCCGTGTTGTCTTTGTTAAGCGTGTTTACGAAAAAAGATGTTAAACATACGTGCAATGATGTGGTGTTTGGCACGCCGAGTTCTTGTGAGTGTGATGTTAAACACACACATAATTGCTCGTGTACTAGGAAAACCACGGATATTAGACAAATTGGTTGTTTATACATGACCCAATCTGATTAATATCTGGTGTTAACTTACAGTAACATATGAAAGACGTCACAAGGTGTAATCTTTTATGAACTTCGAAAAAAACGAAATCGGCTATGATTGCTCTAACTAACCAAATCTCTTGTTATATAATTATAATTTCCATGACAAATTCGTGCAATTTCCATGACAAATTCACGCAGACACAATAATTCTGAACTGAAATGTGATGTCCTTGGTAACCCTTCTGGAAACTGGGATATAGACTCTTTGGTGAAAGGTTTATAAAGATTTATGAGTATTCCGAAGAGTCAAGGTGATACTGTCATGGACGTTTGTTGACGTGGTCAGTACTCTGCTAGATCTGCAGATATTAATTTTGCCGTTCCAAATCCGAAGATTCTCTGATCATTTGATCCGTATGATATCACCGGAGAAAGAAAACCAGGTAGAGATGGAGACATTATGTCAGGTTTGTCAGAGAATCTTCAAGGGAAATCAGCGTGTCTGACGTTCGACAGAAAAAATAAAATAAACCGGGGTTAACGGAAGAATTTGGAGATGTGGATCTATAAGATTTTACAATAACAGCGACGAATTACCTTTATTTGTCAGTAATTACGTCGCGATTAACTGGATAGAATTGAATCATTTTCTATCATACATGTATCATTGTATTCCATGTGCAATTGACCCATTCTTATATCGACAGTGTAAAGTGCATCAAACCTTGCTGAAACTGTATTTTGTCACTATCAGATGGGCATTTGTCCAATGATGTGCCAGACGTTTACTGTGCATTGTTCAGATGTTCAAAAAATTTCAATTCACAAAATATACCTCCGTAAGCCAGATGATGAAAACCTTTCACAATGCATCATCTTTAATGCTTGTGACATGGCAAAAAAGGGAAATGTCGTTCAATACTACTAAATTCAAACCCCTATATTTTGAAAATGAAAGCCAAAACCAATACTTCATAAAAAGCACAGACGGTTCCGTTAATGAGATTCAAAATGTTGACAAAGAAAAAGATCTGGGTATCATTTTTGACTCCAAACTTACTTTTCAGAGTCATGTTTATACCAAAGTACACGTTGCAAATAGAAATATGGGAATTATAATGCAATATTTCACTTATATGGATAAGAAGATGTTTTTTGCAATTATACAAGTCACTGGTACGTCCACACTTAGAGTATGGCTCAGTAATTTGGAGTCCTAGATACAAAAAGGATGCAATCGCAATAGAAAATGTCCAAAGACGGGCTACGAGAATGGTCAAAGAACTGAAAAACAAATCACATACTGAAAGGCTTCGAATATTTGGACTCCTTACTCTAGAATACAGGAGAGAAAGAGCAGACCTAATCCAGATGTATCGGCTTATTAACAAAATAGATAAGACAAACAAAAACACCATAACAATAAGAAAAGAAAGTTTCACTATGGGAAACAATTTAAAACTATTCCAAGCAAGGCATAGAACATCAATAAATTTGAAGCCAAATGCTATAAAAGTAACTAAGTAAAATGACTACAAGACGGAGCAGTGCAATATGAAACATAAGAAGCATTTTACTATAACTATGAAACATAAGAAGCAATTTACTATAACCATTACTATATAATTATAATCCTGGCAACTTAAAAAACAAGAGTGCCTGAAAGGCACTGATATCGCTCACCTGAGTTCTTCCTGTATTTGATTGTGTATGATTTTTGTTGTGAACAAATATATAAGTCGTATCAAATTATTGTTAATAAAGTTTTATAATTTCCAATGAATGCAATGAAGTCACATTAGTATTCAATCATATTGCATGTAGTGACATCTTAAATATTGAATATCATGTGCTGTTCCAGTTTGATTTTTATAACCAAGATTTAACTTTTACAATTTAATTTTGAAACATCAGAATGATACATTACAAGCATTAATATGCTTAATATTTTAAGCCCCTCCTTGCCTCATCAACATTTATTAACCTGTCAAAAATTTACAACAAAGTGTTTGAAAAGAGTAACTCAATGAGCATTTTGCTATACTTGGTTTAAATTGGCCCCATAATTGATTTTTGAAGAATTTCTGTACGACTTTTTTTAAGTCTGATAAGCCCTACCCTGCCACACTCATTTTTTTAACAAATCAAAAATTCACAAACAATATTATTGTTACAAAGAGTCACTCAAGCAACATCCCTGGTACAAATTGGCCCAACAGTTGTTTTTTCTTATCAATTCTCCTAGTCGAATAAGTCCCACCCTGCCATGTCCACATTTTTTACGAATCAGAAATTTGTAATAAAAATAAAAAGGGTTACTTAAGGAACATTCCTGAATAATTTGGTATAATTTGGTCCAACGGTTAAGGAGAAGAAAATTTTCAAAGAATTGTTTAATGATTTCTCCAAGTCTGATAAGCCCCGCCCTGCCATGCCTACATTTTTTGACAAATAAAAAAATTCATGAACACATATTGAAAACAGTCACTCAAGAAACAGATCTGCCAAGTTTACTTCAAATTTTACCAATGGTTGATTTTTAAAGATTTTTTTCATGATTTTTCTAAGTCTGATAAGCCCCGCCCTGCCTGCCCACATTTTTTGACGAATCAAAAATTTGAAAACAAGTTTTGCAAAGGGTCACCAAAGGAACATTTCTGCCAAGTTTGGTAAAAATTGACTCATTGGTTAAGGAAAAGAAGATTTTTGAAGAATTATGTAACAATTTCTCTAAGTCTGATAAGCCCCGCCCTGCCATGCCCTCATTTTTTGACGAATCAAAAATTTCTCAACACACAGTGAAGACAGTTACTCAAGAAACATTCCAGCCAATATTGGTACAAATTGGATAAACATTTGATTTTTAAAGAATTATTTAACAATTTCTCAAATTCTGATAAGCCCCGCTCTGCCATGCCCACATTTTTTGACGAATCAAAAATTTGAAAACAAGTTTTGAAAAGGGTCACCCAAGGAACATTTCTGCCAACTTTGGTAAAAATTGACAAGATGGTTAAGGAGAAGAAGATTTTTGAAGAATTATTTAATAATTTCTCTAAGTCTGATAAGCCCCGCCCTGCCACGCCCACATTTTTTGACGAATCAAAAATTTGAAAACAAGTTTTGAAAAGGGTCACCAAAGGAACATCTCTGCCAATTTTGGTAAAACTCGACTCAATGGTTAAGGAGAAGAAGATTTTTGAAGAATTATTTAACAATTTCTCTAAGTCTGATAAGCCCCGCCCTGCCACACCAACATTTTTTGACGAATCAAAAATTTGAAAACAAGTTTTGAAAAGGGTCACCAAAGGAACATTTCTGCCAACATTGGTAGAAATTGACTCAATGGTTAAGGAAAAGAAGATTTTTGAAGAATTATTTAACAATTTCTCTAAGTCTGATAAGCCCCGCCCTGCCACGCCCACATTTTTTGACGAATCAAAAATTTGAAAACAAGTTTTGAAAAGGGTCACCCAAGGAACATTTCTGCCAACTTTGGTAGAAATTGACTCAATGGTTAAGGAGAAGAAGATTTTTGAAGAATTATTTAACAATTTCTCTAAGTCTGATAAGCCCCGCCCTGCCACGCCCACATTTTTTGACGAATCAAAAATTTGAAAACAAGTTTTGAAAAGGGCCACCCAAGGAACATTTCTGCCAACTTTGGTAGAAATTGACTCAATGGTTAAGGAGAAGAAGATTTTTGAAGAATTATTTAACAATTTCTCTAAGTCTGATAAGCCCCGCCCTGCCACGCCCACATTTTTTGACGAATCAAAAATCTGAAAACAAGTTTTGAAAAGGGTCACCCAGGGAACATGCCTGCCAAGTTTGGTTAGGATTGGCCCAGTGGTTAAGGAGGAGAAGATGTTTAAAGAAATTGTTGACGACTTCCGACGCACAACGCACAACGCACGACGCACGCCGGACACAGGGTGATCACAAAAGCTCACCTTGAGCATGTTGCTCAGGTGAGCTAAAAATAAAGGGGATGACAGGAAAGCGATGGACTGCCATATTTCCTGATTCAAACCATTCAAATGTAAAATTACAGCCATAACAGATTTATAAGAATAGTAATAATAATAAAAGTAATTCTGTATTTTCATACATGTAAGAATAAATAAGAGAAAAGTTACAGTTGTTATTATTACTATAGGCAGGGCCAAAATACGAATGAATAATTGATTATAATAAAACGTCACTATATTCAATTCAATCAATAACTTCATAAGTAATATTCATAAGATTCATAGGGCAAAAGCAGGGCATATAAAGTAAATGGTTACCATTTTTGGTAAACATCAAAGGTTTTAAAAGTTTATATATTTATTGTACATAATGCAAGTTTCTATCTTTTAAAATCAAAACCATCTTTTACCAAATTAAAGTTAAAAAATATAAATTGTTGGTATAATTGAGTCAATATTATGCTTAAAGAATCGAAGAAAATGCTTACAAAAATAAGTGTACAAGTTAGCATTCAATGAAACATGTTTAGTAAAAGTAACGAAGAGTGTTGTGCGAAAAGTGTCAGCAAATTGAAGTGAATATATATGTTGATAAGATATTATGTGATAAATTTGTGAGGAACTATTGACTGAAAATGAAACCAGAAGTCCTCAGAAATAAACACTAATCAACGGGGAAAACGTATAAAAACGGGCCGAAGAATCATAGAAATGCTAAATTTGATCAGTCGATCACATCTGGCTTCTATAACTGTATTAACTGTATTAAAATCAAAACTCAGTCAGCACATTCTACACAACTATGGTACACTTGCGTGTTTAACACCACACTCACAAGAACTCGGCGTGCCAAACACTACAGTATTGTACGTGTGTTTAACATCTTTTTCGTAAAAACGCTTAACAAAGTCAACACGGACCTTGTAAATGGGCTATAATGAAATGCCTTCGATAAAAAGAGGTCTGGAAATATACCGTGTGAAAGGAGAGCTCTTTGTGTAAGAAATAAAGCTGTAAATATGATGCGACGTGCTTAACACACATCCAAATTTTTTGCAATTTCCGAAACATTCTTTGAGTGTTCTCTAAATACAGCAAACGGATAAGGGAAAATTTGGTATCTGTGGAAACCTTAGACAAGAGCGGGTACTTTAGGATAGGTGGCTTGTCTGAAAGACTACGTAGATTTAATACATACCTTTCCAAAGTTCGAATTTTCATGCCGAAGCGGTCATTTCGTCGCCATTTTTTCGTGTTTAATATCATTGTCAATCACGTGATTCTCCCCATTGTATAGGAAATGCATCAAATTGCACACACTTCTAAATACACTTCACATAAGATGATTCACCATGCCGGATTTCAAGATTATGCTTCAAGAAGAAATAATTCACAAATATTATTTTACTCTATATTCATATGCAAGGGAGGTAATTTGGAAGTTTTTGTCAAATATTTCAATAAGTATGCATTAATTCAAAATTCTAAACCGTTCAAAATGCTTATGTTTTTATTTGTAATGGAAATGTAAAACAATTTAGGAATTACTGACACTTTTCAAATTTCGCCTCTGGCTCTTTGGTGCTAATGATGGGTTGTAAACCTTAAATGACCCTTTGAAAATTATCAGCTGGGAGGGACATGATTAACAGTGGTATAATATGGAACAACCTTCTCGAGGATATTGTCTCAGTGACATCCAAAAAAGTTGATGTTTTTAAGGTATGCCAGTGTTCTGGCGAGGCCGCGATTCCGCGACATTCTCGCATGAAAAAAGTAAATGTCGCATAAAAATTTGTCAAGATGCGATTTCTGTCGCATGAAAATAACAAGATCGAATTTTGTTTTTTACAGCCGCTGACAAATTTTACTGTACTCGAAATCCAAAGTAAAAGGAGAAATCCAAACTAGATCACTCATCTCATTATTTCCTACCCAGAATTCAATTGACAGGCCCTGAATGAGCATTAGACTCGAAAACGTTATAATTTCAACTGAAGTTCCAGGGCCTTTTTGTTTATAGGCCGGGTTCGGTTTGTAATTTCAGGCGCAGAGAGTACTAGTTAATCAACCAACATTACAGATTTAATTGAATAATTTCATTAAACCGAAACTGATTTTTAGATTGATAATAAAAATACACATACAATGATAATATTGATACATGTTAAGAATTTAAAACAATTTGATATTTATTTGTGTCTATCATTATTTTAAAAAGCGATCAAATTAATGAATGACTGAACATCAATATTTACTTAAAAACGAATACACCTGCATTTGCAGAATCTAAAAATGCCGTCATCAGATTCTTTTCCACCTAATAAAATGAAGAAAACTAAGAAAATTCTGATTTATTTTAGTAAATCTTTAGAGGCATAGTGAAATTCGATCCTTGAAAGTTCAAACCAGATAAATAAACCCATGCCTGGGCTGTCGTCAGCAGAAAATCCCGTCGACGAAAGACAGGATCTATCGTCTGCTTCATAAATTTATCATGCCTGTATGAACACCAAAATTTAAACGGGACAACTTATTTTCCTCAGACAAGCTCTGTTAGCTGAGTGTCTCAAGAAAACATCAACGAGGTGTGGCCATTACAATGTATGCCGTTTTCTCCGTTCACCTAAGTCTAAAACTGTTCAATGCATGTTTAATTTAATTTTCGGAAGCCGGTTTTTGTTAATTCTTATTGAATTAACATCTGACAGACATGATCATTACAAAATATCAAACAAGACAAACAGTAAAAGTAATTTTTGAGCAATGTTTACTGACCTACCCCAAGATGTGGGTGTCATGGCCGGTTTCTCGTTCATCCGTTCATTTGAATTTAAGATTCAAAATATTCAATTTCACCTTGAAATTTGCTTTGTAATTGTTTTGATTGCTTATTCCAACCATTTGTACGACAATGCTCCAAAGGGGCCCAGTACACTATTAGGAAGAAGAAGAAGAACACTGTAATGCAACCCATCATTAGCACTAAACAGGTTGGTGAAATTTCCCGATCGGGCAATATTGCCAAATCGGGCAATCTTGCCTGATCGGGCAATAGCGAAATTGAAAGGAAAGATCAAAAATTCAAATTGCAGTGAAATGTTTCGGTGTCAAGTAACAAAAGTTTTTGGGCATATTGGTTAGACATTCCGTCACACATTCCCAAAGAAATTTCCCATCAAAGTCGTCTATCTTCATGCGCCCAGACTCTTTTCGGTTACATTGGAATGAATAGGAAATTAACTAAATGAACAAACCCTTGCATTTCCCAGTATTTATCACTTTAAACTTATTTCACTAACCAGGGTAAGCCATTTTAATTATTTCTAGACAGGTAAAAACCACCTATGTACAACATATTCTTGTCCATGGAGAGGTGACAATAAAAGCACAGTGTACATACAAAAGTTATGTGGCATATTTTATGTGGGTAATACAAACTAAGTATGGTAATATCCCGTGCTTACTACCAAAACAACATGATTGTTGTGTGTACATAAGACCATAGTTGATTAAAAATGAAATATGTTTATTTGGGATCAAAACAAACACATTTTTAAGTTTTCAGACTCATCCATTCAGGGGTCTCGTTTGCCAAAATTTGGGGCCGTTATTCGGCCCCATTCCCAATGGCAAAAAGTATCTTTTTTTCCCAATTCTCTGGTGAAAATTCCCAATGAGGACCTAGAATGCCCCATGTTAAGACCTCATCTTCATTTACAAACATTTTATAGAAGGTTTTAGAGTAGATTCTTACAAGATTAAACAAGAGTATGTGCAAATGCATTTTACATCACTACAGTCTAATTTGCAGTAGAAACTGAGTGACAGTATGAATACAAACTTGTTTTAGTTTTTCCCAATTTAGGTAAAAACGTCGCTATTTTTCCCAATTTCACTGGCCCCTGGCCCCAAACAAAAATTGGTAGCAAGACCCCTGCCATTACTCCAAGCAAAAATACGAACATGACTTTTGGTGTACACTGTAATCTTATCTTCACCTCCCCAGTTTGGGCGCATGAAGATATACGACTTTGATTGATTCGGTCGGCACAATTCTTTCAGCCAATCAAAAATGTCGTCAGCGGACCTGCACTCATTCGGTGGAGGTGAAAGCTTCGGTCTTTTTCGTTGAAGCATTACCAACTTTCAGCATTGATATCTCGACGACTACGCCTGATTATTAAAAATGCGTTGGTAGTTAAAGAGTTTAAATCACATTCTTTAAAGAAAGAGTTTTGTTTATGAATTTTAACGATGGATTTTTGAAATAATCTGCCTCAAAGTTGGTATCCCGTAACGATAAAGACCGAGGTAGTATCCTCGATGAAAAAATGAAAGTGAGGCTATGACGTCATGCCGACTGATTCTATGGGAAATTTCTTTGAGAATGTGTGACGGAATGTCTAACCAATATGCCCAAAAACTTTGGTTACTCGACACCGCAACATTTCACTGCAATTTGACTTTTTGCTCTTTCCTTTCAATTTCGCTATTGCCCGATCGGGCAAAATTGCCCGATTTGGCAATATTGCCCGATCAGGAAATTTCACCAACCTGCTCAAGTAAAGAGCCAGAGGCAAAATATGTGGTACATGAATGGTCATGCTGAAAGGAACTGTAGGAGGCAGTTAAAGTTAAAGGTGTATTAGGTGCAGGGAGAAAAATTATAGACCTCTATGGACAAGAGTAGAGGTGAAGGAAAATTTAGAAAGAAAAAAATGACCGCGAATACCCATGAAAGTTCAATAATAATCGCGAATTCGAGGAAAATCAATAAATAGCTGTTCTTCATATGAAATAATAATATTATTTATAACTTACCAAGTAAACATAAATGAAACTGTCTGAATGTTTTAATAGATTTTCATCATTTCTTATTTTTGTTTTTTTTAGGAAAGAATTATAGACTAGAAGTGTGATTTTGCTAGACTGGAACCCCTTTTACACAAAATTCAATCGCGACCCTCGAGACTGTTTGCAACCTTTTGCCGTTTGGAACAAGTTTGCATAGTTGGTCTAATTGTAGTTGCAATAAATGTAACCGAAACCTTTTTTGATTTTGATTTGGGTTTAACAAACGTCATTCACAAACCAATATCCACCATAAAAGGGACCCCCGATTCCGAAACACCTGCTACAGGTGGTGGCGGCATCTTTGTGCTCGTCAAAGACACACTTATTGCCTCAGAACAAAAACAACTTAGAACAGACTGTGAGGTAATATGGATCCAAATAGAAATGACAACTACTAAACCCTTATATGTGGCTGCATACTATAAACCTAAAGATGGGACTCACATAGTGCTACTGAACTTAGGCGTTCACTTGATCTCACACACACATTGAAAGGTAATGTTTGGCTCGTAGGAGACTTCAACTATCCAAAACTCTCCTGGGATCAAGACCACATCCCAAAGTACAAAGCTGGGCCAAACCTGCCCAAACACTACGAAGATTTCATAACCTTACTTGACGACTTTAGCCTTACACAGATGGTAAGTGAACCTACAAGAGGTGAAAACATCCTTGACCTTTTCATTACCTCTAATCCTACGCTAGTGAACAATGTACAAATACATCCTGGTATCGCAGATCACGACTTAGTCCTTGTAAATGCGAATACGAAACCGCGGGAAACTAAACAAAAACCAAGATCCATTCCCCTGTACAGCAAAACAAACTGGAAAGACTTCAAATCCTACATGACAACATGCTGCAA
The DNA here is from genome assembly GCA_963680895.1 of Fragum sueziense. Lineage (NCBI taxonomy): Eukaryota > Metazoa > Mollusca > Bivalvia > Cardiida > Cardiidae > Fragum > Fragum sueziense. Next base: position 20,598,551 of record OY804592.1, read on the forward strand.
TGAAATCCTGGTAAGTCATGCAGACAAAGACGTTGAAAACAAATGGCAAGCACTCAAATCCATCATTGAAAAAGGTATCTTACAATTTGTTCCTATTAAGAAAATCGGATCTAAAAGAAGCCTCCCATGGATTACCCAACAAATCAAGAGATTAATTCGAAAGCGTGACAGTCTGTACCAGAAACAGAAAAAGGGAAACATAAGGGACAAATACCACTTCAAACAGGTAAAACACGTAGTACAGACCAAAATAAGATCAGCCTACAACAACTACCTCGAATCCATACTTGGACTAGATAATGAAGATGGAAGCACAGACACACACAAACAGAATTTCTCACCCAAAAAGTTATTCTCGCATATAAAAAATGCTAAACAGGATTCACAAGGTATATCTCCCCTCAAAGATGCCTCAGGTAACTTTTTCTCACAAAACAGGGATAAAGCCACACTGTTAAATAAACAATTTCAATCAGTATTTTCCCCCCTTTCACCCCTGAAACTTGGGCATTTATGCCTGGACAAACTCCAAGACCGTCTATCAGATAGTATACCTCAAAATTTCCAGTGTGACTACCCAAGTATGCCCGAGATCGAAATAGTACTTGAAGGTATTTTAAAACTTTTATCAAATCTTAAACCAGATAAAGCTGCTGGGCCAGACGGAATCAAACCCATTATCCTAAAAGAACTGAAAGACCAAATAGCACCGATAATCCTACTACTCTTCCAAAAATCAATTCACTCAGGTAAGATCCCTACAGACTAGAGAAAAGCAAACGTCAGCCCGGTTTTCAAGAAGGGAAATAAAAGCGATCCAGCCAATTATAGGCCCATATCTCCTTGACATGCATTCTATGCAAGGTGATGGAGCACATAATTGCATCCAATCTTACTAAACACCTGAACCAGAATAATATTCTCTATGACTTGCAACATGGCTTCAGGGAGAGAAGGTCTTGTGAAACCCAACTTATCCAGCTTGTTGAAGACCTGGGCAGACAACTCGTACACGGTTAACAGGTAGACCTCTTACTCCTCGACTTCAGTAAGGCATTTGACAAGGTGAGCCATGCTAAACTCCTCTTTAAACTAGCGCAACACGGAGTGAGAGGAAGGACCCTAGACTGGATAAAGGCCTTCCTTGTCGGTCGAACCCAGGCTGTGGTGGTGGAGGGGGAGAGCTCATCGGAGGTCCCTGTGACATCTGGTGTGCCCCAGGGATCTGTTCTTGGGCCTCTCCTCTTTCTACTCTACATTAACGACCTGCCGCAAAACATCCAATCCCAGGTAAAACTCTTTGCCGATGATACTGCTGTCTACCTCACAGTTGATTCCATGAACGATAGAGACACACTCCAATCAGATCTAAACACCCTACAGACATGGGAACAAACCTGGGATATAGAATTCAACCCCAGCAAATGTCAAGTGCTCCATATCACGAGATCCAAGAAACCCATACAAACTCAATATACCCTCCACAGCCAAGTGCTTGAATCAACCAACACAGCTAAGTATCTAGGCGTCACTCTATCGAAGGATCTCAGTTGGAACGATCACATAACACCCATCACCAACAAAGCGAACAGGACACTAGGGTTTATTAAAAGGAATGTAAGAACAAAAAACGAAAAGGTAAAGGAATTGGCTTATAATTCCCTAGTACGCCCCAGGTTGAATATTCCTCCTCAGTCTGGTCACCCCATACAAAACAAAACAGAGACAAAATTGAGATGGTCCAGAGGCGAGCAGCTAGGTGGGTTAAAACAAATTCTCATACCATGAAAGTGTATCCAATACTCTAAATGAGCTTGGTTGGAGATCTTTGGCAAATAGGAGAATTGATGCTCGCATGACAATGTTCTATAAAATAGTAAATGGCATTGTTGCCATTCATATTCCATCCTATTACGAGCGACCCATGAGATACACCCGTCACATGCATTCCATGGCCTTCAGACAGACTCATACCTCAGCCAGTTACTACCAGAACTCATTCTATCCCGCATCAATAGTAACCTGGAATAGACTGCCACCCGATCTTGTGATACTTGAAGATCTCGACTCCTTCAAAATAGGAGTATGTAAGATCGACCATATGACACCCTAAACGCAATACGCTGTTTTTAACCCCTTTTAGCTTCACCTCTTCTGTATTAACACAGATCTTTTACCTTTTATCTTTTTCATGCTTCACTACTGCACTTTTACTGTTTTCTTTCTTTTACTATTGCACCGACAGCGCACTGCACATAATACTCGAAAGAGGGTGCTGCAGTATAAAGAGATAGATAGTTAGATAGATAGGTTCCGTTTGGAGTTGAATAAGACATGTAGCACATTGTATAAGCATGTATTCTTCTTTTGTCTCAATGTTTTCCCATGGCTTTTCTGACATAGAAATGTCAAGACCAGGCGTTGTACTGGTAAGGGTTAAACCCCATTTTGCTAAAAAAAAAAAATGTAGCCGAAAGCAGCAAAGACCAAAATCAGCCTGTTTACCCATTCCAAACATTTAGTACGTTTAAGTATCCTATCATCTTCGCAAGCCAATTAAGGGTTACTACCTCCACTTTGTTCCTTACGAAGGAACAAAGTGGAGGTAGTAACCCTTGGCTTGCGAAGATGGTATCCTATTAGATATGTGTTAAAATCATGAAACATTGACGGAAAAGAAGAAAATGCTACACTAACAAATGCAATATATTGCCGTTCTCCGTTGGACGGTACTTGGGAGGGATTTTATTACCAATCGGGAGTACAAGGTCTGACCGGTTTGCTAAAAACCCGTTGGGTCATAACGTATAGGCCTAGCTATGAATTTTGTGCTGAAATAGACTGGGTTTACCATTATGTAATGATATACCGTCTGTGTTATTATATAATCTTATGAAAAAAAGACATATGGAATTATTGTTGTTTGTCCGAAATTACATCACAGTCAACTGGATAAAATCGCTCTTTTTTATACACTGTCTTTTATAATCAATATCGATATTTGCATGAAATGCTAATTGTTAGCTATTTTGCTAACCCTCCGCGCGTCTGTCTCTCAGTAATGGGTATTTTTCAATATTTTTTGGAATCATAAATGAAAATTTAAAACAACCCGCTACAGTTGGTGCCATATCGTATGGCACGTGTTTGTATTGTTTCAGTGTTCAATGGCAATGAATTTTGTGCTAAAAATAGAATGGGTTAACAGTTATGTTTGATAACCCATCGGTGTTGTTATAAAATCTCGTAACTACGGCTTTAATCAAGCCGCAGTTACGAGATTTTATAAAAACACCCACGAAATACTATATGTTTGTCCGAAATAACGGCACTGTTTAATTGATAAAATCGTTCCCTATTACATTCAACCAAAATATAAACATGTGCCATACGATGTGGCGTCAATTGTATTGTTGGCGCAAGATCGTATGGCATATGTTTACGTTTTGTTCAAATGTAAACATAACATTTTTCGATAAAACGCAGAAAATTATGAAAAGTGAACAGACCGCTCTATCACTGCACTTAAATTTTCAACATGTCACTACTTATAAAGAATTTATTCATCTTTTATACAACACTGTTTTGTTTACATTTGGACAAAATGTAAACATGTGCCATGCGATCTTGCGCCAACAATAGGTAAAACATATTTACAAATTGGGGGTTTATCAACAAACAGGTATATAAATAAGAGTTTTTACCAATTTTGACTTACCAAGGGCTTGGTAAATATAGGCGAATAATCAATTAACAAAACAAATTTTTGATGCATAGCATGAAAGAGGCCGGCAATTTTTTGGTAGCTATCCATGAAAATTTGCTGAAGTGATATATTTCAACCATGTCATTTTAATTGTATCTTTCCTTTTCTTGTTAAACTCGCAGCATCAAGACCCCCAACGGAATTATCGTGGACATGCAGTGGCAATTATCTGGTAGCGTATTGTTTGTTTGCAGTTCAAGTGACTTCGAACTTCTTTTAAAATGTTTAGTCCCACAAATTGCCATGTTTTCTCATTTGGGTTACTCCAAGAGCAATAATAGAATATATTGCCTTTGGATTTCTCAGCGAATGGTCCTGCACCATCTAAACAAGTTCACATTACCATGATTAACTTGAAATAAATACCAGCTCGCAGAACCATGATTAACTAAAAATAAATACCCGCATAACCATGATTAACTTAAAATAACAGATTTTTTTCGTGTTTTTTTTTTCATCCCGGTAGCTTACAGGTCCGTAGGACTGGAATCAATTTGTATCGAGGGAGGGGGTTGTCTTAGGACCTTCATGTCCCCACCTGTTACTACGGGCCTGACTTATCATTAGATGGAAATACATTTTAGAACAGACCCGTGTATTTGATAAATAAAGACTTGAACATTACGGTTCCTCGTCTTAACACAATTACAATATGCATGAAGAATATACATATATACATATATGTACATTGGTGGAATTATGTCCTTCTAGCTTTCCTAATTGTTGTTTAATTTCTGAATAGTAAATCGGAAGATCCAGGCTGGTACCACACCTGCATAGTTTCAGAATCGTATCAGTCTACATTTTCCTAGAGAGTAACATTTTCCTTGTTCAATGATTTGGTTATTGGTATTATGATTTCCAAAAGTTCTAAAAATGTATTTCCAGTCGGGCCCGTAGTAACAGGTAGGGGCATGAAGGTCTTAAGACACCCCCTAAAGCTTGCCCAAATTTTGAATTGTCCTTATTTTACATTGAAACTTTGAGGAAAATCCTATTCAGCCCCTCCAAAATTCAGACAATAGCCAGGACAGAGGCTTTAGCCTCCCGTAACGCCGTAACTGAGTACCGACAATTTCAACGTGGTAGGCGAATGACGCCTATAAGACCATTTAAATCTTAATATGCTTTTGGCTAGATATATTTTGTACACTGAGGAACGATTATTCCCCTTTCTTGCAATTGCTTCAAATGATTGAATGTGGTTTAAGGTCACCGTCAACTATTCTGGTCTTATCGCAGCGACTGTAGCACCTAACCATGGAATTCTGGACATCATTTCTCTTAACAGTATTACCACAATATCCATTCGGTGCCTCCAGATATTCTCTCACACAGTTCAATGGTGACACACAATGTCAGAAAGGGTATTGGTCGAGTTGAGGTTCGCAACAACGATCCAGGATTGATAGGATCTGGCGAAGAAAAAAAGAGAAAAAATAGCTATCCGGGCTCGGCCTTTTTTAAAAAGAAAAACTTATGACACGTCCAATATCACGTAGACTGGGTTCCGGTCTGATCATTTTTCCCTCATTTACTTTCTCAATATCAAAGTACGGGTGCTGCAATATGTAACGGGTATTGGTCTTTGATGTGTTATCTTATTGACCAAAGTGTATATTGACGACTGGACCCAGGCTAAATATCATTATGGTGGCGGACTAAATAATAGTTGTTAATTAAAACAGAAACTGTTATTGTTACGGCGTAGAAAAAAAATATTGATGGAAGTGAGAAAATAGATCTGCTAGTTATCCTTTTTCTATTGATGTTTTCTGAAGCATTCTCTATCGGTTGACATCTAGATAAGGCATTGTGAATGAATTTAATTAGACCCACTTGTTGTTTTGCGTCGATTTAAGAATAAAGCGGACACATTTTTCTCCATATTTAGGCTTTGCCTACTTTTATATTAACTACACCAACGATTTATCAGGGTCGCGTTCTTTAGAGCGAGATTTCGTGATATAGATCTATCTTGAGATTTCTTAAGATGCTTTAGAATAAAACGTTCTTTACAGCAACACTTTTAAGACGCTCAATGGGAGTCGACATTCCCCTTTACTTCGGGCGGAACCCCTCGGTTAACTCTGTAGAAACTGTATGAGAGATAATTGACCGAGTTGTTTCGAATGTTCCATTGTACCATGGTAATGTTCCATACTTCGTACAAATGTGTGTATGATTTATGGAGCATTTGGAACATCTCGGTCAGAATCTAGTTCGTAAAAACGCTTCATCTAAAACATCATAAAAAATCTGATAAAATCTCGCTCTAAAGAACGCGCCTCGGCAAAACACGGTAGTACAGGTCTTGTTTTAGCACAATGTCCCTATTATCGTTAAAGACATGCAACATTTTCGCAACATTTCTGACACGTTTACGTCTGGTAAACTTTCTTACCATAAGGCTTTTTAGACTGGAATAACGTACGTGTAACCTACAATTGCGACCATACAGACTGTTTGCAACGGATTTCCGTTTGCAATATGATCTCGAGCGTAATACAGAGACCGCTCTCTTGCACACGGTTCATTCATTACATTCACCTCTGTAGTTGCCTCAGAGAGTATTGCGTCATCATCTGCTAGATTACGTCACTTTCTATCACATCAAAACTGCAATAACAAATAATTTTTTCTTTTCCAAAGTCCAAAACATGTCATACTTCACGTTGCTTAAAATTTAATATCATTTTCCAACGAAAATAATTTAATTTTTTAGATTGATGTCATTCATTCAAATTTTCTGTACGTTTCATTCTGATAGGGAACGATTTTATCTAGCTAACCGTGACGTATTTTGGACAAACAATAGTATTTCGTAAGTGTTGTTATAAAATCTCGCAACTACGACTTGATTCAAGCCGTTTATACGATATTATATAACAACACCGACGATTTATCAAAACAAAACATTAAACCTAGTCTATTTTTAGCACAAAATTCCTGCCATTGGTAAGGAGGCTTGAGAAAATAGTTCCATTGTATATGGGTTATTTCATCAGTTATAGTGCCTTTCAAATGTAACCAGAATCATCATTTCTTTGTCTTCTTTATTATGTTACACATGAAACAGTTAAACAGTAATAATACACGTTTTCCTCGGTTTGACAATATTCTTGTCATTCAGCCGCCCAGCCCGTTGCAGAGATGTATGTGAGAGTAACGAACGACAACTCTGCTCGGAGATTGAGACCGCCATATAGTCTGGTTCCCTGTCGTACTATGTATTTTAGTACGTCAGGCATTCACTAAACATGGCCGCCTCCAGTGGAGTAATTTAATTACAAAGATAAAGAGCAAAGTTCTTTAATTTTGTGAGCAGGGAATGGTCATTAGAAGAGTAGATAGGTTTCGGTATATTTTTAATACTAGCAATAACAGATTTACATGACCTCAACGCAAACCCGAAATAAAACGGTTTTAAATCATGTACATGAAAACTATATCAAGGCAATTTGGATACAATTTCTACCAGATGTCCGATTAGCTCAGTGGTAGAGCGTCTGACTTCGACTCCAGAGGTCCAAAGATCGAATCCCACGTTGGGCAAATGTTTTTCGTCTACTTTTTGTTTTAATACATTTTATCAAACCAAACTATTCTGGAAATCACTAAGATGCAATTAAAACATAACTGGCAATTGTGTTTTTACAAGGTGGTCATACCACGTGATAAATGACGTCATAAACTGACGGTATTTGCATTTGGTACACCTCGTACAATTCTATCGAATCATACCTTGGATGTAATTTATGGAACTACATTCTGACTTTGAATAGAATAGGAACAAAAAAGAAAAACAACAACCGCACGTTCGTCTCTAATTAATATCAAAATTGAAGCGACAGTGATACTGATATGCATTATTTGCAATTTTCGGATAAGAAATCGCATTTTCAAACATTTCTTCATACGCATACTTCCGAGGCAATGATTCGATAGAATTGTCCGAGAAGTTCAATATTACGGTGTTTGGTAAATTGTCACCCGGATACATCATGACTCGAGTTTTCAAATGGCTGTAAGTACTTTGTTTATTATCCAATAAATACGAAACCTGGCCTATTCGAACCGCAATTTTGTAAGTTTAACCCGTTTCTTTACATCTTGTTCCTTAAATTCGAGGTTTTTGCAATAATCGTGGACAACTGGTTCACTGGTCGATTTTCTCCGGTTTCATCTAGTTGTCCACGGTTATTGCTAAAACCACGCATTGTCAGAACAAGGTGTAAACATGCGATTAAATATTACGAAATTACGCTTCGAATAGGCCCGGTCTCGTTTATTTTGAACAAAAAATAAAGTTCTTACAGTCGTTTGAAAATTTGAGTTGTGTCAGTTTGTGACGTCATTTATCACGTGGTATGACCACCTTGTTTTATTACGTCTTTGCAATCTGTAGAACCATTTGGTATGAAAAATGTAAAAAGAAAGGGGGTGTGGCTAAAATATGTTACTCTCTTGGGATTCGAACCAGGGACCTTTGGATTTTGAGGTAGACGCTCTAACCACTGAGCTAATCGGACTACTGAATAGAGTTGGATCCAAATTGCCTTCATATAGTTTTCATGTACATAATTTAAAACCGTTTTATTTCGGGTTAGCGTTGCGGTCATGTAAAACTTTTATTGCTAGAGTTAAAAATATATCGAAACCTATCTACTCTTCTAATGACCCTTCTCTGCTCACAAAATTAAACAACTTTGTTCTTTACCTTTGGTAAAATATCAGAACACTGGGCGCATCCATGATTACTGTGTGCCTGACCCAATAACGCAGTATTAGGGGCAGGTAAGCCAGACTAACCGCCATATTGACCGTGAAAGTAAACGCGCGTAAATGACGTCATCAACACAAATCAATCCTTTTGCAAACGTTATATATTCAGGTGAAATATGCTATAAATAATCGGTAACTCACATCGGTTTTTTATCTGATAATTTTTTTTTCATATTTATAATGAGGATATAATCGACTTTTGAATGTTGTTTGTTTCAAATATCTTTTTCTAGTGTAGCCTTAGATAGTTGTTCGGTCTGCTTCCGTTGTTATACTTGCGGAGTGGTATGGGTATAATTCACCCATGGCGGCCATTTGAAACACCATGGACAATTCTTTTGAATCATACCTTGGATGGAAGTCGTGGATCTACTTTCAGACTATGAATAGAATAGAATAGCCTAAAACAACAACACAAAACGTTCGCCTGTAACTGATATCAACAATGAAGCGACAATGATACTGAGCAGTTCCAAAGTCCTCTCTTTTTAGAATGATTACAACCTGCAAGTCCCGCAAGTTTCCATGGTTATTCATTTTGGATGACCTCGAAAACTACTTTATGAAGCGTTACTACTTCCGGCTATGAAATGGCATTTCTTAAACAATTCTTCATTCACATACTTCCGAGTCGATGATTCGATAGAATTGCCCGAGGTTATCTAAATGCTATGGCGGCTACTTTGATACGTTCGCGGGATCTTAAGAACCGATCAGATCCGAGAACACTCGAATGGTGTTACCTATAACTTGTTTCAATGTCATTTCTCGGCCCTTTTTGTATAAATGTCGTTTTTACGTGTCAAAAGCAGCGAAGTGGGTGGGATACTGATATAAATTCTATCATTGTTAAAAGTTGAACATCCATTCTATAAACAAACAAGCAAATTCGTTAAATTGATATCCCCCGCCGAAAATATTTTCATTGTCTATAAAGTAGCGCGGAAACGAATATAACTCTGTATGTATATGGCTTCAACAGAACGAATATCACTTTGTATACATGTAGTTGGCTTCAACAGAACGAATATCACTGTATTTATATGGCTTAAACAGTCAGGGACAGTAACTCTAAATTCGACGGTCAAACCGGGTAACCCCGACGATATGTGCATGTCCTCTTTGTAGTAAAGCTGTGTGCCAAGTTTCATTAAAATCCGGTCTATAGTTTTCAAGAAATAGCGCGGAAACGAAAACCACTCTGTATGTTTATGGCTTAAACAGTCAGGGGCAGTACTTCTAAATTCGACGGTCGAACCGGGTAACTCCGACGATATGTGCATGTCCTCTTTGTAGTAAAGCTGTGTGCCAAGTTTCATTGAAAATCGGTCTATAGTTTTCAAGAAATAGCGCGGAAACGAATATCATTCTGTATGTATATGGCTTAAACAGTCAGAGGCAGTAACTCTAAATTCGGCGGTCGAACCTGGTAACCCCGACGATATGCGCATGTCCACTTTGTAGTGAAGCTGTGTGCCAAGTTTCATTAAAACCCTGTCTATAGTTTTCAAGAAATAACGCGGAAACGAATATCACTCTGTATGTATATGGCTTAAACAGTCAGGGGCAGTAACTCTAAATTCGACGGTCGAACCGGGTAACCCCGACGATATGCGCATGTCGTCTTTGTAGTGAAGCTGCAGCCTGTGTGCCAAGGTTATATTGAAATCCGGTCTACAGTTTTTAAGAAATAGCGCAGAAAGGAATATCACTCTGTATGTTTATGGCTTAAACAGTCAGGGGCAGTAACTCTGAATTCAATAGTCGAACCGGGTAACCCTGACGATATGCGCATGTCCTCTTTGTAGTAAAGCTGTGTGCCAAGTTTCATCGATATCCGGTCTATAGTTTTCAAGAAATAGCGCGGAAACGAATATCACTCTGTATGTATATGGCTTAATCAGTCAGGGGCAGTAACTCTAAATTCGGCGGTCGAACCGGGTAACCCCGACGATATGCGCATGTCCTCATTGTAGGAAAGCTGTGTGCCAAGTTTCATTGAAATCCGGTCTATAGTTTTCAAGAAATAGCGCGGAAACGAATATCACTCTGTATGTTTATGGCTTAAACAGTCAGGGGCAGTAACTCTGAATTCAATGGTCGAACTGGGTAACCCTGACGATATGCGCATGTCCTCTTTGTAGTAAAGCTGTGTGCCAAGTTTCATCGATATCCGGTCTATAGTTTTCAAGAAATAGCGCGGAAACGAATATCACTCTGTATGTATATGGCTTAAACAGTCAGGGGCAGTAACTCTAAATTCGTCGGTCGAACCGGGTAACCCCGACGATATGCGCATGTCCTCATTGTAGCAAAGCTGTGTGCCAAGTTTCATTGAAATCCGGTATATAGTTTTCAAGAAATAGCGCGGAAACGAAAATCACTCTGTATGTATATGGCTTAAACAGTCAGGGGCAGTAACTCTAAATTCGGCGGTCGAACCGGAAAACCCCGACGATATGCGCATGTCCACTTTGTAGTGAAGCTCTGTGCCAAGTTTCATCGAAATCCGGTCTACAGTTTTCAAGAAATAGCGCGGAAAGGAATATCACTCTGTATGTATATGGCTTAAACAGTCAGGGGCAGTAACTCTGAATTCAATGGTTGAACCGGGTAACCCCGACGATATGCGCATGTCCACTTAGTATTGAAGCTGTGTGCCAAGTTTCATCGAAATCCGGTCTACAGTTTTCAAGAAATAGCGCGGAAACGAATGTCGGACGGACGGACATGGCAAAAACAATATCCCCCCCCGAAATTTTTTTTCGGCGGGGGATAACTATGGTATGTTATAGTACGATCAAGATATAGTGGCACATGTTTACAAAATTTACGTATGTAACCAACACAATTTCAAACTGAAAACCACTGTAATTTCACATGTGATGGTTCGAATCTTGCAGGTGTCACATACCTGCAAGAATCGAACCAACACATGCAAAATGTATTGAAAATTAGAGACTTTTCCCTTGTTTACATAGGTAAAATTGTAAACATGTGCCATAATATCTTTTCCAGACTATAGGATTCATTATAAAACAGGACAAACCTTTTTAACGAAACGTGTTTTTATTTAGACACATTATTGTACATACGATAGCCTACACAATATACAAAATATTCTAATGGGCCGGTAAGAAAATGGCTGAAAAGATGTATAATTATATTAATTTAGTAATATTGTGTATTTACATAGTTCCAAATACAGTTTTTGCAAATGATAAAATAAATCAAAACATCAAACAAGGGAGTTAAGGAAGTGCACCCCTAATATTACGTCGAAATTATTCGGCGAAGGCGAAATCATTCGGCGGGTGAACGTTCAAACGCCGAATGTTTACGACGTCGCACGAATAGGTTCGGATGATAATGACGTCATGACGCCTCGTGAATCTCATTAGGGATGGACAACCTTAAGGGGGAATGCTCCAGTTTCCTAAATTTTTTCCCAATAATAGAATTTATGTATATTTTGTATGTTGAAATTACATGTTATTGCCAATTGAAAAATAAAATAAAAATGGATGGTCAGCGATCTTGTTTGAATTTTATGGGCATTCGTATCACATATCCCTACAGCAAATGCACAATTTCTTGCACCTGTCCAAGGTTACTTAAATGCCAATAAAATGCTGTATATTCATTGTTTAGTCCCGAAAACGGATTTAAAGTAACGTCTTACATTTAATAAGAACAGAAAACCCAAATTATGTGCTATTATAAACACGTAAATGTATAAAATAGCATGATCACGTATTCGGTTAGATCAACAAAGCTAGAGTATTTTATGTCAAAATTTGCATATTTTTGGAAATATTTCAAGTTCTACATAACAGAATTTGATAAAACTCCCCAATTGTATTAAGCAACATGTCCAGGTAATAATTCAAAAAGAAAATGTATAGGTCAGCACACTTATAAATGAATTACAGCAATTTTTATTAGCTACACATGAATAAAATGACGCAAAACGGTGGTAACTGCATACACACTTACGACTGTTTTGCTCTAAATAATTGATTTCCATCTTGAGGAAATCAGTTTCGAATAATAAATACACTTTTACCGTCGAAAATGGTCAATTGCAATGATGTGTTATATTATTGAAAATATGGTAGCGAAACATATTGGTACGAAACATTTAATTTACTACAGTAATGACCGAGTGTTCCGAAAAACTGGAGCATTCCCCTTTAACATATTTTAAACTTTTAAGCTTGACTCCAAAATGTATCTAGAAAGTTCTCATTCCAGTCTGTTCTTAAATCCGAGATCGCCTTATACGAATGATGCAGTTACTAGTTTATCATTCTTTCATTTTTATCATTACATTCTGGAATACGAGGCTTCCTGTTACTTTTCGTGAAAAGGAAACAGTTCGTCTCAAATCCAAAATTTAGATAATTGGTTAATTGTCCAGTTTACGCTATGTTGACACTTCCTCGAAACTAAAATGGAACTTATAGTCTGTAAATATTTATATGAACCCGATGAATATGCAATGAGTTATTGTGACACGGAATAATCAATACTCGTCAGCAATCCTCATTGTCGAGCAGGGTCGATGGTTTCCATAAGCATTATGACCTTGTATTCCTTGTATTCTGCACATGCTGCTCGTGTCCACATATGTTGGAGAGTGATTATTTCGCATTACAATTACTCATTGCATATTCCACAAGTTCAAGTCAATATCTATGGACAATAAAATGAGCGTGTCTTTGTCATTAGTGGGAAAGTACAGTCCGATCAAAATGATATGTCACATGTTTATAAAATTAGCATTATGTAAACAATACAAAATTAAACTCAAAACTATAGCAGACGAGAATTGACCTGGCAGAGTATTCCATTCGATTAGCATGGTCTGCTCTGCCAGGTCATTTCGTAAAGTATACTAAAATTGACATGACTGTGGCAGTTCTAATCTTACAGATGTCTCACATCTGCAAAGTTAGAACCAACACATGCAAAATTGTATTGAAAATTACGGACGATCTTCTCCTTGTTTATATAGGTAAAATTGTGAACATGTGTCATGAAATGTTGACCAGACTATAGATTAAGTTTGTTAAGTATACATAAAAGTCAACATAAATCTTACTTATAAAACATGTTACAACATAGTTTAACAATATGATATTACAATATTAAATACTTGATTGGCCCTCTCCCAAATAGGACCTGGTTTTGACGTCACAGATAGAAAATGTTTGGGAAAACATTGAGGCGAAAGGAGAAAATGCTGATAATCAGCATTTTCTCTTTTTGCCCCAATGTTTTCTGTGATATATTCTATATAAATTCTATTTTATCAACATCAACTATGTCGTTTATTGCATCTTTAAAACTAAACAGTTGAAATACTTGTCGTTTGGGAAAGGGTTAACATATAAACGGACACTTTAACACATAAATGAACTAACGGAACATAGGCTAATTAAAAAAGTTGAATGCCTGCACGAAAGAGTTCATATAAATAGTTTAAGATAAAGAGCTGTTAATTTGTTAACCTACATGTACGTATAAAAAAGTTTCCCCCAAATAGTTGAGTTATTTGGCTTTCTGTTTTGAAAGCATCATATATGATTTTTTTAGAAATATTGAATAAGGTTTTGGAGGTATACCTTGCTAAGAGCATTTCAAATTTCAAAAAGCTAGGCCACCTGCACGAGTAGGATTTTTAAAATAAGAATTGTCCTTAAAGTCTAAAAAAAAACGCGGACATGCTATAAACAACAAAACAACAATAACAACAGCAACAAACAATAACAACACACATCCGTTTGCATCTGAGCCTAAATTATTATGTAAAGATACTTCAAACTCCTTTATGTCTAGCGGTTTCGATTTTTAGGTCGTGAGCTAACAATTTGAATTTAGGTACAGAAATTCAAAATTTACCGACTTTCACTCTTTCTAAGCAGTCTTCTTGCTCAAATGATTTGAAATAAACTATATATACTAGTCAAAACTTCTAACCGGCCACTTAGAAAACAAAGATATTTTTTCTGTGGTGATTGGATTTTCATGAAATTTGCTATGTGAATTTTTTAGCAACTTTCCAGATGATTTTGGCAAAAAATTACCGCTGTTTTATTTAAATTAAAGCGCAACGTGAGAAAAGCTCAAAAAGCTCTAAATTCACACTGAGCTCAGAATATTGTCAATATAGTGTTTTTGGTCTCTTGGATCGTTAGATACAACATAGACTAAGAAAAAAATGAAAATGTGTGACAATTGTGCGCGGCATATGACCGTAAAAGAAAATGAAAGAGGTCATGTATACAGAAAAACGGTTCTTAAAGACAACATCTAAAACATGTTTTTCTTCGAAAATGCTTTAAATATAGACTGATGATTCACGGCGAGCTACAAAATGTAGAATGTGTGTAAAAAACATTTTGTTGCGTCTTTTTTTCCACACCAGACCATATTGGAGCATATTCGCTAGATAAAATGTTATGCCGGTTGATTTTAAACACCATTTTACCATGCCTCCCATTCGTTCTGCTTCTTCTGTAGTCAAAAAGTCACGCAAAAATGACAATGTTTTCCAATTTTTTTCTTAGTCTGGGTTGCAGCTAACGATTTGTGTACTTTGAATTGTTGAAAGTGTATTATCTCGAGCTCTATTAAGATTTAGAGCTTTTTGAGCTTTTCCTTTATTACACATTAAAATTTGACAATTATTGATAAATCATCATGGAAATCCACGGGCATTATGCATAAAAACTAACATATCAAATTTCATTAAAATGTAATAACTTTTAAAAAAGTTATAGTCATTTTTAAAGTGGCCGGTTAGGACTTTTGGCCAGTATATTTCTAGTCGATCGATTTGATTTATTAACGTTGAAATAGCATGACTTTTAAAAATATGTAGAACCATCCTGTTTTTCTCCTAAGGTCATAAAGTATTTGTTTCGCTTGATATGCACATTTATTATCATTATATTAACAAATTAGACCCATGTCTACTTTTAGTTCATTGAACAGTAATGTAATGATGAGTTGTCAAGCTTTAGAATTCTCATCCAATTTTTACACGGTGGTCAATCACATGACTCAGAATTTCAGGAAATTAACAATATTTTTGTTAATGCTTCGCCAATTTTAATGCGGTTGGAAATAGAGAAGGTGGGAAAATGCCAGGAATAAACTGAAGGTACATGTAGCAGATTTTTTAGAAAATCTACTGATAAAAAATTACGAGATTTTATAACAACACCCACGATACAGTATTTGTTTGTCCAAAATTACGTCACCAAGGGCGGATCCAGGATTTTTTCCAGGAGGGTCAAAGCCCAAATGACGACATAAAATGTGTTAAATAATTTATGTAAAGTTATATAGTCAAAATTCACTTTTCGGCCAATTCAAGAGAGGGGGGGGGGGGGGGTCATGACCTCCTGACCCTACCCCTAGATCCGCCCTTGCGTCACGATTAACTGGATAAATTCGTCCCCTATTCAAAAAAGATCTGACAAGATTACGTTATTAGTGAAACAAACAATATATTTATATCTATATAATACATAATGATATGACAAGGATAACAAAGATATAATTATGGACATTAAAGGGACATAACATTCCAATGTGATTTTTAAAGTATATCTTGATGCCAAGATTGGTTATTATAATACGACTAAATGATATGACGTTTTGAAGTTGTCATTTAAAAGCGAAAGTTATGCCTTTAAAGTCTAGACAGAAATGACAAATTCCACATAAATCTGAACTACTGAGATATGGTTTTGGCGTCATTACTAGAGAAGGCTTGAGGAAACATTTAGACAAAAAACAAAAAAGCCGATAATCAGCATTTTGTCCTTTTGCCTCAAATTGTCAATGCTAAACTGCACATAAGTCCAATCTTAATTAACATTTCTTTTATGGTCTTCTGAAGCTCTTCAATCAGAAACATTGTAATATTGCCGTTTTGGAAAGATCTAAACGTTTCATATTGTTTGTATACATGTATAATTTACCTCATACATGTATGTGACCTGTCACGCTAAAGGGGACCTTATCCGAACTAAAAATCCACCTTTTGACAAACTTGTCAGACTCAGCACAGGTCAACCAGAAAACATTCCAGATTTAGAAAATTACATAAAAGTGAAAACGGCCCTAGTCTCGCTGCGCGGACTGTGCAGACTGACTAGGGTCGATATTTTTCACACTTCCTATAAGGCCCCTTTTAGCGTGACGGGTATATCACAAAACATTGCTTCTGATTTTCAGCAATTTGTTCTTTACTCGCAATATTTTATTGAAGTAAATTTCACTTTTGTATAAATATATATATCAAGAAGAATGCTGTCTAGAAAAATATGTAACTAGTTGTTTGTGTATTCCTTTAATAAAGAATTATGACGAAAAAGGAGAAAACGCTGGGTATCAGCAATTTGTCCCTCCCTCAATATATTTACCTGAATTCTATACAACATACTTTAACACATTACCACACAATGACTCTTTTTGACTCCCCTAATGCAAAGGGCTTGGGAAACATTGTGGAAAATGAAGAAATTGCTTGTGACAAGCAATTTCTTCATTTCCCACAATGTTTTCTACCAATAAAGTCCAAAAGATTTTAAATTTCATTCACATGAAACTGTCGTCTGCAAAATCTTTCAAATTGGAACTGTCCAAAATTTTGCCGTTTGGGAAAGGGTTAAACAATTTATCCTATTACTACAGAGTGACTCTTTTTGACTCCCTACACGATAATGGCTTTGGAAAACATTGTGGAAATCGAAGAATTTTGCTCGTGACAAGCAATTTCTTCGTTTCCCACACTATTTTCTTCACAAAAAATGTAAACATTAATTCACTTTAAATTGTGGTCTGCAACATCTTTGAATTTGCAGCACCCTAAAATGTTGTCCTTTGGGAAATGGTTTAAGTGCGAGTATACTCAAGTTGATTCAAGCGAGTAGCTAGATAATAATGTGTGTGTCACGGTAATTAAAATGTATAAGGGAACAGGAGAAACGCTTGGTGTCAGCAATTCCACCGTTTCTCTAAAGATATTTAACCCATTACCAAACGACAATATTTTGGGCTGTTCCAAATTCAAATATGTTGCAGACGGCAATTTCAAGATAATGAAAATTAAAATATTTTGGTCTTTTTTTTGGTAGAAAACATTGTGAGAAATGAAGAAATTGCTTGTCACAAGCAATTTCTTCATTTTCCACGACGTTTTCCAAAGCCATTTCATTGTAAGGAGTATAAAAGAGTCACTGTGTATCAAAGCTGATACTAATTAGAAAAGAAGCAACTTAATATTGAATTGGAATAGTGATTAAATATACAAGGCGAGGGCTTGATGCAAAACTATTGTAACTAAATTTTGTAAAATTTTACAGGAGAGGGAAAAAACTAATTGACTTTCTCAAAATTACAGAGGAAATGTGTTTTTAAATTTCTATACTCAGTTCTAAAAGAAAGTGTGCACTTTTAAATTTAGAATATCTCGAAAAGTATACCGTCTACCGTAGAGAAATTTTGTACGACACGTCTAAAGACTACTGACAAGCGATATGTTGATTAAGAAATCACATAGCACGCACGAATTTTGGCTTGATTGCGATTTTGCATTTTTAGTGCTTGACGTATTAGACTATATGCCTCACGTGTTGGATGAGTTATCGATCAGAAATTACACTCACTGCAATCCTTTTGTCATACCTTAGCATAAAATCACATTTTCATTACATTTGTACATAGTGCATTAGCGTGAAACGAATTAGAATTAAAGTCGGCTAACACGACTGAACCTGGTGAAAACAAAAGCCGTAAAAAATGAATTTGTATGGTATTTATGTTCCAATAGCAAGTATCCATTTGTATGGCATATTAAAGGCATAAACAATTGTTGTAGAACGTTATTGCACGGTTCAAAGACAATTCACTAGACTTCTAACGTTCAAACTTCAGCGTGGGAATTGCTTGGAAGACCTTGTCAAACCATACAACGGCATATAAGCGAGTAACTCGTTCCATAGAAGAAGCTGTAAGGAGTGCAGATTTCAACACTATCAACACCATACTTATCTGACTGCGTGTATTCATTATGAGCAATTCTATCGACATCTGTTTTGATGCCAATTTTCTTTAAGGTCTAATCTGAAGTATGATATTACTTTTACTCCCTAAATTGACATAAATTTTTTGAAAATTGTGGTAAAAGCAAAACGCAAAAATGCACACTTTCTTTTGGATCAGAGTATAGATATCTTTTGAAGTACATGTATACAGAATTGAAACTTAATATTAGAACACGTGATGTATTCCTTCTTAAAAATTCAGAAAATGCAAAAAAATGAATTTCTGTAAAATATGTAGTAACAATAGTTTTGCACTGAGCCCTCGAATTTTAAGTCTTAGTGAAAATGAGAAAAAAGCTTAGTCCCAGCAATTTCTCCTTTTCTCTGAACATTTTTTTGATCTTATCTTAACTCTGTATGTGATTTACCTAGAAAATAAAGATATACCAGAGTTGATAAAGGCGACATAAATTGTAACTGAATAATTTATGTCTTACATTCAATTTACATGTACTTAAATACATAATGGAAAAAGGAGAACATGATGGTTATCAACATTTTCTCTTTCTCTCTCAATATTCTTCCCACACAGTGACGCTTTTTGACGCCATGGAGAAAAATCCTTGGGAAAACATTGTGGAAAATGAAGAAATTGCTTGTGACAAGCAATTTCTTCATTTTCCACAATGTTTGTTTTAAGCCAAAAATGGAAAGTTTTTTAGATTTAGATTTCATCAAGTTGAAATTGTCGTCTGCATCACCTTCAAATTATAATAGTCCAAATGGGTTAAATAGTTTATTACATAAAAAAATCTCAAGAAATACACGCGAGAAAATAATGTGACTAGATATGGATGTTTCAAAGCAATTAAGATATAAGTATATGAGCCAGGATCATATGAGCCAGGATCTGGAAAAACGGCCCTTATAGCATTTATAAAAATTGAGTTTCAAGATCAGCCTGTTCTCAAATGCAGTCCAATATACATCCATACTGCTCTGTTTAAGTTGCTACAGGTCACAAAGACGCTGTTAGAGAACAACATGGATCCTAATCAGACTGTGCATATGCACAGGCTGATCTGGATCTATGTTGGGCTCAAAAGCCCGAAGGGACGTTTTTCCAGATCCTGGCTCATATATATATTAGGGAATGGAAGTAGAAAAACTCTAGGTATCAGTATTTTCTCCATTTCCCTCAATGTTTCCTTTAATTCTTTCTTATAGTGCCGACAAATATTGTTACAAAATAATATTTGAATATATGAAGAAAAGAGAGAAAACACTGGGTATCAGGAACTTCTCCCTTTCTCTCAACATCTTTTTTTCTTCTAATTACATTTTACATTCAAATTTACAACATGAATACATTAAAACTGAAATACAAAATAAAATAAAAAAAAAAGAAATCTTAATTCTAGGCATGGGTGTATGACAATCGATTATATGAAGAAGAAAGAAAAAGCTGGATGTCAACATTTAGCTGCTTTTCAATAAAAAACCGCGTAACTACAGCTTGTTTTAAGCTGCAGTTACGGGGGTTTTTGTTGAAAAAAAGAAAAGAAAAAAAAAAAAAAAAAAAAAAACAGCGATTTTAAATTCTCCGCCTCAATATCTTATAGAATTTAATTTTACAAAATATTTCATCTAAATTTGGGTGTTTACAGTTACTGCATTTAAAAAAAAACTGTTTGAGGAAAAAAAAGAAAAAAAAAAAAAAAAAAAAAAAAACGCTGGTTTCCAGCAACGTCTCCCTTTCTTTCAAAATTTTGTCGACCTTCTTCCAAGCTGTAAAGCTGTTTTCCATTTATAATGCAGGCTCGGTAAGAGTGTTGTGGTAGTACTGGTATGAGGAACGACAGGAACCCATGGTTAGGTGCTCCAGCCGCCACGATATGACCTTTGTAGTTGAAAACGGCGTAAAACCCCAATAAACCAAATCATTTATAATGCAGAAATGCCGTAATTATCGGAATCGTTAAACATAAAGGGACGGGTAGATTGTTAAAACTTTCCAAAATGATCCTTTATATTGATGCCATTTCTTGAGGGAAAAAAAAAAAAAAAAAAAAAAAGAAGAAAAAAAAAAAAAAAAAAAAAAACATCAGAAAAGCCTGAAACACAACGTCACTTTTCAACAAAATCTCGTAACTGCAGCTTGTTTAAGCTGCAGTTACGGATTTTTTTTGAAAAGCAACGATAAAAAATTTAGATTAAATTCATTTTATTTTTTCGTCCGAGTATTTGGATTGGCCCGGAACTGCCGTTTATGAAACGCTCAAAATCGTTGCTTTATTTTTGACCATATATCTTTGAAAAGTTGTTTCACATTCTGTCTAAATTCTGTGCTGCTGATTGCGTACAAACTTGCATTTAAAGCGTAGTTCAGAAATGGCAGTCTGGTAATAAAAAACACCAAAATATCTAAGCCTAAGGACTTACCCACTTGACCACGGGAAACATGAAGAACTATAATGGGACAAAAGGTCGTCAAAAAGAAAACAATAGTTATCAAAGCCGTGGCCAAAGTTGTTCGTCTAATATTGTTTGTTTGTCTATTCTGTTCTTGTCTTCTACCAGCCAAGGATGCCTGTCTGTATTGTTGTCCGCTTGTAGACGGTGTTATGATCGTTGGGTCTTGTCCACTAGCAGTATTTGGCTTATTTGTCTTTGTTTGGTCGCTTACTGGAGATACGTGAGCTCCGATACCAGTCAATGTTGTCATTTTGTTACTTTGTCTCACGGCAGCATCGTGTTGTGACGTCATTTTGTTATTTCCTCCGATACTACTCAATGTTGTCATTTTGTTACTTTGTCCTACGGCAGCATCGTGTGGTGACGTCATTTTGTTATTTCCTTCGATACCAGTCGATGCTGTCTTTTTGTTACTTTGTCCTACGGCAGCATCGTGTGGTGACGTCATTTTGTTATTTCCTCCGATACCAGTCGATGCTGCCTTTTTGTTACTTTGTCCTACGACAGCATCGTGTGGTGACGTCATTTTGTTATTTCCTTCGATACCAGTCGATGCTGCCTTTTTGTTACTTTGTCCTACGGCAGCATCGTGTGGTGACGTCATTTTGTTTATTCCTCCGATACCAGTCGATGTTGTCATTTTGTTTCTTTGTCCTACGGCAGCATCGTGTGGTGACGTCATTTTGTTTATTCCTCCGATACTACTCAATGTTGTCATTTTGTTACCCTGTCCTACGACAGCATGTTGTTGTGACGTCATTTTGTTTCTTCCTCCGGAATCAGGTAGTGTTGTCATTCTCCCCGATTGTTCAACTGATTCTATTGGCGTTAATGTGCTTTCTTGTACATCAATATGTATTACTTTACTGCTACCTTCCGACTTAGTAAAGTGGGTGGTGTTGTGAGGGACGTCACCACGAACGAGTGTATTTTTAGCATGTTCTTGTTTGTTTGTGGTAATTGATACACCAGTTTGTTGTGCACGCAAATGTTCATTTGCACGATCAGCAAAATTTTGTTCTCCTGTTTTTCCAAATGACTTTTGTGCCGAATGTCCATCATTGACAGCAATTCTATGTTTCGAACGAACGAATTGAGCAATTTTGAAGTAAAAGAAACTGAGAGGAAATAATGATGCCATTATAGCAAAGCTTAAAGTCATGTAAATTATTTTCACAACTGTGTTAGAATCAAGATTGAACTGACATTGACCCCACTGATCCTGATATACCATTGTAAAATCAGGAACAAAAAGTGTCATACAAAACCCGAATATCATCGGACAAAGTATCTTAGAAATACGCAAAAGTTTCTGAGTCGAGTGTGGCTTGTAAACTTTCAGGTATCTATCAAGCCCAATGCAGAAAATCAGAATGGCCGAGATGGCAAAGACAATGTGCTGCGCGTAGAAATACAGCTTACACAGCCAGATTGACCCAGCTGAACTCCATAGAGAAGTATTTTGGAGAAAGTCAATCAAACCGTTGAAGAGAGCCACCAGGTTAATGACTGCCAGTCCGATCATGTAGATTGTAGTAGATGGTCTTTTCTTGTCCCTTTTGAATACCGATAGAAGTAAAGAATTGTCCAGGAATCCAAAGAAAACGACGATACAGATGTAAATTTGTGACACAGTAACACACCATGATGGTATCCTCAAATGTAATGGTAGCTCTGATCTTGAAGTTGCATTGGCAACAACATCACTAATATTTAAAGTCGCATATGAAATAAAGTTAGACCCATTCAGGGCTTCCATAGTTGCGGTTATGTTATACCTGCCATTTTTAATACAAGTATCTTTAAATCCGTTTATGGTGCCATTTATTGTATATTTACATGTATGTTCCTGTCACATCTTTTTGCAAATGATATTAAAATGAATCGTTGATTACCAATAAAATGTTTCGTAGATCTAATCCTATATTGAAATGATGCATCAGTAGACGAATTCCATAGTGTGTATTGGTCAACGAATAAAGGGCGTGTATGCTTACATTATATTAAAATTCTCAGATTACTTATAAATTAATTCTGTTATTTGCCGAGCCTACCCATCTAATCAATAGACATGTACGTCAATCATTTGAAACCATGTGGATTTTTCCCACAAATAATTCACATATATAGAAATCTAATTAAATGGTATTCATGTGTTCAACCTATCCCAGATGGACACTTGGAATTCGAAAGATATGGTAGATCTTATTGAAAGTTGGTTAGTCGTCAAAGAATTTTTGAAAGCTGATTTTTTAAAAGATCATTCGAGCTCAAAAAAAAAAATCTTTTGGCATTTCCCTGCTTTCTTTGCTGCATATGTCTATATATTTTAACTCGGTAATTAAATATATATACAGAAATATTGAAAAATATCGAAAATTTTGCATTGCGTTAGGCTGTCGTTTCTCTCACTCATACTACATCACCGCAATTACCAAGCCTTCAGCTGTTAGCCTATTATCAGACATATCTTTGAATTTTGGTTAAAGCAAAACAGGTGTAATAGGCCATTGATTTCTGGATGTGATGGATTATTTAAACATCACTTTAGAAAAGAACTTATTTACAACATCACTAAACAATTCTGGTTTTGTTTGCCAATTTCTAGTTTTTCTTTTTTCGTGTGCTATTAAAAGACCAGCGATATCCAAGAAATTCTCGTTGATTTTCCGCCGTCTCTGATTCAAACCATTTTCGGCCATGCATTTACAGGAATATTCAACATTATCGAAAATGTGAAATGTGATTCCCGTTCTGTTTAAAGGTTAAAACATTGAATCAGATTATTAAATTTATGATTATCAATATAATTATTCATTTTCATTACTTCGTCTTAAAATGTTCTGTATATCCAAAAAGATTCGTATTTTAACTGACATTTTTTTTTGTCTGCAACATCCCTTTTAATTGGATATAGTGTTTTTATCGCTTGGGAAATGGTTAATCGAAATCGAACTTAATTCTGTTTATGTAACCGTAGTCATGTCATATCCTTTTTTAACTTTTCTTTTAAAAATGGCACTCCACCTCATTGTAGCGATGCCTCTATGTGCAAAGAACTGACCATTTTTTCAACACGGTACGGAAGCTACAGACAGAGCCAATGGCTCTGCTATTCAAATCCACTGGGATGCCCCAGTGATTTTGTTACAAATTTATGCGGAAGAGTCCTGGGACGCACTGGTTCCCAAAACAGTGAGTCCATCATTGAAACATTCAAGTCTTTGTAAGACAACGTCGATAACACATTGAAAATGTTCGCATTCTGGGACCCACTAAATATTTATCAATGAGTCCTGAGAAAAAAATGTGAGTCAGGACTCGGGAATCGCAGGTAACAAAATCCCTGATGCCCCGACCGGGAGTCAAAACCAGGACCTCACGAGTGAGGGTTGTATTTCATTGAAAGTATAGAAAGAAAAAAATGCTGAGTATCAGCACTTTGTACTTTTCTCTCAGAATTTTGTAAGAATTTCAATGACTGACCCGCCTAAGCCAACCAAAAACCACCCTTTGTTCATTTGTTTTAAAAATTTCCCCAAAGTAAAGCTTACCCATCGCCGTTTGCAATAACTAAACTTCGGGAAAACGTGTTAAGCGAAAAACAGATTTATATAATGTTTAACCCTTTTCCAAACAAGACCTGGTTTTGACATCCCTAATAAAAAGACTTAGGGAAATATTGAGACAAAAGAAGAAACTGCTGTTTCTCCTTTAGTCTCAAAATTTTCTGAGCTATATCATACACAAATTTCATTATCAACATTAATCAATCATTATCAACATTCACTTTGTCGTCTGCAGCAGCTTTCAAATTGGACCACTCGAAAATTTTGTCGTTTGGAAAAGGGTTAACTTCTTGATTGCTTTTTCACACTTTAGAGTTCATACGTAAATCGAAAAAGATATAATTTGATCTTTGACACGTCAGTTATTCGATGATTACTTTTGTTCGTGATTCCCAGCATCTTAATTAAAAGGGGTGACCACAAAACTATAATTAATCCTTATTTAACAAAATCCAACTATATATGCATGTTCTATAGTAGGAATCATAAGAACAAACCACATGATAAATGCTAGTGGTTTTAAGTATTATCTGACTTGAAGATAGTTACATCGTTTGTCAACAGACCACGCCATTAAAGCCGCGTTCCCATTGCCGACCAAATCAACTCGATCGTCTAAATTCCCCGATCAAACCCGATTAAACTCGATCAAATATATTTACACGACTTCTTCTTTATTTCTTGTCTATTAATACCCGATCATTTTTGCCGACCACGCTCGACCGTCCCGATCACTCTTGCCGACCAAGCTCGATCAGTACTCGATCGCTTAATCGAGCTTGATCGAGTTGATTTGGTCGGCAATGGGAACGCGCCTTAAGGAAGATATCTTTCCAATCATACAGTTTGGTCAATCCGATTAAGGTAGAATAACCGTAATGCTGCCATTTCAAGATTCATAAAACATCGGATTTTTTTTCGAGCGGCGTCGTTACATATCCGAACCGATTCGGGCGCGGTCGTAAACATTCGCCACCGCCGAATGTTTTCGTCTCCCGAATAATTCCGACGTCGCACGAAACTCATTAGGTCTACCTTAAAACCAGATCTTATTAATCGTTCATAAATATAAGTTAGGGAATCGAAATGGTTTTAAACTGCAGGGATTTGATGAAAGATCTTGGTACATGTATCAAAATTAATCGGAGAATATGACGTATCGAATGGCACGTATCTCAATATTTGATGTTAAGTATTTGATTTAAAATTTGAGAAAAATGTATATTTACCGAGTGTTTTTGTTTATAAAAGTTAGGAAAGCATAGCATAACTAAGTCACGTGATTGTAGTGTAATTTGCATTTGTACAATCGATGTATAGGCTAACTGTCGATGAATACGACCCGTCATCGACAGAAGCCAAGGATGTACACGTACTTCGACGTGCAGGCGCCGACTTATCTTTGATATTATTTGGGGAAAATTTATTGATCCTGATTAGTCCCTAATAGAAAAGGCTTGGTAAAACATAATGGTAAAAGAAGAAATGTCGGTTACCAGCATGTTCTCTCTTTTCTTTAGTATTTTCTGGGAATAATTGTACACAGATCCCATCTTTATAAAAACACATTGTGCCGTCGTACATAGCATATCTAAAAATGTTAAACTCCAGCACAGTTGTTTTTTGAAATGGATAGAGTCTTATGCTGATCTCAGGCCTCTCCTACCAAAGTTGAAGAAATATTGTTATAAGAAGAGAAAATATAGCATTTTCTCCTTTCTCTCCAATGTATACGTTTTGTGGTTTGGTGTAATGAATCCTATCTATATTCACAATAATTTTCTTTGTCGTCTACTGCAGCTTAGAAACTAAGACACTGTAAATCATGTTAATTAGACTGTGCGAATGCAGAAGCTTGGCTGCAGCCATGTCCCTAATAACCACCAAAGCCTTTTATCATTATTCTACGCCGAGAGCAAAACCTCAAAGGGGTTAAGGCATTCTCAATTTATTATTTTCAATCCGAATTCTGTGTTGTTGGTACTCATTAGAATCGTCTCGCAGAGACGATTTTAATGAGTACATACAACATGGAATTTTAATGATTAATAAAGACAATTTTCATTCTGAATATCCAATACCCCCTTTCTTATCGGAATGGGCTTGTTGATACGAAGTATTTTTGTGCTCGGGAGTTCAATAACAGGTTAAGCCTACTCTTCAACTCTAAAATTCATTTTGTACATTAATTAGTCTAGGATAAACCACATTGTCATGTATAATGAGTTTTTTTATTTAGGAGTTTCTTTTGTGTTTCAACCCTTTTATGCAGAACTTGATGGAGTTCAAAAGTTAGGGTAATGACTCTAAAAATGTTCGGGTCATGCAAAGGTATACGACTCATATGTCAAAAGTAAAAAAAAAATAATAAAAAAATAAAAACAAAAAGAACAAACAAACCTGGGCGTCCCGAGTAGTCAAAATATAAAATATCACCCATCTTTCATCAACCCATATGTAAAGACATAAAATGATATTTTTTTATCTGTGCTTTAAACGACAAGATTGATATTGATAGAGATTGGATCCATGTAATTTAATGCTCAGAATATTGGGACTAATTTAAAAGAAAACATGCTGGTCAATGTTTTGAAGTAGGCCTATTTTTGCTTTTAGGGACGCCAACACCTAAGGTGCGTTCTTTAGAGCGAGATTTCTTGAGATATCTTGAGATTTCTTAAGACATTTTAGGATAAAGCATTCTTTCGACCAAGATTTTTTAAGACGCTCAATAGGAGGCGCCATTACCCTATACTTCGTGCTGAACCCCTCGGTCAACTCTGTACAAACAATATAAAAGAGATTTGACCGAGTTGTTCCGAACACTCCATAATTCATAAACCGCGGTGTTCCGAATGCTCCATACTTTATACAAATGACGTCATGATTACGTCATTTGTATGAATATTTAATATTAATAAGAGAATAGTGTGGTAAGAGGAGAAGATGCTATTTATCATCAATTTCTTTTGTTTCAACGGTTTCTAAGCCTTTTCCACTAAGGTCTTGAAAGTTCGTCATTGTTTACTTTAGGTTAGCAATTTTTAAAATGGCGGAAGTATTGACTAGTCCATTTCAACCTTTCCCGAACGATGAAATATTTAATATTTGAGGCATGTCCAATTTGAAAACTATTACAGGCGACAAAAAGATTGTTGATGAAGATATGAATTGTGAACAATAATTATCACACAACGTCCCCAAAGATGCCTATCCGGCGAAACGTTGGATAACAAATTAAAGAAAGGTCAGTGTTAGTGTTGATTTACTCCTCACAAAAAGTTAAGCAACAAAAGTAATTCTCTCAATATTCTTTTTATACACGCGGAAGTTTTTGCACATATTTGTTATTCGGACAGCCATATCTATGCTTAAACACACTTGAAAGAATACTGAATGTTATCGTCTCCAAAAACAGCTATCACGTGATTAGAACACACTCACCCCCAAAACATGCATGCAAAATGTGTCGCATGTACGGATTTCAAACTTGGCATTAGCTCCGTATGTGCTTAAAACGCGTCAATTTGACAACTTTGATGTCATCATGAATCATGCCAATACGTCACTTGACCCCAATTGAAGTGGCTCAAATTGTTGGAATGCTACAGGATGGGGCAACCAAGACTGCTGCTGCCATTCACTTTAATTTTCATCACAGTATTGACTGAAGAGCAATAACCCGATACAATCAAACTGGACAGATGTCAGAGAGACCACGTTCAGGTCGTCTAAGAGTAACAACACCTTATGAAGACCGCTATGTTGCAACCTTAGTCCGTAGGAACTGGCTTACAACGGCCAGATCGCTGGAAAATGACCTTCAGAGGGTGTCAGGAAACAGACTTTCCATCCAAACCGTGAGGAACATGTTTCAAACAGAAGGTCTAAGGTCCAGGATACCACTTCAACGGATCCAACTTCCCCCAAAACATCGACGGCAAAGATTAATATTGGAACATCAACATCAAAACTGAGGGTCACTCGTTGGCGTCACAAACTCTTAACTGACTCTTAGAGATTCTGCCTTGATTCTAAAGATGGCATGACACGTGTGTGGAGAAACGGTAATGAACGGTTTGCCGACTGTAACATCGCTGAACACGACCAATATGAACGTGGGAATTTGATGGTCTGGAGAGGTATCAGTGTTTGCCACAGAACAGGGCTGGTTGTCATCAGACGAGGTTCAATGACTGGTGTAAGGTGCATTTACGAGATCATCACGCCTGTTCTCATCCTTCTGGCACAGTAAACAGATCCAACTGTTATGTTAATGGATGGTAATGCCCGTCCCTATCGTTCTGGAATTGTGACTGAAATTCTGTGGACCAGCAACATCAGACATATAGACTGGCCTTCTACGTCTCTAGACCTAAATTCGATAGAACATGCATGGGACATTCTTTGAGGGCGTATCTATGGTCAGCATGTTCGACCACAGACTCTGGATGAACTGCAACAGGTCTTGCAGACAGAATGGAGGATCAATCCACAACGGACATTAGACAGACAAATCTGCTTGATGCCAAGGTGTGTTCGGGCATGTGTTGAACATCGTAGGGACCATACCAGGTACTTGATGCTCGATCATGGCCAGAAGTGGCCGGAAAACAACTTTTTACACATTCTGAACTGCTGGCGAGTGACGTTTTGCATCATTGTTTCGTCGGGATGGTTTTCGAGGGTCTGTAACTTTGTTATTGTTTGATGATTTTCCCAATCATTTAACGTAATTTGTGTAACAAGACCCCAATTTTGTATTGTATAAAACATAGATCATTTATTTAGATGTGATAAAACACATTTGAGAAAGAAAAGTATCTTTGTTCTTTAACTTTTTGTGAGGAGTATATGTTTTACTTTTCACTACATATATCTATAGCAAAACAAAAACAAGAGGATCATGATGGTCCTATATCGCTCACCTGAACCAAAATGATATGAGCAACACTTTTGTTCAATTCAATTAATATTTATGACTTTAAGACTGAGAACGAACTTATGGTCAATAGCGTTGTGAAAATCAAACTTATACGAGATCTTATGGTGCCCAACTGTGTCCAATTTTGTCTTGATTGATAAATAATTGTAGATTCTAGAGTATAAACAATGTCGAAAGCAGCCGAAAAAGCAGTTTTTTCAAGGGCACATAACTCTCGACTTCCCGATCAGATCAGACTGAAAATCGAACTCATTTGAGATCTTATGGTCCCAAACATTTTGTCCAAGTTTTGTCTTTATTAATTACTAATTGTAGAGTCTAGAGTGTAAAACAGGTCGAAAACAGCCGAAAATGTCAATTTTATCAAATTCAAGGACACATAACTCTCAACTTTGTGATCAGATCAGACTGAAAATCAAACTCATCCGAGATCTTATGATCCCCAACATTGGGTCCAAGTTTTGTCTTGATTAATTAATAATTGTAGATTCTAGAGTGCAAACGAGGTAAAAAACAGCCGAAAATGGCAATTTTATTAAATTCAAGGGCACATAACTCTTGTCTTTCTGGTAAGATTAGACCGAAAATCAATCTAATTCAAGATATTATGGTCTTCAACATTGTGTCCAAAATTTGTCTTGATTAGTCAATAATTGTAGATTCTAGAGTGTAAACAAGGTCGAAAACAGTCAAAAACGGCAACTTTGTCAAGTTCAAGGGCACATAACTCTCCACTTTCTAATCAGATCAAACTGAAAATCGAATTCATCCAAGATCTTATGATCCCCAACATTGTGTCCAAATTTTGTCTTGATTGATTAATAATTGTAGATTCTAGAGTGTAAACAGGGTCGAAAACTGCCAAAAATGGCAATTTTGTCAAATCAAATTCAAGGGCACATAACTCTCGTCTTTCCGGTCAGATCAAAATGAAAATTAAACTCATCCGAGATCTTATTGTCTCCAACATTATATCCAAGTTCTGTCTTGATAGATCAATAATTGTAGATGCTAGAGTGTTAACAAGGTCAAAACTAGCTATTTTTTATGTTCAAGGGCAAATAACTCCAGACTTCCAAGTCCGATCAGGCCCATAATCGAACTCATCCGAGAACTTATGACCATACTTGCTTTGACAAAGTTTGATTAAGATTGGCCAACTTTTGTGGATGCTAGAGTGTTAATACCAAATTGTTGACAGACAGACGGACGACGGACATTGAGTGACCACAATAGCTCACCTTGAGAACTTCGTGCTCAGGTGAGCTAATATGGTGATTTGCCCAGTTTTCGTGGAGGAGCCCAAATTCGTGGTATTCCGAATAATCTTATGTCATTCTAAACATGCGACATCTACATGCTAGAATTTTGTCAACATACACCCAACCCCCATCTTAACTCGCTTCAAATAAAGTAAACAAAAGCCGCGTGCGATTTAGGCCGGTAGAGCTCTTCCAGAAGAGTGTGGTTCCCGGCTCTGATACACTACGTAGTAGAAAAAAATATTTCGTAGTGTATCAGAGGCGGGAACCAGACTAGCTCTTCTTCTTCCAGAAGACAACTTCTGGCCTAAATCGCACGCGGCTAAAGAAAATATTTATTCAAGGGACATAACCTATGACTCTTCTTATGAGGGTTGTTCAATACATTTTAACGCAATGAATCAAATAGGCAGATGTACTTGTGATGCTCCTAATATTACATCAGCCAGTATAATTTTTTAAAAACAACTTTTAATTATTCACAAGGAATGCTAGATTGATGAAGTGCCAAGTTTTGGGAGGAAAATTTGGAAACAAAGAATGTGTCACTGATTTATTGAATGACCCACGAATTCTGGAGCCTCAATTCCGGTGACGTCAGAGGTCAACAGCTTATACAAAATGGCTTCAAATGTAAAAAATAACACACAACTGACGTAAACGTAGAGAATTTACAAAATTACAAATATTTTCAAATGTTATTTAGTAATTGTTGTAGCAATGACTTGTTCTTGTCATCCGGGAGTTTCCTGCGAATTATTAATACCACGAAAACTGGACCAACCATCATAATATATAATACTAAGGCAAAAGGAATACCTGCTGTTTATCAAGAAATTCTTCGTTTGCTTCAATGTTTTGCATGGCTTTTTATATTAACCCTTTCCCAAACAAGGCCTGGTTTTGAGGTCCTCAACTGAAACGTCTTTGGAAAACATTGATGCAGAAGAAGAATATTCTTCCTTTGCCTCAATATTTCCTGTGATGTTTTCTGCACAAATTCTCTCTTAATCAACACCTATTTAGTCTCCTGTTGAAGCTTTCAAATAAGACTAGTATAATTGTTTGCTGTTTTGGGAAAGGGTTAAGAACATCTTCATAGGTAACGCCTGCCTTCCTTGATACTTTATGATAAGTTAACTGGCATTACTACGGTGGATAATCACGCGATTTTACAACAAACAAAATGGCGGCACAGGAGCCAAATCTCCAGCTTAAGGTAAGTATTTCTTCAATAACTTTGCAATACCTGTCCAATCTAAATTTGATTTGAAGCAAAGAAGGCGGAACAACTCTGCACATTCGATAGATGTGGTGAATCTTTTCAAAACTAGAGAGATAAAAAGGTTATTGAAGAAAAAGTTAATTATTTTTCCCTGTTAGGGTTTGCGTCAAAACCAAATAAAACGCAAAAACAGGTCCATTTTCATCTTTAACTGGATTTATTGTGTTCCCGTGTATCGAAAATGTGCAGAGTATGAATAGATAGCCACCTCTGCATACTTACTTTTTAGTTAAATACGTTTTTCTTTGTAAAAAAGAAACCCGATAATTTCTGAAATGATTGTGTTAACGTCTTGAAATTTTACAAAGGACCCTAGGTCACATTTTAAAAGATCCACGTTGAATTGCCGTAGACTTATAGAGTAAAGGCGGGTAATCCTGACATACCCCAATTCCGAAACTTTTTGAAAAAAGAACATTCTCTTTTAAATATCACGTCATGTATTTTCACGAAGTTATGTAATAACCATTGGCACAAAGAATCTTTCTTTCCTCAACTATTGTTGGCGCAAGATCGTATGGCACATGTTTACGTTTTGTTCAAATGTAAACAAAACATTGATCGATATAACGCAGAAAACTCTGAACAGTGAACAGACCGCTCTATCACTGCGCCTAAATCCTCAACATGTCTACGTCACTACTTATAAAGAATTTATTCATCTTTTATGCAACACTGTTTTGTTTACATTTGGACAAAATGTAAACATGTGCCATACGATCTTGCGCCAACAACAGAGTCTATCAAAAACTGTCGGATTTAAGTTGCCTCATATACGATAGAGATTCCGTTGGTTCATCAAGTAAACAGCCATGTAAGTTCGGACGAGCACAATGCTAAGACCCTATAAACATAGGCAGGCCTACAAACCGTTCTACTTTAAGCACAATATACTCACAAGACTAATTTGTGATGCAAGTATTATGCTCGACGCCGAATTGATTTGCCAGAATGTAGGCTTTTGATCTGGTTAAAAATCAAATCGGTATAAAATGTTTTACGAAGTGAAAAAGTACTAGATCTAGCAATCAATAAAGTTGAAAACCCCACCTGTTCCTCGAGCAATTCACCAGCCCGAGCAGTTTGAGACGACCTCTTTATATCATGCAAGTTGATCAACCCAAATCGTATGTGTAATAAGGTACTAGCCATACTTTGGTGTATTTTACTGACAAGTATAAAGACGACAACGATTCCTACGAATAGATTATACTATACCAACATTTTGTAAACGTTAAATGCTATAGCAGACGCTCATTGAATAAATATACGTCATTACCTATCTGGTTTTACATAATGAATTTGTATATTTTACCTTTCTTCATGCAATATATTATGTTGAATTTTGACTGCACATCTATTCTATCCAACAACAACATTTGATATGCATAGACATTTACATAAATCTGAGACTTTTCTTATTATACATGAAACTGTTCATTACCACGTTTGCACATGAAACTATTCATTAACCCGTTTACATTTACAAACTGACTCTCCTGTAGCTAACTTGAATTCGTATGC
The DNA here is from genome assembly GCA_963680895.1 of Fragum sueziense. Taxonomy (NCBI): domain Eukaryota; kingdom Metazoa; phylum Mollusca; class Bivalvia; order Cardiida; family Cardiidae; genus Fragum; species Fragum sueziense. The sequence continues at coordinate 20,632,223 of OY804592.1, forward strand.
CATAATTGCTCGACGCTGCAGGCGTCGAGCAATGATATCGTTTCCTTTTTACTTGGCATATTTATAGCTACATTTATTTAATATTTTCAGATCGTTTGAATAGATGACCTCATTTGTCCCAGAGAACTTGGATTGTTAGATATCCGGATTTAGGCACATGAAAAGGTCGTTTTCGAGTTTGTTTCTGGCAAGTGAACAAAGAAGCAGCCCCCCATTTTCATTTTTCATTATTTTTTTTCTAGATCTACAATTTAATCTTTTTTATTACTTCCGTGATAAGTTTCCGAAGCGAAAGGGTAAGACTGAAAAATTAAACAACTAGATCTAAAGATTTAAAGGAATGTAATCTTACTAATCAATTGTCACAATTATAATAGAAATACAAATGTGGGATTGGATTTTAAGGAAAAAAAAACCTTTGGTTATTTGAGATCATAACTTGAACGGAGCTTTCTTTTGGAAGATATATTAAATCAAAGTGGGTGGGGTAACTCAACCAATATATAATCAGATGATAATCAATTTCTTATATTGCTTTGATAAATGTAATGATGCAATGTTTGAGGTAGAGGCTAATGGCTTAATTCAAGAACAGTTCCTTGACTCTCACTTTAGTCAAATTCAACAAAGGACACCTGAAGTTATAAGAAGAAGTTGTACACACAATAAACTGCTTGAAAAGTGACACAGATATAAGAAAATGATGGCACAGTTTCTTACCTGAAGCGGGGCTAATGTGGCCGTAAATGTTACCCATCCTACTATGGAAATCCCTACCGTATTACGAGAATGCGAGTGACATGTCGACCTGATATTGTTCAAAGAAGGTAAAATAGAATGAAGGAATAGAAATATGTACATTAAGTGCCAAAATTATATTACACGTAACTTTTAATGGTTTTGTTCTATCAAAACCCGGTATTCAAGCTATACCCGATTATATTCAAAATATCGACTTTTAAGACTACTTCTTATTGTGTAAGCATTTATAAGCCCCAAATAACTTCTGTGAACACGTAATTCGTTTTTAATTTTAATCGAATTTCTATTTTACTCGTCTCATTCATAAGTATGGCTGAAGGAAGTTCGGCTGTTGAAATAGAAGAACTTCATGTAACACACAAAGATGATGACGTTGATAAAGAGATTGAAAGTTTACCTAAATGTGATATGTGCTTATTGGCTAACATAACTGAACAAACTGGGAACTTTTTATGTTCGACATGTGGTGTTTATATGTGTATAAATTGTGAAGGTCCGTGTAGTTATTGGCATACATGTTGCAAATATGGAGTCGGGGAAGTGAACTCAGAGGCAACAAAACTTGTGGATGAATTATGTGATGAGTCGACCGAAGAACGAGCTGAAAATTTTGCCAAACGTTCGTACCATTTAAATGATCGTATCAATATAAAACATGCATTGGACAACGAAGATTGTGACATTAATGGTATTTGTGCAATAAGTGATAGCTTTTTCGTTTTAGACGCGTTTAATAGTTGTCTGAAAGCATACACATTACGAACAAAACGACTTCAACGGTACATCCGTATTTCTGCAATACCCTGGGATCTTATCGCAATCAAAGCGAGAAAAGACACAAGAAATCAAAACATTCGTCCATCACTTTTAGCAGTTACCTGTCCGTACGCACAACAAATACTGTTAATTGATTTGGACTCACATCCAGCACTAGTATATAGAACAATATCAACAGAAGGAGAATGCTATGGTATTCATAGCCACGAAGATTCATTGTTTGTCTTAGTGCTTAATTCCACAAAAACTCGAACGTTTTTCTTATATACAATTAGCATGGATGGGCAAATAATACAAAGCTTCGATACAGATATTCATGGTACCTTTGGTTACGTTTCTTTTCAACCTACAAAGAAAATATTTCTTGTGGCAAACTACAGTCGTGATATAATTAAGTGTTTTTCAAAGGAAGGTCAACTTATAACTTCTGAACACTTTTCTCAAATAAAAGGTCCGCATGGAATAGCTATGGACTCCGAACGAAATTTCTTCATTTCAGCTCAGTTCGATAAAGCAGTTTATAAACTATCCGCAGATCTAGACAAACGTGAAAGAATTATGTTTCATACAAAGACTTCAGAAATAATTGAACCGGCAGCCTGTTGCTTTACGAAAGACAGGCTTCTGATAAGTCATGGCTGCTCATCAGATCTGAAGAATGTTCTTACCATTATTGGGATAATTTAGATTAAATAACCTGTTGGACATCAAACAGCAACATTCTTGACTGGTCTAGTCTAAAAGATGCTAGAAAATATGGATACAGGAGAAAATCCTGCTCATCGGCATTTTTTTCTTTCCCTATATTGTTCGTTTAGATGTATCCCTACTAGGAACGTAATAGTTCTATTATCATTTTGTTTGAAAGAGATATAGTCAACATAATACCTTTAATTTGTATGTGTAAAAAATCTGACGAAGGTGTATTATTGGAGAAAATGGTTGACTATGTTGGTAGGGTAAAATGACACGAAAAGCAAATTTTTACTTTGAAGTTTTTAAAATAACTTTTTACTATAAAGATCAGATCAAAATGAAATTTTGCTTGTGCTTTAAATGGACTGAGGAATATATAAGAGCTGTTGAATTTCTGTAGTCGTTCTTCTTTTAATCTCAGATTTTGATAATTTTGACGATCTAACTTTATGAAACTAGATCTATCATTAAAGCATTTATTTTCAAACGAATTGTCATGGTATTGTCTTAACATGATCCTATATAATTAAGGCAGATATGTTGAAAGATGGGGTAAAATTCGTCGCAAAGAACAAAAGTTGTTTGACCTTGGCTTCTAAAGACCATTATAAAAAATTCACTATTTATAATTGTCAGCTATATCTTAAGATAAAAATGTGCTTATCTATTATATGTTGATAAATAAAGTCACAGGTATAATATTCTTGCTGTTCCAAAAAGTAGACCTTGACTTTGACATACAGAACAGTAATGATTATTGAAAAGGAATTCGTCCACTTGTCCCTTCAAGAATCTTTGTTATTATTTGCGTCAAGGTCAGGTTCAAACGTGAAATTTCCATTGAAAAACGTGATTACACCAAGGATATTATATGAAAATGACTTTATTTGAAAAATACACTTCAAATATAAATTTTCCTGATAAGATTTGTCTCAAAATCTTTAAAATGTATTTTTTAAGAATATCATTTGAAGGTCAAGATTAAATAACGTTAATATTTTCCAATGAATTCAACTCAAAGTTTCCAAATATTTAGTTTAATAATATAGAACCATATTCAGAAAATATCGGGAAAATTCATGCAGAAATTTTCATTAAATCTGTGTTATCATAATTCATTAATTAGCAAAATCTACAAACCAATTGTCCACAGGCAAAAATATCTGGTAAAATAATTAGGATGAACAGAAGTAAAGTAATTAATAAACATTAATTTCGGATTGTCTTTTATATATAAACCTTTTCCATACAATATATACGCGGTGCAAGATTTGACAACGTCTCTTATTTTTTTGTCATGCTAAAGTTTTAACGACCTCGTAACGACTCAAAACTCCATTCAAAATCTTTATTTAAAGGCATTCGGTAAAAAATATGCCATTGGCGATTTACAATAGTAGCATCGAATTATGGCAATGACGCAATATACATACATACAAGTGTTTTACAACCAACATAACAATTCAAACATTCGTTATGAAAGTAAAAATGAATATATTTTATCAAAATATTCATTTTAATATATATTAGACATGGTCAAACATTCGTGTTAAGCTAGGAATCTGAATTTAATTTGTAACGACAAGGAATTACTTGACACAAAATCATCATCAACAACAACAACAACAAGAATGACGACGACACATGATGCAGAAAATAGTCAATAATCAATTTAGGTAAGTTCGGAGACGGGACATGTGAATTTCAAATTTTGTGTTTATTCTGCGGAACCTAATGCCCGTGCTGCAATTTTATCATTTTTTTTTAAAGCGAGGCATCCCTCTTTTTTTGACGGTGAATGTGAAATGAAGTATTTTATTGTCTTAAATGCAAATATATGCTAGGAAATTTTAGACTTTTTTTTGAAAATATAGATATTTTTGTTATAATTAGGCTAAAACCGTGTGGATGTCAAATATCTTTTTTATTTGCGTGGAAAAGTGTGCCGATTTTTTGTGTAAAACAAGCTCTTTGTATTATCTGCAAAATATCCAAAAACAAAAAAAATATTCATTGGGCATTTTTGGCGAATTGAAAAAAGGTTGCAAAATGTTCTCAAAAATGTTTTTTTTTTTTTATCTTTTCCTGTATTCTTTTTCCAGAAAATGGTTTTAAAATATTGCTTTCAATCATTTCATCACATTTGTGCATATGTTACAAAGACTGCTGAAATTAAACACTTCCTCCGACAAGAACACCTTTCTAATAAGCAAGTGTCAAAGTTTCATTATTTTCAAAACATGAAAAAAAAAAATTGAAAAACTTTATGTTGGGCCGAATGACGTCAACCTGTGGCAAGTCTGAGATTTCTTACACAGTTAAGGCACGACTTTTCTGTCATAAAGTGACATTCCACACCGCTTTTAAATGTTTTCCGATAGATTCCATTGTCATCGCTTTATGAAAGCGATTGTGGGTGGAGTCAAGTAATCGTCACACCGTCACACCGTGGCAATTTACGGAAATGATCGATCTTTAATTTTTCGAATTCAATATTGTTCAATCCAAATAACGATGTAATAATGTTCAATTAAACTGTTAAACCAATCAAATATAACGGATCGTTTATGAAATGCCGTTTATATAGTGAATTTCATCTTATATGCGGCGAAATCAACTTCCTCGCTTGGTACCCTTTAAGTCTCTAAATTGATATAACAATTGAAATAATCCATTCAGAATAACTTGCTATACGACTTTAAAATATAAAGGTATTTTTGTGAAAATGGTCATTACTAGTAAAGGACAGATAACTCCGACACGAAAACGAGTCAGGACACTTACCCTGATTTTTATACGCCCGTCGAAGACGGGACGTATTATGGGATCACCCGTGGCGTCCGGGCGGCGTCCATTTCTTTGTCCTGAGCATAACTCTGTCACCTGAAGTCTGATTGACTTTAAACTTGGCAGTTATATTCTTCTCATCATACCAGAGTGCCGTGCATAAGAACCATAACTCTACCTGGCCTATTTTTTGAGTTATTGCCCTTTGTTGTTTTTCATATTTAAATCTTGTCCGGAGTATATCTCTAAAAGTATAATAGCTAGGTTCATGAGACTACATGTGTGTATAGATTTTATCAAGGAGGAGTGCAGTGCAAAAGAACCATAACTCTACCTAGCCAGAACAAGCAACCAACCTAGACAAACTAATTGATCCCCTGAAACCAGAAATGCCTAGTCCTAGTGTAAATGACCAAAAAAGCCCAGTTCAAAAGGCCCACTTTTTAAATTGATAAAAAATACCCCAAAAATTTGAAATTAAATATGATTTGTGAGAGATTAATGATTGGTAAATTGTTAATTTAATGCCCGGCTTAAATGCGCTGGAACAATAATGATAATAAAATCAGAGCGAGAAATACATCTTATACTATCATAATCATTCTAATAAGTACGCATGATCCCGCTTACAGTACGACCTCGCAACGTCATGATGACATCATTTATCCTGTGACCTAATTCTATCGGAAAATTCTGATAAAACAAGCCGATTCATCCCGCCGTGCTGGCCAGAACTAGTGACCAACCCAGCTGAACAAACCGATTCTTCCCACCGTGCTGGCCAGAACCGACCCAGAGGAACAAGCCGATCCTTCCCACCGTGCTGGCCAGAACTAGCAACCAACTCAGCCGAAGAAGCCGATCCTTCCCACCGAGCTGGCCAGAACTAGTGACCAACCCAGCTGAACAAACCAATTTTTCCCACCGTGCTGGCCAGAACTAGCGACCGACCCAGAGGAACAAACAGATCCTTCCTACCGTGCTGGCCAGAACTAGCAACCAACCCGGCCGAACAAGCCGATCCTTCCCACCGTGCTGGCCAGAACTAGCAACCAACTCAGCCGAACAAGTCAATCTTTCCCGCTGTGCTGGCCAGAACTAGCGACTAACCCAGAGGAACAAACCGATCCTTCGCACAGTGCTGGCCAGAACTAGCGACTGACCAAGCCGAACAAGCTGATCCTTCTAACCGTGCTGGCCAGAACTAGCGACCGACCCAGAGGAACAGACCGATCCTTCCCACCGTGCTGGTCAGAACTAGCAACCAACTCAGCCGAACAAGCCGATCCTTACCACTATGCTGGCCAGAACTAGCGACCGACCCAGAGGAACAAACCGATCCTTTCCATCATGCTGGCCAGAACTAGCGACTGGCCAATTTCGAAATTGGGCAAGAATCTTAATTTCGGCACAACATATATAGAGAAAGAACCTGTCTTTTTATGAATGTGCAAAATGTGCAATAAGTCTCCTATAATTCTTTTTAAGAATGGTTACATATATATTTCATGTTGTAATTTTATCCATTTTTATATTTGTAAAAATGCATATATGTGAACGAGACTTTAATAAACTATTAAATCTAATCTTTATGCAAAAAAAAGAAAAAAAAAAAAAAAAAAAAAAAAGGAAAAAAAATATTCTAAATCAACTGATGTTAGGGGTCAACCCAAAAATTCATAGTTTTTAAACATTTTAACCAAATTCTGTTCTTAAATTTATTTTGTTCCAGTATTTGTCAAGATACAAAAATCATGTAAACGTTACCCACAAATATAGGCCCTACTCATGATTATAGTGAAATATCAAGAAAAAATAAAACCGGTAACAGGGTGCTTTTGGAATTTCCACCTGAATGGTACACATTTCCAAGAATGGACAAAGTAAAGATTTTTTTAAAAAATGACATTTTCGAATATTTTGTTTACTTTTTTGGTTATTTTCGTTTACCTTGGGACAAATCAAGATGTTAGATATTTTTTCGGTCATTTCCTGTCATCTGTCTGTGTGCCTGTGTGTCTGATGGCACTTTCTCAGAAAGTCTTTATCTCCTAATCTAATATGTAGATCTTTTTGAAACTTGATAAAAAGTATCCTCATGTAAAGGGGGTACAACGCTTTGTATCAGTATTTCTGTTTGTCATAAACTTTTGTTGCTGTGGTAGCATAGAAGGGGCAGCATTTCATATAATAGTAATCAGCTATACACAGCCACAAGAGTTTAAATTTTGTGTGTAAGTTTACTAAGGGGTAGACTTCAAAGTTTGTTACAATATTTTCGTCCGAGTCGCATTAGGTCTTCTCACAGTTGTACCTGCTTTACAAAACAGAGAGGAAATTTTCTATAAAAGTCATTTTAAATTATTCAAGTCAGCCATGATTCATAAAAGCTAATAGCAAAAGTTTTTTATAGATCTTTTGAAACATGAGAAAGCCAATCAGAAAAAGCACGGATTTCTCTGGTGGCATTTGATTATCGTACAAAAGTGAAAATATTGTTGTAAGGCACCAGAAACAGATAATCCAGCTCCCCTGTGACTACTGAGGGCTATTGATGGCTAAACCACTTTTTAATCATATGGCATCAGTGAAATGTGTATATTGTGTATCGATACAGGTTAAGCTATGGCCAGAAAAATAATTTGCATAAATAATTGCACCCTGTTTTAACACAAAAGGGCCACATTTTGAAATAAACAAGTACATGTTCAACTTTGTAACTGAAAAGAATATAATGCCGTAACAGTCTTTTACTGCATCATTGGGGACCTTCCATATCATGTAAGTTGATTAGTGGCGCTTTGAGCAAAAACATTTTGTTATGTATTGGTTACCTGGAATGGCAACTTTTGGTGCTTTACCATACCATTCTAGGCGTCTTTTCAATTTCATAATATTTGGCTTGACCTTTATTGCATATTATAGTATCACTAAAATGGTGCATAGACAGTGTGACCAAATAGTAATGAAAACTGTCAATGTGTATATGTATGCATATTTTGGCTTCCATACATGTAATTTTGTAAATAAAAGTAATAATTATATTTAATCTATGTTTTTTGTCAATGAGTTTTTTGGGCATGAATATTACTTTAGGTTTGTACTGTATGCTACAGTTAATTGTACTGAATAAAAATGTTTTAGGATTACAATAAAAATTTTACTGAGTACAAGTTTTGGACCAAAATATCACCTTCATCAATGATATGTATCATATGACATTGTTACCGGTTTTGGATTTCTATATAATTTGGCTGAAAGTAAGAAGAAACACTTAGCATGTTTTTGCGATAATATAGAATCTTGACAAAGATTCCAACATACTTAACTTTGGAATTCAATTTTGCTCTTTTTCGAAATTTTACAAAAAAATATGCATATTTTGATGATTAATTCAATAAAAACATTCATGATAATTTCCCCAAATAACTTTTCTGGTATGAATGCAATGCCTTATGTGTCTCGGAGCAAAGTCAATTAACAGATCTTGAAAATACACGAAAATAAATCAATAAACAATAAACAATATTGTTTTCGCGTTTTTCTTTTTTTCTCCAAAAAATTAAAAAACGCTCACCAGCATTGTTTTTGCGTTTTTCTTTTTACTTAAAAAAAGGGAAAAACTCACATGTCACCTTAGTGCCATCGTACAAACCAGTTCATCGTCTCATGTAAATATGAGTGAAGATATGCACGGTGGAGATTGTGCATGATGGGATTGGTAAATCTACGGACGAATTTGTCTCGCTTTAGGTAAGTCATTTGCAATAACTTTCTTATTTATGCGTCCATTTTCAAACAGTTTATTTCATGCACCCGCCTTACCGAGATCTTTCGTCTGATGTATGACCCACACGAAACCTTCTCGTACTTTTTGAAAGAAATGATCCAAACCGACCGGAAAAACGACAAAAATTCTGATCGTTTTTCTGGTAGGTTGGGATCAATATTTGGAAAAGTTTTCAAATAAGTCATAGATTTGAGGTGTTTTTGTCCGTTGTCGTTATCCATCCGATGATTCACAATCTCCGCCGTGATATGATAGAAGATTAAGTATGTATCTTTTATCCCACTCACTAACGTAACGCTGGAATACCTTATTCCACGAATCAACACCAGGAACGGTAGACATTCAAATGTTAATCGGCAATATCACTATCGGTGCCATCAGTGTAAACATATAACAAAAACAGCAATTTAAATGATTTCCATTTATCTTCCACCGCCGCAATATGACCATAGAAGTAGAAAACGGCGTAAAAGGCCAAAAAATTCAAATTCCATTTATCTTCCACAAACAGTTCACGATTCGGCGGCATGAATTGAAATTAACTCATGCCATTATTTTCATGGCTGAAACTTTAATCCGTTCACTTTTTTGAGTACCCTTATAATAATATTATATCCTTTTTTTGCTTTTATATATAACTTTTAATTTGAAAAAAATAATGGTTTTCCTTTTTTTACCGAAAAAAATAATTGGACTTTGCTTTGAAGGATAAACGAAACAGCTGGAACTTCCACTGTTGAAATCAAAGGCAAGCAATCTCCTTTTTTGTTGTAACTTTGCAATAATTATTTCCCTTGATTGATAGTCAGAAAAGAAATAAGCAATATTTTTTTGTGAGACCGCGGTTCTGACTTTTGCTTCCCAAGAAATAATCCACTCTCTGAAGTCTGTTTAAACAGAACATGGAAATTTAGATTTTCTGAACTACTTCTTAATTAACCTGTCACTTTCAACGGGTAAATAACCCAACACGGTGGTTAATCAAATCACTCAGAATTTCAGAAAATCGTCGATATTTTTGTTAATATTTGACCAATTTGAATTCGTTTTGGAGCAGAGAATGTGAAAAAATACCAGGAAAAAGCTGGACATGTTGGATTTTTGAAATACCAACTGATAAAAAAGTTATTGAAGATCAACCAAAATTTTGGTTGCTCTTCAATAACCATTTTATCAGTTGATTTTTCAAAAAGTCCACCACGTCCATCTAATGCGTGATGTCTGCCCAACTCATCTGCTTAAAAACCGAATTCTTATCGGCCCCTTATTAACAAAGTTATTGAAGATTTTCTAAATTGTTGTATCACGTGATTATCCACCGTGAACAAGCAAAAAATTGAATTGGAGTGCTACTTACATTGTAGTTGTCGCATAACGGTTCGCTTTCGCCTGTTAATCTATCAGACCAAGTAATTGTTGTGGGAATGATCTAACTTTTGAAAAAAAAAACCTTTTATTGCAAGACACCTGACAATTAAATCGCATTTTTAAAATAGTAAGCAGCAAGTAATAACGGGCAATTGTATCGCAAGTAAATTGCAATTGTAAGCTGTATGCATGCATGAAAATCTCTTTCTCTTTTTTTTTTCTTTTTCAAATACTCAAAGCTTTTTAAGGTAGAATACTCGTAATGTGGTCATTTTGAGATTCATAAAACATCGGCTTTTTCGTAGCGGCTTCGTTACATATCCTAACCTATACAGGTGCGATCGTAAACATTCGGCGGTAGAATGTTCTACCGAATATTTTCGACAGCACCCGAAGAATTCCGACGTCGCTCGAATCTCATTATGGGTGTACTACCTTAATGTACATTTAAAAGAAAAACGTACCCCACCTAGCAGAACTTTACGACTCATTCATGGGCACTTTTTAGACTTCTAGACGAGCTATACAGTTTATGTGTAGACAGTGACTTCTCCATGTTCATACCTCTGCAGATTCATGACCATTTTCATCCAGAGGCTGCTCAAGACAATAATTGCAAATAGAACAGTTTTAAACACCACTGAAAAATAAGCTTAAAAGGCAGCCAGAACTAAGCAATTGAGTCTATGCCTTAGTAAAGCCATGGTTTGCACAATTATGCGAAAACAAATACACAGATCTTCTATATAATAATAATTGCTTGATAAAATATTTGAACCTGATCAGCGTCTTTAAGTATAAATATTACTCTTCTGTATAATTACAAAATCATTTTTACTTTCATTTAATGTTGATCAGAAAGCTCGAATATTTGTTTTTACACAATTTAAAGGCTCGAATGTCACATTGTCGAACAGCGAGGAAAGAAGAAAGAACAAGCTGCAGTTACGAGCTTTTCTTTGAAAAGCGACACAAACACAAAAAGCTCCGCAAGGTTATGCTGACAGACCATTAATCCGAGTCTTCTCTGATGTAAATACGCTCTTTGATATTTTGATTTTTCGCTATTACTTAAATAGCGAAAAATCAAAATATCAAAGAGCGTATTTACATCAGAGAAGACTCGGATTAACAGACCATCCGATCGAAAACCAACCGACGGACAGGCTGATTCGAGCGTACCACATAAACTTCGTTTGCGGAGGTGGAATTAGGGTCGATATTTGTTTTGTCTTATTCTAATTTTGCTGCATTTCTTGTTTTTTCTTGAAATTTTATGACAATAGAATAACAATAAGATAGGTCTTATTTTCATGAATCAAGCATATATTTTTTTGCGAGCCGGGACTTTATGTCCGGGGTGCTAATGTCACAGCCCTAGTGTCGGCGTCGCGTCGCGTCCCGTCTTCACTTGAAAAAACTTTAACCTGGTCTATATCTCAGGCACTATTAGAGATACAGCCTTGATATATCATACATAGATACATCTCGACAAGACCTTTCATTTGGGACCATGACCTTTGACCTTGTGACCTTGAACTTGGAGTTCGACCTACTTTTGAAAAAACTTTAAACTGGCATATATCTCAGGCACTATTAGAGATACAGCCTTGATATTTCATACATAGATACATCTCGACAAGACCTTTCATTTGAGACCATGACCTTTGACCTTGTGACCTTGGAGTTTGACCTACTTTTGATAAATTTTAACCTGGCCTATATCTCAGGCACTATTGGAGATACAGCCTTGATATTTCTAGCCTGGGTCCAGTCGTCAATATACAATTTGGTCTGTAAGATAGCGCATAAAAAATCAATACCCGTTACATATTGCGGCATCCGTTTTTGATCGTGTTGATATTGACGCCTGGGAACAAGCATGGTATTTTCCAATGATAAGCCGATAAACCGAATGATCTATTTTTAGCCGTATAATCTATGTAAAGCCTATCGTTTTAAAACGAGGCTCGTTAACGGGATAGAGGCAACATCTGCTATAATGGATTGAATTATGTTTGAAATGTTGATAGATAATTAAATTTCTGCAAATTCTAGCATTTTCTCATTATTTTCCCATAATTTTTCTAAGGTGCTTCTTTCGTTTTGCTTGTAAAAATCACATATTCAGTGTCAGGTTAAATTTGGTTTTGCACGGATGAATAGATTTTTGATAATGCATTCTGGGGAAAATGTTGAAAAAATGTTTAATTAAAATGTTCAAAACGTGCAGACAGTGGTCTTTATGTGAGCCATGGCAAATCCAATGCTGATAGATTAGCCATTCCCAAACTGCATATATTTATTCTGTAACAATTACAAAACAGTTTTTAGTTCGAACACTAGTTCGTTTAACTATCAAATTCCTTCATATTTACGACTGAAGGAGAAATTAATGTTGTTAATAATGCTATGTTCTATTTCTTACTTTCGAAAAAAATGAAGATATTTTGATACTCACCATTTTCTCCTTTTGTCTGAGTATTTTCTTGCATTATTTTAAACAAATCCTACCTTTATCATCTCAAATTTTGTCGCCTGCAAGCATCTTCTAAAATGGGAAAGTCTAAATTTCAGCCGTTTGTTAAAGGGTTAATTGGTGTATAAGATGAACAGACTGATAAGAAGAGGTGTTATGTTTTATTGTCTACTGTAAGTGTGTCACACATTAACCCATTCCCACACATGCATTGACGCTTTTGACACCCCACATGATAAAGCTTTTTAAAAACATTGTGAACAATGAAGAAATTGCTTGTGGCAAATAGTTTCTTCATTTCTCGCAATATTTTCTACATAAAGAAAAAAATTGTTACATATCATTTACTTGAAATTGTCGTCAGCGATATCTTTGAATTGAGACAAGATTGAAATTTTATTTTCTGGTTATTAGTCAACCCTTTCTAACAGGAACAAAGCTTAAGATCGACTGATCAAATTTGAAAACGCTGTAAACCACAAAATTGTTGTTGATAAAGATGGCATTTGTTCACAGTAAAAAAATATTGAGACGAAAGGAGAAAACTGATTGTAATAAGAATTTTCTTCCTTTTTCTCCATCTTTTAGATCAAGCGTTTCCAATTACGGTCTTTTTCGGGGAAGGGCAAACCCTTTCTCAAACAAGACCTGGTTTCAACGTGTTTAATTGAAAGTGCTTGTGGAAACGTTGAAGCGAAAGAAGAAATTGCTGATAAACATCATTTTCTCCTTTTGCCTCAGTTTTTTTCTAACCTGCTTGGTTCACAAATGCTTTTCTGTTCAACATTCCTGTCAGCAGTATTTAAAATAAAACGGTCAAAATTTTTGCCGTTTTTAAAAGGGTTAAGCGACGGACACCATAGGATTTGTGGCCAACCGTTTAACCCTTAGCAATAACACTTTACCAAAAGATATGAAATCCAATAATTGTTGAATTGTGCAATATTTGTTAGCCTTATGAGAATTATCTTCAAAAAGACGGGTACCTGATTTCCATGAAGAAATACGGGGACCAGTCTAGTCCTTGGGGATTTCTGTTACTAAATATAGCACTAAATAAATTTCTGAACGAGTTATCGTTCGTGATTTCATCCCCAAAAATTGGCGAAAATCATAGATGGCAGTGCGAAGTAAATTCGTTTGGCCCCAGACGGATCTTTGGACCGGAGAAAGTAAAGGAGGGAAAAATGATCTGTCTGGAACCCAGTCTATGATATTTCATACATAGATACATCTCGACAAAACCTTTCGTTTGGGACCATGACCTTTGACCTTGTGACCTTGAACTTGGAGTTTGACCTACTTTTGAAAAAACTTTAAACTGGCCTATATCTCAGGCACTATTAGAGATACAACCTTGATATTTCATACATAGATACATCTCGACAAGACCTTACATTTGGGACCATGACCTTTGACCTTGTGACCTTGACCTTGGGGTTTGACCTACTTTTAAGAAAATTGCTGTTTTTGTGACAAGCTCTCGTATAGGCGAGCTACGTTGTCCGCGGACAACTCTTGTTTTATTTTGGCCTGGTCACAGAATGACTTTCAATGACTTTTTTTCGTGTGACATATCAGAAATAGTATCCGAGTACGTCGTAAAAGAATGAATAAATGATGTGTTGGAGCCAATCTATATAATTAAAACTAACTTAGGTAATATAACCTGCCCAAACATGGTGGTTAATCACGTGACTCAGAATTTCAGAAAATCATCAATGCTTTTGTTAAAACTTGACCAATTTGAAATCTGTTTGGAACAAAGAAAGTGGGAGTATACCGAGCAATAGCTGGACGTAGTAGATTTCCGAAAAATCAACAGATGAAAAAGTTATTGAAGATCAACCAAATTTTTTATCAGCTGTTTTTATTTAAAAACGAATACACCACATCCATCTAATGCGTGACGTCTGTCTACCTTTTCTGCTTCAAACTGAATTCAAATCGGTCCCGTATTAAAAGAATTATTGAAGATTTTCTGAAGTTGTTATACCTAACTCGTGAAAAAGTTTGGGTAGGATAAATGATCAGTTTTTTTTTATAATTATTCTTATCGGAGGATGTTTAAAAAATAACTTCCTTTTTCGTGTTCCTTATTATGATTAAAGGGACCAACACTTTATAACATATGGCTGCTTTTCAACAAAAACTTCATATCTACAGCTTGTTGTTTAAAGCTGTAGATACGAGGTTTTTGGTGAAACACACCCTATTACGTGGCAGTATCATCGATAATTGGCGGGAGTACTGGGTAGGTCATGCTTTTTCCATTTTTTTTGTGTTAAAGCGCTTCTTAGCTATAATTTGTAGTGTATTAAGCTGATCATATATTTGAGTACCTACATATCAAAAATCAACCCACAGATTCCTAAAACAACAAAAATATTCGACTAATTTGTCTCAATGTTTTCCCAAACCATTTCTATAAGAGACGTGAAAACCAGGTCTTGTTTGGGAATGGTCTAATCTCGGACGTCGTATCCAGTACATAGGCTGTTTGTTGAAAAAATACAACAAAAAAACAAAGAATCGATCGTTTGGATTTTAAAAGTAGAGGTCGAAATGAAACGGTTTCAGAAAGGGTCATACTCCAAAATAGTCTAAATAAATTGTCAGATTTACAGATAAGAGAAGTTAAATTACTTTTCAATTATTTAAAAGAGAACACGCAAAATCGGGCTTGAAATTGAATTCAGTTATAGTAAAATTACTGCATTTTGCTTCAATACACCCACGTGATTTCTATATTGGAAATTGGAAATTCATAAATCTTTTTCTCGGTCATATAAAGGACATTCATAAACGAAAGATGTATCCCAAAGGTGTGATGTCAAAACATCGTAACTGCGGTTTGAATAAGACGGTTTTACGACCTTTTGATCTCACACCATCGATAAATCTATTAAACAAGGGCGCGGCTTCAAAATAGTGTCTTTCCTCTCGAGCGGACTAAAATTTACTTCCTTGTTAAGATAAAATACAAACATTATACATCTTGACACGTTAACCATTTACCAAACGACAAAATTTTAGACTCCGCCAAATTCAAAGATATTGCAGACGACAATTAAAACTGAATGAAATTATACATTTTATGCCCTTTTGTGTAGAAAATATTGTGGGAAATGAAGAAATTGCTTGTCAAAGCAATTGCTTCCTTTTCCACAATGTTTTCCATAGCCATTATCTTGTGTGGAGTCAAAAGGAGTCACTGTGTGGTAATGGGTGAAGCATGTTGTATTGGGGAAAACCCTGTCGATCTTGTTATAGGTCACGACAAATGACCTGGCAGAACTTCTCAAGCTATTAGCTAGAGATGCTCATGTTGTGCTTTAATAATATTTCCATTTTGTTTGGTTCTAAGAAAAAAAAAAAAAAAAAAAAAAAAAAAAAAAAAAAAAAAAAAAAAAAAAAAATAACGCGCAGTGCATGTAATCACCGCTACGTTTTTTCAAGGATGGAATAACCTTTTCCCAAACAAGATTTGTTTTGGAGTCCCTTATACAAGATGATTAGAACAAGCATTGATGTAACCAGCATTTTCTCCTTTTCCTGTATTATACTGTATTTCCACGGTGGATAATCACTTGACTAAGAATTTAAGATAATCTTCAATATTTTTACCAATTTGAATTTGGTTCGACGCATAGAAGGAAGGAACATGCAAGGAATTAGCTGGACGTGGTGGGTTTAAAAGAAAACAAACAGGTGATAAAAAGTTATTGACGATCAAACAAAAATTCAGATGAACTTCAATAACTTTTTATCACAAGATTTTGAAAAAACATTAACCACGACTATCTTATGCCTGGCGTCTGTCCACCTTCTCTGTTTAAATATAATTCCAATCAGGCTCGTACTTAAATTATTGAGAACTCATTGAAATTATTGTGTCAGGTGATTATCCATTGATTTAGAGGTTGGGAGATTCTAACAATTGCGCAGTTGATAATCACGTGATACAGCAGTTTAAAAAAAACTCAATAATTTTGTTAATACGAGATCTATTTGAATTCGGTTTGAAGCAAAGAAGTGGGAAAGACGTCACACATTAGATGGACGTGAAGCAATTTAGAAAAAATCAGCTGACAAAAAGTTATTGAGGATCATCCAAAATTTTGGGGATTTTTTGTCAGCTGATCGTCCAAAAATCCACCAGCTAATTCCTGGCATTTTCCCGCCTTCTCTGCTTCAAACCAAATTCAAATTGGTGAAGTATTCAATAAATCCCCGAAACGTGACATTTTTCTACAATCAATACATTTGTCTTCGCTTTTAAACGTAAACCTCGTAACTGCAGCTTATTAATTAAGCTGCAGTTACGCGATTTTCGTTGAAAAGTAGCTACATGTATTTCGTCGGTGTAAAGCAAAACCTCGTATGTCGATTTTTGCGATTTCCAAAGTAATAATATACAATGTGTGTCCAGTTAAGAAAATTCTTGCAGGCTTTGAAATAGTTTCACTAATCAGTATTAATGACACATTATTTGTGAACAATATTATGCCAAAATTTCAAGTAAACCCTTTCAGTTTGAGAACAGTTATTACACTTTGTTCCTTCCCCTTTAAAATGTTCCAAAAGGCGAGATACGAGGTTTTGCATTAACAACGATGATATGCTGTAATTTGGCATGACATGGGTTAAGACAATTGTATGCGGTGATATTGGAGTATGTGATATCAACTTTGGAATGTGGGTTTAGTATAATTTTTAATGTATTGCTTAACATGCCCAAAACACAACTTGGTTTACCAATTTTAGATTTCAGGATAGGCAAGGGTAAAACCTGCAATATTGATCGGATTGAAAAGGTATGTTTACTTTTTAATATTTATATACTTAAAATATTTCAAAATCAAACGCAGGATTTGAGTTCTGGAATGTAGAACGTTTTGGTAAAATATTGAAAAAAATACATTGATTTCTACAAATCAGCAATTTCATCAACAGGGAACCATTTGTTCGGGCTAACCGTGACGTAATTTTGGACAAACAATAGTATATCGTGGATGTTGTTATAAAATCTCGAAGCTACGGCTTGATTCAAGCCGTAGTTACGAAATTTTATATACAAGAGTGCATGAAAGGCACTGATATCGCTCACTTGAGTTCTTCGTGTATTTGATTGTGTACGATATAAATGTTTGTTGTAAACATGTCGTATCAAATTATTGTAAATAAAGTTTCATAATTTCCAATGAATGCAATGAAGTCACATTAGTACTCAATCATATTGCATGTAGTAGCATTTGCATACATCTCTAATATAGAATATCATGTGCTGTTCCAGTTTGATTTTTATAATCAAGATTAAACTTTTACAATTTACAATTTACAATTTTGAAACATCAGAATGATACATTACAGACATTAATACGCTTAATATGATTAGGCCCTCCTTGCCTCATCAACATCTATTAATTAAATAAAAAATTTACAACCAAGTGTTTGAAAAGAGAAACTCAATTAGGATTTTGCTATACTAGGTTTTAATTGGCTCAATGGTTGATTTTTGAAGAATTTCTTTATGATTTTTTTAAGTCAGATAAGCCCTACCCTGCCACACTCATATTTTGTAACAATTGAAAAATTCTCAAGCAAAAGTATTGTTGAAAAGAGTCACTCAAGCAACATCCCTGTTCAAATTGGCCCAACAGTTGATTTTTAAAGAATTTTCTTATCATTTCTCCTAGTCGAGTAAGTCCCACCCTGCCATGCCCACATTTTTGACGAATCAGAAATTTCTGGAAAAAAATTAAAAAGAGGTACCCAAGGATTTACATTCCTGGATAATTTGATATAATTTGGTCTAACGGTTAAGGAGAAGAAAATTTTGAAAGACATGTTTAATGATTTCTCCAAGTCTGATAAGACCCCCCCCGCTACACTTACATTTTTTGACAAATCAAAAATTCATGACCTCACATTGAAAACAGTCACTCAAGAAACAGATCTGCAAGGTTTGGTTCAAATTTGACTAATTGTGGATTTTTAAAGATTTTTTTCATGATTTGTTAAGCTCCACCCTGCCACGCCCACATTTTTTGACGAATCAAAAACAAGTTTTGAAAAGGGTTATCCAAGAAACTTTTCTGCCAAGTTTGGTAAAAAATTGACCCATTGGTTAAGGAGAAGAAGATATATGAAGAATTACCAAACGATTTCTCTAAGTCTGATAAGCCCCGCCCTGCCATGCCCTCATTTTTTGACGAATCAAAAATTCATCAACACGCAGTGAAGAAAGTCACTCAAGAAACATTCCAGCCAAGATTGGTACAAATTGGATCAACATTCAATTTTTAAAGAATTATCTAACAATTTCAATAAGTCTGATAAGCCCCGTCCTGCCACGCCCACATTTGTAGACCAATCAAAAAATTGAAAACAAGTATTGAAAAGGGTCACCCAAGAAACATTTTTGCCAATTTTTGTAAAAATTGATTCAATGGTTAAGGAGGAGAAGATTTTTGAAGAATTATTTAAAAATTTCTCTAAGTGTGATAAGCCTCGCCCTACCATGCCCACATTATTTGACGAATCAAAAAT
The DNA here is from genome assembly GCA_963680895.1 of Fragum sueziense. Taxonomy (NCBI): domain Eukaryota; kingdom Metazoa; phylum Mollusca; class Bivalvia; order Cardiida; family Cardiidae; genus Fragum; species Fragum sueziense. Next base: position 20,651,434 of record OY804592.1, read on the forward strand.
TCATCAACATGCAGTGAAGAAAGTCACTCAAGAAACATTCAAGCCAAGATTGGTACAAATTGGTTATACATTTGATTTTTAAAGAATTATTTAACAATTTCTCTTAGTCCGATAAGCCCCGCCCTGCCACGCCCACTTTTTTTGACGAATCAAAAATTTGAAAACAAGTTTTGAAAGGGGTCACATTAGGAACATTTCTGCCAATTTTGGTAAAAATTGACGCAACTGTTAAGGAGGAGAAGATTTTTGAAGAATTATTTAACAATTTCTGATATGACTGATAAGCCCCGCCCTGCCATGCCCACATTATTTGACGAATCAAAAATTTGAAAACAAGTTTTAAAAAGGTCATCTAAGGAACATTTCTGCTAACTTTGGTATAAATTTATTCAATGGTTAAGGAGGAGAAGATTTTTGAATAATCATTTAACAATTTCTCTAAGTCTGATAAGCCCCTGCCACGCCCACATTTTTTGACAAATTAAAAATTTGAAAACAAGGTTTGAAAAGGGTCACCCAGGGAACATGCATGCAAAGGTTAGGATTTGCCCAGTGGTTAAGGAGGAGAAGATGTTTAAAGAAATTGTTGACGACTTCCAACGTATGACGCACAACGCACGACGGACACAGTGTGATCACAGAAGCTAACCTTGAGCATGTTGCTCAGGTGAGCTAATAAATAACAACACCGACGGTTTATCAAACATAGTTGTAAACCCATTCTATTTTAGCACAAAAAATATTGCCATTCCATCAATACTTAAACACTTATTACACATTTCTTTCTCTTAATACCAATTATTTTGACGTATGCCGTCGCATTTAAACCGAATCGCTGTTTGGAGAAAGGGTAAGTAAATAAATAAATATTCCTGTTAAAACACCTCTATACTTCAATATATATTTCACTGATAATGGCCCTTTTAAACGTTTTATTCAGTTAAACTACAGAGGATAGGGCACTTTTCTATGTAATTCTATCTTTGCATTTGTGAGTGTAATCTGATCAGGATACATGTTGATTGTTTCAGTTGCAAAGGATAATTAAAACGTTAAGAATGTAACACGAGTCTTGATCTGACTGTGTATAAGGATCCGTTTTCCAGGTATTGTATCACGCCTATTTATTTATGAATTTCTTAATGTGCAGTGGTCCTAGGGTAATCTAATGTTTATAAATAAACCTTTAATCTATAACAAGAGTGCCTGAAAGGCACTGATATCGCTCACATGGGTTCTTCCTGTATTTGATGGTGTACAATATAAATTTTGTTGTAAACAAATATGTATGTCGTATAAAATTATTGTAAATTAAGTTTCATAATTTCCAATGAAGTCACATCAGTATTCAATCATATTGCATGTAGTAGCATTTGCATAATTGAATACCATGTGCTGTTCCAGTTTGATTTTTATAATCAGGATTAAACTTTTACAATTAACAATATACAATTTTGAAACATCAGAATGATACATTACAGGCATTATTACGCTTAATATGAAAAGCCCCTCCTTGCCTCATCAACATTTATTATCCTATCAAAAATTTATAACCAAGTGTTTGAAAAGAGTAACTCAACAAGCATTTTGTTCTCTTGGTTTAAATTGGCCCCATGGTTGATTTTTGAAGAATTTCTTTATAATTTTTTGAAGGCTGATAAGCCCTACCCTGTCACACTCAATTCTTTTAACAAATCAAAAATTCACAAACAATATTATTGTTAAAAAGAGTCACTCAAGCAACATCCCTGGTCCAAATTGGCCCAACAGTTGATCTTTAAAGAATTTTCTTGTCATTTCTGCTAGTCGAATAAACATCCTGCCATGCCCACATTTTCAACCAATCAAAAATTTGTAAAAAAAATGAAAAAGGGGAACACAAGGAACATTCCTGGATAATTTGACATAATTTGTCCAACAGTTAAGGAGAAGAAAATTTTCAAGGATTTGTTTAATAACTTCTCCAAGTCTGATAAGCCCCGCCCTGCCACGCCTACATTTTTTGACAAATAAAACAATTCATGAACACACATTTAAAACAGTCACTCAAGAAACTGATCTGCCAGGTTTGGTTTAACTTTGACCAATGGTTGATTTTTAAAGAATTTGTTCATGATTTCTTTAAGTCTGATAAGCCCCGCCCTGCCACGCCCACATTTTTTTACAAATCAAAAATTTGAAAACAAATTTTGAAAAGGGTCATCCAAGTAACATTTCTGCCAAGTTTGGTAAAAATTGATCCATTGATCAAGGAGAAGGAGACTTTTTAAGAATTAGTTAATAATGTCTCTAAGTCTGATAAGCCTCACCCTGCCACGCCCTAATTTTTTGTCGAATTAAAAATTCATCAACAGGCAGTAAAGACAGTCACTCAAGGAACATTCCAGCCAAGATTGGTACAAATTGGATCAACATTTGATTTTTAAAGAATTATTCAACAATTTATCTAAGTCTGATAAGCCCCGCCCTGCCACGCCCACATTTTTTGATGAATCAAAAGTTTGAAAACAAATTTCGAAAAAGATCACCAACGGAACATTTCTGCTAAGTTTGATAAAAATTGACTCAATGGTTAATGAGAAGAAGATTTTTGAAGAATTATTTAACAATTTCTCCAAGTCTGATAAGCCCCACCCTCATTTTTTGACGAATCAAAAATTTGAAAACAAGTTTTGAAAAGGGTTACCCAAGGAACATTTCTGCCAATTTTGGTAAAAATTGACTAAATGGTTAAGGAGGAGAAGATTTTTGAAGAATTATTTAACAATTTCTCTAAGTCTGATAAGCCCCGCCCTGCCACGCCAACATTTTTTGACGAATCAAAAATTTGAAAACCAGTTTTGAAAAGGGTCATTCAAGGAACATTCTATGATTAGGGAGAAGAAGATTTTTGAAGAATTATTTATCAATTTCTCTAAGTCTGATAGGCCCCGCCCTGCCACTCCCACATTTTTTGACGAATCAAAAATTTGAAAACAATTTTGAAAAGGGTCACCCAAGGAACATTTATGCCAACTTTGGTAAAAATTGACTCAATGGTTAGGGAGGAGAAGATTTTTGAAGAATTATTTAACAAATTCTCTAAGTCTAATAAGCCCCGCCCTGCCACGCCCACATTTTTTGACGAATCAAAAATTTGAAAACAAGTTTTGAAAAGGGTCACCCAGGGAACATGCCTGCCAAGTTTGGTAAGAATTTGCCCAGTGGTTAAGGAGGAGAAGATGTTGACGACTTCCGACGCACAACGCACGACGCACGCCGGACACAGGGTGATCACAAAAGCTCTCCTTGAGCATGTTGCTCAGGTGAGCTAAACAAGAGTGCCGGAAAGGCACTGATATCGCTCACCTGAGTTCTTCCAGTATTTGATGGTGTACAATATAAATTTTGTTGTAAACAAATATGTATGTCGTATCAAACTATTGTAAATTAAGTTTCATAATTTGCAATGAATGCAATGAAGTCACATTAGTATTCAATCATATTGCATGTAGTAGCATTTGCATACATCTTTAAAATTGAATATCATGTGCTGTTCCAGTTTGATTTTTATAATCAGGATTAAACTTTAACAATTAACAATTTACAATTTTGAAACATCAGAATGATACACTACAGGCATTAATACGATTAATATGATAAGGCCCTCCTTGCCTCATCAACATTTATTATCCTATCAAAAATTCATAAACAAGTGTTTGAAAAGAGTAACTCAATAAGCATTTTGTTCTCTTGGTTTAAATTGGCCCCATGGTTGATTTTTGAAGAATTTCTTTATGATTTTTTTAAGTCTGATAAGCCCTACACTGCCACACTCAAATTTTTTAACAAATCAAAAATTCACAAACAATGCTATTGTTAAAAAGAGTCACTCAAGCAACATCCCTGGTTCAAATTGGCCCAACAGTTGATTTTTAAAGAATTTTCTTGTCATTTCTCCTAGTCGTATAAACATTCTGCCATGCCCACATTTTCAACCAATCATAAATTTGTAAAAAAAAAAAAAAAAAAAAAAAAAAATGGGTACCCAAGGAACATTCCTGGATTAATTGATATAATTTGTCCAACAGTTAAGGAGAAGAAAGTTTTCAAGGATTCATTTAATAACTTCTCCAAGTCTGATAAGCCCCGCCCTGCCGCGCCTACATTTTTTGACAAATCAAAAAATTCAAAAACACACATTGAAAACAGTCACTCAAGAAACAGATCTGCCAGATTTGGTTTAAATTTGACCAATGGTTGATTTTTAAAGATTTTTTTCATGATTTCTTTAAGTCTGATAAGCCCCGCCCTGCCACGCACACATTTTTGACGAATCAAAAATTTGAAAACAAACTTTAAAAAGGGTCAACCAAATAACTTTTCTGCAAAGTTTGGTAAAAATTTATCCATTGGTTAAGGAGAAGAAGATTTTTTAAGAATTACTTAACGATTTCTCTAAGTCTGATAAGCCTCACCCTGCCACGCCCTCATTTTTTGACGAATCAAAAATTTGAAAACAGGCAGTAAAGACAGTCACTCAAGAAACATTCCAGACACGATTGGTACAAATTGGATCAACATTTGATTTTTAAAGAATTATTTAACAATTTCTCTAAGTCTGATAAGCCCCGCCCTGCCACGCCCACATTTTTTGATGAATCAAAAATTTGAAAACAATTTTTGAAAAGGGTCACCCAAGGAATATTTCTGCCAAGTTTGATAAAAATTGACTCAATGGTTAATGAGAAGAAGACTTTGAAGAATTAATTAACAATTTCTCTAAGTCTGATAAGACCCGCCCTGCCACACCCTCATTTTTGACGAATTAAAAATTCATCAACGGGCAGTAAAGACAGTCAGTCAAGAAACATTCCAGCCAAGATTGGTACAAATTGGATCAACATTTGATTTTTAAAGAATTATTTAACAATTTCTCTAAGTCTGATAAGCTCCGCCCTGCCACGCCCACATTTTTTGATGAATCAAAAATTTGAAAACAAATTTTAAAAAGGGTCGACCAAGGACCATTTCTGCCAAGTTTGATAAAAATTGACTCAATGGTTAATGAGAAGAAGATTTTTGAAGAATTGTTTAACAATTTCTCTAAGTCTGATAAGCCCCGCCCTGCCACGCCCTCATTTTTTGACGAATTAAAAATTCATCAACAGGCAGTAAAGACAGTCACTCAAGAAACATTCCAGCCAAGATTGGTACAAATTGGATCAACATTTGATTTTTAAAGAATTATTCAACAATTTCTCAAAGTCTGTTAAGCCCCGCCCTACCACGCCCACATTTTTTGACAAATCAAAAATTTGAAAACAAATTTTGAAAAGGGTCACCCAAGGAACATTAATGCCAACTTTGGTAAAAATTGACACTATGGTTAGGGAGAAGAAGAATTTTGAAGAATTATTTATTAATTTCTCTAAGTCTGATAAGCCCCGCTCTGCCACGCCCACATTTTTTGACAAATCAAAAATTTGAAAACAACATTTGAAAAGGGTCACCCAAGGAACATTTCTGCCAACTTTGGTAAAAATTGATTCTATGGTTAGGGAGAAGAAGATTTTTGAAGAATTATTTATCAATTTCTCTAAGTCTGATAAGCCCCGCCCTGCCACGCCCACATTTTTTGACGAATCAAAAATTTGAAAACAAGTTTTGAAAAGGGTCACACAGGGAACATGCCTGCCAAGTTTGGTAAGAATTGGCCCAGTGGTTAAGGAGGAGAAGATGTTTAAAGAAATTGTTGACGCCTTCCGACGCACGACGCACAACGCACGACGCACGCCGGACACAGGGTGATCACAAAAGCTCACATTGAGCATGTTGCTCAGGTGAGCTAAAAAGCATGTTCTTATAGAGACGCACGTGCTAATCTTCTCGTCAATATCACATCAAAATACTGATTATCATCGACATAGTTCAGGTTTTACCTGTATAACCTATAATTAGTAAATGGATTATGTGTTTTATTGTTTGGCGGAAATTAGAATATCGTAAGACCACTATATATACTAAGCAAAACAATTGAAGGATATTAAAATTCTACAGCTATTTTAGAAACTTTGGTAAATGATTATATAAAAACCTAATGATTTTTATTATAACATAGTACATTCGCTCTCATATTTTATGCTGCCATATCGAGTTATGCTTCACTGGTCATGCCAAAATGGGACAATTTACAACACAGGGGTCAACTTCCAAACTTACCGTTTTATTTACGTGCAGTTTTTCACGTAAATGCGTACTCTGAGTTGCTTCATTGAGTAAATTAAAAGGTACTTGCCTATAATCAATTAATTAAAAAGGATTGAACGTTAATGGCTGGCAGATCTGCGGCGCTGTCAGGCCGTTGGTCAATTGAACGTATGGAAACGTCAGGTGGACATCGCTCGTAGATTTTGAATTTTACAATGTGTATTCAGTCGATTACACAAACGGCATCATATGGCAGTCGTAATTATGAAACGGCATGACAGTGGACGTAAGTAAACGACGTCTTTGGCTGATGACAGTTACATTCTCAAGAACTCGTTACGTTCTTGGACTCCAAACCTTTCCAAAATTACTCCAGAGTCTAACAGATGTGCGAGAGATAAACCTTAGAATTCCGTCTGTGATAAACGGATTAAATAATCATGGGCATTAATGCCAGTAGGCCGTTGACAGCTAACGCTTTGACATCGCGACACTGACGCATGGACCAGAACCAATTTGAGATGGAACCAGCAGCATCGGAGTACAGTTCTCATCACCAACCAAAGTTGGTTTCGGCGTCACATGTTGACAGCAGAATTCGCGTTTTTCTCGATATAAGAACGAGAGAAAACACGAATGCAATATACCCAAATGTGACGCATATGGTGACGTGAGCGTTATGGAGTTGACGAGAATCTTACGTTATCTAGAGACAAACCTTTTCGTGCTAAATGACACTGACTGACCAACATTACACTAACCACGTGATTGACTCACATCCGTTGACTTTTAAACAGGAAAATAGAGATGAATACGCGTTCATTGACGCCAACGTAAACTTATTCGGTGTCGTTATTGTAAAACACCATCTTAAACAGATTTGGTTTCAATCATAGGATTTGCCATCCTGCTCACAGAACCTTTATCCAATCGAGCATGATTGAAACACGTCGGGTAGACGTCAACGTCACCGACAACAACAACCGACCAACCCGGCGTATTCAAACGTGGACGTATTTGGAAATGGAATACTGTACGTCAACATCTGGTACTTCAATTTGCGATGAATTTGCGAGGTACTGATAAGGCTTGAGTCGACTTCCAGGGTGAAAATATCTGTTATCCATGGCGTATGACTTTTCGGTTGTAGGGTACCAGCGTTTAACCGGATATTGTAGGGAAACCGGAAACGATTGCTGTGCTTTATGTTTTTGATTTTCAAGATTAGATATTGATATGAAGTTATTTGTAGATTTTTGTTCGAATATACGCCTTTGTTAATTTTTACAAATAGTGCAATTTGAATATCCTTCAATTGTTTTGCTTAGTATATATGACACGGTGGGGGTTGTGAATCATGGGATGGGAAAAATTGCCTCGTCTCGGGTAAGAAAATGTGCGATAACTTTTATTTATTTCCGCGTCAATTTTCAAATGGTTTATTACATGTACATGTATCCCGCATTACTGAGCTCTTTCGTGTGAGGTATGAAGTACTTGAAACATCCTTGTACTTTTCGCACAACTTGATCCGAACCGACCTGACAAACAACAAAAAATATATCTGGAAGATTTGGATACATTTTTGGGAAAAGTATGAGGAGTTTTCAAATAAGTCAGACAATTGAGTAAAGAGCAGAAAAAGGCAGGGTATATGTAACAAACCGCTTGAATACTGACTGATAAATGGGAAAGTTTTTGCATAATTTCTTATCTGATTTGTGGCTAATTTTGCCGAAGTAGTTTTCATTTCGTTTTCTGTTTGGTTGGGATGAAAGTTTGGAAACAGTAAAAGGAGTCCACAAATAATTCACATATCTAATAAAAGAGCTCAGTTAGGCAGAATACATGCAACAAACTTTTTTTTTAAAAATTAATGCAGAAATAATAGTTATTGCAAAATATTTGGCCAGAATCGAGGCTATTTTGTCCGTAGTTGTCATCCACCCAATCATGACAATCTCCAACATGTACGAGGGAAGAAGACGTGGATTTTGCGATTTAATGTTAGTTACCAGTTTTGGCAATGAAATCAAATGTATAAGTACTCTCAGTCTGATAGCGCTATAAATGGACAAAATATATTTTCAGTTCGCATTTGCAATATTTACGCTAACATGCATGAATCATAGCCTACGCTTGTGCGCGTAAACTATGTAGATGGGTGAATTCAAATAAAATGGCACCAAAAAAATTATTTTTTCCAATTTTTAAATTTCAATTGATCATTTTGGTCTATATATTCTAATATTGTACATAGATCAAATTTTAATAATCTAAAACGGCATTGAAAAATATTCAGACATAAAAAAGTTTCAGATTTTTTAATTGAAGAAAATCAACAGAAAAACATGAAAATACATATATTTACAAAGTAGTGTACCCTCACATAATAAAACAAAAATAATATTTTTTTAAATCCAAATTGTAATTTTTGACTCAATAAGGAATTCTAAGCAAAAAAACTAGTTTTTCTGTCATAAATCTGGTGAAAATATGACTTTTTACACAAAATTACTTGTGATTTTTTCTTACATGTGTGAAAAAGTTTTTATTATGATAAAGTTTGGCCTCATAAAGACTTCAGACCCCATTTTCTCAACAATATAATGAATTCAGAACATTTCTGCAAAAAATCTTGTACAATTGTCATGTTTGAACTAAAATCTAGACAATCCAAAACTTGCATCTTTTGTCACAAATGTGTTGCACTCCAGACATTATTTACCTATTCGGATAATTTATGATCCTCCTGGTACTTTTTTTTTCAAGTAAAATGGTAAAAATAATTCACATGATTACTATAACAAACAATTTTATATTCTTCCATGTATTTCAAACAATGAGTACTTGTAATCATACGATGATACTTCAATATTCTAAGAAATTCTTTGATTTCGCGAATATTTTTTTCTAAATATGCACTAGATAGGTATAAAAAATTACTTATATTATACCTTGACATGTAATAAGTGCTAACTAAACAAGAACAATTAATCATCTTAGATAGGTGTGCTATAAATGGTGAAAAATGAAAGTTCTTTTTTTTAATAATTTGTTGCACTCCAGACATATTCACATGTTGAAAAAGTTGGCTAATTTATGATACAATTCGCACGTCTTTATCAAGTAAAATGGTACAAATAATTCATGTGATAACTAGTACAAGCAATGTTACTCTTTTCCATGTATTTCAAACAATGAGCAATTGTAATCATACCAAGGTCGTTCAATCTTCTAAGATTTAAATTTCTAACCCCTAAAATGAAAACCAATCGCAAAGATGACACAAACTTGTGCCTAAATTGTTTAAGTATATATGCCCTCTTTCAAAAAATAATATTTGATGAAAACACTTTCTTTAGATCAGGTCTTTTTTAATTAAGCAAAAAAACTTGTTGCACTCCAGACAACATAAATACTGGTCTTAATCATACACAAGTCTGTGTCTAAACTTGATTTCTGGTGTGAATAATCTTTGAGTCTGTGTTATCAAAAAAAATAGAACAATAGTTCATTAAAAAGTAATATACAGTGAAAGAGGGGTTGTTAAACTTCAAATGTTGCACTCCAGACAAACATGGGTGGGTGTATTTAAGGAACAGTCAGGAGTTTTCGTTCATATTAAGGTATTCAAAATCATATTTATTCAAGGCTACAGATATTTCTGTACATAAATTACCATAAAAAACATGACCATTCAGTCATAGAATTCCCATAGTATTCAATTTTTTCGAGTTTCTCTATATTTGCCGTTGCACTCCAGACAGCGCACAACTTTTGCTCTTGTGTGAAATTCAGCGAACCCTTTGCACACAAACACTAACCACATACAAAATTCAAAACTCAAGATGCTTAAGTTAATGTAAAAAGTCTTACTTTTACACACATATTGTTATTATTTGATTGTTATGTATTTAGAAAAAAAGACAGTTTTTTTCTGTTTACAAAAAAGCGTTTCACTCCAGATATTTCTTGCATGTTTTTTGGGCATAACTTTAAAACTGTTAAAGATATTTCAATAAAATTTTGCATGAACATAGAATACACTAATTAACATCACATGGTCCTTGCAATTTGATCAAATATTCTATTCTTTTTAGTCTAGATGAAAAATATGCTTGGTGCCATTTATTTTGAATTCACCCAGATACGTATGCAGTTTACAATAAGCAGAGTGAATAGAATAGGGGATGGTCCTCTCAAATGCGTGTAAGGTGCACTTTATCTTGTCAAAATCCACGAAGTAAAAACTGAGAAATTAAACAAAAATACTTGAAGCGGGCGAGTTTTCAGTGTGAAGGTCTCCCATAAATCACGTGGGTTATCCACTGTGATAATACAAACCTCTAAATTAACATTCAGGGATTCTTTCCCGCGCCTTTTTTATTTTCTTCTGTTGTTGTGTGGCCCGTGGTTGGATACATTTTAGATATCAGCCGACTGATTTGAAAAAATGAATTACTCCCTTGCTATCGTGCTAGCCACTTTCTATCAGAAATGCTGTTTTCTGTTTTTTACGCGATTCAGGCCCTAAATGACAGGGTCATTATTCTAAACAAATGTGTTGCTTTGATCCCGAAGTGCTGAGTCTAGTCTATTCTCTACACAGAGTTTATCGCTCACTCTTACTGATCGATCGAAACTCTGTCGGGTCGCTATCAAAATGGAACTATTTACTATATTTGACGTCATTTACAACATCACTGTTGTTATTTGACACTTTCCAATAGTAGTCTTTACACACGCACTAGGACATTCATCCAAAAATGATAAGGATCGAATGGAATTGAATTTTCGGATTACATCGATTCTATTTCATGTCACTGATGGTAATTTGAGAGTTTATATCCAATGAAAATTTTTACCATTACACTGCATCGGTAAATTTCAGTCGGCAAGAAATTATAACTACAAACAGAACCTCAAACGAGCTTTGAATCGACAACATGCACAATCATACATAAAATGGCAAATGCATTAAACATAGAAGGATTTAAAGTTTGCATAAAACATGCAATTATGAACTAATTTATTAGACAAGAACGTAAACTGTACACAAACATGATAATGTATATTTCAAGGTTACGATGTTTTCCATTCTTATTACCATGAATTATTGTAATGAACAAAAAACAAAGTTGACTTCAGAAAAGAGAGATCAATGTATTTATTGTATATTTGAGTTGCCACTATGTGACGTTATCAGCACATATTTGGCGTCACATATTTAGAGGCCGATACGAATCAGATAGAGGCTGAAATGTAGATTCTACGCGAAATAAACATTCAAAAGCGCGCAGCGCATTGAATGTTTATGTTCTGCGCAAAGTGAGAATTAGTACAATTCCGGAATTGTCCTGCGCAACGTAGGAATTCTTACTTTGTCGGGCAAAGTAAGAATTCTTAAATTGCGCGGACAATTCCGGAATTGGTCGTGCGCAAAGTAAGAATCGGGACAAAGTAAGAATCGATTATCGATTTTTTGCTCCCTTCGCAATGTAGAAATGTTGGGTACAAAGTAAGAATGTTTTTATTACTTACAATAAAGATACATTAATGCGGAGGCCTATGTGCAATTGCTAATTATTTCAATGCAAATCTATCGCAAACATTGCAAAAGGTTTACATACATAATACAATCAATGGTGAATGCTTTTTATGATACATTTCCATTATCGTGTCGTATTGTAGTCCCTTGTAACTATAAGGTGTGAAACATCAAACTGTGCCAAATTACTCGTATACAAATTGAGAAGTTTGCGATAGCTTTGTTGTGCCAGCTAATCCATAGCTTGCCAGAATATAATGTAATTGACCCTTTCCCGAAGTGACATAGTTTTGACGTCCCTTGCAGAAAGGAGATGGCATAGCATTTAGACAAAAGAAGGAAATTCTTATAATCAGATTGTTTCATTTTGCTTCGACGATTTCTTTGCTTTATTGTACGTAAATCATATCTTCACCTACGTCTAATTTGCTACTGAAAGATATAGAACACTAGCAATACAATGATTAATGGAAAATGGAGATATGTATGAAACTCTCTCCAGAAAAAAAAACACAACCCATACTGCACCGATTTAATATTCTTACTTTGTCCAAAAATTCTTACTTTGCGCACAGGACAAAGTAGGAATGAAAAATTCTGAAATTCAAGCCCTGCGCAATTCTAGAATTGTCCGGTACAATTCCGGAATAGGCGGACAAAGTAGGAATTCCTTCTTTGCGCAGGACAATTCTAGAATTGTACTAATTCCTACTTTGCGCAGAACATTGATATCGCGTAGAATCTACTAGTTATACATACTCCATCTGACTTAGTGTTCGCTAGCGGTTCATTGGAGACTGGGTGTGGCTATGTATAGACGTCGCATAAACTAGCCGGCAGCCAGTTATGCGAAATAGAGTGGCGAAATTTTTAAAACATACTGCAATTTCATTGGTCCAAAAAGTAGGTCGAACACTAAAGAGACTAACGTAAGGGGTGAGTTACGTGAAAGAGAGAGGTTATAATTATGAAGTCTATCAGCATCAAACGATTTCTCTTCTTGTATCTATTTTTCCAAAGCATCATACATAAACATTAAACGACCCAGAGAAATTGTGATTATGAGGCCAAACTCTTATAGCCACTAGATTTGGTAGGACCGCAAAAACTGTGTTACCGTTTACTTGCCGAAAATGCCGGATTTTAGGTCGACAAATCCTTTTAATTTTCTCTAATGTATACCCTGTATAAAACAGCTTTTAAATGATTCAATCATATCTAATGAAATGTCAAATGATTTGGAATTTAGAATTTAGAGATCAATGTTACAGTTTTGACTGTAATTCATATTCATTTTCCGCAAATAGATTTAAGGGCCAAAATGCAAGAAAATCCTTTTATCTGGAATAGATACTGAAGCGACGGCTCAAAAGTGGTTTCAAACAAGCTGTGTTTACTTTGATTTAATTTTGAATATCCAAATTCTGATAAAATTCTTTCTCGGTAGAACCTTGTTTGGACTTCCTTTATTTATAAAACAGAACAAAGTCTTGTAAATACTAGTTATTTGAATGCATAAATATGTATTTATCGTTTTCATTATTGTGTGTTTTGCAGATTTTACAGTCCACGAAATAAATGATCTTGTGTGAAAATGAGAGGAATGGGAGCCTCAGCGTTTATACTGTTAACCGTTATGGTATTTTGCTTTGCCAAGAAGCGACCAACTACTACATGTCTTCAACCAGAAACACATTGTGGGGATAATCTATGTTGCTGCAACAGCAATATTAAACAAGCGAAATGTTCATTGCTTGGTGATAAACTTACTTACATACCAAAGTTACCAGAAAACACAACAGTACTCTTTATCTCACACAATAACATCACGGTGTTGTCCAGGGAACTCCTTGTAAACGTTAGCAGCCTACCACTATTACAACTTGACTTGACCGATAATAATATTCAGACATTGACACCGAATACATTCAGTGATTTTAAAACAATTAAACATCTAAAACTAGACCTTAGCAAAAATCTACATATCAACAAAACCGAGCTGTCTATAGCACTTGGAAGTATCCCCAAGTCGATATATCTGCATCTGTTCATGAAATCCATCGGACTATCACAAATCCCTCTCGATTATTTCTTGCCAATGAATGGATCCCGAATACGAGAAATATATCTTGATGGAAACTTGCTAAAGTCTGTGAATGTGGCCTCGTTTCAATATATGTTGTACCTGAAGAAACTCCAACTGGAAAAGAATCTAATTCAAAACTTTGATGCGTCATTCGGTCACCGAAGACTCATGTCAATCAGTTTAGCAGGTAACGAGATCGCGCGTCAAACACCGGTATTCTGTTCGAAAGAGACCATTAATACGTACCCGTATTTGCTGAAGCTGGACTTAAGGAAGAATTTTATCAGTGATTTAAAACCAGCCAACTGGAACTGTCTTAAACGCTTACAGGCATTAATTTTAACAGCAAATGTTATACGGAAGGTGTCAGATAACACATTTGAAAGGTTAACCGATTTGAGAGAACTGTATCTTAATGAAATGCTGAATAGCAACATGAAGCTTGGGACACTCGCGTTAAGCAGTTCTAGTTTAAAGAAACTTAAGCTGGACAGAAATAACATGGTTTTCAAGAGAAGTGATATCAAAAGAAGTTACTTAAAGAATTGTCCAAACGTCACAGAATTGGATATCAGTAACAATAGATTTATCGATGTTGACTATTTAAACATCACGTATTTTCTATCGTTTCTTCATAAATTGGAATATCTATCAATGATTAGATGTCGTCTGCATGCAATACCACCTGGACTTTTCTACTCATTACCTAATATCAATTATCTCAATTTAGATGGAAATGGGATCTCTTCATTAGACGGGGCTTTCAAAGGGGCTAGAAATCTTTCTACGTTTTCTCTCGAGGGAAATAATATAAAGTTGATAGGACCCGATACCTTTCCAGACAATGTTCTCAAGACTATCAGGACAATTGTACTTGCAGATAACCCCTTTGAATGTACTTGTAAACTTCTTTGGTTTCGTTCTGCAATAGGGGATGACGGTATACTACCAGGAACAAATGTGACCTTGTCAAACTGGCCTCGGCGATACAAATGCAGTTCTCCTCGTGAATTGCACGGAAAATGGTTGCTTGATTACAGACCGACTGAAGAATCTTGTCGGGAAAGTAATTTGATATACGTAATAGTGTCTGTGCTTGGAACATTGCTGTTCCTAACAATTGTGATCATACCCGTTGTGTACAGATATCGATGGTATATAAGCTATTGGTTATACAAGAGGAAACACCATGACATAGATCCCGAGAGACAGCCATTGCTACAAGATCACCCGCCATACACATACGTCATATACAACGACGAAGACCATGGTTATGTTCACGGGGAGTTCCGAAACTTAATCGAGGACCAGTATGGTTTCAAGTTATTTATTTGGCATCGTGATGCAGAACTGGGTGGTTCTAAGGCAAACGTGATGTTCGATGCCATTCATCGGAGTAAGCATGTTATTGCAATTGTATCGAAATATTTCATGGCTGATAGCTGGTGCGAATTTCAGCTCGATGTCGCGAAAGGCCGTCAAATTGAAATCCAGAAGGACTTTCTCACTCTAGTTATATTAGAAGATGTTCATAAAGCCATTGTGAAAAAGTCCTGGTGCGTCAAATTAACGAGATTGGAAACCGTGTACTGGTGTAACGATGAACAAGACATACGAAGGAGGGTTTTCGATCAGCAGATAAACAAAAGACTTAAGGCATCAACAAGGGGAAGGACTCTAGACGAGTAAGAAGCAAAGAATAAATGTCAATTTTATATTAAAGTTTTGTCTATCAATAGTTTTAAAGCCTTGATTTATTTACAAGTCTTTTTTAGAGACATCTTTGGTCAAATAGCTGAATTTGTATATTACGGCAGATGGAAAATGTTGAAAATGTTTGAAATCGACGTTATTAATTTGCCCTTTGTATATATTTTATTCAAGAGTGTAAAAATATGCATTTTTAGAACAGGAAAAATCTTTCCGAAATTATCACATGTTTACGAGTGTAGGAAAAGAATAGCGACATTTCTCTCGTTTAACACCCATTTTCTCAGAGCAACAACATTCAAATGTTCCAATATGTCTTCTTAAACACAAAATTGTATTAAATGAACATATTTTATATGTGTTGCCAACAAGAGATAACGTCCAGTTCATATGAAAGTACTTTTTGCGAAAAGTGATCCCAACCGACCAGAAAAACGACAAAATATCTGGTCGTTTTTCAGGCCAGTTGGGATCAATTGTTGGGAAAAATATGGGGAGTTTTCAAATAAGTAACACACCTGAGGAAAGCGCTTAGTAAGGCGGGGTACATGCAACAAACCGCTTGATAATTGACACAGAAATAAGAAAATTATTGCACAATTTCCAACCTGAAGCGTGGCTTATTTTACCGTAGTCGTTTTCATTTCGTTTTCTGGTCAGTTGGGATCAATTTTTGGAAAAATTAAAAGGATACCACAAATAAGCCATGTATCCGAGGAAAGAGATTTTCAAGGCGGGGTACATGCAACAGACCTTTTGAAAATCGACAAAGAAATAAAGGAGTTATTGCAAAATATTTGACAAGATTCGAGATTATTTTTGTCCGCATTCGTTATCCATCCCAGCATGCACAAACCCAACCGTGATAATGTTGATCAGAAAGCTCGAATGCCACATTGATGAAACCCGAAGACAGAAGAAAGAGTATGAAGCTGTGGAGACTGTATTTACAAGTAACTTTGGTAAAATACGAGTATATTCCGTTTTTATTCACCTTTCAGGGTGTGGCTAAGCAAAGAGGTTATTCGACGAGTTTACTTCTCGATATCTTGCTTAATATAAGAGAAAAGCGTGCGGCACGAGCATGAACACTTTTCGAAATTGAAAGAATGTGCAATTGTAAAATGTGTTCTAAAAAAATCTCGTAATTACAGCTTGATTCACGCTGTAGTTATAATGTTTAGCCATAATACCGACGATTTACCGCTAATCGAGAAGGTTGCTTCACCCCAAGCTTAAATGTAATGAACCGTTTACTAGGCTCCGCCCTGTCTCCCGAATAAAAACAGAATATAATTCACAAAAAAGTTTATTAGGATAAAGGATCAGTTTGTTGATTTATTCTTATCGGAGGATGTTAAAAATAACTTCCTTTTTTGTGTTCCGTATTATAATTAAATGGACCGAACACTTTACCATATATCGCTGCATTTCAACAAAATCTTCGTATCTACAGCTTGTTTAAAGCTGTAGATACGATGTTTTTGGTGAAGTGCGACGATATACTTACAGACAGGTAAAATTATTTTCAATAGATATCGTATGAATTGATCAACCTATATGGGTAGATCGTTTATGTCAAGCGGAGACTGGCTTTTAGTTCATAGGTACTTTTTACATCCATGGGAAACTGCTCCTTGATAGAAAGAGACAAAAACTTTGCACTAATACTTGATAAAGTACTTCATAAAGCATCAAGAACGGCAGACGTTGCCTACATAGATGTCTACAGTGGTGAGAAAGGTAAGAAAGTGGTTAGTGGTAAGAAAGTTGGATTTCTTTTTGGCTCGTGGTAATGCGATGTTCACCACTACACAGACTCGGACTATCACAGCATTGCTATGATGTCTGTAATAGCGCGGGTCCGTTTACTTGGTATCGGCACAGCAACTTTTGAATCAAAGAACATACCATGTAAATGTCGTACGTGTTGAAAACATGAAATAAAAGGAAATACATGTTATCAATAGTTAGGAAAATGGTTACGCAATTGCTTTTCTATGACAAATGGATTTCCTCAAAAATGGATTTCTTTTAAAAGACGAGAAAAGAGGGAAAAACTGGCTCTGAGTGAAAGCTACTGTATTTATAATACACAAGCATTATTACAGCAAATAGATTATTGATAAAAATGCTTCATATTTAGCAATTTAACGTCGATGTTTGACTAAAATTTTTGTCATAAACCTTTACCAAACGGCAAAGTTTTGGGGCGGTCCAATGTGAAATTTGCTGCAGACCGCAAAATGGTTGTTACTACAGGTAAAACTTGTGAACATTATAGCATAGAAAACATTGAAACAAAAGGAGAAACTACTGGTTATTAGCATATTCTTCTTTTGTATCAATGTTTTCCCAAACCATTTCTATAACAGACGTCAAGACCTGGTCTTGTTTGGGAATGGTTTAATTAATTTCGGACGTCGTATCCAGTACATAGGCTATTTGTTGAAAAAAAAAAACAACAACAAAGAATCGATTGTTTTGGATTTTAAATAGTAGAGGTCGAAATGAAACGGTTTCAGAAAGGGTCATACTCCAAAATAGTCTAAATAAATTGTCAGAGGTACAGATAAGGGGATTTAACTTACTGTTCAATGATTTAAAAGAGCACACGTAAGCACGGTGGATAATCACGTGATACAATATTTTCAGAAAATCTTCAATAATTTTGTAAATACTGGACCGATTTGAATTCGGTTTGAAGCAGAGAATGTGGACAGACGCCACACTGACGTGATTGATTTTTGAAATATCAACTGATAAAAAAGTTATTGAAGATAAACCAAAATTTATCAGTTGATTTTTCAAAAATCCATCAGGTCCAGCTTATTCCTGTCATTTTCCCACCTTCTCTGCTTCAAACTGAATTCAAATTGGTCAAGTATTAAAAAGATATTGAAGATTATCGGAAATTCTGAGTCACCGTGTTAAGATCGTTCTTTAAATTGAATCAGTTGAAGTAAAATTGCTTCAGTATGCCTCAATAGGACCTATACTTTACTAGTTATTTGTATATAGGAAATGGGAAATTCATAAATCTTTTTTTCGGTCATATAAAGGACAATCTTAAACGAAAGATGTATCCCAACGTGTGGTGTCAAAACCTCGTAACTACAGCTTGAATAAGATGGTTTTACGATGTTTTGGCTTCACACCAAACCATAAATCTATTAAACAAGGGCGCGGCTTCAAAATAGTGTCTTTCCTCTCGAGCGGACTAAAATTTACTTCCTTGTTAAGATAAAATAAACTGACGTCCAAAAGAAACGCTCCAATTAATGTTGTCGATATTTTCCTTGTGCCTATTACAATGTTAGTGAAATGTATACTGTATATCATCATTTTTACCGACAATTACGGCAAATAAAAAATATGCGTTTCTATCCATTAACATGTCCATTTCCGGTGACTGGTCACGTTTTCTACGTGCGTTTCGTGTATGTACATCATGTGATGAAATTGGTCTCATTTTACACAGTAACATGTGTTAGTGGATAGGCAACCACGAATTCAAAGATTTTCTTATGAAACACTCAAATTGAAGGATTCCAAGACTAAATTCGGAAAAAGGAGCTCGTAATATACGTAGCCAGTTTTGAATGCGACGAATGCAATAACAAGTCGCAAGACAGTTTAACATATTGTGCTTCTCGATTTGGTGTCTTGATCGATGCGTTAGAATTCTGCGAACGTTTATCGATGGGCCACGCTCAACTAGACCTCACGTAACGCATGTAAAGCAATATAATTATCCACGTTAACGTCATGTACGTTTCGGGTTTGTGACGTTGGGATCGACGTTCTGCCGAATAGTCAGTAAATGTGGTGGCTAAATAAGTGTTTTTCTGGCAACTGTTACATGTATTGTTGCCAGTAACGTTTGAAATAGACACACTACTTGAAAAATAGAGCTCGTACATTAGCCATTTTCGAATATGGGAAAACCAAGAACAAGCCGCCTGGCGTTTTGACGTCTTGCATTGCACGATTATGCATCTTGGTCGACGAGTAATAGTTACAGAAAAAATTGTCAATCGGCTAAACTCAGATATACCTCGTATAACGCCTGTTATACAAAAAGCTGTCTTACGTAAAACTTCATATGCGTTTCAGGTTTGAGACGTTGAAATCGACGTCGGGTTTAGTATTCACTAACTGTGGTCACCAAATAAGACGTTTTACGGTATCTTTTGTCGTCCCAAGTAAAGTTTGAACCACGCGCTACTGATTTTCAAATGGAAATTCTGATACCGCTCTGTTAAAATGTGCCGTTTTTACTAGGCTGTAACAATTTGATAATTTCTTTATCATCAATTTGAACAACAGATAATCAAATTTTCAAATGGAAATAAGTATTTGTAATTTCAAATCAGATTTACTGAATAATCGGACATTTATTAGGACTGATGCGTTTCTTTTGGACGTCAGTATACAAACATTATACATCTTGAATTTCAAATCAGATTTACCGAATAATCGGACATTTATTAGGACTGATGCGTTTCTTTTGGACGTCAGTATACAAACATTATACATCTTGACGCGTTAACCCTTTACCAAACGACACAATTTTGGATTTGTCCAAATTCAAAGATGTGGCAGACGACAATTCAAAGTGAATGAAATTTTACATTTTCATGCCTTTTTGTGTAGAAAATATTGTTGGAAATGAATAAATTGCTTGTCAAAGCAATTGCTTCCTTTTCCACAATGTTTTCCAAAGCCATTATCTTGTGTGGAGTCAAAAGGAGTCACTGTGTGGTAATGGGTTAAGAATGTTGTATTGGGGAAAACCCTGTCGATCTTGTTATAGCTCATGACAAATGACCTGGCAGAGCTTCCCAGGCTATTAGCTAGAGATGCTCATGTTGTGCTTCAATAATATTTCCATTTGGTTTGGTTCTAAAAAGAATCAATAGGCGCTGTGCATGTAATCACCGCTACGTTTTTTCAGGGATGGGATTTCCAAAACAAGACTTGTTTTGGAGTCCCTTATACAAGATGATGAGAACAAGCATTGGTGTAACCAGCATTTTCTCCTTTTCTTGTATTATACAGTATTTCTACGGTGGGTAATCACGTGACTAAGAATTTCAGATAATTTTCAATATTTTTACCAATTTGAATTCGGTTCGACGCAGAGAAGGTGGGAACATGCAAGGAATTAGCTGGACGTGGCGGATTTAAAAGAAAACAAACATGTGTTAAAAAGTTATTGACGATCAAACAAAATTTTGGTTGAACTTCAATAACTTTTTTATCACATTTTTTTTTTATTTAAAAATCAACCACGACTACCTGATGCCTGACATCTGTCCACCTTCTCTATTTTAAATTTAATTCCAATCAGGCTCGTACTTAAATTATTGAGGACTTTCTGAAATTGGTGTGTCAGGTGATTATCCATTGATTTAGAGGTTTGGATATCTATTCTAACAATTGCGCAGTTGATAATCACATGATACAGCAGTTTAAAAAAAAAAAAAAAAAAAACTCAATAATTTTGTTAATACGAGATCTATTTGAATTCGGTTCGAAGCAAAGAAGTGGGAAAGACGGCACACATTTTAGAAAGACGTGAAGCAATCAGCTGACAAAAAATATTGAGGATCGTCCAAAATTGTGGTTGATCTTCGATAACATTTTGTCCGCTGATTGTCCAAAAATCCACTGCTAGACAATTGAACATAGTTATACAGTCACACTGATGGTGAACTCGGCCAAAGCGAGGGACGTTTTTTCGCGATCAATGTTTTCCGTCGGTGTTGTTATAAAATATCGTAACTACGGCTTTATCGAAGCCGTAGTTACGAGATTTTATAACAACACCGACAGTTTGTCAATACAAACCCGGTTTGTTTTTAGAACAAGTTCATTGTCATTAGAAAAAAATCTATAAACTCACATTTAAACGTAAAATATCTATACCTTGTTGTAGCGAAAATTGTTTTAGTTCACCACCAGTGAGTCATAAAATCATATAATATTATCTGACAATGTAATGGTGTCGCTCTGGCAATTATGATACGAAAACAGCCCCTCAATGTGAAATTATTCAGTCAATGTATATATCGTGGCTTTTCAACGTAAACCTCGTAACTGCAGCTTAAATTAAGCTGCAGTTACGCGATTTTCGTTGAAAGCAGCTACATGTATTTCGTCGGTGTAAAGCAAAACCTCGTTTGTCAATTTTTGCGATTTTCAATGTAATAATATATAATGTGTGTCCAGTTAAGAAAATTCTTGCAGGTTTTGAGATATTTTCACTAATCAGTATTAATGACACATTATTTTTTGAACGATATATGCCCAAATTTCAAGTAAACCCTTTCAATTTGAGAAAAGTTATTGCACTTTGTTCCTTCCCCTTTAAAATTTTCCAATAAACGAGAAACGAGATTTTGCATTCACAACGATGATATGCTGTAATTTGGCATGACGAGGGTTTAAAAGACAATTGTATGTGGTGATATTGGAGTATGTGATATCAACTTTGGAATGTGGGTTAAGTTTAATTTTTAATGTATTGCTTAACATGTCCAAAAAACGCAACTTGGTTTACCAATTTTAGATTTCAGGATAGGCAAGGGTAAAACCTGCAATATTGATCGGATTGAAAAGGTATGTTTACTTTTTAATATTTATATACTTAAAATATTTTAAAATCAAACGCAGGATATGAGTTCTGGAATGTAGAAAGTTTTGGTAAAATATTGAAAAAATGCATTGATTTCTACAAATCAGCAATTTCATCAACAGGGAACCATTTGTTCGGGCTAACCGCAATTTTTTCAATAGGGAACGATTTTTTCGGGCCCGGCCTTTTGTAATTTCGGACAAACAATAATATATCGTTGGTGTTGTTATAAAATCTCGAAACTACGGGTGAAGCCGTAGTTACGAGATTTTGTATATAAATAACAACACCGACGGTTTATCAAAACATAAATGTAAACCCATTCTATTTTTAGCACAAAAATTTATTGCCATTCCATCAATACTTAAACACTAATTACACATTTCTTTCTCTTGATATCAATTATTTTGACGTATGTCGTCGCTTTTAAACCGAATCAGTCTAAAATTTTGCTGTTTGGGAAAGGGTAAGTAAATAAATATTCCTGTTAAAATACCTCTATACTTCAATGTATATATCAATGATAATGGCCCTTTTAGTTAGGCAGATATGGCATATGATCGTTCACTTTTTCAGGAAAGCACCAAATTTGGCACACAAGTAGAATAGACCCATACAAATGGTTTCCTAGGTAGATCCCAAAATCTGACCCTTCTGACGGCCGCCATATTGAATTCCAATATGGCCGCCAATTTTGACCTGTTAACAGCAATATCTCCCTTATTATGGCAGATATTGACTTACTTTTTGCGTCTACACCTATATTTGAAGTACCAGCGGATCAAATGAATTCATGCATGTATGCGTTTGGAATGGCCATCTTGGGTTTAAAATATGGCCGTCACTAATTTCTGTTCTGTTTATATCTTTCGAATTATAACTGATACAAATGATCTTTCAATGACTTTCAATCACTTTTACGAGCTTTGTTTCAATAAAACCATTTTCAAAAGATTTTTAGTTGTCCATTTCAATTTCAAGATGGCCGCCCGTAAGTCGACCAGTATTACATTTATTTTCATCTTTTTACCACAAAATAAAGTTGACATAGTTATAAGTGGAGCAGATAAGACATGACATGGTACAATTTGTGTTTTGTGCATAGAATTAGAGAAAACATTGCTCAACGTGAACGTTTTGAGAAATACGAGAGGTGATCCAAAAATTCGTAAAATGGACCCATAACTTCCTTGTCACATGCTTGATCAGTATATAATTTGGTAATAACGTAGTTCATCATCTATAGACAGCATAAAACATTATAAAATTAACAAAAAGTTATAGCGGCCGTAAACTACGTTACCATAGTAACGTGTGCACGCCTAGGCGGGGGAGCAACAAAAAATGATACAAGAACGTTAAATTCATGAAATTTTCTTAAATTCCTGCGGGAATATTTTGGTGCAAATTGGTATTACGCTAGTTTTACGTATTGACACCAAGTTGCATACGTTGATGTAAAAGTTGTTATGAAGACACCACATTTTTATGAGATAGAACAAATTAGTGAAAAGGCGATATGACGTCAACAACGAAATTTGAATGTCGGTGAATTATAAAATTCTGTCACGATCATTATCAAACACCAACGCAGACATTTAAAATGTTGAAGAGAACAAGAATATGGTGCTGTAGAGAAATTATGTTTATGTGAAACCCAAGATTCGTAATTCAATAGAGGAAAATGAATACCAAGATAGTCCTGCAAAGGACCACAACCCGGTTCACGACGTCAGAACTGGCGTACACAGTGATAAGCCCCGCTTTGATAGTATATCGATCTTAAAACATCCAGGCAGAGAAACAATCATTTCGATTCTAAAATTGTATGATAATAATTTCAGCACATTTATACCTCGGACACAGAATTGTTTGATAGTAAATAAGTACATGTACGTTGAATAGAAGGGTTCATAATCGCGTTAAATTGACGTCGCTTTTGACGTTCTTGCTCCCCCGCCCCGCGCATGGTATGTGTCTAAAATTTATCACTGAGCAATAATTGTTATATGTACACAATTGAAATTTTCCAAATTTATTGTACAGATGTCACATTTAAAAACTGTATGACTTTTGTTTTGATAGTGAACACTCCTTAAGTTTTATTAACCCAGTTTACGAACTCTTGGATCACCCCTCGTAATGTGATAACCACCAGAACTTCCTCCTGGCTGCCATGTTCTAAAATGGATGCCATTTAATGAATAATAATCCTTCAAATGGGTAAATGTTTACTTCAAATATGTTATCGAGAGTTGAACTGTATTTAAATTTATCATTGAGATTGACTAGTAATTATAAATGTACGATTTTTTTTATAATTACTGAATGCATATTTGTAATTCATGATAGATGGCCGCCGATGAAAGGGGTACATTTGTTTAACAAAGGACTTCTCTGTTGCATTTTATTGCCGTTCTATGGATTTGATATGGTTATGCAATCTTTAAAAAGAAATATCAAAGCAAGAATGTTGATAAACAATTGGCAGATTTCTGTTCTACACAGAGATGGCTTCAGCAAGAGATGTAGTAAATAACTTAAACGTCAACTCTCAATGTTTGAGAGGACATTAGGTCTATTGAAGTCACTTGTACATCACTTGTACATCCATGCTGAATCGCCACCTTCTTATTCAAAATGCCTATCATTTATAATTTATCTTTATTTCTAAAATCACAACTGATAGATATAATCTGTCAATGTCTGCCTAAACGTTACGTATAGGTGAATTCAAGTAACCTCTCTCACACCTTAAGAGAATGATTTTTTGATTGATATATTACATGTATTGTCTAGGCAGACAAAATTGCGGGCAAGTAGTTGCCTCCACCCTAATCTTTAGTGGCTATCATGTACGAAGAATGAATGAACGAATAGATTTATAACTGAATTGAAACTCGGACCTTATATGTGAGATTAAATCTAGAAGACAAGAACCAGAATGAAATCTGCTGACAAGTATTGCTGCTTCATTTATGTAATGAATGCCGGACAACATTTGTGCGCATAGTGATAACTTACACACGATATAGGCTTGCAAAAAATAATGCATGTATCCTTCAAGTATGCGCGCAGCAGATACCTGATCTAGCACTATATTCAGTGACAAAATAGATAGATAGAATACGGAAAAGCAACAATCATGTACATGTACATGGAAGTAGGCTGAATATGTTATTTCACATTCTTTCACAATTCTATCAAATTGAACTTTCTGGTGGTTTTTAACTGCCGGTTGTAAATGCTCTTTTTTAAAATTACACCTTTTTTTTTTAAATAAATGCTTCTTTCATAAATACATACATTGGAATCTTGTCATAGAATATCAAGAAGTAGGACCAGGAATTGTGCAAATAACATATCTTGCACAATTATTTATTTACAAACTACAATTTATGGTTTTACTTTAATCAAGAGCAGTCGAAGAACTACCGTGTGCTGAATAGTGAAAAAATTGTGTGTTGTTGTTTCTACGGCACCTGCAACCGTACAGAGAGAAATTCCACAAACAACATGCAATCTTGTACTGGCCCAGTCTTCAACAACATTACCAATAAAATCTCCATTGCTAGCAATCACAGAAGCACATGCCAAGTTTGAAAGCAATAGCTCAAGCAGAAACAAAGCCATTACAGATATATGTGATTTCACGCAAAAGCTTTACCAAAATGTATAATTATGTCCGAAGAGGGTAAATTTTCAGGAAATCAGTTTTCAGATAAACGAATTCTTGTTTAGAGTCTGATATTTTAATCACAGAAGCATGTACAAAATTTCAGCGCAATAGCTTTTATAAAATCAGATATGACCGTTGCACATAAAACCTTAACTAAAGCATTACGACAAGGTTGACACCTGGATGCCTGGAATATCTTAACCCCCTTTTCTACGAATATTCACGTTAAAAAGGGGACGAAAAGAAGGAATAACTAAATTTGAAGGAATATTTTTAAAAGTTTTGTTAGCCAGTCATCTCTTATTTGGTCATGGACCAATATCATAAACACGAAACATGGTATTAATCATCGACAAATCCGATTTTTCATATCTTTTAAAATGGTAACACGATATATACTCAGTTCCAAAAGAAAGTATGCACTTTCGCCTTTTGCTTTTTTCCTTAATTTTCTCAAAGTTTATGGAAGTTTAGGGTGTAAAAGTGATATCATACTTCAGATTAGACCTTAAAGAAAATTTGCGTTATAACAGATGTCGATATAATTGCTCATACTGCATACACGCAGCCAGCGCATTATGGTGTTGATGGTGTTGAGATTTGCACGCCTTACAGCTCCTTCGGTAGAAAGAGTTACACGCTTATATACCGTTGTAGGGTTTAACCATGCCTTCAAAGCCATTTCCAAGCTAAAGTTTGAACAATCCGGTAGACGTTACGTGCGCGTAAACATTAGTAATCGCTACGTTAGCAGTCTAGTAAAGTGTCGTCGAACAGTGCAACATCGTTCTACACAAAATGTGTATGCCGTTAAGATGCCATACAAATGGATACTTGCTATTAGAATATAAATACCGTACAGATTAAAACTTGTTCGTGACTTTTGTTTTTCACCAGGTTCGGTCTTGTTCACCGACGTTAATTGTTATTCGTTTTCCCCTTTTGTGCTATGTACTTATGTAATTAAAATGTGATTTTATACTAAGGTATGCTTAAAGGATTGCAGTAAGTTCAATTTCAGATCGATAACTCATCCAGCACGTGAGTCATGCGTGAAACACAAAAAATGCAAAGTCACTACCAATCCGAAATTTAGTGCGTGCTATATGATTTTTTTCATCAATATATCGTTTGTCAATAGTCTTGAGATGTGTCATACAAAATTTCCTGGCAGTAGACGGTATTACTTTCGAGATATTCAAAATTTAAAACTGCACACTTTCTTTTGGAACTGAGTATATTATGATGTTTTTTCCTATATAATGAACCCATTGTTCATATGATTATGTAATACTTTCTCTTGTGGTAACCATCTTTGAAAAGCAACAATATTATTAATGTGCCACGATTTTTTTTTTTCAAAAATGTACACTTTACATCGTCACTCAATTATCTCACTATGGCAACCATGTACTATGTTTAAGAAAAGAACAAGATATTCATTGATGTTACACTTTCAATATCAAAACAAGATGTATTTGTGAAACACAAATGCCCCCGAAATGGCTATTCTTATAAAATGTTAATTTTTAGTGTAATGGGTAAATGAGGGTTAACAAATGACCCTGATGAAGGTCATATTGCACGCAACGGATAGATATCATTGAAATAATGTTACGTACCAAATTTGAGCTCTGTATGTCCAATACTTTCCGAGAAAAGGCAAATGTTAAGTTTTCAGACAGACAGACGGACGGACGGACAGACGACAGACAGATAGACACAATTAAAACAATATGCCCCGATCTTTTGATACGGTGTTATAATGAATATCAACAAGCTCTGTTTACAGTCTAAAAGATAACGTAACTTTTTGTATATTCAAAAGATTGCTATTTATGTGTATTTATCTATCTATACCATGTATCTTGGAACATGGCAGCCAGACAAAACTTATTCATTTTAGAAAAAAAACTTGTTTTACTTCATTTACAAATTTGAAAACATTCTCTTTACTTTTTGTACTGAAAATCATAACTCGGGCGATTCAATGACTATATGCTCCATTGATAAGTCACGTGTATTGTGAAAGAACGACATAATGGCGCCCATCTTGAAATTCAAAATGGCCAACTTGAACCAATTTCAGAAGGATCTCATTGAGACAACAACTGCTCAAAGTGTTGGTGTTAACCCTAAAAGTTTGTTTGTATTAGTAAAGATTTTCATCAGATATTAACAAAAACATCAATTAGTGGCGGCCATCTTTGAAATTCTAGATGGCCATTCCAGATGCATATATGAATGGATTCATTTGATCCGCTGGTACTTCAAATATAGGTGTAGACGCAAAAAGTAAGTCAATATTTGCAATAATAAGGGAGATATTGCTGTTAACAAGTCAAAATTGGCGGCCATATTGGAATTCAATATGGCGGCCATCAGGGAGGTCAGATTTTGGGATCTACCTGGGAAATCATTTGTATGGGTCTAAACTACATGTATGCCAAAGGATGGGTTGCAATAAGGGGTCAAAAATTAGATTTTCTTTAAATTTTGTGGATTGATAGGATTACATAATATCTTTAATTTGTATGTGTAAAAAATCTGGTTTTGGCTTATTTTCCGAGATATGGGTAAATGAAGTGGGTGGGGTAAGATGGACTGAAACACAGTAGGGGTAATTCTAAGTCGCATATCTTTCTTATTTTTAGCCCCAGATGCGTGAAAATTTGTATGCATGTCTTGTGATATATGCGTTAAACATTTATAGGCTTACAATAGATATTCCATTTATATCTTTTCCGTAATATTCATTCTTCTTTCTTTCGCCAAATTTCGCTATTTTTTAACGACCAACTTTACCAAACTATCTCCACATGTTTTATTTGAAACCCGATTTTTATGAAACATTACAAATGTATTATCCAGATATTAATGTAACTTTGTGTGAAATTTGAAAGAAAAGCGTTGGCCCGTTGTTGAGATATTTGACCTTGACCTTCAAAATAACATCGAATTCGGGAATGTCCGTTAAAACTACGCATTGTTGAGAAATGGTTATGGTTGAATGGCATGTGACAGCCCATTCATAAAAGAATGCATTTCACACATGATTGGGGTTTTTATTGTATGATTTTACCGTTAAAGTTAATATAATCAATATAATAAACTTGGTCACCTATCAGAGTTACCCGGTCATTTCATCTACTGAAATCATTGATAGACAAATATTTAATTAAGGCCTGTCTATACATTTAACATTATTTTCTTTTTGTAGATACATGTATTATATAACGTTATATAAATATTTAGCTTAAGTTAAGTAATTGTAAGCACATTTGGTCATTTAGTGAAATCATTCACAATGCGTCTTCTTTATAACCACATAAGAATTACCATCTGAAAATGATTAGTTTTCTCCTAGCAGATTGATAATGCTTGTCCATCATGAGATGAGTGAATGAATATAAACTCTTAGACAATTCAAGTTGCATATAAAGCTTTGGTAGTTCCAGCAATCTTAACATAATGCTAATATTTAATTTCACTCACATGTGGTAGTAATATTAATCACAGCGCTTTCCGTGTAGACATGTTTCATGTGCAATATTTAGTTTGATAAGAAAACTGAGAAGTAAAAAGAATTTCTTTTCTTTCCCATTCTGCCGAATGGGTTCTACGATACAAAAAAGTAAATATTGCTACGAAACTCATTAGGAACAATAAAAAGAAACCATGTTTCCAATCCTTATGAATAAAATTGGCGCTTTAACTATCACATTTTGGCATTTCCCGAGTTTTGAAGTCATTTTGAAGGTCAAGGTCAAATATCTCAACAACGGGCCAACGCTTTTCTTTCAAATTTCACACAAAATTACATTAATATCTGGACAATATATCTGCAAAGTTTCATAGAAATCGGGTTTCAAATAAAACGTGTGGAGATAGTTTGGTAAAGTTGGTCGTTAAAAAATAGCGAAATTCTTCGAAAGAAAGAAGAATGAGTATTACGGAAAAGATATACATGGAATATCAAATATAAGCCCATAAATGTTTAACGCATATATCACAAAACATGCATACAAATTTTCACGCATCTGGGGCTAAAAATAAGAAAGATATGCGACTTAGAATAACCCCTACTGTGTTTCAGTCCATCTTACCCCACCCACTTTATTTACCCATATCTCGGAAAATAAGCCGAAACCAGATTTTTTACACATACAAATTAAAGATATTATGTAACCCTATCAATCCACGAAATTTAAAGAAAATCTATTTTTTGACCCCTTATTGCAACCCATCCTTTGGTGCTTTCCTGAAAAAGTGAACGATTGACCCCAAATTTTGGATATATCTGCCTAACTATTTTAAACGTTTTATTCAGTTATACTACAGAGGATAGGGCATTTTTCTATGTAATTCTATCTTTGCATTTGTGAGTGTAATCTGATCAGGATACATGTTGAGTGTTTCAGTTGTAAAGGATAATAAAAAAGTTAAGAGTGTAACACGAGTCTTGATCTGAATGTGTATAAGGATCCGTTTTCCAGGTATTGTATCACGCCTATTTATTTATGAATTTATTAATGTGTAGTGGTCCTTAGGTAATCTGATGTTTATAAATAAACCTTTAATCGATAAAAAAGCATGTTCTTATAGAGACGCACGTGCTAATCGTCTCGTCAATATCACATCAAAATACCGATTATCATCGACATAGTTCAGGTTTTACGTGTATAACCTATAATTAGTAAATGGATTATGTGTTTTATTGTTTGGCGGGAATTAGAATATCGTAGGACCACTATATAAATATGAAACGGTGGGAATTGTGAATCATTGGAAGGAAAAATTGCCTCGTCTCGGGTAAGAAAATGTGCAATAACTTTTTTTATTTCCGCGTCAATTTTCAAATGGTTTATTACGTGTACATGTATCCCGCATTACTGAGCTCTTTCGTGTGAGGTATGACGTACTTGAAACATCCTTGTACTTTTCACAAAACTTGATCCTAACCGACCAGACAAACAGCAAAAAATATAGAATCCTTTTTCTGCAAGGTTGGGATACATTTTTTGGAAAAGTCTGAGAAGTTTTCAAATTAGACATTTGAGTAAAGAGCTGAATAAGGCAGGGTATATGTAACAAACCGCTTGAATATTGACAGATAAATGGGAAAGTTTTTGCATAATTTCTTAACTGAATTGTGACTTATTTTGCCGAAGTAGTTTTTATTTCGTTTTCGGTTTGTTTGGGATGAAAATTTGGAAAAAGTAAAAGGAGTCCACAAATAATTCATATATCTGATAAAAGAGCTCAGTTATGCGGAATACATGCAACAAACTTTTTTTAAAATTAATGCAGAAATAATAAAGTTATTTCAAAATATTTGGCCAGAATCGAAGTTATTTTGTCCGTAGTTGTCATCCACCCCATCATGACAATCTCCAACATGTACGAGGGAAGAGGACGTGGATTTGGCGATTTAATCCTTTCCCAAACGACAAAATTTTAGGGTGATCCACTTCAAAAACTGCCACAAATGACAAAATGATTGTTATTAAAGATAGGATTTGTGTAAAATATGGCACAGAAAATATTGAGACAAAAGGAGAAATTGCTGGTTATCAGCAGTTTCTTCTTTAGTTTCAATGTTTTCCTAAGCCTTTTCTATTAGGGACGTCAAAACCAGGTCTTGTTTGGGAAAGGGTTAATGTTAGTTACCAGTTTTGGCAATGAAATTAAATGTATAAGTACTCTCAGTCTGATAGCGCTATAAATGGACAAAATATATTTTCAGTGCGCATTTGCAATATTTACGCTAACATGCATGAATCCTAGCCTACGCTTGAGCGCGTAAACTATGTATACTGAAAGGCAAAAGAAACTGTACACCTAAATGTCATTTGAATTCATCAAAACTTAATTACAGCTCGTTAAATTAATTGTATTGTGGATATACGTTTGCCATTTGGCATTAGAAATATGGGGTTAGAGGAGAGTGTTCACATTTTCTTGATTTTGCTTTTACCGTGTCATTTATAAAAGGGTCAAATCGAAAATCCATGTAATGTTACATGTATATACCGTTTATTCGAATGAAAATAATCAGACTGTTTTTTTATAAATTTATCTAAAGTCAATATTAGTGTGTCCCTAGTTGCGGTATCGTCTGAAAGAAAGGACTCGCATATGATTAAGATCAGCCGTCTGATCCTGAATTATTGAATTATGAAACAATTATCAAATGAAGAATTTTCAAATTTATACACGTTGTTCTGTACACACGTCTTATACTGCCTAACATTAAACTGTTTCCCGTCATAAAAGTACGGGTCACTCAGTCGGTTTGCGTCAAACTTCTGACATATTGGTCAAATTTCAGCGATGACGTCATGTTCGTCTAGCACTGACGGCCTAAGGCTGTCAGACGCCAGGCACCGAGGCTAATGATTCCAATTAGACGTTAAACGGTTCTGAATTTAAAATATCGATCTCGCGTGCCTTTCCTGCAGCTGTCTGGACAACGTTACGTTACGTCACCTTAGTGCCAAACACCTAATTTATCGGTCTTGTTTATGGTTCGTCCCCCTTTTCTAACGTCTTTACCTCTGTTTACAAGTGTCGAAATGTGTTCTTAAAATTAACTAGTGTTTGATTGCATCAGTTCACGAGCTTAGAAACATAAAACGGTATGGTTCCGGTCTGAACATGCTGACTACCCAGATTTTGCTGGCGTCGAGGGGCTTACCTTTTTGCGGAAATTGGAATATAACTCTGGTTTATCATATGCTTAGCAACGAAGACTACACATGCAGAAAAAGATCACAATATCTTAAATGCCGTTATGTGGGTGGGGTATTGTAATGAATTCAATGTTATGCAGGTGAACATGGCTGTTTGGCCAATAAAACGGACGTATTCATTTATTATATTGAAAAATATATGTTCAAATTTATAGTTAGGAAAATAATACATGTATAAGTTTGTTGTGAAATAAGAAAAGTAAATTTAATCTGAAACTGTATAGTTTCTTTTGCCGTTCAGTATATATATACGTATGCAGTATAATAATAAGCAGAGTGAATAGAATAGGGGATGGTCCTCTCAAATGCGTGTAAGGTACAGTTCATCTTGTCAAAATCCACGAAGTAAAAACTGAGAAATTAAACAAAAATACTTGAAGCGGGCGAGTTTTCAAAGTGAAGGTTTCCCATAAGTCACGTGGGTTATCCACTGTGATAATACAAACCTCTAAATTAACATTCAGGGGTTCTTTCCCGCGCCTTTCTTATTATGCTCCCCGAAAAAATTTCGGGGGAGCATATAGTCGCCATGCTGTCCGTCCGTCCGTCTGTCCGGCTGTCTGTCCGTGTGTCCGTCTGTCCGTCCATCCGTCCACAGCCATATCTCAGCAACCCTTGGACCAAATTCTACCAAACTTCACATGTGAACTCCCAGGGATAATCCCTAGGGATCTTTTCCTCCGTTTGTTGATTTGAGGCTGCGTCATGGAAAAAGGGGCCTTAATGTAAAAATTAGATTTTCTCCAATTTCTCTTCATCCAATGGGCAGAATTTAATGAAATTTTGTACTTTTGCGATAAATGAGATGTTCTAGACCATATTCTATACATAATGTGTGTACAAAAAATCTGTCATGGGAAAGGGGGCTTAATGTATGATAATTTGTCCGTCCGTCCGTCCACAGCCATATCTCAGCAACCCTTGGACAAAATTCAACGAAACTTCACATGTGAACTTCCATGGATAATTCCTAGGGACTCTTTCCTCTGTTTGTTGATTTGAGACTGCATCATGGAAAAAGGGGCCTTAATGTATAAATTAGATTTTCTCCAATTTCTCTTCATCCAATGGGTAGAATTTAATGAAATTTTGTACTTTTGTGATAAATGAGATTTTCAAGACCATATTATATAAATAATGTGTGTACAAAAAATCTGTCATGGGAAAAGGGGGCTTAATGTATGATGATTTTTATTTTGTGACAAACACTTATTCGGGGAGCATAATTCGTCTATGACGGCTCTTGTTTTCTTCTGTTGTTGTGTGGCCCGTGGTTGGATACATTTTAGATATCAGCCGACTGTTTTGAAATAATGAATTACTCCCTTGCTATCACTGCATCAGTAAAATTCAGTCGGCAAGAAATTATAACTACAAACAGAACCTTACACGAGCTTTGAACCGACAACATGCACAATCATACATAAAAATGGCAAATGCAGTAAACATAGAACTATTTAAAGTTTGCATAAAATTTGCATTCAATTATGAACTAATTTATTAGACAAAAACCTTAGTACACAAACATGTATATTTTAAGGTTACGAAGTTTTCCATTCCTATCACTATGAATTATTGTTATGAACATAAACAACGTTGACTTCAGAAATGTGAGTTAAGTGTATATTTGTTTATTTGAGTTGCCACTACGTGACGTTATCAGTGCTCACATATTTGGTGTCATATATTTAGAGGCCGTTACGTATTAGATAGAGGCTGAATAGTAGATTCTGTGCGAAATAAACATTCAAAAGAGCGCAGCGCATTGAATGTTTATATCGCGTAGAATCTACAATACAGACTCTATCTGATTTAGTGTTCGCTAGCGGTTCATTGGAGACTGGGCGTGGCTATGTATAGACGTCACATAAACTAGCCGGTGTAACGTAGTAAAGTGACCCCCATAGAATACTGACCCCCGGTCACTATTCTATATAGAATTCTGACCCCCGGTCATAATATTATGACCGAGGGGTCATAGTAAATGACCTCTCCACACGTAGAAAATTGACCCCTCACGTAGAATTGTGACCCCCCATAAAATATTGACCCCCTTCCACACATACACACAAAAATCTTATAAACTCAACTATAGTATACGTACAACATAATTATCTCCATCGATATGCATCGGAGGTGCAATGGCACTCGTCCGTGCATACGTCTGTACGTACAGAGTTTAACACTGATTTCAACTGCTATGGTCATTTTGCGGCGACTGGAGCACAAAATATGGATTCCTGGTACTTCTCGCACCCGTACTACCAAACTAGAAAGCCCCGAAGGGCTTGAGTCGCTCCACATGCCTGGATTTCTTGCAAGATCAAATCAAAGTTTTGACTGGATTTTTCAATACTTGTGGTTCTTAGAGCAAAAACAAAGTAAAAGGCAGCAATCATGTGACCATTTGAAGCAAAGAGAAAGTAAATGATTGGCTAATATGTTTGGGATGATAACATAGTTGAAAACTATAGTTTTGCCAAATTCAAGGGCTCATTTTTTAGTATGTGAGCTTATAATCGTGATGAAAATTAAACTCATGCAAGAACGTATGGCTACCATCATTCCGTCCAAATTTTGTCTATATTAGTCTATATTTGTGGCCAAAAGAGAGAAAAAAGTGTCGAAAACTGAAATTTTTTTAAATTTCAAGGGCACATACGCATATTTTAACAGTGTGATCATGTTAAAAATTAGACATAAGCAAGATCCTGTTGTCAACAAGATTGTTTCCAAGTATCACCTTGGTTGGTTAACATTTATGGTTGTTAGAGTGGAAATAAAGTCGAAAATGTCAATTTTGTCAAGTTCAAGGGCACATAACTCATAACTCCGATCTAGCTGAAAATTACACACAGGCAGGATATTACGGTCATATATTTTCTGTTTAAGTTTTGTCTTGATTGGTAAATATTTGTGGATTTTAGATCATAAACAAAGTCAAAA
Source organism: Fragum sueziense (assembly GCA_963680895.1). Classification (NCBI taxonomy): domain Eukaryota; kingdom Metazoa; phylum Mollusca; class Bivalvia; order Cardiida; family Cardiidae; genus Fragum; species Fragum sueziense. Next base: position 20,686,987 of record OY804592.1, read on the forward strand.
CCAGCTATTTTTGATATTCAAGGGCTGATAATTCAGGCTTTCCAGATTCAATCCAAATTCTTTGAAGGAATCTGAGAGAGGGTTACAAGAAAATCATTCCTGTGAAGTTTGGATGAAATCCATTCAACAGCTTTTGAGAAGAAGATTTTTAAAGAAAAAGTTTACAGACGGACGCAAGGACTCGCGGCGGGCTCACCGCCATGACAATAGCCCGCAGGCCTGAAAGGCCAGTGAAACTTAAAATACGAACAGAGCCTCCAGCTGCTCTCTCATAGATGATTCACACCCATTGGTGAGAGACAAATGACTTTTGTCAAAATTAATGTCAGAATAGATAGGCCCACATGCCGAGCCAGGTTCATAATTACGACCCATTGATTGGCAAACCCCGACGTTTTTGTATGTATTGTAGACCTAGAGTATGTTCATGGATTACGAACTACTACCGATGTATTTTTGTGTGGGAAGGACAAATGATTTTAAAAGGTTTCTGACCGAAAATCACTTTTCTATCAGCGTTGTGAGTTCGAAGCCTACCAGAATTACGAATGTGTGTCTGCCATACACACTTTCCTACTTGTCGGTTGCATATTAGAGTGATTATATTAAAATTTAGACTCTTTAAATAGCGAGATAATTGTCTAGGCTTCTCAATCTGATTAAAATCCTGTGTGACAGTAAATTTGACAGGCACCAGTAAGGTGTCATCTTCCGTGATCTTTTTTTCTGACCAATTGAATAAACGCTTCAACGATTGGCATTTAAGGTTTACAGACCCTGAAAAAGAATCTACAATTTCTAGCCATACAGAATGCACCAAAGGACAAGGTTCACTTTGTTCATAAATCGGCCCCAATTTTTCAGAAAAATGAAGTGTCTTTTCAAAAAGAATTGGTCATTTAAAATGAAAGAATGACATCTCAACCTTCTGAAAAGTGATTTTTTTCAATGAAAAATCGTAAATTTGTACGTCTAAATCGTCGTCAAAGTAAGGGTAGTTTGGTCTTTTTTGCGGATTTTGCCTATTTTGCCAGCCTTCTGATCTAAAGTTTTAATAGAGCGCAGCCCTTGCCCAAGCTAAAGAGAAAATAAATCTATGTTAAAATAAATTGCACATCGGTCTGAATGGTTACTTTGAAGGGCGAGTCTTGCGGCCTAAGGGTAAAAAGAAAAAATTGATACATTTTTCCGAGTCGGGTAAGGGTTGTTGCTATGCGACGTCACTGCACAACTTCGTACCGCGTCATTTCCCACGTTTCTACTTTCGATTTAGAACCCGGAAAATCACAACAAACGATGGAAGCAAACTTTCTGTACCTTATTCGTCACAAAATAATCGTCAGAATGTATTCATAAGGTTTGATAATAAGCCTAAAACAAGTGATACCAGTGCTTATGATCGGGAACTGTATGAAAAATCGAAACATTCTCAGTGGTATAGTTTTCGGACGTTCAGCAGTTCGGATATGATCGGCTTCACTTTCTCAACAAAACATTCTCCAGAGTTCGACATTGATTAAACTTCCGATGCATACTATTGGACACTTGATATCACAACCAGTCATGCATCCGATCGGCAAACATCGTTGACGAATCGAATCAGCAGGAATGCAGGATTAAACTTAGTTGCAATAATGTAACCGAAACAATTTTGAATTTTGATCTGGGTTTCGGTTACAATTCCTTCCTATTCATTGCAATGGAGCAGGTGCTGGAATGATTCATTCCAGCAAGTTTAGCATAGTCAAACTTCAAAATAAAGCTATGGAATGTAGTAAGAATGTTACCTGACAACAGGTTAACTATTTTTCTGTCAATCCAGCATAGTTTAATGCTGAAATCACTTTCAAATAAAGTTCAATTCAATTTTGAAGCGGAGTACCCACCCATTTTATTCTACTGAGACTTGAATTTTCCCTTGGATGAAATAACTGATAACAATTCTTGTTGATACTTTTTAACTTAATATCTGCCATGGAATATCTTTTTATGGGATACACATCTGATTAGATATGTTAGTATTAAAAAATTTATGCAAGAAAATGTGTTTTCCACTCTTTTGTCTTGCTCCACAAGAAGGAATAGGGTGGACTCGTAGCCACAAACCAATACCCATCATCAAGTTTGTGGCTACGATATCGCAGCTAGATTAAACTTAAAAACAAACATGGAAAAGGATTCCAATGTAGGACACTCCGACAGTCTGATTGGATGTTTTTACATGTCAAAATAACTCGATGTGGTGAGTGATATTTTTATATCCTGCTTTCTCAACTTGTAGTTTATTCTCTTAACCATTTCCCAAATAAGACATAATTTTGGCACACTTAAAACAATCTTGAAAAAGCTTGTGAGGAAACATTGAAGCAAAAGAGGAAGATTCTGATAACTTGCATTTTATATTCTTACTTCAATATTTTGTGCAATATTTTATAAATGAACTTGAAATCATTATTGTCATCTAGGCCTACACCAGCTTCCAAATTGAATCAATGCAATTATTGGCAATGAATTTTGTGCTAAAAATAGACTTGGTTTACCGTAATGTATTGATAAACTGTCGGTGTTGTTACAATATCTCGTAACTACCGCTCAAGTCAAGCCGTAATTACGAGATTTATGATAACACCCACGAAATACGGTTGTTTGTCCGAAATTACGTCACGGTTAACAGGATAAAATCGTTCCCTATTTGTCCAGGCTTTTTGTACATGTCAAAATGTTAGATGTTGTTCATTTTTGATAGCAGCAGAATCTGGCAATCATTATACCTGTCTTTTTACTCCTTTAGAGATCTCTATCATTCTTTTGTCATACTCATACAAATTCTCATTTACTTTTGATTTCTCTTTACAGAAGAAATGAACCACATCTATAACAAGCCCAATTTGTTTGGATGTAGAGGTGAGATGACATGGTAAACAATCTGGGATAAGACTGGACATATGTCTACTGTAAAAGCTGTTGTATTCGGGCTAATCAGAAGAATTTGACACACAGTTGGAGAAGTGATGTTAACTAATAATCATTCTTTCTAATCATAACTGACTTTACTAGACATTCATTATTGAAAATAACAATGCGTGTGGTATTATAGATCATATAGTTTTGTCTTGGATAGGGTTAAACCATGATCAACTGTAAATCTCTCTGGTAAATGAAGTCTTTCTGAGCTAGTATCTGTGAAGGTGGTCTTTGTTGCATTTAAGACCCAATATGGATCCTGATCAGACTTCATATATGTAATGGGATCAGGGGCCTGTTTCATCATAACATTTAAGACATATTTTTGACTTACCAATGTCTTAGATAACGCTTAAAACAACAACCATGTAACACTGGTCTTGATAAATTGGAGATACGCGTTTCTTGCCCTAAACTTGTCGTAAGTCATTGTTAGGACAAAAATACGTCTTAAATGTTTTGATGAAACTGGCCCCTGGATCATACAATTTTTTTTATATAAATGCAGCTTTAAGATTTCTTTTTAGCATGGATCATCATACAGAAGCACCAGCTGTAGGTGCTCATTGAAATTTTCATAGAAATGATAAAATTCAACGAAATAGCTAAGTGAAAAATTTGGAATTTGCAAATAACATTGACAATTTAACTTTTACATAGACTAATTCAATTGTTTTTTGTAGAGCCAATAATTGTTTTATAAATAGATCATCCAAAGTGAATAACTTTGGAAAATATTTGATATTTCAATTGTAAAACTGTTAATTAATCTATTTCCAAACATTCTGATATTCACTTATTCATGTAAAAAATATGCCTATTTTGAAGTTATAAAGTTATAAAACAATTTTAAAAGACTAGGAATTGCTGATGATCAGTTTCTTTCCTACTTTAACCCTTTCCTGAGCAAGACCATGTTTTGACACCTCTAAGAAATAGGCTTGGGAATTCATTGAGGCAAAAGAAGACAATTCTGATAAGCAGCATTTTCTCCTTTTGCCTCAATATTTTCTGGACCCTACCATAGTTAATTCATGTTTTCTGAAGCAGCTATCAAATTTGAACAGTCTAAATTTCAGCTGTTTTTAGCTCACCTGAGCACGAAGTGCTCAAGGTGAGGTATTGTGATCTATCAATGTCCGGCGTCCGTCTGTCCGTCTGTCCGTCACGGCGTCAACAATTTCTTTAAACGACATCTCCTCCTAAACTACTGGGTCAAAATCAACCAAACTTGGCAGAAATGTTCCTTGGGTGGTCCCTTATAAAAATTGCTAAAATTATTGAAATCCATGAAAAACTCTGGTTGCCGTGGCATCGGAAAATGGGAAATTTCACAAAAGCTCAACAATTTCTTTAAACGACATCTCCTCCTAAACTACTGGGTCAAAATCAACCAAACTTGGCAGAAATATTCCTTGGGTGGTCCCTTATAAAAATTGCTAAAATAATTGAAATCCATGAAAAACTCTGGTTGCCGTGGCATCGGAAAATGGGAAATTTCACAAAAGCTCAACAATTTCTTTAAACGACATATCCTCCTAAACTACTGGGTCAAAATCAACCAAACTTGGCAGAAATGATCCTTAGGTGGTCCCTTATAAAAATTGCTAAAATTATTGAAATCCATGAAAAACTCTGGTTGCCGTGGCATCGGAAAATGGGAAATTTCACAAAAGCTAAACAATTTCTTTAAACGACATCTCCTCCTAAACTACTGGGTCAAAATCAACCAAACTTGGCAGAAATGTTCCTTGGGTGGTCCCTTATAAAAATTGCTAAAATAATTGAAATCCATGAAAAACTCTGGTTGCCGTGGCATCGGAAAATGGGAAATTTCACAAAAGTTCAACAATTTCTTTAAACGACATCTCCTCCTAAACTACTGGGTCAAAATCAACCAAGCTTGGCAGAAATGTTCCTTGGGTGGTCCCTTAAAAAAATTGCTAAAAGAATTGGAATCCATGAAAAACTCTGGTTGCCGTGGCATCAGAAAATGGGAAATTTCACAAAAGCGCAACAATTTCTTTAAATGACATCTCCTCCTTAACTTCTGAGTCAAAATCAACCAAACTTGGCAGAAATGTTCCTTGGGTAGTCCCTTATAAAAATTGCTAAAAGAATTGAAATCCATGAAAAACTCTGGTTGCCGTGGCATCAGAAAATGGGAAATTTCACAAAAGTTCAACAATTTTTTTAAACGACATCTCTTCCTTAACTTCTGGGTCAAAGTCAACCAAACTTTGCAGAAATGTTCCTTGGGTAGTCCCTTATAAAAATTGCTAAAAGAATTGAAATCCATGAAAAACTCTGATTGCCATGGCATCGGAAAATGGGAAATTTCACAAAAATTCAACTATTTCTTTAAACGACATCTTCTCCTTAACTTGTGGGTTAAAATCAACCAAACTTGGCAGAAATGTTCCTTAGGTGGTCCCTTATAGAAATTGCTAAAATAATTGAAATCCATGAAAAACTCTGGTTGCCGTGGCATTGGAAAATGGTAAATTTAACAAAGCTCAACAACTTCTTTAAACGACATCTCCTCCTTAAATTCTGGGTTAAAATCAACCAAACATGGCAGAGATGTTCCTTGGGTGGTCCCTTTTAAAAATTGCTAAAAGAATTGAAACTCATGGAAAACTATGGTTGCCGTGGCATTGGAAAATGGGAATTTTCGCAAAAGCTCAACAACTTCTTTTAACGACATCTCCTCCTTAACTTCTGGGTCAAAATCAACCAAACTTGGCAGTAATGTTCATTGGGTGGTCCCTTATAAAAATTGCTAAAAGAATTGAAATCTATGAAAAACTCTGGTTGCTGTGGCATCAGAAAATGGGAAATGTCATAAAAGCTGATCATTTTCTGTAAACAACATGTCCTCTGAAACTACATGGCCAAACTCTTCCCTGGGACAACAATGCGTAACATATGCAAAGTTATTTGGCATTATTAAAACATAACTCAGGTGAGCGATTTAGGGCCCTCAGGGTCCTCTTGTTGAAAGGGTTAATATTCTTGAAGCTTTTGTGATAATTGACTCAATCAGTAGCTAATCCATTCCCACATAATGACACTTTTTGACACTACTACAAAGGCTTTGGAAACATTGTGGAAAATGAAGAAATTGCTCATGACAATTACTTCATTTCCCTCACTGTTTTCTATCTAGAAAGACTGAGAAAGCTAAACTTTCATTCACTTAAAGTTGTCATAAGCAACATTTTTGAATTTGGACAAGCTTAAACTTTTGCTGTCTGGTAAAGTATTAAGGATTGAGGTCTTGAATCTGGGTTTTGCCAATGTCTGGCATTAGACATTTGTCTCTCAAATGTGAATGAGTAATAATGAATTGTCTGCTTGGGATGAGCAACTATGGTAGTGGATCAGAGTGGATGTTTTGTTTGCAATGTTGTTAAAATTGCCAGGAACACATGGTTAGGTCATCAGCTGGCTCAATAAGACTGATAAAAATCGATGTTGCTTAACCCTTCCCAAACAAGAACAAGATTTGACGTCCCTAATGAAAAGTCTATAGAAACATTGAAACAAAGGAGGAAAATGATGATAACATACATTTTAATCTTTTGCCTCAAGATTTTCTGGGCTTTATTCTACCAAAATCACATCTTTATTTACATCAATTTTGTGGTTTCAATTTGGAACTGTCTAATTTATGTCTTTCGGAATGGTATAAACTCCATACATTCAACCAGTTCTTTTAACCCTTTCCCAAACATGACTTGTTTTGATGCCCCTTATCAAGTTTTTTCTATGAAAGCATTAAGGGGAATTAGGAAAATGCTGATGACCAGCATTTTCTCCCTTTCCCACACTACTTTTAAGGCTATAGTATGCACACTTTCTAAATTCCCTTATACTTATTTAGTTGTGTTCAATATTTTCCTATTTGGAATGTTAACTTTGTTTTTTAGGAAATATTAGGTTCTAAACTTGAAAAGATCCAATTTCACACTGATCCACATTTAGTTTCAGACTAGAACAGCCCAGGAAGTCTTTGAAACTTTTTATCTCACCTGAGTACTTCTGTTGTGGTCACTCACTGTCCATTGTCCATCTGTTCACAATTTGTTGTTTTCATTCCACAAGTTTTATTAAATCTTGACCAAAATCTGTCTTACCATGTATGACCGGCATAATTTCTTGAGAAAGTCATTTTTCGTGAAATTTGGAAAATTTGACCTTGAAAAATGACCTTGAACTGGATGAATGACCTTGACCTGGATGAATAACATTGACTAGTTTCTTAAAAGAAAGGCCTTTCCAGTTACATCACATTTGAGAAATATGAAAGCCATAAGCTGTTTCACTTCAAAGTTATGACAAATTTCAATATTTGATTGCCATTTTCTGACAAAGAGTTGCCATGGAAATACAATAATCATGTTGTCAAATGTGTTGGATTTCCACTTTTATTCTTAAAAAGTAACATTTGCTCCATGACAGAAGCTGCATCTCACCATGATAGATTTATAGATTTTACATTATTTTGTCCTATCAAATGATCTACAAACTTTTTGGTCAATTTAAAGGTATTTGCAAAATTTGGCTTTGAAAAATGACCTTGAAAAATGACCTTGACCTTCACAAATGACCTTGACTTGCTGCTCAACAGATAGACCCTGTCTGTGTCATCACTTATGCAAAATATGAAAGCAATATGTTGCATCATTTCCAAGTTATGGTCAATTCTGTGATTTAAGTGTCATTTTTTGACATACTGTTGCCATGGAAATACCATAATTACCATGAAAATATACAATATTTCACGCCTGCACATTTCCAAAACTTTCATATATTATTACTGTTATCATAAACATGTTATTGGATACGAAAAAATCTGTTATTTCTTAGAATTCACGATTAATTTGTGTATTACCTGTGTCATTGTAAGGGAAATTACAAATATGGTTACCATGGCAACCATGAACGTCCTGTGTGTGTGTGGTTCGTATGTTTTTGCGAATACGGTGCTTGGAGTGATCAAATATCAAAATTTCAGTAAAATTTGAGTTGGGGCCATTTTTAGCCAAAAGTGAACCTTGTCCTTTCACACACTTGTAAAAAGACTTCACATAAGTTGATTCACCGTGCCGGATTTCAAGATTATGCTTCAAGAGGAAAATAATTTACAAATATCATTTTACTCTATATTCAATATGCAAGGGAGCAATTCATAAATTTTTGTTAAATATTTCGATAAGTATGCATTAATTCAAAATTCTAAACCGCGCAGAATGCTTATGTTTGTATTTGGAATGGAAATGTAACACAATTTAGGAATTATTTGCACTTTTCAAATTTCGCCTCTGGCTCTTTGGTGCTTTTGAGGGGTTGGATATCTTAATTCGAAAACTAGGTCACGATGACGTCACATTTCAGCGTAGAACCACGTGTTTGCCATGGAAAAGTATAAGTAACACGTCACACTAAAGGGGACATAATGGGAAGTCCATAAAACATAATTTAGAGAAATAAGTCAGACTAAAAAGGCGTCAAACAGCTGTAGCAATTGGAAAATTTAGATGTAAGATTTGAAAAAAAAATAATAATCAAATGTAAGATATTATACAATTCTATCTAGGTTAAAAGAAAATGGAAAAAAAACCTTCTACAATAAGGCCCCTTTTCCAATAACACAGCATCAGATTGAGAAGCAGAGAGAAAAGTTTCTTGACAGAATTTCACGAAGTTCATATTGAAGTTTCGTCCAATTTGGTGCGAGAATTGTGGAGATTTTGCTTCGGGCAGACTTAAAGATTTAGACGCAATGATATCATACATTAAGTCCCCTTTTCCAATGACAGGATTTTTGTACATGAATCATTCAATAATTAAACTACAGAACATCTCATTCATCATTGAAGAACAAAATTTCATTAAATTGTGTCCATTGAATGAAGCGAAATTAGAGAAACACCAATTTCTACATTAAGGCCCCCTTTTCTGTGACGTAGCCTCAAATTAAAAAAAAAAATGAGAACACAGACTCAAAATGTATTTCAGGGATTACACATGTGAAGTTCCATTGTATTTGGCCCAAAGGTTGCTTAGATATGACTGTAGACGGACGGACAGACAGACGGACAGACGAAAGGACGGACGCACGGAAGGATAGCAAGGCGACAAAGTGCTCCCCGAGCATAATAAACACTGATGTGATTTGAATCGATATACATGTGGGGTATGTTAAATTAGCAAAAAGCCAGATGGGGGTCAGTATTTTATATACTGACGGCCATAAGAAACGCCTCAGTCCTATCAAATATCAGATTTTTCAGTTTATTTGATTTGAAATTACAGAACTCATTTCCATCTGTAAATTTGATTATCTGGTGTTGAAAAATGATTGTAAAGAAATTATCAAATTGTTACAGTTTAGAAATATAGCACATTTAAACAGAGCGGTACCAGAATTTCCATTTAAAAATCAGTTGCACGTGGTTAAAACTTTACTTTCGACAATAACAGGTGTCGTAAAACTTGTTATTTGGCGTTCAAAGTTAGTGAATACTACATGCGACGTCGAGCCCAACGTCATAAACACGAAACGCATATGACGTTGACGTGAAAAATCTTCTCATATAACAGGCGTTATCCGAGGTCTATCTGACTTTTGCCGATTTGCAAATGTTTCTGTCACTCTAACTCGTCATCTAAGAAGCCTAATTGCGCAATGCAAGACGTCAAAACGTCCGACGGCTTGTTTTTTAGTTTCTCGTATTCAAAAATGACTCATATACGAGCTCTATTTTCCGAACAATGTATCTGTTTCAAACGTTACTTGAAACAACGTAAAATGCAATGAAACACTTATTTGACCACCACAGTAATCGACTACTCCACACAACGTCGATCCCAACTTCACAAACCTGAAACGTACATGACGTTGACGTTAGGAATTTTCTCGTTTTAAAGGCGTTACACGAGATCCAGTTGAGCGTGACCGATCGATAAACGTTCGCGAAACTCAAACGCGTCGATCAAGACTCCGAATCGAGACACACAATGTGTTAAACTGTCTGGCGACTTGTTTGTGTATTTCTCGCATTCGAAAATGGCCATACCGTGAGCTCCCTTTTCAGAATTTAGCCTTTGCATCCTTTAATACGGATGTTTAATAAGAAAATCTTTGAATTCCTGATTGCCTATCCACTTACACATGTTACTGTGTAAAATGAGACCAATTTCATCACATGACAAATAAACACGAAGCGCACGTAGAAAACGTAACCAGTCACCGGAAATGAGCATCATGATGAATAGAAACGCATATTTGTTCATTTGACGTAACTGTTGGTCAAAAATATTATATACAGCATATATTTCACTAATATTGTAATAGGCTTAAGGAAAATAATGACAAATTTCACTGAGGCGTTTCTAATGGCTGTCAGTATAGATAAAATTAGGGAGGGGGGTCGTTATTTTACATGGGGGTCAGTATTTTATAGAAAGGGGTCAGTATTCTACACTGAACAGATGTTCTAAACCGCCACTTTTCAGAACAGATTTTTTGGTGTAAATGAAAAACGAAAAGTACGTTTGAAACAATATTATGCACATTAGATTTTGTGATCACTAGCTATCGATTTAACGCGGTACAGTCAAAATCAAAACAAAAACTTTTTGTGTAAAGAGGCTTTGATATAAAACCGTTTTTGCACGTGGCGCACGATATGATGAGTTAAATTGCACAACATTTACTTTAGCATTACTTCATATTGATCGGACATGCCGATTTTTCAAAGAAAGGGCAACTAAATGGGCCGGGTGTCCTTCGGTGATATGGGTCGTACTGTGGGGCTTATCAGGAGTGACGTCATTATGAATAAGGCATGTACCCTTGTCAGTGACGTATGCATGTTTCAAAAGGTAGCTCGTGATACTACTAAATGCATTAACTGTTTTCCGATTGCCTTCTGTATTTCGAATTTTACGGACACCAAACCGTGTCAAAGTGCACCACAGAGCATGGCCTTCAGAGTCCACCATACAAAACATTATTAGTTCACATGTGTATTTTCTGACAGATGACATGTCTCTTTCACGAGTTCAGCATGCCAGTAATGGATGTTTGACGTGTGTTTGCTAATAGAGAGGATTAAATTTTTATTCATAAACTGCATTTTAGCGTTCTTTTGGCGCGTATTATATTCCATAGAACACAATAAAGCATTCAAAAGTGATGATATGCCGACATTATTCTTAAATGCATTGGTTATTTTCATGTTGCTTCTTTCTAACGAGTAATATGGCCCCAAAAACCTTGTCAAAATGCACCACAGATCATGATCCGTACAGTGTACCATACAAGTTATTGTTATTCCAAATGTACCGTTCTTGACGAAAGACATGACTTTCGAATCGGTTATGCATATCATTAATAGGTCCTTGACGCCTGTATGCTTCTGGAGAGGATGCAAAGTTATGTTTACAAACTGGATTTTTTTGTTCTTTTTATAGCACGTATTGTATTCCGTAGAACGCCATCAAAGAATTCATTAGTGAGGACTGACCGACATTTTTGTTAAGAGTCAACAAATATCACTCAGATTTGATTCGCAGATTAGTTCAAATCGGAGAAATGCTCCAATGTAATCAAAAGACGTTACAATAAGTTTTGGCACAAATGCCAGGCAACCGGAAGTGTGGCAGACTTACCTAGGCTACTGAAACGTCTGGAAGGACACCTTAGTACTTCCCAGATAGCTGCAACTGAATGATGGCTCGTTGTCAATCAGAGTTATTGACGCAGAGTAATGTCACATCCCGTACTTACAGTTTACCTTTCTGATGTGAAAATGTAGACTTGACAGTGACCCTTTTCAATTTTCGATTTAGTCATGTTATTGTCAAAAGGCATCAATGAAATTTTGACATCTTCTGTGAAGATGGTTAATCTTTATCATTTGAAAATTTCAAGCCCTTATCTAAAATATTAATGGAGATATATATAGTTACATGCCATGGCGGTTTAGAAGATCTGTTCAGTGTATATAGAATAGTGACCGGGGGTCAGTATTCTACGAGGGACGTTCAATTAATTTTGGAACTGGGATTCTATAAGCCATAGTTATGTCGCAATTCAATTTTAAGTTTCTTCAACCCTTAGAAGTAACCCTCTTTGACACCTGCACACTTCTTAAGTTCTGAGATTCATTACTTATATGCCAATAAATGGACCTCTTTTGGAACACCTCGCAGACACTGGAAAATTGCACTGCATATGGAGTATGAAAGCCTATACCGACGACCGGAGGCTTTTTTCGTCATCATGGGGAACACAAAAAAGCCACACGTGATTAAGCCCGGCTATAAGGGCGGATGAAGACGCTGTGCAGTATATGTCTCGTTCAGGAAGTCTTGGACAAGATGACACCCGTGGAAGGCTCGGCTGTCATGGATTTGGTGCACGCCTCTTTAGCCGGTCCTAGACCTGCTCTTTTCGTGACATTTCTTTACTTTGGCCGACATACATTTCTTGTATGAATGACCGGCGATAGATGTACTATTTGAAACAGTAATATGAACAATACACTCGTTACATTTGAAAAATTGCCCCGGACAAAACTTTTGCCGCGCTTTTAATTTTTTTGCTATTACGGACCTTACCTGATCTTTTCGCAGCCATTGCTTGCTAATGTCACGTTATTGGTGCTCATAATAGTAGATTATTGTTCAATCATATGTATAAAGCCCAGAAAGCCCACATTTGTTGCATTTATTGCATTATTTCAAAATATATTTTGCACGGGTGGCTCTCTGTCCATAGGCAGCATGTGAGGGACCCAATGGGCATAAACCTTTCTGTGTTTCAACCCTTTCGTCAAAATCGTATAACATGTCCCCGATGAAAAACCAACTTTATCTGCTATTTCTTGCACATTGAACCATGCCTCTTGTTCGGTCATGTCGAAATCTACAGCACAATTTGCTTTGGTACTAGCTCTATCCTGGTTGCCCGAGAGGGGGCATCATTCAGGCCAGTTTTACCAAATATAATTTTCATTATCTTCCTAAAAACTGACGCATATTCAACGTTCGAATGTCCACCAATCTGATATAGTTCATTATATACATGTGATGCAGATATTTCAAAGCCTATGCGACCTTTTACGTAGACCCGTACATCCTACTTCAGTTCGTTTTCCATTTTGCGCACAGCGAAATATCCAGTGTATATGACTGAACCAACTTAAAAGTTCAATAACTTTTGAAATAGTCAACGAATTTGTCTCAAATTTTGACCAAGTATAGACAGTAATTTCCCCGTCAAATAGTTGCAAGCAAAACTAGTTCTATAGAACCGTGAGGTATGGTGGACCATTAGTACCACTTTTAATTGAACGCCCCTCGTATGGGGGTCACTTCACTACGTTACACCGGCAGCCCGTTTATGCGAAATAGAGCGGCGAAATTTTAAAACAAACTGCAATTTCATTGGTCCAAAAAGTAGGTCGAATACTAAGGAGAAGTAAGTCACGTGAAAGAGAGGGGTAATAACTGTGACCCGTCGCGCTAAAAAGGGACTTTATCTGGATTCCAAAATCCAAATTTTGACAAACTTGTCAGACTCAGCGCTGGTAAACCAGATTCCGTATGCGAAACATGAACATATCCTAGTTGTAAGATAGGGAAAGCATTCAAGATTTAGAAAGTTATATTCAAGTGAAAGGTATCGGCCCTAGTCTGGCTGCGCGGACTGCTCAGACTGACCACGGTCGATATTTTTCACAATTCCTATAAGGTCCCTTTTAGCACGATGGATCACACATATGTAGTGTATCAGCATCAAACGATTTCTCTTCTTGTATCTATTTATCCGAAGCTTCATACACATGCATCAAAACAACCAAAAGAAATTGTGATCATCAGGCCATAAAAACTGTGCTATTGCTTAATATTACTTCCCAAAAATGCAAGATATGTAGGTCGACAAACCCTATCGTTTTTCTTCTCTAGTAGAAAACCGGTTTAAAAACAATTAATCATATTAAATGAAATGACGAATGATTTTGAATTGAGATTTTAGAGATCATTTTTGCAGTTTTGACTGTAAGTTGTTATGTTCATTTTCTACCTAAAATGTAAGGGCTAGAGGTCATGAAATTCCTATTATCTTACTTATATTGGGAATAAATACTGAAACTTCGGCTCAAGAGTGGTTTCAAACAGGGCGTGTTAACGTTGTTTTGATTTTGATTATCCAAATAGTGATACTACTAGTATTCTTTTTCAGTAGAACCCTTGTTTGGACTTCTTTTATTGATAAAACCGCACAGTCTTGTAAATACTACAGTTGGCGCCACATCGTATAGCATGTGTTTATGTTTTGTTTAACGTTCAATTACATTTGAACAAAATATAAACATATACGATGTGGCGCCAACTGTAGTTATTTGAATGCAAAAATATGTATTTATCATTTTCATCACTGTGTGCTTTGCAGATCTTACAGTCTAAGTAAAAAACAACCGTGTGTGAAAATGAGAGGATTGGGAGTGCTTATACTGTTAACCGTTATGGTATTTTGCTTTGCCAAGAAGCGACCAACTACCACATGCCTTCAACCAGAAACACACTGTGGGGATAACCTATGTTGCTGTAACGGCAAAATAAAACAAGCGAAATGTTCATTGCTTGGTGACAAACTTGCGTACATACCGAAGTTACCGGAGAACACAACAGTGCTTTTTATATCTCACAACAACATCATGGTGTTGTCCAGGGAACTCCTTGTAAACGTTAGCAGTCTATCACTATTACAACTTGACTTAGTGGATAATAATATTCAGACATTGGCACCGGATACATTCGGTGATTTTAAAACAATTAAACATCTAAAACTAGACCTTAGCAAAAATCTACATATCAACAAAACTGAGCTGTCTATAGCACTTGGAAGTATCCCCAAGTCGATATATCTGCATCTGTATATGCAATCCATTGGACTATCACAAATCCCTCTCGATTATTTCTTGCCAATGAATGGATCCCGAATACGAGAAATATATCTTGATGGAAACTTGTTGAAGTCTGTGAATGTGGCCTCGTTTCAATATATGTTGTACCTAAAGAAACTCCAACTGGAAAAGAATCTAATTCAAAACTTTGATGCGTCATTCGGTCATCAAAGACTCGTGTCAATCGGTTTAGCAGGTAACGAGATCGCGCGTCATGCGCCACAATTTTGCTCCAAAGAGACTATTAATCCGTACCCGTATTTGCTGAAGCTGGACTTAAGGAAAAATTTCATAAGTGATTTAAAACCAACTAATTGGAACTGTCTTAAACCCTTACAGACGTTAATTTTAACAGCAAATGTTATACGTAAGGTGTCAAACAACACGTTTTCAAGGCTACCCGATTTGAGAGAATTGTATCTTAATGAAATGCTGAATAGCAACATGAAGCTCGAGACACTCGCGTTAAACAGTTCTAGTTTAAAGAAACTAAAGCTGGACAGAAATAACATGGTTTTCAAGAGAGGTGATATAAAAAAAAGTTACTTCAAAAATTGTCCAAACGTCACATATTTGGATATCGGTAACAATAGATTTGTCGACGTTGACTATTCAAATATCACATACTTTCTATCTTTCCTTCATAAATTGGAATATTTATCAATGGTTAGATGTCGTCTGCATGCAATACCACCAGGATTATTCCATTCGTTACCTAATATCAAATATCTCAATCTGGATGGAAATGGGATCTCTTCATTAGACGGAGCTTTCATCGAGGCTAGAAATCTTTCTACGTTTTCCGTTGATGGAAATAATATTAAGTTGATAGGACCTGATACATTTCCAGACAATGTTCTAAGGACTATCCGGACAGTTGTACTTGCAGATAACCCGTTTGAATGTACTTGTAAACTTCTTTGGTTTCGTTCAGCAATTGGCCATAACGGTATACTACCAGGAACAAATGTGACCTTGGCAAGCTGGCCTCGACGGTATAAATGCAGTTCTCCACGTGAATTGCATGGGAAATGGTTGATTAATTACAGACCGACAGAGGAATCATGCCGAGAGAGTAACTTGATATACATAATAGTTTCTGTGCTCGGTACACTGCTGTTTCTAACAATCGTGATCACACCTGTTGCGTATAGGTATCGATGGTATATCAGCTATTGGTTATACAAGAGAAAACACCACGAAGTAGATCCCGAGAGACAACCATTGCTACAAGATCATGCACCTTACACATACGTCATATATAACGACGAGGACCATGAATATATTCACGGAGCGTTCCGAAACCTAATCGAGGGCCAGTTTGGTTTCAAGTTATTTATATGGCATCGTGATGCAGAACTGGGTGGTTCTAAGGCAAACGTTATGTTTGATGCCATTCATCGGAGTAAGCATGTGATTGCAGTTGTATCGAAATATTTTATGGCTGATAGCTGGTGCGAGTTTCAGCTCGATGTCGCGAAAGGGCGTCAAATTGAAATCCAGAAGGAGTTTCTCACTCTAGTTATATTAGAAGATGTTCATAAAGCCATTGTGAAAAAGTCCTGGTGCGTCAAATTAACGAGATTGGAAACCGTGTACTGGTGTGCCGATGAACAAGACATACGAAGGAAGGTTTTCGATCAGCAAATAAACAAAAGACTAAAGGCATCAACAAGGGGAAGGACTCTAGATGAGTAAGAAGCAAGGAACAAATGCAAATTTTATATTAATGTTTTGTCTATCAATAGTTTTAGAGCCTTCATTTATTTACAAGTCTTTTTAGAGACATCTTTGGTCAAATAGCTGAAATGTATGCTATGGCAGATGGAAAAAATGTACTCTTCGCCTGGACGAGTTTCTCTTATTCCACGTAACATGAGACTTGATCGCCTAGCTCTTGCTTAAGCATTGATACTCCTTTATTTTAGGGTTTTAATGCAGCGTTTAGATTGAGAGTTTTCATCCTTCAAAATGCATACCCTGTGCTTTAGATTTGTTGTTGTATGCGACGTCAAAGATGGACAACAGTTCTTTATAGCTTTTCGTGGCCAGTCGTGTTTATAGGTGGTTGCGTAGATAAACTAAAGGCACGTTCCCATTGCCGACCAAATCAACTCGATCAAGCGATCGAATACAGATCGAGTTTGGTCTGCAAGGGTGATCGGGAGCGGTCGAGGTGATCGAAATTGCTCTGCATCGCTCGGGCTTCCTACTCCAGTTTTTCTGACATGCAAAAACAGTCGAGTGCGATCGAGTACAAAAATGATCGAGAAGCGATTGTGTATTGATCGGGTAGAAGATCGACTTTGTCGAGAATCAATCGGGTCTCGAGATCGAGTGCGATCGGGTAGATAATTTGTATTCCAACCTGCACCGAACGTGCACTCGAGTACCTCGACTTGTACTCTAGTAATTTCTGACCACACCCCGATCAACCCAACCTCTGGTTCATCTGTTCACTCGATCAAATCGGGTGAAGAGGTCGGATTTCATCGACTAGAGATCGAGAAATAGTCATATGGTCGGGTTCGATCGAGGACATTTAAGCGATCGTGTAGATCGAGTTGATCCGCTGCCATATAGCAGTTGGAAGCACACGATCACCTCAACTTGTACATGTACGAGTTATTCCCGACCGCATTCCCGATCAACCTGACTTCTGTTCCAACTGTTCATCCAATCAAATCCCAATCAAAGATATCGACTTGATCACAAACAATCTCTACTCGAGTGATTGTCGATCAGCTCGATCTTCTATACGATCGATACTCGAGCGACTTCCCGATGTGTTTTCTACTCGATCGCTACACGGATTTGTTTTACGTGTCAAAACAAATTAGCAGGATTACCGATCGATGCAGACCAAACTCGACCACCTCGACTATTCCCGATCACCCATGCCGACCGACCTCGACCGGTACTCGATCGCTTGGTCGAGAATGATCGAGTCAATTTGATCGGTAGTGGGAACCTAGCATTATAGACAAAACGTCAACCTCTTAATAACGTATAAAAATTCGTAAATATCTTGGTGTTTATTACGATGTAAACTTATTAAGGTCAAAACATTCACTTTTGATCCTACAAATATCTCTTTCATCCGGCAAATATTAATTTTCGCTAGACCAATTTTCGCCCGATTAATATCAATTTATGTCCGAGGAATATCAATTTCTTCTACGTACTAGTATACCAATTTTTGTCCGACGAAGTTTTTATTTTTTACACTTGTGGTGCGCCATTTCTACGAATTCTCATTTGGAATAATGTCTATGATGACATCTACGTGTATTCAACGACAGTAAATGTAATCTTGCAAATGAGCAAAATATCAATCGCTGTTGTTTCCAACGTTGTTCCTTCACTGACGCCCTTGTCAATTAGGATGGTATCAGTAAGACACACTCTGGCGGTCAATCCATCCTTGTCTTCAACGATATCAAACTCGAGGTCATACAGAATTCTCTCTGTTAGGTTACTCTCTAGATACGACCTATCTGGTCCAAGTATGAACTCGTCTGATCGCAGCTGGATTTGGTCGCAGAAGAATAATTTCTTGAAAATAAGGTCTTCTCTTATGATACTGGGATTACGAAACAGCCATTGCCATTCCATGAGTTCGCATTTAAATTGGTTTTCTTTTGGTAGGTGTGTGGGTAGATTCTTCTGCCAAGATGGTCGATATACCGGAGGACTGCCAGGTATCCAAACTATTCTATATTTGAAAAGCGACTGTGTCAAGTTGTACGTTTTCCCTTTCCATTCAAATAGCCAGGGAGATCGAATTGAATTTTGTATTTCATCATAAATATCTTTTGTGTTTCTGTTTTCCCAAGCAAGCTTTATCTCAGCAAAAGCATCTTCATCGCATTCCGTAATGTTTATCCTATATTGTATAAGATTGACTCTCCATTGCGCTGGCCAGGGGTTGTTTTCTATGATACCTTGTACTAGATGCTTGCCGAATATTTCTTGACTTTCATTGCCCAACTCTATCTTCTCTTTTGGTTTAAGCTTTATATTGACAACCCCTTTAGTTTTAGCCAGGTAGTTTCCAATTAGTTCACAGTCACCATCCTCATTTCGTATCTTTCCAGTAGGACAGTAGATTGTTTTGCAGAGTTTCTGTTCCTTAAATGGAAAAAAGAATATTGGGATTTAACTCCGTTTTCAATGGTTATGGTCATTTTGCGGTGGCTGGAATACCACAATATTCAAACCAAGCCTACAACTACTCTCACAAAGATGATTCACACGGAAAATCAAACTCATCCAAGATCTTATAGTAACCAACTTTGTGGATAAGTTTTATCTTGATTGGTCAATATTTGTAGATGTTAGAGTGGTAACAATGTCAAAACAAGCCATTTTTGACATTCAAGGGCACATAATTTAGGACTTCCTATTACGATCTGATTCAAAATCGTACTCACCCGAGAACTTATGGCCATACATGTCTTGACAAAGTTTGGTTAAAATTAGTCAGTATTTGTAGGCGCTAGAGTAGTAACACCAAAATGTGGACAGACGAACAGACGCATAGACGGGCAGACGGACGCCGACGAACAGAAGACGACTACAATAGCTCACTTTGAGTACTTCGTGCTCAGGTGAGCTAATAACATAGTAATAACTCTACGATATTCTCTGCGTCCTCGATTTTACCATCAAGTCCGTCGCACGTCGGTCTTTTTTTTGGAAAATAAGCCCTCGGAATACCATTGCCTTCAAAGTGGAGGGTTATATTGGTTCTACTACACATATGTCCATCCGTCTTTCTCTCTGATCATGAAATTTTACACCGTTGTTTTCTTTTATCAAAGTAGGTGCCCTATTTTTTGTCAGGAAGGTCAAAAGTCAAAGTCATAATTGGACTCTGTTTAAACTCTTTTCCCATGCTCATTGTCACGAACCCTTTCCCATATAGCACATTATCAGTGACAAGGCATTGATAGGATATATATTTGTCCCTTTGTGCGACAGTTTTAGTTTTTCATATATTTATGATTGTCCAATGACATGGGAATTCCAAACTGTCATATCAAGACGGGTTTACCATAATTATGGCCATAAAGTTCAAAACGCTTATCTTCAGACAATCCCTACCTTATAATTTTGGTCTGTCCCTTTCCGCATGAAGCAAATCTCGTTCTTTGTATTTAAATCAGGAGTCTTATTAATGGTGTGCATTATCTTTGTGTTGAGAATAATGGTTAGCGTGCCATCCGTGACCGTTTTGTCGACGCCTTCGGAACACAATAGCTTGACCGAACCCCGCCTCGTAATTCCACACAGCGAACAAAATGCGTTCTTGTATACGACATTGCTATACACATCAACGGTGGGTGAGTTTAATCCACTTTCGCACAGAGTCTGTACGACGTCGAAGTTCAAGTTAGCTGGATTAAATCTATGCGGAAAAGACAAAGTTTGGCTTGTACATGTGTCTATTGCATCTCTATAGCAGCGTATATCTTTCAAGGCGGCTAGGTCATTGAATATGAAATCAGCGTGACATTGTGACGAAAAGAATCCAGTGTCTAAGAAATTCAGGAAATCGCTCATAGAGTTCCTTATATTTGTTTGTGCTTTGAAGTCGCGGCAGGTTAGGTTCGCTGAAAATGAGTCGACGTTGTTGATTCCGTGACAGCGTGCGCACAGAACATTCTTGTAAATTGCCCCAGTATCTCTAGAAAACACTGGATAATACGGACCTAGAGGTGTTACGTCGATGTCATCGCATGTTGGGTGAAGGACAACTTTTGGAGAGATTCGAATCGGTCTAGTGTCGACGCAGCCCTCCTTTGGTGCTGTAACGATAGTTTTGTAAGCCGGGACTGAACCGCCTATCATTTCTGGCTGACCTAGGCGCGTGTATAAACATTCAGTCAACTTGGTAGCCGGTTGTGGTTCACTGTTAGATTTGTAGTCATCGGGATAGCAGCAATTGTCCTTCTCTTTACAATCAGGATGGCAGGAACATGCTGTAATAGATAGACAATATCAAGTTCAATGCGGTGATAGGTCACCTTTAAAATAAAAGGTGGTGGCACTTTTCTGGTATATGCTGTGACAGAGTCAGATAATCCTAAAACCATTCAAGACAAAAGCTTCATATCAAGTTAATTTTGTTACAAACCTAAATCGTTTGAGCTATATGGACTTCGTTCATTTGAATTGTGAAAGGGGAACTTATTTCGCCAGTGCTACTGCTATGTTCTAGTGTTTGTTGACCCAAGCGGTAACTGAACTGTAAATAATAGCCTGGACGTCGCATTTCCATCTAACAGCTTTTTATGCTCCCTGAAAAAAATTCGGGGGAGCATATAGTCGCCATGCTGTCCGTCCGTCTGTCCGTCCGTCCGTCTGTCAGTCCGTGTGTCTGTCCGTCCGTCCGTCCGTCCTTCCGTCCATAGCCAGATCTCAGCAACCCTTGGACCAATTTCAATGAAACTTCACATGTGAACTCCCTGGGATAATACCTAGGGACCTTTTCCTCCGTTTTTTAATTTGAGGTTGCGTCATGGAACAAGGGGCCTTAGTGTAAAAATTAGTTTTTCTCTAATTTCTCTTCATCTAATGGGCAGAATTTATTGAAATTTTGTACTTATGTAACAAATAGGATGATCTAGACCATATTCTATTAATAATGTGTGTACAAAATAAGCTGTCATAGGAAAAGGGGGCTTAGTATATGATAGTTTTTATTTTGTGACAAGCACATATTCGGGGAGCATAATCCGTCTATGACGGCTCTTGTTTAAACAATGGGGGGATTGGTATGTCGATTGTTTTGATTGTCAGTGGATAGATCGATTCTATATCACGTGCAACGAAGAATTTAAGACAAACAATAGGATGTGGCTCTTTTCTGGTCGTCCATTGGCTTATCGATGGTTTTGATTGCCATCCGGCGTTTGGTCAATTGACGCTTTCATTTCATACATAATGATAAAGAGGTGTCTCAAATCTGCCTACGCATAAATTTTCTTTTAACTTTGCATGGTGATAAAGGATCATATACAAGCTATGAAAATGCAATCAGTATCGCAGATAATCAAAACTGGATTCCAAAAAGCCACCTTGACTTATTCCAAGTAAATTTTGATCGACTTACCTGAAGTAGTTACTGAATTATTTACTATTTTAGATATGGGCAAGACTTTTGTCCATTAGTATATTTTGGGAATTTATTGTGATTATTTTTAATCAATTAATCATTGAAAAATGCATATTTTTCAATAAAATTTGTTAAAAGAGCAAAACTGAATTCCAAATTTAAGTATGTTAGAATTTTTTGTCAAAATTCTATATCATCACAAAAAGATGCTATATATTTCCTCTTACATTGAAGTAAATGACATTTAAATCCAAACCGGCAACAATGTCATTTAATACATTTTATTGATGAAGGTGATACTTTGGTAAAAAAAATATATTCAATGAAAATTTGATTATGCTCCTAAAATCATTTTTATTCGGCAAAATTTACAGTAGCATACAGTGCAACTATAAACCAATATTCATGCTCAAAACACTCATTGGGAAAAAATATAGGTTAAATGTAAATATTACTTTTATTTACAAAATTATATAATATTGAAGCCAAAATAAGCAAACATGTATACATTGCCAATTTCCTTCACTACTTGGTCACGTTGCCTATGCGCTATCATAAGCGACACCATGACATGCAAAAAAGGGTCAAGCCTTATGTTACAAAACGGAAAAGACGCCTAGAACCCGTACGATAAAGCACCCAAAGTGGCCCCTTTAAGTTTTAGTTTATGTAATGATTTTTCCTCTAAAAGCTACTAATGAACTTACATTATAGGAAATGCCGCCTATAAAAGACTGTAAAAGCATTGTATTCTTTTCAATGACACAGTTGAAAGTGTACCTGTTTATTTCAAAACGTTGCCCTATTAGGGTAAAACAGGGTGCGATTATTTCTGAAAATTATTTTTCTAGCAATAGCTTAACCTGTAATGATACACGATTTATTCCATGATGTTATATGGTTAACAAGGGGTTTAGCCGTCAATAGTCCTTAATAGTCACTTGGGAGTTGGATTATCTTTTTCTGATGTATGACGACCTTGTTTTCACTTTTGCATGACAAACAAATGCCATCAGAGAAATCGGTGCTTTTCTCTGATTTGCTTTTTCATGTTTCAAAAGATCCATAGAAAACTCTTGCTTTTAACTTGAACATGGTTCATGACTGACTTGAGTAATTCAGAGCTGAATCTAGGTTTTCACAAAAGTGGGCCAACTCCCCCACCATACTTCAAAATGTGGGCCAACAGGATTTAGCCTTGAGCCACAGTGAATTCAACTTTTTATCGCAACAAATTAAAGTAAGAATTTACCTGTAACGAAATCTATTACATGAAGTTGAAATACCATAATCTTTACTCTTTGTAAGTATTAGCTATTGTCTAAGCAGTCTTTTTTTGATAACTTTTGTCCAAATAACAAACTTTATATGTTCATGTTCTTTAATTTATCGGCTGTTTAAAATATTATATTATTCATAGAAAATGATTACACCAGACTGGTTGAAGCAAATCATTTACACCACAAAAACATTTTTTTCCCATTTGACCATGACCTTGGCCATTTCAATAGTCTCAGGGCTGAAGAAAAAAGGCTCCTTCAAGAAAGCTCCAGTTTAAAAACTTACTTCAACTTCCATCGTAATCATTGGCATAATCCACTATGTACATAATGTGGCTACTACCTTAGACATCTACGCCGAGGAGGATCACTTGGTATGGGGCCGCTTGGTATCATTAAATTCAACCCATTTATGTGATAAAAACTAATTTCAGGCAGAGATTCTTTGTTTCGTCGGCCATCTTGATTATGTGCCGCGATAATAACATATTATTCAGCCCATTCATGTGATTAAAAACTATTTTAACACAGCGTTTCTTCATTTTGTTTGTTTTGACCGCCATTTTGGTTATGCACCGTAATAATTACTAATCATGAATTTCACCGCTGTTTCCCCCTTCATTCAACTTGTTTGGTTTTTTCCGTTTTCGGAGTAAATCTCGAACATAAATTTATTTCATTTGTAAGACAAAAATCGATTTTTTGAGGGGAGATACAAAATACTGTATAAATATAGAATTACAGGGGTTTGTCTGTGATCTGTTTTAGCAACTTTTCAATGATTATGAACTTACGTTATTACGCAATGCTTATTGAAAAATGCGCCAACCTGAAAAAAAAGGCGTGACTTGTCCCGCATGGCCTATCGTTTTTTGCGCCATGCAATAAATTACTGCGGGAATCCCGCAATCCCGCGCCCTAGATTCAGCTCTGAGTAATTTAAGACGAGTTTTATATACATGTACGAGGTACAGTCAAAAAGTTCCCGGACTGTCATTGAATTGTACTAATTCCGACGTATTTACTTCATTTCTTTATTCAAATAGAAACTTTAAGATATAAACTACCTTTTCGACAAGTTTTTGTTGTTTTAGATTGTTAAAAATCAGATTTTTCTAAAACTTTTAAGCATAGTAATTAAGAGTACGGATCACTTTGAAATAACACTTACGCCCGATATTCTCACTATTATTCAAAGGCCCAAATGGTACGAATTACAGGCGCTTTTTCATGCAGCGTCGATATGACATTACATAAATATATTATCAGAGCAAGCTCAAAATTTTAAGGTCGTGGCATAAATATTCTGCGTTTCGTACATATTTTTCGTAGCAATGAATGAAAGTCGACTGAAAACGGGCCGACGTCATCACAGCGTACGGAACAATATCCGCTTTCAAAGTCATGTGAAGGTTTTGATGGGGTCTACGGAAATTCAGAAGTCATTTAATCCAATCAATGGCTGCAAAACATTCTAGGAGAAGTGTGTTTACTTGACACAAAAATTTTCCAAATTAACGGGTTAAAAATAAGCGATGATCTTCGCAGTAAGCGACAAAAGCAATGTTAAAGAAAAAGTAAAGACTGACATTCTCTCGGACCAAAAGAAATCACTCGATGATGTAGCTAACATCGTTGGAATTATTCGCGGTAGAGTTAATAAGATAATTTATACCAAATAAAATATGTCTAAATTGTGCACTGAACGAGAGGAGCGGCTTTAGAGGACGACGCGCAAAAGATCCGCGTTGCGTACTCGACGTTATTTCTTTTGTTACCTAAGAATCCCGCGAACGTTGATATTTATTGGGATTATAATATTATACATATCTATCGTACCGATAAGAAATTATGAACCATAGAGTTTCTAGGCTATGAAAGACTGTCCCACGCGCAATAGTCCTACAACCCTGAATCAGCAAAATGTTATTTCAGCATGTCCTTGTTTAAAGAGATTTCTCGAAGGAAGCGGGTTCGAGTCCAACGATGAGGTTTGGTCTACGGCCAGGTCAGCAGTGTAAGGTTATGACAACGAATTCAATCCCAAACGTTTGATCCGTCGCAATGGGAAGAATTTAGAACAATCCGATTAATATAAGAATTTGAAAAATTGCGAACAGACAAGACTTACTAGATTTCGAATCTGTATACGACGTTATTTAGACGTCGTTGTGTGACGTCAAAGTGATCCGTACATTGTTGGTATATGTTTTTAGAGCCGTAAAATATCAGGTTTTATATATTTTACAAATACAAATATCATACGTACTTATCAGTCCTGATTTTCTCTTTTCATTGATATAATTACTTTCAAAATCCTAACGCGTTCAGTTCACATAAAACGGCAGTCCGGGAACTTTCTGACTGTACCTCGTATAATTTCATCTCTCTCTTGTATAAAAGTGCACCTTGGACAAGATCTAATGTATCCCTGGACAAAAACATTTTAACCAACTTTAAAGTCCACCCTGTAGCAAACTTACATACAAAAATTTGAAACGTTGTTGCCATGTAAAACAAACAGAGCGTATTTTCATGAGATCAATTGTTGCCCCTTTAATGCAGTCACGACAATCAAAGTTTTTGACAAAACGAAATTCTGATAAACAGCGTTGTACTGCCTTTACCCAATGGTACTTTCTATCAAGTTTGAAATACATTTAAAGATTAGATTGGGAGAAAAATAATTTTTGAGAAAATGCCACCAGACAGACAGACACACAGACAAATGACAGAAATGGCCGAAAAAAATTTCACATCTTGATTTGTCCTGAGGTGAGCAAAAATAACACGAACAGTAATCAGAACATTTGAAAACGTCATTTTTTTTTTAAAAGAAATTCTTAAATAGATCTATGTCCATTCTGTGAAATGCGTACCATGCAGGTAGAAATTCCAAAAACAACCTGTTACCGGTTTAAGTTTTTGTTGAAATTTCCCAATAATCATCAGCAAATATGTGGACAACTTGAACATAATTTTCATATCTTGACAAAAACTGGAACAGAGTAAATTTTAGAACAGAATCTGCAGAAATTATACTGAGAGGCAAAAATAAGTATACACCCTGGTTATTCCACGTTTTCTGAATAAACGATTCACAATAGTATGTACGACTTTTAATAACCTCCGAAGGTGGCCGTTTATTGATGTCACTTTCTCCGCTTATCCGTGTTTCTGTTCGTCCTTCCGTTGCGAAGGTCTTTTAATAGCATACCGCGTCACCGAAAAAGGGGATATGATCGATTAATTGATGCAAGCATCGACAGTGACACAAACCCTACATTTATTAGCGGATTTTGATAAAATTTTCACAGAAAGTTTCGAATCACCTAAGACTATGCGTACATTGTTATTTTTTCCTATTAAGATACGTCATGGCAAAAGGGGGCTTGATGAAAACAACCTACCTGACACAATTCCTTCTAAATTTATTGACGGATTTTGATAAAAATTTACGAAGAATATTTCTTAACACCTGACTAAGTGTATATAGTGTCAAATTTCTTTCATACCATGCTGCGCCATAGGAAAATGGGCCTTTATGCAAAAAAGTGGCTTAGTTGTCGATTTCTACCAGCCACCGATAATTTGGTTATAATGTTAAAGAAAATTTAACGTTGTGATTTGTTTAAGTAAAGAATAAAGAAATCATACACGATTTAACGGCACCATTTG
Organism: Fragum sueziense; assembly: GCA_963680895.1. NCBI lineage: Eukaryota > Metazoa > Mollusca > Bivalvia > Cardiida > Cardiidae > Fragum > Fragum sueziense. The sequence continues at coordinate 20,714,013 of OY804592.1, forward strand.
ATACTCCACTAAGTCGCGCGTGCAAAGTTTGCAAAATCGACATGTAGCACAAGTGTAGGTAGTCGAGCAATTTCAGGTAAAAATTATCAACTTTGTATTATTGGTCTATAGGTAGAAATGAAAAGTACAAAATTTTGAGTCGATGTGATGGAAATTAAGAGAGATATTGACAATCAAAAAGTGTATACTTTCTTTTGCCTCTCAGTATATTTCCAAACTCTGAATTTTCGGGTTGGCTCCTAACATAAGTTGATATTAAATCATTTTTTGTACAGAATTGCATGTAGTTCTGTTTTATAATGGATTAGGGACTACTGAACATTATTTGTAGAATCAATCAGGCGATGAAACTAAAAACCGGAACGCTTGCACACTCTTTTAACCAGGGTACCCTCTTTTTTCATAGTGAAAATACCTAGAAAATCGTTTTCTGGAATGTGCAATTTGAAAAATTTCAAGAATATAAACTGTTATCTACTGTACTAGCTTCACACCAACTTTCATTAAATTCTTAGCGTGGACAGACTCTCGTGTTATTTTTCCTATACGTGAGACATCGCCTTTGCGAATTATTTCATGAAATATGAGACATTTGCGAAGAACTGTAATAAAATATAACGATAACTTTAACACTTTGTGAAAATGTACACCGACAGATACCGAATGTTCCCGGCATTCGGGTTGGCCTATATTGCGTGTGAACGATATCCATTCGACTGACCGTTACGCTGTTTATCGAGGAGCTACTTCGTCAAGTTTTGACACATTTTTTACTTAAATTAAAGTTAAATTATAAACTTTATTTAGCGAAACTATGTTACAATTCCGACGAATTTTTTTTTTTTGAACATACTCTGGATATTCAAACATGCGTGTTCATTTTAGTGCGAGAAATAAAATAGATCTGAACGTCCGAGGTACTTCGTTTCGGGTATTCGTCCGTTTCAATACCAAACAAAGTTGAAAAGAAAAAAAAATGGGGTAACTTAATTAAGAACACGAAACACATAGGCCTACCACACTTAGACCAATCCAATTTGTACTCCTCAAGCCTATTGGATCTTTATCTCTAGATAATTCAATGTCTGTTTTTTAAACAAGTGATTCCCGCAGTCGTCTACTTTTGAACTTGATGTTGAACAGCCTTCCCGGTCAAACACTGATATTATGGACAGACACTCGAATTCCAAAAGAACATCGACCTAGAAAATTCACAGGCCTAGACCGTTTTCTGGTAATAATACAAACAACCACTAATCGTCAAAAAATCCACTTCCATGTTAAAGTCTGTCAGTTATCCTTCTGTTTATCCTTCTGTTTACTACTTTTGTTCAAAAAGCCTTCGCCACGATTATTATTAGATATTACGCCATCAGATATAATAAGACTGGAAAATAACTATTATATTGTTTGTGAGGGCGTACAGGGGGTCTTCAAAGAAATAACATCGTACAAAGGGAAATGACAAAAAAAAGGGGGGGGGGGTTATATGGCCGTTTTCCTGGGACCTAAATTTTCTAATGATATTTTCAGTAGAAAAAGATAAATACAGGGAACGTAATTTGCTGCAAAGTCTGAAAAGTCTTCCACTATACAATATACACCAAACCAAAGGTCAGTTCGAATCAGACTTTCCAGAAAATTACGCTCCCTTTATGCATACACTTTAAGACACTTCTAACGCAACACCTACCTTGTTGGTAATAACTTGAAATTTAATGAACTATTTTTCATCAAATTTTCAAAAAAGAAAATAATAATAATTTATTCACAGTTGCATAAGATCTGTAATTTTCATCAAGAAACATTGAGTAGAAATGATTAAATTTGCAGTTCATATAGATCTAATATGACTAGAAAACAAAAAAATTCATGCTATAATCTGAGTTATGGCATCTGATTCTATAAAAAGCGCTTGTCCGGACAACTCATCCTACAGTTAGCGTCCGATTGGATTCATACATGTTACAAATGTGCAATTGGACTTGTAGATATTCAAGACGCAATTTTAGAGAACGTCGGGTAGATAATTCATGAGCGATGGCCCGTGATGCGATGTAAAAAGCTTTCCAACCAAACCATCCTACAGTAGCTGTTCGATTTGATTCCTACTTGTCAGAAGTGTGCGTTAAGGCTCAAAGATTGGTAAGACGGAAATTTTACGGAAATTCGATTGACAATAACTGAGTTATTACCCCTGATTTGGCAAAAACCCGTTGGTCCGGACAACCTTTCCTACAGTTACTGTTCGATTTGTTTCTTGCCACAAGTATAAGGGCCCATAAATGTACAGGAAATTTTTTGTCCGGACATTCGATCAAGAATTCCTGAGTAATGGCTAATGAATCGATAAAACAAGCTTTCAGGACAACCCCTCCTACAGTTACCGTTTGATTTACTACATACCTTGCACAAACATGCATGTGGACATTTAGACATGCATGACGCAATTTTGGAGAAAAACGGATAGATATTTTCTAAATTTTGGCATCTGATTCTATAAAGCCCGCTTTTCCGGACAACTCATCCTACAGTTACCATCCGATTTGATTCGTACTTGAAACAAGAATGCAGTTGGACTTGTAAATATTAAAAAAATCGATGTTTTATAACTCTTAAAATGACCACATTACGGGTATTTTACATAAGTGCTCTATATCTTAAAGAATTTATCAATATTGATGAGGTACTTCAGACTTTGTTTTCAAAAATTGGACTGAGGAATATTGCTGAAATTGGTGACATTGAAGAATATGTTAACATTTCTTTTGAATAGATTGGACTTTTTGATGTCATATGTTAACGGCTATTGTCAGAAAAAAAGCTTTATCATAGGAGTTAAAGATTCGTTGCTAGTATCAATTTAACCAAATATATGTGTCAAGTCACGCTAAAGGGACCTCATGGGACATCCTCAAAGCAAACTTGTAAGACAGGAATCAGAATTAGGATGCATTGACCAGATGTCAAATTAGGAAAATAGACGTATAGAAAGATAGGAAACAGTTCAGAACAGTATAGATCCTAAAATACTTTGCAGTGAAAAGGCTCGATCCTAGGCAGTCTGCGAAGTATACGACTCGGGTTGTAATTTTTCACAGTTCCAAGAGGATCTTTTTTAGCCTGACGGATCACGTATATACAAAAATGCTGATAGTAAAATCATTTTTTTTGCATCCTTTGATTTTTTTTATGTAATGGTTTTGTTTGTGGTATCATATTCCTTACTTAATTAATTTCTTTGGTGTACTAATTAAGATCAATTTCTAGTACTTAAACAAACCTTTTCCGAAGTACAAAAGAGCTAGAATATTGAAAAGGGATCGTCATTGCATTTGAGACCGACACAGATTTAGATCAGTCTGCTTATACAGTCAAACCTGCCCTAGCGACCCTCTGAATTTAGCGACTTCCTGTCATATGCGACCGTATTTTTTCCTCCCGAAGCATTTTGCTATAATTTGACCCTGAATTAAACGACTCCCTGCCTTACCCGACAAGCGACCTTAAAAACTGTGCCCAAATCAACCGTCGAAACTGTTTTTAGCGACTTTTCCCCGGAGACGCAATTTCAAAATATGGATTCTTGAGACGGAAACGAAAGTTAACGGTGTTCAAAATCAAATAGCGTGAGAAATAAGTTATCGTAAAAAATGATGTCACCGGGTCGAACTTGATTGTAATTTTCTTAGTAGGGATGGGCTTATAAACGGCCGAAATATTTGTTCGATTAAGGATCCCTTGAGTATTGGCAACTACGAATCCGCGAATCAAGTAGGCACAAACAATGATAGGATGGAAATTTTGGCAAATTCTCCAATTCAATTTACAGTTTTGGTTGTTTGAAATGGCCGATCTTTTCATTAAGATTAAGAAGATTTAACTGCTGATAGCAACTTCTGGCTGTCAAGGGACGAAATGTTGGATCGAGGACAATTCATTATTTGACATGCCTGAAGGTCTGCTGACATGCTGATTTTCACCATGACGGTCAGTGCATTGGAAAGGAAACTTAATGTAGATCGATTGACTTACTATATAAGGCATGTTCTTCCAATCATTTTATTTAGTTTTATTATATATGTAGATTATACTCATTTGTAAATTCATTTTAGCATGCAATAAATACTAAACATTGATCGTACATGTACTTTGAAAATTTTACCAATTCTGTCTGACCCTCAATTAAGAGACCACCTGTCATATGTGACCTTTTTTGGTGAATCCCAAAGACGGTCTCTTAATACAGGTTAGACTGTACATGCAGTCTGATAAAAAAACATAAAAGTCGTTCTCTTATAGCTCTATTGAGATATGCATTTCACAGTATTTCCTAAATCTTTGAATGATTTTAAATTATCGGAGTTTCGAATATCATGTATTTTGCAATTCAAAATAAGACCGCGGATAAAAAATCTTGTAAGAGCATTTTTTATCTGATCTTTTTATTTGGATAACATTGTAATTGAAGTGGTCTCATTAATTGACACGGTAACACTTTTGATAGCAAGAGATGTTTGTAATACAGCAAGATTTGGAAAAAAACAAGGGCAATTTCCTCAAACTACGAGCTGTAGCATGATTCTTGTGTACTGCATTTTTACTATAAACCTTAAAGATCGATCTTCCAGCGATGTTTCATGAGTCTACCTTATATACTTTTTGAGTTTGCTCCGGACAAAAACTACTATCAAAATTAGCAAAAACTCCTTAAGTATGATCGACTGAGTAACGCTCTATGTGCGCCGCACCTCTCCATCATAAGATCTTTTATACGAGGGTTGTCCCAATAAATCGTAGACAACGTCGATAAATAAACAAATCCAATCAATAGATATTTCTAATTTTATCATAGATTAGACCAACACATATTGACACTTTGACAAACTATCAAGTTGAATGCTTATTCTATATAAACTATACAATTTTTAATAAGGGCATGTACCGATGCGCGGCGCACGCCACAACGTCATCAATAATAACGTTACATTTTCATAGGGAAATGAACACAGAAATGACCAGGATGCTTCCATTAGAACCGAATTTTCTTGTGTTATTATTAAACATTGTACACATCTATCGTGCACTTGTGATGTTGAAAGCATTTTAAATGCCCTTTTAAACCTTTATTATCTCGGTCCGTTTTATTCGCCATCCCTTATACCGTATGCCGTTTTACCTAATGGATGAAGTCTTCTTTACTCTTTAATCCTTGTTTTCTACATAAATTCGCTCTTCTCCGAGAAGCAAAATCAAAGTGTCTCTTTCCAAAAATGTTCATATATGTACCCTTGACAAAAGGCTAAGTATTTTTATATCTTTCGTCTTCATTAAAGAGTTCTAGGTGCCATACTGATTTCTACACCAAAAAGGGAATTACAGTGCGCCGCCATTCTCATAAATACTGTCGTTTTACGTCAATGAAATTGTTATGCATTTTTGCTTAAATATCTTAGTCGAAAAACAAAACAAACAAACAAAAAAAGAAAAAAAACGTCAATGCTTTGAAATGTGGCACGACTAAACAACATTGCTTGCTCAATACGGCCATGTAAACATTTTTGACTGGAAATAGGAACCAATGTATAAAATCACGCCAGTTGACCAGGTACGATGAGCCGAAAATACGTTTTTTTACATACGCCGCATACCCATTATGCGCGTAAAATAAGCGGCTAAAACGGCATATTAAACAAAGTACATGTGTATATTTAAGTATAACGGGTAAGGATTAATTCGAAAATGGACAAGTTATATTCAAACAAAATATAAACATTGTGCGACGTCAAAAAGATAAGTTATCTACATGTAATGTGTCTACGATTTATTGGGACAACCCTCGTAGCTATGGAGTTTCGTGAATCTACCGTACATTCTTTTTGAGTTATGCTCCGGATAAAACATTCTATGAAAATTAACAAAGGGCAATATGTCCAAAAGTATGATCGGCAGAGTAGCGGTTCTTGCGCACTGCACCTCTTCATAATAACATCTTTCTTTCTATGAAATTTCATGACTCTATCTTTATTGTTTTCTTTTCCACCGGCCTTACGACCTACCATCCGACCGTCCGACCGACATTTGCAAAACAATATACCCCATTTTTCTTCGACATGAGGCAAAATGAACACGTTCAATAGAGCACACACACACACAAAAAAAAAAAACAAAAAAACAAAAAAAAAAAAAACAAGAGGGCCATGATGGCCCTAGATCGCTCACCTGAAATTTCTTGCCTTGTTGAAATAAACATTTTGACCTGTATAGCAGCAAATAAGAATTTTGCAATAAAGCCCCTTTTCCTTAGTTTTTCAAAAGAATGAAACAAAATTCAGCCTTTTCAAAAGTGTTTACTCTTTTACCCTTTTTCTGATGCCACTGCACTAAGAGCTTTGATATAAATTAAAATCTTATAACAACTTTGAAAGCCCTTCACCCAAAGATCATTCAAGTGAAGTTTTAAGAATATAGGCCCACTACATGTAGTAAGCCAGAAGATTTTTAAAAGATTGGCTATTTTCCCCTTTTCTCATGCCGCGGAAGTCAAAGGCTTTGATGGAATCAAAGTCTCTCAAAAAACTTTGAAAGCCCTTCACCAAAGGATCATTCATGGGAAGTTTCAAGAATATTGGCCAACTAGTTGAAGGCAGAAGATTTTTACAAGATTTGGCTATTTTCCCCTTTTCTCATGCCGCGGCAGCCAGAGTCTTTGATGGAATCAAATTCTTTTAACAACTTTGAAAGCTCTTCACCCAAGGATCATTCATGTGAAGTTTCCAGAATATTGGCTTGCTAATTAGGCAGAAGAAGATTTTCAAAATATTTGGCTATTTTCCCCTTTTCTCATGCCGCGGCAGCCAGAGTCTTTGATGGAATGAAATTCTTTCAACAACTTTGAAAGACCTTCACTCAAGGATCATTCATGTGAAATTTCAAGAATATTGGCTGACTGGTTAGGCAGAAGAAGATTTTTAAAAGATTTGGCTATTTTCCGCTTTTCTCATGCCGCGGCAGCCAAAGTCTTTGATAGAATCAAATTCTTTTAACAACTTTGAAAGCCCTTTACTCAAGGATCATTCATGTGAAGTTTCAAGAATATTGGCTGACTGGTTAGGCAGAAGAAGATTTTTGAAAGAGTCGGCTATTTTTCCCTTTTCTCATGCCGCGGCAGCCAGAGTCTTTGATGGAATCAAATTCTTTTAACAACTTTGAAAGCCCTTCACCCAAGGATCATTCCTGCCAAGTTTCAAGAAAATTGGTCCACTGGTTTGGGAGGAGAAGATCTTTAAAGAAATTGTGGACGGACGGACGGACGGCCGGACGGCCGGACGGACGGACGACGGACAACGACCGATCACAATACCTCACCTTGAGCACTTTGTGCTCAGGTGAGCTAAAAAAAAAACGAGAAAGTACTCTTTGTTTTTCTTCCTTTGATGTAAAGTTCTCCTTCATCTAGGAAGCACTGGGGGATGTATTAAGGAATACCTACTGTAAGAAAGTTAAAGGCAGACTAACTCCGAAATATAGATGTAAGCTTTTCTACTGTAGTACTTGTTGAAACACTTTTTCTATAAAATGAAATTTTAATATGATGAAATATATGCAGGAAGACTTTATTTCAAGCGAGTAAACATGCACAGTTTACGAACAAGAAGTGTAAGCATGTTGATATTCTTAGTTTTGCCGCCACATAATTTAACGCCAGATGTTTACATTCGTGGTTATATGTTTTAGATAGAGGCTGTATAGTAGATTCTACGCGATATAAACGTTCAAAAGGCGCAGCCTTTGAACGTTTATGTGGCGTAGAATCTACTATATAGACTCTATCTGACTTAGTGTTCGTCAACCAATGAAAACATACGCGTCTACTGTTATTCTTCAAACCACGCCTTCGACCGGAGCTACTATCAATCGGATCTTACTGAAATTACACCATTTTCCCAAAAAATTACATCATTTTCCCAAAAATTACATCATTTTTTATAATTGCACAGGAAACGGGGGCGTGGCTATGTATATTCGTGACATAAATTGACCGGCAGTGCGTTTATGTGAAATATAGCGCCGAAATATTCAAATATACTGCAATTTCATTGGTCAAAAACCTAAGACAAACACTTAATTTATATAGTAACTGCAACATCCGCGAAGATCCGTATTCAGTTGTGAGATCTTGTGATAGACATGAAACATGCTTCACTAGACTACGTTGGCATGAGTTCCTGTTATTTTATAAATTTGAATCATTTCGGTAGGCATTGGATTTCAGCACGTGTCTTCTAATAAATGTTAAATCCTTTTCCCAAAACGGCAAAACGACTTTCGTTTTTGGCGATATTTACGTTCAAATCTGCGTAAGATTTGCTTTAAGGGGGAATGCTCCAGTTACCTAATTTCTTCCCAATAATATAATTTATTTATATTTTGTATGTTGAAATTACATATTATTACTAATTAGAAAATAAAATAAAAATGGATGGTCATCGATTTTGTTTGAATTTTATAGGCATTCGTATCACATACTCCTACAGCGAAAGCATGCAAAATTTCTTGCACCTGTCCAAGGTCACTAAATGCCAAAAATGCTGCATAATCATCGTTTAGTCCCGAAAACGGATTTAAAGTAACGTCTTACATTTAATAAGAACACTTCCCAATATGTCACGGTACGGAAACTACAGAGACAGAGCCATTGGCTCTGCCGCTTAAATCCTCTGGGGAGCTTCCGGCCATGTGTGGCTCTGTCTCTGGGGTCGCGATTTTTTGACAAAAACAGGTGAGTGTTCAACTTTGTTGTTCATTTATTTTCTACTGGTGCTTAAAATCGAAAAACCGGGAATGTCATGCTCCCCTAAGACCATTTATTTGCCTGTTCTAATTCCGTGGGCTTCAAAGTCGGCAGTATTTTCACAGGATCATTGTCGTCGTGGGTCGACCCTATGTGATTTTTTCTTGTTTACATCATGTATTCATGTACATTTCAACGGTAAATAGCCAAATGCTGCAGCCAAAACATGTGATATACTAATCGAGGGATAATCTCGATCAGACATTGCTTTCCCATGTAACAAAACCTTAGAAATGATTGGCAAACGTAAAGTTTGAGCAATTTCTGTCGGTGGCTCTGTCCCTTGCGGCTGGCTCTGTCTCTGGCGGCTGGCTCTGTCTCTGCGTGCTTGGTGAAAAAAAAAAATTAATCTATCACAAAATTCGTGTCGAAGTAATTTACTCACACACTGAATAGATCAAATTGTGTATGGCGAATGGTTCAGTCACCGATTAAACCCATTGCAAAACATCGAACATTTAGCGTTGTTCAATTTCAAAGCTACAATTAAACAATGTCCTTTGAATGATCAAAGATCAGCGAGTCTTAACTGACGAGGGAAGAGGGATTTCGATTTATGTAAATATGTGACTCGGAACCGAACATCCTGTGATAAAGACATCGTACTATCTGGAGACAGCTACTGAACTCTCACGGCAACCGCGCAAAATGTGCCATTATTCGCTTTTATTTAGTGGGAAACATGCTTCTCTTTCAATTTACATGTATTGGAATATACTCTTACCTTTCGTCACTGCTCATGATTCTATGTAGTACTGTACTTAAGGCGACAAACTGGGTGTTGACAAAGAAACAATTACACGAAGGGTAATCCACGTGATTTGGGGAAGGGTCCACACCGAAAAATTGTCTGTTTCCAGTATATTTTGTTCTATATCTCAGTTTAAACTCTACGTATTTTGACGAGAAATTGCACCATACGCGCCTTTGAGAGGGTCATTCCTGAACCTCTTTATGCATAGAATTCCATAGTTTCATTAAAATGCAACCAAAAACATTCATTTTGAATGTTTAGAGAAACCATGGGATTTGATGCGGAGTGGGTTAGAACCGGGGAATGTCCCTCTCAATGACGCGCGTGCGGTGCACTTTATCTCGTGAAAATCCGTCGAGTATTAGCTGAGAAAATACACAAAACAGACTTGAAGCAGACGATTTTTCGGTGTGAACGCTTCCGAAAAGTCAGGGGCCTGTTTCATCAAAACATTTAAGAAGTAATTTTGACTTAACGATGTCTTAAATATCGGTTAAAACAACAATCGCATAATCCAGGGGCTCGTATTTTCAACGATCTTACGACCACGTTTTTGTATAAAATGTGTAACGAAACATCTAAGTACAGTACTACATAGAATCATGAGCGGTGACGAAAGGTTAGTGTATACAGGGTAATCCAAAAAAACATGTCCCACAAAGAATATTTAATATATCTGCGTAATGTGGAAGCATTGTTTTCGTTTGAGTGTCGATAGAAAGGGTATAAAAAAGAATTTGTAATGGTTGTGCAGAAGAATGTCATGTATCGTCATGGTAACGTCAATGACATCATCAATGACGTCATCATATTCTCAACATTCCAAGATGGCTGACAATGCAGAAATATCTATCTATCTATATATACTGCCTAACTCCCCTTTCGGGTATTACCGGCAGGTGCGCGTCTGTGCTGGAATAAAAACTGTTAAACATAGGTGATTGTGTCAATTAAAAATATTGTCAATGTTAGATTAAAAGATCTGATAAAACATTATACGGGCGAAGAGCCCGGGGCCGAAGGCCCCGGCCGAAGGCCGCCTATATGTTACGCATACAATTGAAATCGACAGAATCAATCATTCAAATCGTACATACCGTTCAATGAAAAATACACCATCTTTGTTTTTGTTTTTCTTTTTTTATGGAGCATTCGGAACGCTTCGGATAGTCGACTGTGTAGTCGTTTTATCTACTTCCGCTTGCCTTTTACCGGTCCCGAATTCAGAGGTTTGATACTAGTCTAACTACGTCACACGCACTGACTGTAAGGAGTACCTGCCTCATCGGAATTTCGTGTTTGGAACAATATCGTCATTCGAGAAACAAAATGACCTCTGTCGATGATCGACATGATTAATTCGTCGTGTCAATGTGATTTCTTTTAATTAAACGACAATTTCAAAATGGGACTTTTATGACAAAACGCATAGGATCGACGCTGAACCAACAAGAATCTCCCGAGTGTTGCCGCTTCTCTCGCAGAATCATTGTTATGACGTCATTTTTGGAAAGGGGAATTCCTTTACTCCTCGACAAATGGGATTATTTTTTCCTTTTTAAATGGTGAGTTGTCTCTATTTTACAATCGAAAATGTGTATTGAATTGTAATAAAATTAAAAATAAAAAATAACAAGAGTGCCTGAAAGGCACTGATATCGCTCACCTGAGTTCTTCCTGTATTTGATGGTGTACAATATAAATTTTGTTGTAAACAAATATGTATGTCGTATCAAACTATAGTATATTAAGTTTCATAATTTCCAATGAAACCAATAAAGTCACATTAGTATTCAATCATATTGCATGTAGTAGCATTTGCATACATCTTTAAAATTGAATATCATGTGCTGTTCCAGTTTGATTTTTATAATCAGGATTAAACTTTAACAATTAACAATTTACAATTTGAAACATCAGAATGATACATTACAGGCATTAATACGCTTAATATGATAAGCCCCTCCTTGCCTCATCAACATTTATTATCCTATCAAAAATTCATAACCAAGTGTTTGAAAAGAGTAACTCAATAAGCATTTTGTTCTCTTGGTTTAAATTGGCCCCGTGGTTGATTTTTGAAGAATTTCTTTATGATAAGCCCTACCCTGCCACACTCAAATTTTTTAACAAATCAAAAATTCACAAACAATATTATTGTTAAAAAGAGTCACTCAAGCAACATCCCTGGTTCAAATTGGCCCAACAGTTGATTTTTAAAGAATTTTCTTGTCATTTCTCCTAGTCGTATAAACATCCTGCCAAGCCTACATTTTCAACCAATCACAAATTTGTAAAAAATAAATAAAAACGGGTACCCAAGGAACATTCCTGGATAATTTGATATAATTTGTCCAACAGTTAAGGAGAAGAAAATTTTCAAGGATTCGTTTAATAACTTCTCCAAGTCTGATAAGCCCCACCCTGCCGCGCCTACATTTTTTGACAATTCAAAAAATTCATAAACACATATTGAAAACAGTCACTCAAGAAACAGATCTGCCAGGTTTGGTTTAAATTTGACCAATGGTTGATTTTTAAAGATTTTTTTCATGATTTCTTTAAGTCTGATAAGCCCCGCCCTGCCACGCCCACATGTTTTGACGAATCAAAAATTTGAAAACAAATTTTGAAAAGGGTCAATCAAATAACATTTCTGCAAAGTTTGGTAAAAATTGATCCATTGGTTAAGGAGAAGAAGATTTTTTAACAATTACTTAACGATTTCTCTAAGTCTGATAAGCCTCACCCTGCGGCTGCCACGCCCTCATTTTTTGACGAATTAAAAATTCATCAACAGGCAGTAAATACAGTCACTCAAGAAACATTCCAGCCAAGATTGGTACAAATTGGATCAACATTTGATTTTTAAAGAATTATTTAACAATTTCTCAAAGTCTGTTAAGCCCCGCCCTGCCACGCCCACATTTTTTGACGAATCAAAAATTTGAAAACAAGTTTTGAAAAGGGTCACCAAAGGAACATTTATGCCAACTTTGGTGAAAATTAACTCTATGATTAGGGAGAAGAAGATTTTTGAAGAATTATTTATCAATTTCTCTAAGTCTGATAAGCCCCGCCCTGTCACGCCCTCATTTTTTGACGAATTAAAAATTCATCAACAGGCAGTAAATGCAGTCACTCAAGAAACATTCCAGCCAAGATTGGTACAAATTGGATCAACATTTGATTTTTAAAGAATTATTTAACAATTTCTCAAAGTCTATTAAGCCCCGCCCTGCCACGCCCACATGTTTTGACGAATCAAAAATTGAAAACAAGTTTTGAAAAGGGTCACCCAAGGAACATTTATGCCAACTTTGGTAAAAATTGACTCTATGGTTAGGGAGAAGAAGATTTTTGAAGAATTATTTATCAATTTCTCTAAGTCTGATAAGCCCCGCCCTGCCACGCCCACATTTTTTGACGAATCAAAAATTTGAAAACAAGTTTTGAAAAGGGTCACCCAAGGAACATTTATGCCAACTTTGGTAAAAATTGACTCTATGGTTAGGGAGAGGAAGATTTTTGAAGAATTGTTTATCAATTTCTCTAAGTCTGATAAGCCCCGCCCTGCCACGCCCACATTTTTTGACGAATCAAAAATTTGAAAACAAATTTTGAAAAGGGTCACCCAAGGAACATTTCTGCCAACTTTGGTAAAAATTGACTCAATGGTTAAGGAGGAGAAGATTTTTGAAGAATTATGTAACAATTTCTCTAAGTCTGATAAGCCCCGCCCTGCCACGCCCACATTTTTTGACGAATCAAAAATTTGAAAACAAGTTTTGAAAAGGGTCACCCTGGGAACATGCCTGCCAAGTTTGGTAAGAATTGGCCTTGTGGTTAAGGAGGAGAAGATGTTTATAGAAATTGTTGACGCCTTCCGACGCACGACGCACGACGCACGACGCACAACGCACGACGCACGACGGACACAGGGTGATCACAAAAGCTCACCTTGAGCATGTTGCTCAGGTGAGCTAAAAATAATAAAATGAAAACAAGGCACTACGTCATTAATCACGTGACTATTTGTTTATCGTCTGCATCTGAGCTGTCAAACCCAGCTGTCATCTACCTGTCACCTCTGAAAAATTTCTTTTACGGCTAAACCTTGGAACAAAAACTAAACACCTCAACAGATTCATCAACAATAAAGTATTTTCTCAATCCCTTTCATTTTTTTCCAACAAAAAAGACATTGTTTTTCTTTTAAACAGGATTTAAATGCATTGTTTACCTTTCATGACTTTGGAGATCTTCATCATTGGTGCTTGATCTGTATTATAATACTTTGCATTTATATTGATCTACAGCAACAAAACATTATTATCTATTCTGAAAAAAACACCTTTTAAATATATGATATTTCAGTTCATTGAATCTGTGATACCGGTCATTGAAGTTCACTGAAGTAATAGTGTTTTAATTGTCTTTGGTTGTCATTTTCTAACTTTAACAAGTTCTTCTTAACACATCTTCTTGCATCATAATAATTTTTCCCAAATATACTTCATTTTTATTAATATTTCAAGTGATTAATCATGTCATTGCAAAAAGAAAGCCGATTTGATTTGGAACATAACTATGCTGTTAAGAGAAAGTATTCTGATGTTGTCTGTGATCACTCTTATGCTGCAAGTTCATTGAAAACTGAAGCTGAGAATAAAACGCTTTCACCTAGAGAAAGAATCCAAGATCTCAAACCTCAAAATGGTACAACATCTTCAAATGTAGATCTACATGCAAAAGGAAAGAGAAAGTATTCTGATGTTGTCTGTGATCACTCTTATGCTGCAAGTTCATTGAAAACGGAAGCTGAGAATAAAACGCTTTCATCTAGAGAAAGAATCCAAGATCTCAAACCTCAAAATGGTACTACATCTTCAAATGTACATGCAAAAGGAAATTGTCTAGGTACAGGAAATTCACCAACTATTCTTCCTCAATCAAATCGAAAAGTTGGTCAAACAAATTTGCTCCAAACCTCTAGTAATCTAGCTCAATGTATGAAGCACCACTCTTATGCCAAAAGTTCATTGAAAACAGAAGCTATGAAAAAATGTAGATCTATAGACCCTAAAGAAAGAAACCCAGATCTTCCTCAATCAAATCCAGTTGGTCAAAAAAATGTACAAACTTCTTGTAATTTAGATCAATCTGTGAAACATCAAACCTTACATGATTTAAGTCATTATGCTGAAAAACAGAACAGCTTGAGCACAGAAATGATAGAAAATAACTTGTTCACTAACATACCAGTTCCAGGTGATGGTGATTGTTTTTTTCACTGTTTAAGTTTATGTCTTCATGGCACATTTGATTTCAGCAACCATTACCGTACTGTTATATGTACTTACATAATTCAAAATTGGATTATTTACCAAGATTTAGCTAAAATGATGCATTCTTTGAATGACAATACTACACCTGATACCTACATGAGACATATGATTTTCAATCATGGATGGGCTACAGACTGTGAAGTAAGAGTGGCTTCTGAACTTCTGCACATCAATATTGATGTATGGTTGAAGGGATTTGTTTTTAATAAAAATTTGCAACGAAAGGAATGTTTTCATCTTTCCCAATATTCTTCACCTATATCCAATAGTGCTACAATTAAACTAAGACTATGGAATAACCATTACACTGTTTTGACAAGCAACAACTCTCCGTGTTTTAAACAAAATCCTATTCCACAAAAATTGTCTTCCCCCAAAGAACACATAATCCCATCTGACTTACAAACAGATGCCTGCCAAACAGAAAACAAAGAAAACATTGTGAAACATAAAAAGAACAAGAGCTTCGCAAAGCGGCGCATATACGCCCGAGAGGGGCTTGTCAGTAAAATTGGTCATTTTTTCGATTCAAGGGCAGTTAATTCAAACATGAAAAGTTATCAAAATTTTGTTGGCAAAACAAGACACCATAGAGATTCATTGTGGCTAGTTTGATTAAATTCTGGTTGAAACTATAGGAGTTGCACACATGAGAAAATGGGCATTTTTGAGAAAATGGGCATTTTTTCTTAAATTCAAGGGCAGATAATTCAAGAACGAAAACAGTTATCTAAATTCCGTAAGCGGTGTGCACAACTAGACACCATGGAGATTCATTGTGGCAAGTTTGATCAAATTTTGATCAAAACTGTAGGAGGAGTTGCGCACACAAGAAAATGGGCATTTTTTTAATTCAAGGGCAGATAATTCAAGAACGAAAAGAGTTAATTAAATTCCGTAAGCGGGATGCACAACTAGACACCATGGAGATTCATTGTGGCAAGTTTGATCAAATTCCGTTCAAAACTGTAGGAGGAGTTGCGCACACAAGAAATTGCTAACGGACGGACGGACGGACGGACAGACGGACAGACGGACAGACAGACAGATGAGCAGGGCCATAACATAATACGACCCTTCGGGCGTATAAAAATACAAAACAAACCAAAAAGTCTTATAAAAATGTAAAATCTGTGTCCTCTCAGTCTCTGGAAAGGGACACAACAAACATGGTAAGTCTTGAAAAGAAAGGAACCAAAACCAAAAAAGGGCCTCTTAAAACAAGCAGAAAATTACATTCAAATGACCCATGTCATCATTCACCAACACAACAAAATATACAAATGCAATCTAATCCAACTAATGACATTTTCATGCAGGAATGCAGACAGCTTGGTTTAGATCAAAGCAAAATAAAATCATCCAATTTTCAAACCGACCCACAAAAATCGAAAATTCAAAGTGCTATTGCCAAAGAGGAAAAAAGACTAGGCATCAATGTTTCAAGTCTTCCTTCTCCACCACCTTCAACAGAAAATAAACAGTATAATACAGCCATGGACAGCATTCGTGCTTTTGAATTACAGCAAATGTCCTATAATTTTAAAAAATGCAATGTATGCAGTGAATGTAGATTAGAAATGAAATTAAAAGCAGACGGCATTTGCCATAGGTGTTTCTTGGATAAAAATAGTATAAAAATGTTCTCAACACAAAACAAAATGGACCCTGGAATTGTCCCAAAACAATTACAGAACCTATCTATTGTAGAACAGCAGGTGATAAGTCGTTTGGCTCCTGTTATGCATATTCACATGTTAAAACATGGAGGAATATCAGCAAAAGGTCATTGTGTAACATTCCCACAAGAAGTCAATGAGCCAGCTGTTATTTTACCAAAACTTCCTAAAGATATTTCTATATTGCGTGTGAGAAAACAAGGCGATAACAATTTTAGTAAAGATTTCAATGTCCGAAGACAGAATGTTCAAGACGCACTCTTATGGTTAAAAAAAAATAATGAAGCATATAGTGACATCATGATAAGTGAACAAAGATTACTTCTATTACCTGTAAATGGTGAAATTGAAATTGAAACTATTAATACAGCTGATGAAATTTCAAAAGAAAATGACCTTGGTCCAGCACCAGAGCAAGTTAACTCTGATGATATAGCAGGAGAAACTTCATCAACTGTCACTCTTCCTGAACAATCTTTAAATATTAAGCAACAAGTTCAGGAAACTGTTAAAAATATAATCCTCCAAAATCAAAATACTAAAAAAGTAGTTATCCCTTGGCCATCACAAACCACTACACCAATGTCTGAATTTACCACTCAATACTTTTTCACTCTTTGTTTTCCTTGCCTTTTCCCATACACATTAGGAGATTTTCACATCAATAGGGCAAGAACTTGTTCTTCTATGACTGATTGGGCTGAACATCTTATGTGGTATAAAGATGGCAGATTTGCTAAACACAAATATTTTAAGTTCATTGTGCATAATATCATTATCAGGAAAAGAACTTTGGAACAAAGTTCATATATAATGAAACAGCAAATTGGTGATGAGCATCTGTCTCTTGATGACTTAAAACAAAAAATTCAAAAAGGTGATAACAGTATTGCCCAAAAATTCTATATTTTGGAGCATGTTTAAGGGGCACATCCCAATATTGGGCACAAAGATCTAAAGAACTTAAAGCTCTTATAAATTACCAGATAAATGAGGGAAAAGGTCTTCCATCAGTCTTCACCACAGGTAGTTGTGCTGAATTCCATTTCAAACCATTGAAACGTTTACTTTCACTTTATCTAGAAAGTACTGGTAAAGGATCTGTTGATTTAAATAACAGAAGTACTCTTTTTACAGTTTTGCAGGAGAATTCCCACATTGTATCAGAATACTTTAATTTGCGCACAAAATCATATTTTGAAATTGTTATGAAAAGGGCTTTTAATATTGATGCTTACTGGTACAGGTATGAATTTGCAAAATCTAGAGGAATAATACACTGGCATGGTTTGTGCTGGCGCTCAGACCGTGAGCCTCATAATCTTCTTTATGAGGCTTTGGAGAATGGGCTCCCCAGAAATGAGACTGCCAAATTGTTATCAAATTGGGCTAAACAAAACTTCTCAATGACAGCTACACATCCTGCAGGCAAGGATGCTAATGGTAACCCAAGAACAGATATGTGGGCACCTCCTGAAGGTACTGCACCTGCCCCACCTGAAGAAAAAAACCCATTACTTAAATTGCTAATGGATGTAAGTGAAAGTCAAGAATCTCTTTTAGAGGACCATATCTTACTTACTAATAGGATAAATCTTCACAGGTGCTCGGATTATTGTCTACAACAAAAACATGGAGTTAGGTCTTGTAGAATGGAATTTGGCACAGAAAAAGAACCAGGAAAATTGATAAGACAAGAACCGGATATAGTCAAAGATAAAAATGGTAGTCTTCGTCTAGAAATGGAAAGAGATCATCCTATGCTTGTACAGCATTCCAAAATACATACACAGGGTTGGAGGGCAAATGGTGACATTTCTATTATTTTATCAAAAAGTAGTCCAGACAATCCCTCTGTAAGTGATATAATGGCTACAGAGAAATATGTGACAGGTTATGCATGTAAAGGTAATCAAGCTACCAGTGAATTTGTTGATTTATTCAATGTCATGGCTAAATCATCTGATGAAAGCAGTGGTCGATGGCTCGGCGCGAAACGGTTGTAACTATGATTTTTTTCAAAATCCACTTTTTTGCGTAAAATGAATCATTAGTTACTGATACATGATGTGTTAAAAGGGCAAGCCTCAAATATTTCTAGAAGTTGTTTTATTTGAATATTTGTCCTAAGGTTGTAACTCAAAATGTAAATGGACATTAGCGTGAAAGGGTTGTAACTCAAGTTACAACCCTTTCACGCTGAACCTTTAAATCACTTAATCATACAATATCAATATTTCCAAGATCTGGAAATTTATTTCAGTGTATCCATCATTGATGTTTGAAAGAATTAACTTGCTTTTTGAAGATTATTTAACAATTCCAGAAAATAATTGATGTTTTTATGCTCCCCGAAGGGAGAGCATATAGTCGCCGCTTTGTCTGTCCGTCCGTCCGTCCGTCCGTCATTCCGTCCGTCCGTCCGTCCGTCTGTCCGTCCGAAGCGATTTCTCCATAACCCTTGGGCCAAATCAAATGAAACTTACCATGTGAACTCCCTATGACAAAATGCCGATGTACTTTTTCCGGTTTTTGGATTTGAGGCCTCGTCATGGGAAAAAGGGACTTAAGCTTAAATACAGTTTTTCTCTAATTTCTCCTAGTCTAATGGTCAGAATTTGATGAAATTTCATATTTGAGTAGCAAATCAGATGCCCTTGACAATAAACTATTTAAAATTTGCGTATACAAAATATGTCATGCAAAAAGGGGGCTTAACATTTGTTAGCTTTATATTAGCTCTGCATGGCATATATTTATTGTGACAATGCCTTATTCGGGGAGCATTGTCCGTCTCTGACGGCTCTTGTAATGTAAATAAATCTAGCAGAAGTAAACAATGAATGATATATAAATAATGACCAGTGTCAAAAGGTATATTGTATTTATTGTCCTGAACGGTTTGGCCTAGAGCTTTGAAATTTTGTGTGTAGAATCATCTCAAGGCCCTCTACCAAATTAATTGAAATTATTTTTGATACAAGGAAAATTGGCCCTATGTTGTGGGTATCGGATTTCATTTAGAGACAAAGAAGGAAATCTTGTACAATCTTTTTCTCCTGAACCGTTTTGCCAAGAACTTTGGAATTGTATGTGTAGAGTTGTATTAAGGCCCTCTACCAAAACGCTTCTTATTATTATGATATAAGGAAAATTGACCCTATGTTGTGGGTATCAAATTTCATATACAGACAAAGAAGGAAATCTTATACAATCTTTTTCACCTGAACCGTTTTGCATAGAGTTTTGAAATTTTGTGTGTATATAATCATCTCAATGCCCTTTACCAAAATATTTCAAATTATTGTGATACAGTTGTAAAAGGAAAATTGGCCCTATGTTGTGGGTATCAAATTTCATTTAGACATAAAGAAGAATATCTTGTACAATCTTCTACCCCTGAATCATTTGGCTTAGAGCTTTGAAATTTTGTCTGTAGAATCGTATCAAGGCCCCCTACCAAATACATCAAATTATTGTGATACAATGAAAATTAGCCCTTTGTTGTGGGTATTAAATTTCATATAGGGACAAAGAAGGAAGTCTTGTACAACCTTCTCCTACAGAACCGTTTGGCTTAGAACTTTGAAGTTTTGTGTGTAGAATCATCTCAAGGCCCTCTACCATAAATACCTCAAATTATTGTGATACAAGGAAAATTGGCACAATGTTGTGGGTATCAAATTTCATATAGAGACTAAGAAGGAATCCTTGTACAATTTTTTTCTCCTTAACCGTTTGGCCTAGGACTTTGAAAATTTGTCGGTGGAATTCCCTCATAATGATACAATCTTCTCCAATTCTGTTTTGTCAGAGATCCTTAAGGTAAATTTTGCAGTTCCCATGATGGTATAAACTCTCTACTTCTAGCATTGTTTAAATTGTTTTCTGTAATGAAAGTTGTCCAGAAGTTGTGAGTGTGAGATGAGACAAAAGTTATAATCTTCATGATTTCTAAGGTGAGTGATACAGGGTCATCTTGGTCCTCTTGTTTGATAACTACTGGTTTTGATTTTCATGTCTAAAAACTTCCTTCAAGTTACATGTCTGACTAGCATAATAGATAATCATAAAATTAGTGGACAATCATACTGCTACAGGGTTTTCAATGACGCACAAATCATGCGTCATTGTCGCAATTTCTAAACAAATGACCCCTTAAAAATTTATCTGAGGGTCATTAGTGACGCAAGTTTTAGAATCCAGATTTTCGTCCGATACTTGAGTCCTAATGCATTTGTCCCACAAAATAGTAGAAATGACCCCTAACTTTGAAGGCAAGGGGGTCACAATGACCCCCCAATTCTCATGCTCTTGGAAAACCCTGCTGCTAACTGTCCAGCTTTGGTCAGATTGAGCTTTGTGGCAGTAATATGGAAGTCCTTGGTCACAGACTAATTAAAGAAAGACTTCTGTATATTCATCTCGTATTTCAGGATCTTTTGATTCTTTGCATACTTCTTCTGCTTATCGTATCCTGCTGCTTCATCATCATCATCATCATCATCATCATCATCATCATCATCATCATTATCATCATCATCACTATTGATTAACATGCAAGTGGGATTGTTTCGAACTCATTGGGACCTCGAGATGGTACCTGGCTGGCTACATGTCTGGCAGATTTCACTCCATCTCTTCCTGTCATGGATGTTTGGAATTGACAATCACCATTCTCTTGCATCTCTTCAAATTAGTTCTTTCCATGATGCTTATGATCTTCCAGTGGCACACCTTCCCTAGACTTATAGTTGGTATGTCGTTTGGATATCACTGTTGGATCTATTGACATGACAAAACCCACATAGTCCTCTCTCCTGTGAATATGATTATGTTTTCCTTGGCTTCTTTTTGTCATATTGTGAGCTGAGTTAAATTGATTCTCTGAGAAATTGCACCATTAAGTTTGTTTAGACTTTAACAAAGTGATCTTTAGGAAATTATTTTCATATTAGTTCTACTAGATGCCTTGCCTTTCCAGACAAACTTAAAAACTCATCAACCAGCCTACTTATTTCCAACCCAAACAATATCTGTCCTATTGCAGCTTTCTTTTCCTTCAGGCTGATAGAACCTCTATTGTCTTGTACAATGGTAGCAATTACTCACGAGTCTGATCTATGTCAACCATGGAAAATGCTTTTTTAGTTTAAAATAAAAAAGAAGCAAAATTGACCTTTGTTAGGTAATATTTTGGTCATTTCCAAATCCTTCATCTGGACAGGTAATGACGTCCAATATTTTTGATGGTCAAATCTGTATGACAATCAGTTCAGCTCAACAATATCAGCTCAACAATAATGCATGTTATAATTCTCACAAATAAGCTCTCAATAAAATAATTATAAATATGGTAAATTAAGTAAGCTCAGAGGCAAAATTGAAGTTGTGTGTGTTTATTCAAGATTTAGCTAAATTTGATAGCTTGGAATTCCATTTACTGAAGACAGTTGAAAATAAAATTGTTCTTTAGTAACAACAAGGTTTTTTTTCATCATGAGGTTATGTTTGCCACCAAAGCCATCTCCTTGTAACAATGTCATCAGTTTAGATAAAAGTCACTTGTGCATTTAGTAATCCCCCAATTTTGTGGGACATTGGTCAATTTATCTCTATCAAATAATGACTAAAATTTGTTTTGTTCATTTGTTTGTTTCTGTTTAAGTTGCTAATGTTGAACATTTTAATCATTATCTTTAATGAACTTGTTAAATACATTTGACAAACAAAAAAAACTTATACAGGAAGTTGATTTGTGCCAATTAATTAAACACTCAAGAAAAAAAAAGAAGTTGACTGACTGAGTATCATTTTGACATAGATCTTAAAGTTATAACTTTAGAAATTGTCACCCATTTATCCCAGGAGATATTATTTTAACATTTACGGCACAGCATAACCTTTGGGCTTGTGATGGTTGATAGATTTAAATAGGATTTGGCTTCCTAAGGTTGAGAAAGATTAAGAAGGATATGATAAAAAAGAATTTCCTTTATTTTTTCCCATAAGAATAAAAATCACAGGGGCATAACAGGAACAGATTGTCTGAGGACAGTAAAGCGCGACTATCAAGTGCTGGGAAGTGGAAAAATTCAATGTCCAAAAAGGTTGAAATTCCACAAAATTAATGGCCAGAGTAATGGATCTTTGCCTAGAAGATGGTATCATGGTCAAAGCAGCATGTGCAAAGTTTAAAAGCAGTAGCTCAAACAGAAAAAATATCAATCAGGTGACAGTTCTATGTATAAAACTTGACCAAAATTTTCTTAGTTTGAAAGGTTAAATATTCCACTAAGTTAATTGTAAGAGTAATGAATCTGTGTCTAGATGATGATATTATGCTCACAGAAGCATGTGCAAAGTATCAAAGCAATAGCATTGGTAGAAACAGTAATATGAAAAGTTGCATGTATGTAAAACCTTAGCAAAAGCATTTTGCTGACGCCATCGCCAATGCTAAGGTGACCATAATAGCTCCCTATTCTACGAATAGTCAAGCTGAAAATCAGGGATTTTACAGAAAAAGAATGTTAAAACAACAATTGATGAGTATAGGCTTCAATCAGACTGTTGGCTGATCATAATCTTTCAGTCTTGTCAAAAAGGAATACTTTATACTAACCATTCTTTAAAAAGTGATACTTTAAACTGTTGATAAAGTGTAAATTATGATGATTTTAGTCTCCAAGAATGTGAAAATATCACAATTTACTCTAAGAAAACTATTATCTGCAGCATAATTAAATTTACATTGTCTAAAGAATTTTTTTCATTTAAAGTTAGAACAATTAATTAGCGCGAAACAGTTGTAACTTTAGTTACAACTGTTTCACGCTGAAATTTTTTCAACTGAAAATCAATTTTGGGAGGGAATACGGTTGTAACTCAAGCTTTTATCAAAATATTCTTTCAAAGACTCTTTTTTTTCAAATTTACTCATATTTTATTATTTATTAATAGTTCATGATCATATAACTCCATTTTAAGCTAATAAAACTAATAAATCTAAAAATTAATCAGTTTTTTGTCTCTCCTGTAAAATTTTGCAAAACCAAGTTACAACCCTTTCGCGCTGAGCCATCGTGGTGCTACTGGAAAAACTATATGCACCAAATTACTAATGAACACTGTTAAGCGTGATATTTCAAACACGGAGTCTTCCTATGAGCTTTTAGGACTTCCGCTTTTCCACTGCAGCCACCAATTTTTGAATGTTAGTCTATCAGGTTCTCGGGTTCTCGAAAAAAATGGTAAAACTTTAACAAAATCAACTCCTCTCGATAGATATCTTTCCCGCCCATCACAAGATCAGTCTTCATGGTATCAATTCATTTGTAACCATGGCCGTGTCCCAGTATTATCTGGAGGTTCCGTTAGAGCTACCTGGCCTCTAAATGAAGAATATGCCAGATCAATGATGCTTCTACATTTCCCAAATTGGAGAAACATTTCAGATATAAAGTCGAAAAATGCTTCCTGGCTTGATTCATTCAATTTGTTTTTACAGACAAATGACTGTCCAAACTTTGTGAAAGCAGATGTTCAAAAAGCCCAGAGTAAAAGTTCAAATGAACCAGACAATGAGACAAGTGACAGTGATGATGACGAAGACACAGACCAGCCTGACTGGGTCCAACTCATGAGACCCAAAATTGAAGTTTCAAATAATCAAGATGATTTCCAATATGATGATGGTGGTCCAATGTATAACTGGGGTGCAAATACAAAACAATATCCAGATGATCTGGGATTGAAGTTTTTAGACAATCTTAGTAAGAAAGAGCAACAGGAAATCCTGTTTGAAGAACAAATAGATTTACATACATTGAATACAGATCAAAAATTTGCTGGAAACTCTGCTGAAGTATAAAAACAACCAACCCTTTGAACCATTAAGAATGATCATATCTGGAACTGCAGGGTCAGGTAAGTCATATCTCATTAAATCACTAGTTTATGCCATAAGAAACTTATTTCAATCAAAAGACTCTGTTCAAGTTATTTGTCCAACTGGTAACAGTGCAAATTTAATAAATGGCGTAACAATTCATTCATTTTTGAAAATTCCCACCTCTTTTAAAGCGGTAAAAGACATGAAAGCACCAGATGGAAATTTAGGCCAAGAACTCCAGGAAAATTGTAAAGGAATGTCAGCTCTATTGATTGATGAAAGGTCCTTAGTGGGATGCAATACTCTAGGCTGGATGGAATTCCATTGTCGTTATGGTTTGAACAATGATTCTGTAGACTGGGGAGGTCTTCCTGTTGTTGTTTTTCTTGGTGATGATATTCAACTTCCACCTGTTTGTGATTCACCTGTTTATTACTGTAACAGCAAAATTCCTGCTGCTATGCGTGGTGCATTGATCTGGAAATCTTTTAATAATGCTGTTCATCTCCAAACAATTGTTAGACAGAATAATGACCAAATCCACTTCAAGAATGTATTAAATTCACTAAGGTCATACTCCCTATCCAAGGCAGATGCATTTTGGCTTCAAACTTTTCAATGGAACAATATGAAAAAGAAGTATGGCACAGAAATAATGAAAGAAATTCATGAAAATGCGCTATTTGTATTTCCCACTCATGCAGCTGAATGGCAGCACAATAAATTACAGCTTTTACAAGCAAATAAACAATATCCCATTGCAAAATTAAAATCTTTCAACCAAGGAAGTCATGCAACTACTGCTCTTATTGACAAGGCTGGTGGTCTAGCAAATACCCTTTATTTATGCAAAGGTGCTAAAGTGATGTTGACAACCAATCTGAATGTCAAATATGGTCTCTTTAATGGCTCTACGGGTGTTATTGAAGATATAATATATCTCAATGGGAGAAAACCAAGTGATTCTCTGCCAGATGTTGTGTTTGTTTCATTTACAAAATACAATGGACCAGTCTTTCTTGAACAGGATCCACATATTGTTCCAATTACACCAATAGAGCGTAGGATTGATTGCCCATGCCATGCCTGCAAGAGAAAGCAGATCCCATTAAGATTAGGCTGGGGCACAACTATTCACAGGTGTCAGGGATTAACAATTGGAAATAACGAACCTAACAAATACATTGTTATTGACCCTGGACAGAAAAAGTTTGAATCACAAAACCCAGGTGCTCTTTTTGTTGCCCTTTCAAGGGCTAAGACCTCAGGAAATTCCACAGTAAAATCTGATTTTTACTGGCATCCAAATATTCTAGTAAATGAAGACCGCCTTACATTTTCTCCATCAACACCAAAACTTAAAGCCAGACAGGAAGAAGTTGAACGAATTTCAAAGCTTGCACAGGTTACTAGAAATACATTTGACTTCTCAAATGTGGAAAACAACTTTCTTAATGTTCTCAGTAATCTACAAATATCTAACAATGATCAATAGATTGGTGGCATGTCAGCTACTAAACTAGATCATTCATTTTCATTATAAAAAAATCAACATCTCACAATTCACCTAATTGTTCACAAACGATATTTTTTCATGTGTATGCAGTGTGATTTCACTTCAATTTCAAGCTATTTTTTCTATTTTACTTGTTACATTCAAAATACAATAATCAAAAGGATGATCCCCTCCCATTAGCATGCTGTCTTTCTTAATTTGTTGTTATTAAAACACACTTGTATAGCTCATGATAAATGACTTGGCAGAAGTTCTCTAAACTTCACTTACAAATTTTTTATTACAATTCCTAAATTATTCACAAGATGTATTTGTGGGGGACATGTCAGTCTCTAACAGTACTCTTGGAATATTTTTAATACCTATAGATCTAACATGTTTTTGTTTCATGAATTTCATTTATAATGCCAGGTTATTTATCATGAGCTATACTTTGTACTTATCATTCATGGTCATCATGGACTGTTTTATATGAATATAATTAGTATGGTGGCATGTCAGCTATCAACTTGAATATTCATTAAATCCTATTCTCAAAATTCACCTAATTTTTCACAAATGATATTTTTTCATGCATATGCCTGTGACTTCATTTCATCCATTAGCAATACCATTGTTACTTTCAGAATATCAGAATTTGCAGCTTTCTTTAACATTCCTTGTCCAGTGTATCAGTAACGCTTCCTCAGAATAAAAACCTGTACTTATGCATCTGGGATATATGGGCAAAAAAAAAACACATGCCAGTTAAGTCTACCATCTATCAGTATAGTATTAGTATTGACTAATCATGATTCTTACTGCTCTCATGTATGAAGTGTTTGGGTACAGAATGCAATTTGTTTACTCTTTCATGGTAGAAAATAATTTGGGAAATGAAGAAATTTCCTGAACATTACAAGCAATTTCTTCATTTTCCATGATGTTTTTCAAAGCCTATATCTTGCAGAGTGTACAAACGTGTCAGTGTGTGGGAATGGGTTTACTTAACCTATTTCAACACAATGACGCCTTTTCACGCCATACAAGATAAACGCTTTGAGAAATATTGGTGAAATATCTTCATTTCCCACACAGTTTCTCTCCAGATAGGCGAAGAAATGTAAAATTCCATTCACCTGAGTTAGTCGTGACTCGTCTGATTTTTTTTTTTGAATTTGGACAGGTGTAAATGTTGCCATCTGGTAATGGGTTAATGCTTTAAAACTTGGTTTGCAATTTCAAGCTACTTTTTAACTATTTTAGTTGTTACATGTATTCAAAATATGGTACTCAAAAGGATGCCCCCCCCCCCTCCCATTAGCATGCTGCCTTTCTTAATTTGTTGTTATTAAAACACACTTGTATAGCTCATGATAAATTACTTGGCAGAGGTTCTCTAAACATCACAAGTTTACAAATTCTTTATTACAATTCCTAAATTATTCGCAAGATGTATTTGTGGGGAACATGTCAGTCTCTAGCAGTACTCTTGGAATATTTTTTAATACCTATAGATCTAACATATTTTTGTTTCGTGAATTTCATTTGTAATGCCAGGTTATTTATCATGAGCTATACTTTGAACTTATCATTCATGGTCATCATGGACTGTTTTATATGAATATAATTAGTATGGTGGCATGTCAGCTATCAACTTGAATATTCATTAAATCCTATTCTAGTCACTGGTTGAATTATTAAACCACAATCCCATTTTAATGTTAAGCTCAACATTCACACATTCAATACCTGGTCAAATGCATACATTGTATTTTGAAATCCAATAATTAACCCTTCCATAAGCCAAGCTGTCTGTGGACTTTGTACAAATAATTCATATATCTTTTAATTGGAACTTCATAAGAGTTCTTAAGGAAGTGCATCTATAATGAGTTTCACCTAATGTCCACTTTTTTCGTGTAGCATCGTTATTCGTTAACATTAGATGGTGGAACATTGCACAACCAAATGTTTACCACATTTTGCAAATAATTCCAACATTACATGAATCTCATTGGGGTGGACTACCTTAAGGCATTCTAAAAAGTTATCATCAATATCAACTAAAAATTTTATAGATACTATTTCTAGTTGGTGGCATGTCAGCTACTAATAAGAGATGTATCATTTGCCCATCTAATCTAAACTGCCTTTGAATAACTCAGTATGGTTACAACCAAATAATCATTTAATTTCTTCATGTATTCATTTAGAACTTTAAACTATATTAAATTGCAATAGTTCTCTTAAAGGGTTTCACTCTCAGTTTCCATTTCAATATTGCTTGGTTAGCTCAGTTTGTCATTTATGACACTATAAATCTAGGTATTTTATTTCAAATGGACTTAATCCTTTCCCAAACAATACCTGCTTTCAACTTCCCCAGTAAAAAAGGTTTTTCATAGCATTAAGACAAAAGAAAGTTGCTCAACTTGCTGATTACCAGATTTTTCCCCTTTCGTCTGAAAATTTTCCAAAACCCACTTCCATTTTGTAGTATACAGCAGCTTTCATGTTACAACACTCAAAGTTTTAACTTTTTGTTGTTTGAGAAAGTTCCTTCCTGCTTGATCAAAATTATTGTCCATTTAGTAACAAAATATGGCCAAAATTTTAAACACAAGTACTATTTAATTATGACCACAATGCAATATGTTTATTTTTCAGATGGAAGAGTGCATTTATATTTTTGCCACCGACTCGAGAGGGGCTAACCTGAATAAATTCATTAATCACACAACTAATTTTTCACACCCAAACACATCCGTTAAACTTATTGCACTACCAGGTGCTAAAATTGAAAAACTCAAATATGCTGCTAACAAATACATTGATCAAACTATTTCAACAAAACCAAACAAAGTACACTTCTATCTAACCATAGCAGCTGGGATCTGTAATTTGACTAAAAAGATATTCCATGCTGGTGGTTCTGAACTAGTTTATGAACACAAGGAAGATAATATATCTAATTTAAAACATTTCATTGAACAACACTACACTGAAAATAAACTGTATGAAAGTGTAAAATATGCCCACATTGCGTCCGCTGACATTGAAAAGTATAATATATTTAACATTTCTCGGGGAAAACTGTCCCACTGCATTCAGTTACCAGAGCAAACAGCCTTGCAACAAAAGGAGCTTGAGGCAGACATTAATGACTTAAATCAGTTCATATCAAACCTCAATGAGCAGTATGATAAACATTCTGTACGTTGGGACCGGGATTTGTTGGTCTGCAAAAACAAAAAAAGGAGAAATAAAACAGTCAAAACCACAACAATTTCTTATGATCAACTATATGATGGGGTTCATCCCACTTTTCCTCTTCACCAGAAATGGTACACTTATTTACTTAGCTCTGTGAATAAAGACAGATTGGGTGGTCAGGATTCAGATGATGACAATTCTGATGATGATGAAAAGTGGGACTTTAAAAGGTTGAATAATAAGAAATGAAAAACATGGAACATCAATGTCTCTAGTGAAAGCTACAGATTAGAGGGGGTGAAGACATTCAAAATTTGTCATTTCAACTCCAAACCCTATGTTGTGGGTACTCAATTGAACCGTCTCAATGGGACGATTCAAATGAGTGCCCACAACAAAGAGTTTGATGATCAATAAATGAAATAATGCATTTTGAATAGCCATCATCCCCTCTTTTCTGTAGCTTTATTGTCTAAGCTGTCTGTCTCATACCTTTTATGCAGGGCATACTGTTTTACTGATGTCCATTATATGTCTGTCTCTCTGTATGTCACAATAAATTAATTGCTAAACTATTTTTCCTGTAATCATCATCCTATTGATTTAATGGAGTTCACATCCCACTCAACATCTAAGGTCATATGCAGATGGGACTTCAGCCTTGCATTCAGTTAAATTTAACATTACAAGATACAAGATTTTTTACTAAACTGTCCTACTGAACGCTCTGCGGGATAAAATGGTACCCGTAGTAGATTTCGGGGGCGGTAATCAGTCTCAGGTCTTTCCGTAACCCTCCGGGATTTACAGAACGTAATTACCGTAAGCAAATTTTACATATAACATATTTATATTTTCATAAATACAATAAATCATGTATTGTAGTTACTGCAAGGTAGTACATAATCTATTTACAAATGAAACAAAAATTACATTCGTATATCGGACCTGGCCGCCATTTTAGTCTGGGTTTCCTCCTTCTTTCGGCAGTATAGAAGGTAGGGAACCAGACTAGCCGCCATTTTTGTTAGCTTTGGCACACCAACTTCAAATATGTGAGCCAAATGGTGCGAAGTTGACAGGTCGTTCAGTAGGAAAATGTTAAGTAATGTTCGATCATTGAGCTAACGTTTTGTCTTACTGAATGCAGGGTAGTTTTAAATTTCATCCGAAAGACTGGAATAATGGGGGATCAAACCTGTGACCTCTAGGTTATTACCAAAGCACAAAATCTGACCCTCACCCTATTGAGATTTATGAAAACAGTATGATCATCTGCTTGTGAAAAAGTCTATGTCTAACATAGGAAAGATAAGCATTTCAGGGCAATTTGTGTTTCACACAAATTTTCAATATATATATATATCGTTGTTGTAAATGCAAAACCTTGTATCTCGATTTTGGAAAATTTTAAAGGGGAGGGAAATAAGTTTAATAACTTTTCCAAAACTGAAATGTTTTACCTGAAATTTGGAGATATTGTTCACAAAAAATGTGTCATTAATACTACATGATCAGTAAAAATATCTCAAAACCTGCAAGAAGTGTTTTAACTGGGCACACATGTTTGTACTTTGAAAATTGCAAGAATCGACATACGAGGTTTTGTATTTACACCGACGATATGCTTTTTAATTTCATTTCACAAGTGTTACATTCTCAGAATTTTACTATATTTCATTGTTTATTCTTACTGTCTTACATTTTTGCAAGAAGATGGTGTTTTATGATAATATGATTTTTTTTCTATACCCCCAAAATTCTTTTTGGGTGTATACAGGAATCAGTTTATCTGTTGTTGGGTGTGTAGTTTCTTTGTCCACTCTGTTTCTGGTAAAATAGTGAACCAATTTAATTCAAATTTCACCTGTTATGGGGGTATGCTAACATTCAGCGATACCTCCTGTTATTTTTAAATGTAAAGTTACTTAACAAAACATATTTTACATTAACTTTCATTCTATTACTAACAATTTCTTAGTTAATTTCAAGATGTATTTGTGGGGGACATGTCAGTCTCTAACAGTACTCTTGGAATATTTTTTAATAACTTTAGATCTAACATGTTTTTGTTTCATGAATTTCAATGACAATTACAGCAACTTTTTATGATTATTGGACCTGGTATCTATCAAAAACACAAAGCTCTTGTTATTTCTAAATGTAAAGTTACTTAACAAAACATAATCTTAACATTTATAGATCTGTGTCCTGAAGGTGTCTCTGTGGGTGATATGTCAATCACTAACTAAGCCCTTCAGCACAGCTTTTTTTTAACTTCTCATATCATGAACTTCAATTACAAATTTTAATATAACAATTCCTTACTTAATTTCATGATGTATTTGTGGGGGACATGTCAGTCTCTAACAGTACTCTTGGAATATATTTTCATACCTATAGATCTAACATGTTTTTGTTTTATGAATTTCAATTATAAATAAATACAGCATTTGTTTATGGTTATTGAACCTGGTATCTATCAAAATCACAAAGCTCTTGTTATTTTAAATGTAAAGTTACTTAACAACACATAATCTTAACATTTATAGATCTGTGTCCTGAAGGTGTCTCTGTGGGTGATATGTCAATCACTAACTAAGCCCTTCGTCACAGCTTTTTTCAACTTCTCATATCATGAACTTCAATAAAAAAATTTAATATAACAATTCCTTACTTAATTTCAAGATGTATTTGTGGGGGACATGTCAGTCTCTAACAGTACTCTTGGAATATATTTTCATACCTATAGATCTAACATGTTTTTGTTTAATGATTTTCAATTATAAATATATCAATTTTTTATGATTATTGGTCGCAGTATCTATTAAAATCACACAATTACTCTAAAATTTAAATTAAGTTTTTAATGAAGCAGTTATGAATTCTAATTAATTATAATGAGTAAAAAAAGAAAAACAAAACAAGAAAAATGGTGGAGAGGTTTAGCCCTTTGAAAAAGAGTCAGTCAAGCAGGTAATTTACGTCATATAAATCATGTTGTTTTGTGTTCTCTTTTAATACAGTTGCAATTTTTTATTTTCAATAGTAAATAGTTCAGAAACTATTGGCTTGTTTAATGGATTATATCAGTAATAAGTAAGCAGGTCTACCTTGATATATATTTTTTTAAATGAAAGGCAGTTAGTTTTACATTACTATATGGACGTGTAAAGATGCTCTATTAGTCATTGAGTATTAAATCTCAAAATAGCATAGTTATAGTAATAAATATTTAGATCTAACTTTTATAATTGTGTATAGATCTAGCTGTAACCAACCAGAAATTACAGACTGTAGATAATCTTACAGATCTAGATGCTTTCGTTTTTTTCTACAGTTATGGTGGAAACAGTCACGCATTCCAAGAGTCAGGCTATCATCTTTATGAAACATAAAATAAGGTAAGACAATGTTCCTTCGCCCGTATCTAGGCTTTGCCTATTTTCATATTTATATTAGTGCTATGTATTATGTACATATCCTGTTCTAGTAAGAAGAAAAATCTAAAATATGTACCAAAATGCCACAGTGCCTTCTAGAAAGCAGATTAGAAGACTTTTGTCTAAGTTTGAGATGAAAGAGACTGTCAATGACACGAGATCTAGAAAAAGCGGGAGAACACCCACAGGGCGTACACACGAGAATGTGGAGAGTTTTCACCAAGCTGTAGAAGAAACTCCAAGGGTATCTATTATGGGGTAATATGATGAACATCTCAAAAACCACTGATGTAAGATATGGTACAGTGAAAATAATTCTTAAGTTCGATTGAATTGTAAGCCATACAAAATAACCAGCATGCAGCATTTGAAAGACACTGAAATCACGGCCAGACTGTCATTTGTTAATTGGATTGACAGTGAATAAATTGCCACAGCATTCACCCGATCTCAGTCCGCTGGACTTTCCCTATTGGATTGCTAAGAAGAAAGAGTTTTTGACCCTAACCCACCACTATATAGCTGAACTGAAAGAAACCATAAGTAGAGAAATAGACTTGATTGATCGTCAAACCTGCAGTAACGTCATACAAAACTTTCGACGTCGTTTTAGACTAGTTTTTGAAAATACAGGGTCGTCACATCAAGCATCTCTTGTACAAAATTTTACAGATATATACTTATGTTCTAAAGAGTATAAACGAAATATATAAGATGGTAAAAAGTTATAAAGCATTGTTTGTGGGACATGTTTTTTGGATCACCCTGTGTTTCAATACATGTAACTTGGAAGAGAAGCATGTTTCCCACTGAATAAAAGCGAATAATGGCACATTTTGCGCGGTTGCCGTGAGAGTTCAGTAGCTGTCTCCAGATAGTACGATGTCTTTATCACAGGATGTTCGGTTCCGAGTCACATATTTACATAAATCGAAATCCCTCTTCCCTCGTCAATTTAGACTCGCTGATCTTTGATCATTCAAAGGACATTGTTTAATTGTAGCTTTGAAATTGAACAACGCTGAATGTTTGATGTTTTGCAAAGGGTTTAATCGGTGACTGAACCATTCGCCATACACGATATGATCTATTCAGTGTGTGAGTAAATTACTTCGACACGAATTTTGTGATAGATCTTTTTTTTCACCAAGCACGCAGAGACAGAGCCAGCCGCCAGAGACAGAGCCAGCCGCCAGAGACAGAGCCACCGACAGAAATTGCTCAAACTTTACGTTTGCCAATCATTTCTAAGGTTTTGTTACATGGGAAAGCAATGTCTGATCGAGATTATCCCTCGATTAGTATATCACATGTGTTGGCTGCAGCATTTGGCAATTTACCGTTGAAATGTACATGAATACATGATGTAAACAAGAAAAATCACATAGGGTCGACCCACGACGACAATGATCCTGTGGAAACCCTGCCGACTTTGAAGCCCACAGAATTAGAACAGGCAGATAAATGGTCTTAGGGGAGCATGACATTCCCGGTTTTTCGATTTTAAGCACCAGTAGAAAATAAATGAACAACAAAGTTGAACACTCACCTGTTTTTGTCAAAAAATCGCGACCCCAGAGACAGAGCCCAACATGGCCGGAAGCTCCCCATAGGATTTAAGCAGCAGAGCCAATGGCTCTGTCTCTGTAGTTTCCGTATCGTGTATGTGCTATTATAAACGCGTAAATGTATAGAACAGCATGCTCACGTGTTCAATTAGATCAACGAAGCTGAAGTGTTTTATGTCAAAATTTGCATATTTTTTTGGAAATATTTCAAGTTCTACATAATAGAATTTGATAAACAAAAATGCCTCAATGTATTAAGCAACATGTCCTGGTAATTATTCAAAAAGAAAATGTAAAGGTCATCGCACTTATAAGTGAATTACAGCAATTTTTATCAGCTACACATGAATAAAATGACGCAAAACAGTGGTAACTGCATAAAAAATTACAGCTATCTTGCTCTAAATATCGATTTCCATCTTGAAGAAATCAGTTTCGCATAATTAATACACTTTTACCGTCGGAAGTGGTAAATTGTAATGACAGTTAATATTATTGCAATTGTGGAAGCGAAACATATATGGTACGAAACATTCAATTTTCTAATGACCGAGTGTTCCGAAAAACTGGAGCATTCCCCCTTAAGGCTCCTGATAGAAGAATGCATCTTAAGGTTGTGTACCCCTAATGAGAGTCGCGCGACGTCGGAATTATTAGGTTGAAGTCGAAAACGTTCGGCATATGTTTACAAAAGCGCCCGAATAAGTTCAGATACTAAAGGACGACGCTGGAAAAATTCCGATGTTTTATGAATCTCAAAATGGCCACATTACGGGTATTCTACTATAACATCTTACCCTGACAGCAGGAGACAAGACCTAGGTCGACCAATTTATTCGGTCTCACTTCTGCATTGGTGGCGTTACCATCACATATATCCACCGAGGGACATAAATCGTGGATAAACTCGGCGATTCTCTCCCTGATGTGGAATTGTTTTGATTTCGAGACAGCTTCACTTGCCCAGGTAATGGTACCCAACTGTACCATAACATGCAGAAATATCATGCTCATCGTCTCGGACGTTCGTCTCTGAAAGGTAATTATGAAGCGATAATCCAACTATTAGAACAAAGAGTCCGAACCTTGTACCTTGGTCTTGAAGTTAATCACCACTCTATAAAGACAGATAATAACAATTCTTGAAATAAAAATACTGTACCGAATATCCGCATAATTTATTAATCCGAACCTTTTTCCTTTTCCACCTTAAAACGGAATCGGTCGACAACCGATGGCATCTTTAGACCTTGAGCCACCAATAACCCCTGCTCCCCCCTACAGGGGGAATTTTGAAGGGTATGATTTTCTGAAAGCTTATAACAAATGCTACAAGATGAGCGTTGTTTGCACTCTGGCCGTTGGGGCTTTTGGCCGTAACCCTTATCTAAAACCCTTAACCCTTTTAATTTTTTATTCAAATATACAAACAATTATTGAGTCATATCTTCATTGAATTTTGACCTACATATGTCAAAATGGTATCAAATGAAAGCTTATGACTTGCTCTTTCATTTGTAGTTATTTTATGCAAATTAACTCATTTGCATATTCATGAGTATTAATGATTTTCCTTTAAATTGTCAATTTTTGATTAAAATTTGATTAATAAGTTCCAAAACAAGGCGTTTCTGTCCAGGGGGAATTTTGTAAATATGGTTTATCACTAAGAACATTTTATTAGAAACATTTTGAGCCTTGTTTGCACTCTGGCGGTCGGGGCCTTTTGCCATGACCCTTACCTAAACCCTTAACCCTACCAAATTGTTCATTCAAATTTTGAAAATGAATTTGGTCATATCTTGGTTGAACATTTACACACGGATGTCAGAATGGTATCAAATGAAACCTTATGACTTGCTCTTTCATTTCAAGATATGTTATGCAAATTAGCTCATTCGCATATTCATGTATATTAATTATTTTTCCTAAAAATGTGATTTTCGACCAAAATTTGGTAAATACTTTCCAAAACAAGACATTTTTTGTGCAGGGGAATTATGTAAACAGATTTAATCTTAAAGAAAATCATATAAGAAACATTTTGAGCGATGTATGCACTTTGGCTGTGTGGGCATTTGGCCAAAACCCTTATCTAAAACCCTTAACCCTATAAAATTGTTCCGTCATTTCAAAACGTTTTTGATCATATCGTAGTTGAATATTGACCTACAGATGTAAGAATGGTATTAAATGAAAGCTTACGACTGTCCCAATAATTTGCCATAATTTTTATGCAAATTATCTCATTTGCATATTCATAAATATTAATGACATTACTCAAAACTGTTACCTTTTTAGCGGGTATTGGTAAATACTTTCAAAAACATTGTGTTTCTACTCAAGGGGAATCATGTAAACATAGTTTATCTTAAAGAACATTTTATTAGAAACATTTTGAGCAATGTTTGCAATCTGGCGGTTGGGGCTTTTGGCCGTGACCCTTATATAAACCCTTAAACCCATTAAATTTTTCATTTAAATTTCCAAAACGTTTTTGGTCATATCCTGATTGAACAGTTAATAATAGATGTCTGTACAGTATCAAATGAAAGCTTATGGATGACTCTTTCATGTGCTATTATTTTTATACAAATTAGTTCATTTGCATATTCATGAGAATTAATACTCTTCCTTAACATTGCGATTTTTCAGCGAAAACGTGTTAAATACTTTCAGAAACAAGGCGTTTCTGTTCAGGGGGAATTATGCAAACATGATTTATCTTAAAGAACCTTATATGAATAACATTATAAGCGATGTTTGCACTGTGGTTGTCGGAGCTTTTGGCAAAACCCCTCATCTAAACTCTTAAACCTATCGAATTGTTTATTCAAATTTTCAATATGTTTTTGGTCATATCTTGATTAAAAATTGATATACAAACGTCATAATGGTATCAAATGAAATCTAGTGAATTGCTTGTATATTGATAAAACCACATTTAAAATCCATAAAATGTATTATTTGACAGTGCTATAGTATATGTTATATAGTAACCCTCCAATGTTAAGTACATAGTAACCATGTTATGTTTAGTGCAATAAATGTTGATGGTTCTTTGCATTAAATAGACATTCTAGTGTTGATATAGGTCCGTTTCCATCATGATAACCTTGCCAAACTCCCAGAGTGCAAGTAATTCCAAGATTGCCAACAAGTATGATGTTAATCATTTTTGGTCAAATTTTCCTAGAACAGTGAAAAAAGTAAGGGTCTTAATATGGGATTTCATATGCTGATCTAAACCAGGTTTTAGTTGTAGCATTTAAATATCAGGAAAGTATTGAACTGAAGATATCTATGGCTATCTAATGCCATCCTTGAAAACATATGCCATATTGAAAGATATTGTATACTGAAACAAAAAAGAAACGCAACTTCCATTTCAATTCCTTTTTACGCAAAGACATCAAATCAGATCTGAGCGAAATGTGATGCATTTTAAGCAATAACATTTCCCCTTATAAAGTCAACAAAATCTTGTTTATAGCAAATTCCATTAATAAGAAAACACCCAGTTTACACCGGGCGTCAACACAATTTGACAAAAAAAAGTGAATGTAGGTCGAAAAACACATTCTGTTTCGTTTAGTTTGGTCCGATATTCGAATGTTGTGAAGCCCATGCGATTTATTAGCGGTCTCCATTGCAGTCTTAAACCTATCCCGTAGGTGGGGTTAACCTGAGGATACGGTCCTACCTTGTTGTCATATCTCTTGCACGTCCGCTCCGTGCTCGATCGGTTGTGGCCCCATTGAGAGCCAACAGCGTTAATAGTCGAACATGTTTCGATTTGTTGCCCCATCAATGTCTTGCGACAACAATTTGACCTTTTCAAACAAACAACATCCGTACTGCAGGTTGGCGCTGGGTTTGGCGTAGCCGTGCTATGCGTAGGGTAGCGAGAAGTGTATGAATGCTTTGGCATCTTCTTGGTCTATGTTTTAGGTTGTGGTTGAAGAAAATTTGTTTTGATAGTAGTCATTTAGAAACCACGGCAGGGGGATAATCAGTTTTTAACTATTCACTATGTATCACGTGATGAATTTACGACATCTGAAAGAAACGACACCGTATTTATGCGTATGGAGGCAGGAATATCAAAAATGTACTCAATATCCATTTAAAACATATTTGGTCAAAATTATTTCGAAAAATTGGAGTTGCGTATCTTTTTTGTTCTAGTATATTATGTATCGCAAGGGAACTATTTTCAATTCATTGTGAGGTTATACTATGCTGAAAGCACATATAAGAAAGATGTATAGGTTCGGAAGATTATTAATGTACATTCAGCATGGGCTGTCGGTAGTATGGATCAGTTCACATCATTCTGTTCTGATCTGATACAGACAAATAAATGCATCGTAAATAATTGCAAATATCTTTTGATCGCAACCGGTTATTGTCTGTACTCTAGCTAAATACATACAGCGCGTACATCTCTTGATTTTATGCATCTGATACATATGCTTTGCATATGGTACCCCAAGCTTAAATTATCTGAAGTGAAAATACCTCAACAAAACATGAAGGAATGGTAACACCAGTGTTCCTGATCTGTCAGGCACATATAAAATACGCTGAAGGCCAACAAATTGACTTGGCTATGAGGAATACACAAGAAAGGGCTCTCCAGATGGAACAAAATCATGCTGTTTTCTCAATGTGAATGGCAATTTAGGGGCTTGACAATTGGTTAACAATGTTATTCTGCTATATGTATGCAATTTGTCTACATTCCAGGATCTCTATTCAGCCATAAAGATTACAAAAATAATTGAAATAGTTAATTTTATATGTGTATTAGAATAAACTCCCGCAGGTTAGACACCTTTTGTATCATTCTATGGCATTTGATAAAATGTTTATGTTCAAATTCCTATTTTGAGGCAATTTTGGATTCATCAAAGGATAACATTCTGTCAACCAGTACAATACATGGAATCAATTTGCACTTTAAACAATAAAGATAAAAAAAATCAAATGGAAACTAAATACATACATGTACATTGATAAGAAGATTTATAGGAACGAAATATGATCAATCGCATTCTCTTCCAAACAAAACATCAAATAGATCTCAAACAAGGCTTATATGTTGTTAAGAGTGAACATGGATATCAGATGGTTAAAAACTCATGAGAAAGAAAAAATCCCACCTTTTGGTAAGAATTTAACTTGAAAACAATCACAAATTGTAGAGAAATCATTAATATACATGCATATGCAAATGAGTCAATTTGCATAAAATAACTGCAAATGAAAGAAAAAGTCATTAGCTTTAATTTGATGCCATTCTTACATCTGTAGGTCAATATTCAATCAAGCTATGACCAAAAACGTTTTGAAAATTTGAGTGAACAATTTAATAGGGTTAAGGGTTTAGATAAGGATTTTGACCAAAGGCCCAAACCAACAGATTACAAACATCGCTTAAAAAGTTTCTAATAAAATGTTCTTTAAGATAAACCATGTTTACATGATTCCCCCTGAGTAGAAACACATTTTTTTAAACTTATTTACCAAATATTAGCAAAAAGGTCACGTTTTTAAGTAAAATCATTAATACTCATGAATATGCAAATGATGTAATTTGCATAAAATTTATAACAAATTATTAAGCAAGTCACAAGCTTTCATTTGATACTATTCTAACATCTGTGGGTCAATATTCAACCAAGATATGACCAAAAATGTTTTAAAATGATTGAACAATTTTACAGTGTTAAGGGTTTAGATAAGGGTTTTGGCTAAAAGCCCCAACGGTCAAAAGTCAAACATTGCTGAAAATGTTTCTTATATAATTTTCTTTATTATTAATCATGTTCACATAATTCACCTGCACAAAAATGTCTTGTTTTGGAAAGTATTTACCAAATTATCGTCGAAAATTGCAATTTTAGGAAAAATAATTAATATTCATGAATATGCAAATGAGCTAATTTGCATAACATATCTGAAAATGAAGGAGCAAGTTATAAGCTTCATTTGATACCATTTCTGATATCTGTGTGTAAATATTTAACCAAGATATGACCAAATTCATTTTCAAAATTTAAATGAGTAATTTTATAGGGTTAAGGGTTTAGATAAGGGTTACAGCGAAAAGCCCCAACCGCCAGAGTGCAAACAAGGCTCAAAATGTTTCTAATAAAATGTTCTTAGTGATAAACTATGTTAACACAATTCCCCCTGGACAGAAACACCTTTTTTAAGAAAGTATTTATCAAATTTTCGCCAAAAATGGAATTTTTTTAAGGGAAATCATTAATATTCATGAATATGCAAATGAGCTAATTTGCATAAAATAACTTCAAATGAAGGAGCAAGTCATTAGCTTTCATTTAATACCATTTTGACATCTGTAGGACAATATTCAATTAAAATATGACCAAATAGATATTGTAAATTTTAATGAAAAATGATAGGGTTAAGGGTTTTAGATAAGGGTTACAGCCAAAAGCCCCAACGGCCAGAG
Source organism: Fragum sueziense (assembly GCA_963680895.1). Taxonomy (NCBI): domain Eukaryota; kingdom Metazoa; phylum Mollusca; class Bivalvia; order Cardiida; family Cardiidae; genus Fragum; species Fragum sueziense. Next base: position 20,754,748 of record OY804592.1, read on the forward strand.
TGCAAACAATGCTCAAAATGTTTCTAAGATATTATAATTTATGAAAAAACCATGTCTTCAAAATTCCCCCTGGGGGGGGGGGGGGGAGCAAACATGTTTCTGGCTCAGGGACTACTTCGTCTAGGTAAGATTATTTCAATACCCGGGGTTAGTTTATCAATGCACTCAATGCGTTTTCAGGAACATTGATAAGACAAAAATGCGTTGGTAAATGAATTAATGAAATTGGCCCCAGTGTCGAAGCATGTCGGATAAAATTGAATTCATGGTAATCGATATTTTGGTAGACTATTATCAAGGGCGGTAATCAGGCGACTTACTCAAAATGTCTTGTTATTTTATATAATTTAGAAATCATACCTTTTCTCCGTATTTCTTCGTGATTTTTTAAAGATTTCTTTCATATAAATTAATATTGTTGTTTCTTTTTTTCTTCTTTTTTCAATGTATGACAATTCATTAATAAAGTAACTGAATTGTTTTGTCTACGATAGGGTTAAGTTTATAACCACAGACTAACATAATTTTAAGCAGTTTACTCTTATTAAAATCTCCTGCTTAAACGACCAGTCATACATCACAACTTAGTGACAGATGGGCGTTTAGTAGAAATCCGACAGTACACAGCTTCCATTCTAGTTGGAAGGCTTATATTATAAGAATCGTAAGAGGTAGCTACCTAGATAATGCAACTGCAAATATTTGGGAAATCATTGAAACAAAAGAAAAATAATCAGTCTGATAATCCGCATTTCCCCCCTTTTGTCTCAATAATTCATTGACGAGTCTATTTTTCGTTTTACGCTAATCCTATCTTTATCAACGAAGATATTGTTATCTGCAACAGCCTTTACGATGTATTACTTCAAACGTAATCATTCCGGAAACTGCTCAGTCAATTGAAGTTAGATTAACAAACGACTGGTCCAAATTCAACGATGCTACAGGCGGCAATTTCACATGAATATTTTAATTATTTTGATCTTCTGTGTAGAAAGAATTGTCGAAAATGAAGAAATTGCTTGTCATAAGCATTTCTTAATTTTCCCAAATGTTTTCATAAACCTTTATCTTTTATGGAGTCAAAAAGATTCAATGGGTTGGAATGGGTTAAGGAAGGACCATGGATTAGGCAAATAATCGTAAAACTAATTGCACGAAATTGTAGAAAAATGTATAGTCTAGGAGGTAGATGAGGTTTAATTGCGGTAAAAGCACCATACAACTTTTAGACTGATTCTTGTAGCAAATTGTCTCAGGAGTTCGGAAATGTGCGTCTGACGCGCATCCGCCTAGATATAAGGGGAGAAAATTGAGGTTAAAGTTGTCTGCCCTTGGATTTTTAGGCCAAAAATGGAAATCTTACTAGGCATTTCTTTTAAGGCATTGATTTATTACAAACGGTTTAAAATTGGTAAATACTTGCACACATCATCTCCATACATATTTGGATGATGTTTAATGAAAGTTTTTGATCCATAAAAATCCAAGATGGCCGCCAGAATGGCTATTTTTAGTAACAAAATGGTGTTTTTTTATAAATGAGATTTTTTCTGGGATGCATATACGCTGATATGAATTTTTATGCATGTATTTAATGAATATAAAGTAGGAAATTGTCTCATTGACGCGCATCAACCTATATAGAAGGGGACAAAATTGAGGACAAAGTTGTCTGCCCTTGGATTTTAAGCCAAAATAGAAATCCTACAATGCAATTCTTTTAAAGCATTGATCTATTACAAATGGTTTTTAATTGGGAAATATATGCGCAATTCATCTCCATACATATTTTAAAGATGTTTTATGAAAGTTTTTGATCCATAAAAATCCAAGATGGCCGCCAGAATATGTATTTTTTGTTACAAAATGGTTTTTTTTTTTTGTAATAAGTTTGTTTCTTTCTGGGACGCATGTATGTTAATATGAATTTCTATGCACATATTTAATAAATATTAACCAATTGGAACTTAGCAAATTAAGAAAAATAAGTTTTGGATAGTATTTGAAACTGATTTTTAAGCTTTAATTGCATTTTCATGTCCTGAGAATTTTGCGAAATGCGTTTCGATGCAATCCTTTTAAGGCATTGATTCATTACAACTGGCATTTAATTGTGAAAATATGCACAATTTATTGCCATTCATATTTCAATGATGTTTAATGAAAGTTTTTGATCCATAAAAATCCAAGGTGGCCGCCATAATATCTATTTTTAGTAACAAAAAGGTCTTTTTTTAAATACGATTTTTCCTTAGATACATATATATATGCTAATATGAATTTTTATGAATGTATTTGATAAATACTGACCTATTGTAACATAGAAAAATAAGGAAAATAAGTTTTGGATAGTATGAAAATCAGTTTCGGATAGTGGTCTAAACAAAGTTTTAAGCTTAAATTGCATCTACACAATCCTGAGGATTTTGCCAAAAGTTTTTCGAGCCATAGATTAATTAAACACATTTACAAACAGAGTTTTTCAATTCAATATACATTGTGCATTATACGTTGTATATGCATTTCACATAATCACTTAGTACGGATACTTGTAACCATCAAGAATTATGTGAAGTCAACATGAATGCCAAGATGGTCACCATTTTATGAATTCTGTTGTATAAGTGGGCTTACTCACGGGACGTTTACCTAATCATACAAAATCACATTTAGTTGATGCAGGTATGCATTTTATTGCTTCATTATCTGGCTGAATCACAATTAGAAACAACGAATTGGAGAAGCAATGAATCTGATAGAATTCTGTATTTGTTACACAGAACCTTGGTATACCTGAGTATTGCCTTTTCCAGGATGTGGCCCTTATGAAGTTCTTAAATGTACACTGTATCCTATAACCTTTATAAAATTATTTCTTTCTGTTTCCCAGGTACAGACGATAACTGATATAATGTTTTAAAATTTGAAGGACATAAAAGGAGGTCAACATGTCAAGAAATAAAACCTTACATCTTGTCCAAAAATCATGACCTGGGGAAGTGAAATCCTTTGATGAAAATACCTGATTAAAAGCACAAACATGAACGTCACTTAGACAGTCAAAAGCTAGTTTCAGCCTGTCAACCGATTCCTATTTTCCTCTAAAACTCCTAAATTTTGGGCACAAGTCCTATATTTTCAAGTACCTCGTATACTCCTATGTGCAATTCTCCTATATTTTGAAAATATTTCCTACATTTTTTGGTAAAATTATTGTCAATGAATGATAAGATGCTATTTATCTTTATTTTTCAGGTAGAGAATTTCTGTCTTCCATTATAGCATTATTATACTGTGTAATGTTCTGGTGTTTTCGTCTGTTCATCATCACCGATTTGGTTACCTACAAGTTTATTGAATAGGACACATAACTTTAAGGTGCCAATACAGATGATGAGAATCATGATATGCTGTATAGTAGCCTACTTTCTGGATTGTGATTTTGTGGAACTGAAAGCATTACTTTATTAGCTTACCTTAGCATAAAGTGCTGAGGGTGAGGTAGCGTGATCACTCGCCATCCGTCATCCGCCTGTCTGTTCACAAGTAAAAAAATACTCTCCTCCCATACCATAAAGCCTAGAGTTTTGAAATTTTGTATGTAGAATCTTATTGTATGAAGGCCCTCTACCACAATGTATCAAGTGATTGTGGTACAATGATTTAACCATAATTATGTTGTTGGACCTGTATCAAATTTCATATAGACAAAGAAGAAAATCCTGTACAATCTGTACAATCTACTACACTTGAATCGTTTGACCTAGGGCTTTGAAATTTGGTCTATGGAATTGTCTTATAGCACCACCTAAAGTACTTCAAATTATTATTATATAATGAAGATTGGGGCTGGTTGGTGTTGTTAGTATTAGATTCATAAAAAGACAAAAAAATCTAGGCTTATTTTTACTCTGGCTTTCGAGGGCTTTAAAATTTGGAGTGTTGAATTGTCTGAAAGCCCTCTGCCAAAATGCTTTTAATTATTGTGCTACAATTAAATTGGGTCCTATGTTGTGAAATATCATTTTCTAGACAGAGACGGGGGAGCAGATGCTCGACAATCTTCTACTCCCTATATGGCCTACAGCTTTGAAATTTGGTTCGTATAATTGCCTTATAGTGTTCTATCAAGATTCTTGAAAGTTTTGTGGTGCAATGGAAATTGGCCATTTGTTGTGGGATATTGTATTACATATGGAGGGCAAGAAAAAAATCTTGTTCAATCTTCTGACAAGTGTTTGCCTGAAATGAAAATTGGCTGGAAGTTGTTGGTCTGGGATGAGGGAGAAGGTATCTGATACGAACAATTTTCTCTAAACCTCATTGTTGTGCGATATATGGCCATCTCGACTTTCTTGTCTAGATTAAACACAAATGCACTAACATACAACAAACTAGACTGGATAAGAACTGTTGTTACAACACAAAGCTGTCGGTGGAGGTATGGCCATGGCTGTAATATTTCTTTGGCTTAATATATTATATATATGTTTAATGAGATTTAAAGCCAAAATGGGCCTCTCAGAGCACATTCAGATTGATTCTAAGGACATTTAGATTGTCAAAATTTTCTTGGGGGAGGACATTCATCCTCCTATGTTCAGAGATGTTGTCTCTCATGTGCTTTCCCCCACTTGTACCTTTTGCGCTAATTTGATTCAGCGTTTTCAATGCTGCACCTCTTTCAATAATAGCTTGAAAGCCCCTGTGACTGCTTGAGACAAAAATACTTAAACTCCTATATTTTAAATCAAAATGGGCTAAAAGCTCCAGTTTTTCGTGGAAAATATTCCTATTGCAACTCCCTTTTTCAGAAGATTTGGTTTACAGCCTGTAGTTCCTCTAAGTATGTCTCAATTCCAAGACTTGTTTGATTATACCATGTGATATCACGTCAGTTGTTACAGCAACTTCACTGCCATAAGGGGTTCTACAGGACAATCTTATACTGTAGATGAGTCGAAATCATACACAATTTGCTCTAATGAGCAACAGAAAGCTGGTCCATAGAGTACATCTGGTATATTCCCTGCAACCTGTGTATTTTGTGACTGTCCTGCGAAATCGAAAGTCCAGTTCAAAAAGGAATATACGGGGAAATGTGAAACTGAAGATGCAGCAAATGTCATATATGAATTAGGTGTGATAAAAGATAATAAAAACTACAAGCAAAAAAGGTGACATTGGCATGATAGCAAAAGAAGTCAAGTATCATCAAAGCTGCAAGGAAACCTGCATCATGGCAAGGGTCTGGTTAAGGAAGCATACTAGTATCTAGTGGACAAATCACCCCCAGCTGATGATCATACTGTTAATTTACTAAACAATCTCATTCAGGAATCACTAGTAGAGTGCGATGGAGCTGAATTCTTGGCATGCCTGCACAAACTTTAAATAAGCTTCTTGGATGATGAAGCTCAACAAATACAGGTTACCAGTCTTGGAGTAAAAATCAGTAAGTGTTGCCCTGATTTACTACTTGAGAGGTTTAGTGAAGGATTTAGAGAAAGACCTCAAGGATCTGTCTGAACCTGTAACAATGGAAGCCCTTGCCAAATGCCAAGCAGATCCCCCAGGAAATTTAATTATATTTTTCTATGTGCTTTACACATGGTCAAAGGGTATCCTTAGAGTTTAAGATTGCTAGAGCCTAACTACCCTACAATTTTGTAATTTAGGAAAGTGTTAAATAACAGGGCTGCTTTAAGACTAAAATTCCTAAGTAGTAGGTTGTCTCAACAATTGAGCTGTGATCAAAATCAAAACTAGAAGGACTAGCTTTCTCTGGCACATAATAGCGCATTGTGTATGGTTTCGACTCATCTAGAGTGTTACATTGCCCTGTAGAATCCCTTATGGCAGTGAAGTTGCTGTAGCAACTGATTTGATATACCATGGTATCATCAAATGAGTCTTGGAGAGTAATCGAGGCATATTTGAAGGAACTACCTCTGGACAGTCTAACAGACGCACATGTTTGTGTTTTTAACCAGGTATTTTCGTCAAATGGTTTCACCTCCCCAAGCCAGAAGTTTTAGCCAATGTATAAAGTACAATTCCTTGACATGTTGAACTACTTTTTGTCTATAAATTTTGCAGCATTATATCAATTATTTTGTGTACATATCTGGGAAATAGAAAGATATAATATTATAAAGATTATAGGATACAGTGTACGAAACTCGTACATTTTAAAACTTTACAAGGGCCACATCCTGGAAAAGGTAATATATTAAGTTTCTGTGAAACAATAATAGAGTTCCATCAGATTCATTGCTTTTCAAATTTGTAACATGCTATTTATGATTGTGGTTCAGCCAGATATGAAGCAATAACATGCATACTTGAATCAACAAAAAGCCATTTTGTATGATAAGGAAAACTTCCTATGAGTTAGCCCATTTCTACAACAGAAGTCATCATTTAATTCTAAATTAACAAAAATGGTGGCCATCTTGGCATCCATATCGACTTTAGAATTTTTTCCGGGTGGTTATAAATATCCATAATAATTGATGATGCGAAATGCATATTCAATGTATAATAGACATGCATATTGAAAAGAATAAATCTGTTTAAAAATACCTTTAATCTACAGATCGAAAAGCTTTTCGCAAAATTCTCAGGATTATGAAAATACAATTTGAGCTTAAAATTTGTTTAGAATACTATCCGAAACTTATTTTCCCTACGTTTCTATGTTCCAATAAGTTGATATTTATAAAATACATGTACATTCTTAAAGATTCATATTAGCATAATATATACTGAGTCAAAAAAGAAAGTGTACATACTTCTACTTTAAATATTTACGTAACCACTGCAATTAACTACACCAAACTTCCACACAGAGTTAAGCAATCAACGTTCTCAGGTCTATTGACATGAGAAGCAACTTTGGATGATTAAATTGTCTGCCATATCGCAAAACGCTGTCAGCACCTTTTTGCACGTGGTTATCAAAACAAACGTTTCATAATAAACTTTATTGTCCAAAATCTGTATTCAAAGTGTACAAAAGCTAAATCAAACATAAAATTTCAAAATTCTCAATGGCAAAAGATGCTACGTCATAGTAAACACAGCAGATTTTACACGTTAGTTTTGCCTGTGTCTTGAACCGGCGTAAAACGTGTCGTTGTCGTTTAAATGTCATCGTCCTTAAATTAGGCGTTTGCAATCATGTTTCTAAAACAAAGGATACCTTTTTGATAGGCTTCGGTCTGATATCCTGAATGTAGCAATGACTAGACAAGATCGTTACATGACGTTGACGCCCTAACGTCTACGTTTCAAAACTACACGATTTATGGCAATTCAGTAAAGCAAGCATATGTAAGCAACATTCGAAATCGACGAAGGCAGATAGACGGCTCAAATCAAGAGATTTGAGACCATATGTTTGTTCCATTATCATGATGCCGTAATCTCATGTTACTCTTGCATTAGGCATATCGTCATCAGCAAGGGACACGTGAAAATTAGTCCTAAGTGTGGTGTAGGGCCGAACATCTCTACATCCTCAGTTTCGCAAAATTTAGTGTCCAGTTAAAGAATTTGCAGGACATGGAACACGTCTTGCAATATGAACGCATTAAAATTCCAAACGATTAAAAGAAACATTATATTCGATCAGTGAGACCGCAGATGCTTGACTTCATTCATTTAAGACATGTCACAATAGAAATTGAAGCAGAAATCCCAAGAAAATTGCATAATTTAATCTTCTTAAGTTCGTCAGCAAGTTCTGTGAATTTCAAAATCGACCCCTATCTCAAATATCTTAAGAAAACAAAAGAAAAATCCCATTTCACACAATTTAAAAAGACACCCTCTTATAGGCAATTGAATTATCTTTAATTTGATACCAGTATTGTAATATCAATATTCAAAATTACGATAGAAATTCCAGTTATTCTCTGTGCACACTTTCTTTTTTGACTCAGCATATATGCGTCCAGAAAAAAAAACTTATTTAAAAAAAAACAACACCTTTTTGTTACTAAAAATAGACATTCTGGCGGCCATTTTGGATTTTTGTGGATCAAAAACATTCATTGAACATCATTAAAATATGTATGGAGATGATATGTGCATATATCTGCCAATTAAAAACCATTTGGAATAAATTAATGCCCCAAAAGAAATGCATCGAAACGCTTTCCGCAAAGTTTTCAGGACATGAAATTGCAATTTAAGCTTAAAAATTTGTTTCAAATACTATCCAAAACTTATTTGTTCTAATTCGCTAAGTTCCAATTGGTTTATATTCACTAAATATGTGCATAAAATTCATATCAACATACCTGCGTCTCAGAAAAAAATACTTATTTAAAAAAAGACCATTTTGTTACAAAAAATAGATATTCTGGCGGCCATCTTGGTTTTTTATGGATCAAAAACTTTCATAAAACATCTTTAAAATATGTATGGAGATGAATTGTGCATATATTTGCCAATTAAAAACCATTTGTAATGAATCAATGTCTTAAAAGTAATACCTAGTAAGATTTCCATTTTGGCTTAAAATCCAAGGGCAGACAACTTTGTCCTCAATTTTGTCCCCTTATATCAAGTTGGATGCATGTCAGACGCGCATTTCCGAACTCCTGAGACAATTTACTAGTTTATATTTGTTAAACACATGCATAAAAATTCATATCGGCATATATGCACCCTAGAAAAAATCTTATTTATGAAAAAAACACATTTTTGTTACTAAAAATAGCCATTCTGGCGGCCATCTTGGATTTTTATGGATCAAAAACTTTCATTAAACATCATCAAAATATGTATGGAGATGATATGTGCAAGTTTTTACCAATTTTAAACCGTTTGTAATAAATCAATGCCTTAAAAGAAATGCCTAGTAAGATTTCCATTTTTGACCTAAAAATCCAAGGGCAGACAACTTTAACCTCAATTTTGTCCCCTTATATCTAGGCGGATGCGCGTCTGACGCGCATTTCCGAACTCCTGAGACAATTTGCTACAAGAATCAGTCTAAAAGTTGTATGGTGCTTTTACCGCAATTAAACCTCATCTACCTCCTAGACTAGTACAAAATGGGGTAATTTTAAAATATTGGGACCAAAGCATCCATCTACGGCTAAAATGTACGGGGTGTATAAACATTTCATCCTTTTAAGTCAATGTTCTCTAGATCCTTTACGTTAATGGATATGATATAGTTTGGAAGCAGATCTGTATCCTCCGAATGCGATTAAAATCTGTATCATAAATCTTATTTAAAACGCTACATTTAGGTCTAAAAAATATACATTACTTGCTAATATAATCCAATTCAACCAACGCAGATTATACCCATCATAAAATTCTCTCAATGCAGATTTATCATTATACACACCAAAAAAGTATATTGATGCTGATTATACAGCATACACTTCATAAAAGTATATCAATGCAGATTATGCATATGATTAAATTATATCAATGCAGATTATACACATGATAAAAGTATAACAACGCAGGTTATACACATAATAAAAGTACATCAATGCAGATTATATACATCATAAAATTATATCAATGCTGATTATACACTTCGCAAAGTATATCAATGCTGAATACACACTGCATAAAAGTATATCAATGCAGATTATACATTTCATAAAAGTATACTAAAGCATATTATATACTTCATAAATATATCAATACAGATTATGCACTTCATAAAAGTATATCAATACAAATTATGCACTTCATAAAAGTATATCATTGCATATTATACACTTGATAAAAGCATATCAATACAGATTATACAATTAATAAAGTATATCAATGCAGATTATACACATCATAAAATTATATCAGTATAGATTATACGCGTCACAAAATTATACAGTGGAGATTATACAGTACACACCATAAAAGTATACTAGGACGAAAAAGAAACGCCGGGTACACAAAATATGCAACCCATATTTTATTGCTTCGCCTAGAATAATGAAAACCAGTCAGATTTATGTGTTGTTCGCAGTCGAACGGTCCACACGTTTAAAACTACACAATACCTTACATATTAGCACCATGAGAGGCACTTGGTCAAATTCAAGAATCCCGTGCATGGGAAGGTCATTGAGTTTGCCCAAGGAAATGTTCAGTCTTTTTTATACTGTTCAAGTATTCAGATCGATTTTTCAACGTTAACTACAAATTAAGCAATTTGCATCAATGCCGCGATTGTCGAAAGTCGAGCATGAACAAGCTATAGCAATGCTTCTTCAGGGTCAAGGCCAACAACAGGTTGCTGCACATATTGGTGTGTATATTCGAACTATTGAACGTCTTGTTCAACGTCTGTGAGTAACGTGGAGGGTCAACGACCGACCGCGAAATGGACGTCCACGCGTGAAACTGCAAATAACAATATAGGCAGTCATAATCGCCATATTCATCCCGATACGGTTCGAAACTGCTGACGCGACAATGGCATAAGAGCTCGACGCCACTATGTCGGTCTGCCGCTAACTCCCGTCATCGTTAAAGGAGTGTTTTTTCACATAATTAGCATCGGGAATCGATTGAAACTTCAACAGCTGGTTTCATACAGATGACATTTCTTACCAAAATGAATATAATGATCCAACAATACAATTTATCCCCTAAAACAATCATTATAGGTTACCCGGCGTTTCTTTTTCGTCCTAGTATATATCAAAACATGGTTAATTCACGTTTTTGAGGTCGTTAACATTCGCAGAGGCCCAAGAACGCCCGATTGCGAAGCATGAGGGTCGTTTTCGTATTTTGCGGGCCTCTGGGAATTTTAACGACCGACAATTGACGCTATTACTGACGCTAATACTGCATAAAAAGCATAACAATCGAATGATTAATTACCCCAAACCCCTTGATATGTGCGAAAAATGAACCGAGGTGAGATAAGTAAATGTCCGCCATTGCTGTTTTGTTCTGATAAATCTTCCGAGAACTTTATGTTATGCGTGACGTCGGTAAAACGACGTTACGTCATAATTTGACGCTAAAAAGCGAACGTCGCTTATTTAAGGTAAGGCGTTGAAAATTTTGCGGGAAAAGAGACAATTGTTTATTTTGAAGGGTCAAACCGAGGATATATGAGTGAAAAGCCGGTCCGATATCGCGCTGAATATAGTCCAGTTTTCACAATATTGGACCGATTTCTTCCCATTATTCAATGCTAAAAACGGACTGAAAACACACATTGTATGCAATAATGTAGATTATACACTTCATAAAAGCATATCAATACATTTTATACACTTCATAAAAGCATATCAATACAGATTCACCTTCACCTTCACCTATCCCGTGGCGGTTGCCGTTGGGGCACTATTGATGATCTGCCAACCAGCTCTCTCCATCCCTCTCTGTCCTGTGCGAGCCTGACCGCCTCACCAATCTTCATTCCTGTCCATTCTGTGATGTTATCTTCCCAACGCTTTCTCTGTCTTCCTCTCTTCCGTTGCCCTCTCACTGTTCCTTGGAGCACCGTCTTGGCAAGTCCATCCCCTCTCGTAACATGACCAAACCATTTTAACTTTCGTCTCCTGATAGTTGTAAGTAGTTCTTCATATTGACCGATGGATATCTTCACTCTGTTCTTAACTTCCTCATTGGTGATATGTCTTTATATGAAATGTCCAGCAACCTTCTGAAACATCTCATTTCTGTTGCCTGAATTCTCTTCTCTAATTCTGCTGTCAGGGTCCATGTTTCACAGGCGTACAGGAAAATTGAGTGGACAAGAGAACGCATCAGTCTTAACTTGAAGTTGAGCTGGATTGCCTTGTCTTTCCAAATGATGTTTAACTTGGATAATGTAGCTGATAACATATCTATTCTTGCGAGTATTTCAGGCCTAGACCCCTCATCTGAGACTATAGATTATACACTTCATTAAAGTATACCAATACAGATTATGCTAATCTTCATAAAAGTATAGAAATACAAATTATGCACTTCATAACAGTTTACCAATACAGATCATACACTTCATAAAGTATATCAATACAGATCGTACACTTCATAAAAGTATTGTATATCAATACATATTATACACTTCATAAAAGACACACCATATAGTCATATCAATTCAATCAATTCCGTTAAAGTTTGACCATTTCATATACTTATCTGCACCATCCAGATCAAGATCTGGTTTTAACGTCCATAAGATAATATTTACGGGAAAACATTGGGACTAAAGAAGAAAACGTTGATGATCAGCTTTGTGTCTGTTCGCCTCAATATTTCCTATGCTATATTGGCATACATGCATATTCAATCTTTATAAAGATCAATTTCATTGCCCGTAACAATAAGCGCATTGAAATGTATACATTAATATTTTGTTGTTTGGGATTGGGATAACAAATAACAAAAATATACATGTATTATTACCTGCAAAAGTCGAAATAGGATTTCCCCTGTATTTATAAGTCAATATTCTTTCTCAAGAGTCTCAGACTGTTTTCCGTTTCTAGGCACAAGCACGTGTGTTCTAAAACAAGTGTCTGGTGTCATTTATAGTGTTTGTGAGCTCGATTTTTCATATTGTCGCTTTTTAACGAAAACAGCGTAATTGCATCTTGTTTTAAGCTGCATTTACGAGGTTTTCGTTGAAAGTAGCGATACACATAACTCATCTTTTCATCTTTTTTAATCATTACCGACTTTCTGGGGAGTACATTTTTTTATAATTACTGATATCTCCAGAAAAAAATCAAAGAGGTGGGGGCAAACATTTCCCTTTGTATATTTTTCATTTTAATTAGCTTATATAATGTTTTACGTTTCATTTTTTGTAGGAAAATGATTTTTGCATAGTACAACAAAGTTGAGAAATCGCTCATTTCCATCCTTATTTTTCTTCTTAGCCTGCTATCATGATATCATTGTCTGCAGACTAGTTCGTTTACAAATCGCTTTAGCATTTTCAGTTAACCCTTTCCCAAACAAGACCTGGTGTTGACGTCCCTAATAGATATGCTTAGGAACATATTGAAACAAAAGAAGAAACTGCTGATAAATAGTAGTTTCTCCTTTGTCTCAATATTTTCTTTGCCATATTTTACACAAATCCTACCTTTAATTATATACATTTTGTCATTTGTAGCAGTTTTTGAAGTGGATCTCCCTAAAATTTGGATGTTTTGGAAATGGTTAATAGAATAAGGCCTCAATTCCATTTCGACACAAGCGGTAGAACGACTTCACCAATTTTTGCACAGTGACGTTTTTTGACACTTCAAAAGATAGAATCTTTGGAAACATCATGGACAATGAAGAAGTTGCTTGTGACATTTTACACATTGTTTTCTGCATAGAAAGACCAACACAAATGTACATGCATAATAAAAGTCACTTGAAAATGTCGTCTGTAACACTTTTGAATGTGGATCAGTCTCAGTTATAGATGCACATTAAGTGTACAAAAACGAAATGCATGTTTTACGAGCTTTATTGTGAAGAAAGCAGGATGCTTTCTGTTGATGTTGGTGACTCGCTCTTATTTTCGTTAATACAGTTTCTGAGACCCCTAATTCTGAATAATTACTTAAACATGTGGCAAAGCATAATGTTTGAAAATAGTTTATTGTCTTTTAATCCTATAATGCTTATTTTCCTTTTCGTTTAGGCCAATCTAAATTGATGACTGGTAATCACAATAACTTGAAAAGATATCTCTAGCATTGCCTTAATTGATCCATGTCATAAACAATTTGATAATTCTCTACAGTATTAGAAATTGTCACTGACTATGTTCATTACATTTCTTTTTAAACTAGGAACAATAGAATCTTAGATTAATCATGCAAACAAATCTTTTGAACGGAACTTTTTTTTTCATTTTGATACATTGCCGTGACAAAACACAGCCGCGCTCTTAATGAAAAACATCAAACCCTTCCCAAACAAGGCCTAACAAAAGAACATAATGAGATTTGAGATTTCTCTTGAAATTGTAAGCACGAGGACAAAATACTAAACATTTGTGCCTAAGCATGTCAGTGCCTACGTGACGTATAAACCCGTCATCCGAATTTTCGCCTATATGCATATTGCCTACAATACGGCTATATCCGTCACTGAGAAATTCTGACGATCTTTAAGCTCCACTGGCCGAAGGCCAGCGAGCTATTGTCATGGCGTTGTGTCCATCGTGCGTGCGTGCGTGCGTGCGTCCGTTAACTTTTTCTTTAAAAATCTTCTCCTCTCAAACCAGTGGGCCAATTTTGACCAAGTTTTGGAGGAATGTTCCTTGGGTGACCCTTTACTTAAATTGTTCAAAGAATGTTGATTGGTCAATAAATGTGGGCGTGGCAGGGCGGGGCTTATCAGACTTAGAGAAATCACAAAATAATTCTTTAAGAATCAACCATTTGGTCGATTTTGGCCAAACTTGGCAGAAATGTACCTTGGGTGACTCCTTACATAAATTGTCCATTAAATTTTGATTTGTCAATAAATGTTGGCGGGGCAGGGCGGGGCTTATCAGACTTGGAGAAATCACAAAATAATTCTTTAAAAATCTTCTTCTCTCAAACCAATATGCCAATTTTGACCACATTTTGCAGGAATGTTCCTTGGGTGACCCTTTACTTAAATTGTTCAAAGATTTTTGATTGGTCTATAAATGTAGGCGTGGCAGGGCGAGGCTTATCAGACTTAGAGAAATCACAAAATAATTCTTTAGAAATCAACCATGGGGCCAATTTTGACCAAACTTGGCTGAAATGTACCTTGGATGACCCTTTACTTGAATTGTGTGTGAAATTTTGATTGGTTCATAAATGTGGGCGTGGCAGGGCGGGGCTTATCAGACTTTGAGAAATCACAAAATAATGCTTTAAAAATCAACCATTGGGCAAATTTTTACCAAACTTGGCAGAAATGTACCTTGGTTGACTTTTTACTTAACATGTCCATGAAATTTTGATTGGTCTATAAATGTGGGCGTGGGGCTTCTTTCATTTAGAAAAACCACAAAATAATTCTTTTAAAATCAACCGTAGGGCCAATTTCAATTAAACTTGGCAGAAATGCACCTTAAGTGACCCTATACTTAAATTATCTGTGAAATTTTGATTGGTCCATAAATAAGGGCATGGCAGGCGGGGCTTATCAGAATGGCAGAAATCACGAACAATTCTGTGAAAAATCAACCACAAGGCCAATTTTGACCAAACACGGTAGAAATGTTCCTTGGGTGTCCAATTACTTCAATTGGTAGTAAGATTTTGATTGGTCCATAAATAGGGGCAAAGTAGGACGGGGCTTATCAGAATGGGAGAAATCACGAAAAAAATCTTTAAAAACAACCAATGGATCAATTAAGTACAAACTTGGCAGAGATGTTCCTCGGGTAATACTTTGTCAGTGAAATTTTGATTGGTTTAAAAATGTGGGTGTGGCCAGGCAGGGCTTATCAGAATTGGATAAACCATGAAATAATTCTTTAAAAATAAGTCAATGGGCCAATTCAGACTAAACTTGGCAGAAATGTTCCATGGGTGAAGTTTAAACAAAATAACTTACCTTTCGTTTTGTATATAATTCTAGAAAATGTTTAACTATATCACCTGAAAATAGTATCAACATTTAAGGTCAGAAATGTTTGTTTTGATTTTGTGTTTGAAAAACAACATGGCGGATTGCGGGGAGTTGTAAAAATACGACATACTGTTTTTTTTCTAAGGGGGGGGGGGGCGAGATGCGGTTCTCGTGAAATAATTTTCATGTCACATTTATTCAGTTAGTTAATCTCTATTTACATGTACCTACTACAGCTGAGCTCCTATCAGATTCCATCCCCTGAATCCCGATTTAAGTCAAAAGGGGTGAGGAATATTTAAGTGTCGACTTTAAACTAGGCATTTGGACTGAGATACTTTCAGATACCAGGCTTTGAATTCAGCATTTGGCCCCAATGTGCCTTGAAGCTGTTAGTGAGTGACGGCGAAATAATTAGCCAATAGAACTGAATTCCTATCAGATGGCACTCGCATAATTCAGATTTTGGTGATTCTGGAGATTTCTCAATGTAGACTATAAAGCTAGCCACTGAAGCTAAATTGGTCGATTATAGATCTGTTCTAGTCGCGTGAGCTAAGCTCATATCAGATATCACCAGGGTTGTTCGGAAAGTTTTAAAAAACCTTCATTGACGGTTTCACACACAGCATATTGTCACAAATATTTGATATTTGATTTTACAATCTTAAATCTATTTAAATATGAAATTTTATATAAATTGCATGTCGTTTTCAATAAAAAAAAATAAATGTCACATAGGGCTATAGACGTGATAGGCGGCGCAACGCATTGCAAACAAACGTCACGACATTTGAGTACAGCGCAAAGAACATTCTTTCTCGAAGTACCGTCCTTCACACTGAATGTTTTTTCATGTCTCTTTACGCATCTGCTGCACAATTTCTAATACCACTCACGTTGATACGACGAAACAATCTGCAAACGAGGGGTCATATGCGTAAGAAATATCATGATCTAAACCTACGACCAGAGAGGGTTTTGCTTCACCATGGGAAAAACGAAAATGCCACACGGGCGGTTTAGCTGTCGCGGGTAAGGAATATGCCTCATAGGACGGTTTAAAACCTGCATTTTTCTAGATATTTCTTCACTTCCGCCGGCATACCATTCTTGTATAAATGACCGGTGGAAGAGTTTGCTATTATGAATAGCAATTTGAACAATACGTCCATCGCATTTGAACAATACCGCGTACAAACCATATGTGACCCGTCATGCTAAAAGGGACCTCATCCGAACTCAAAAAATCCAAATATTGACAAACTTGTCGGACTCGGCACAGGTCAACCAGATCTCGTATGCGAAATATGATCATAAAGTAAGATAGGGAAAGCATTCCGGATTTAGGAAACTACATACAAGTGAAAAGTGTCGGCCCTAGTCTGGCTGTGCATACGGCGCAGACTGACTAGACTCGATATTTTTCACACCTCCTATAAGGTCATTTTAGCGTAACGGGTCACATTTACACCGCTTTTAATTATTTTGGCAAAATACCTTGCCTGGTGGTGTCTTGTAGAACTCTGTATAGTAGACATTTAAAAAAACCGACAGGGCCCTTTTTGACAAAAAATCCGGATTCAGAGAATTGTATCTAATACACTTACCACATAAAGTAACGCAACATTTTCAAATTTCAATATTTTTATTTTTAACAAACCAGGATCAAAAATGGTACTTTCTATAGTTCGCAAGGAAAGATTATGATAGAAATTGTAAATGAGATATTTCAATTTCCAACGAACAAGCCAGAATTACGTCCCTTTATTCATTTACGTTAAACATGTTCTAACGTCTTTCAAGTTAAGAAACAATCCTAAAAGATAGTTTTACTGATAGTGTGTTGTCAGTTACACAGTAAATCACAAAAGAATGTCATAGTGCGCACTAAGCGTCATGCCATAACTTCTGGAAAACGGCCGTCGACATATCACTTGAATTTGAGTTCTGAAAAATTCAATGGGCAAGGACTTAAAAGCTTGGCGTCCAAATTTTCTTCAACTTCAAGGTTGTGGTACCGTTTTATAGCAAACGCCAAAGCGCAGGATCGATCCAGGTCATCGACTGGGCCAGTTCAGTCGGTAGGGGATTAGCCAAAGAGCTTTGAACATTGGAACAAATTCCTAATAGCAGCAGATTCCACATAAATGAACTTTGGCAGACATGGATAAGCCAACGCAAATGAATTATTCAACCAGAATCAAACCGTTTTATATCTGTTATTGGCTAAATTTTGGGATAATTTTCGCCATTTAAGACAACTTATCCACAGACGGTCTGATTCAGTTTAAGAGTCGCAGGTCTGTACTTCGGATGTTTGCATAAAGTCATTGATTTCATCCAAACGCCCAGGCAGGCGGGCTGGGACAAACAAATGAAATTTCAAAGTCGATACTCGTAAGTACGTTGACAATGTGTTGCGCCCTGTTGTCTCTGATATTATGTAGGACGATCCAATGGCATGTTGCAAAAGGACGGCGCCCCTGCACACACTGTTGCTTTCACACGACGGTTGTGCAGCAAAACAAGGTTACTGACCTTATTCGAGAACACGTCTGCTATCGAACACGTTTGGGATTGTCTGAAAAGATGCGTTCGTGGTAGTCTTAATCCTCCAACAAACCTATTTTGCGAACGAACAGTCCTTCAGGATGAGTAAACAAAGTTTCTTTAACATCAAACCGCTCCAAAAATGGTGTCGATGTGGCGAACATGTCAGTTTTTTATGAAAACAAGGGATTATTATAACAATGAAATTGTTTGTGACTTTTGAATTTACACCGGGTGTCTTGAGGTTGAAATTTCTGTCTGTAAATGTCTTAGCATACTTATGATGTTTCGTTTACTGTTTGATGAAATGTTACATATGATGTCAAAACAAAAATATCCTTAAATTAATTAAAAAATTTTCAGATATTTGTTATTGAATGAGTGTTGCGTTACTTTATCTGGTAAGTGTAGGATCTAAGGTCCAGTGGCTAGTTCCATAGTTGACACTAATTGACAACTCCCATACCAATTTAGACCTAAAGCTTAAATGGCTAAATCTATTGTCGACAATGCCCCTGCCGACCAATTCTGGATTCAGAGAATTGTACACGTGTATTTACAAAACAACTATATTGACTGAAAAAAGTCATAAACTAAACATTTTTTGTTTAAAATTGACTTTAAAGGTTGGAATACGTTCACAAATTTGAAATCAGATGTCCATTAATATGATTTATAACCTTTTTATAGGTTTTATTTGAATAGGGATGGCCCAATTGAAATTTTGAATTATCATTGTCTTCTTAGAAAATAAATTTTGATGGTAAGGTTACGGGGCTCATTTCGACACAGCTATTAACATGCTAAAATATTTTAGCATTGCGATTGAAATCTAGACAGATTGTCTTCCGATGTCTGTTCTAATTTGTTTAAACATAACAAATTTTGTTGTAAATCATTTTAATGCAGATAATGATGTCGAAAGAAAACAGATGATATTAAGTATTGTCTTCTAATTTGTTTCATATGTCAAAGTTGGGTTGTTTATCATTTACAAAGTAGATAATGATGACACAGAAAACTTCAATCAAATTATGCATACCCTTTTCCCAAACAACATCCAATTTGATGTCCTTAGTATATAAAAAAGTTTATTAAAGTATGATGGAAGGGCTGCTTATTTTGAGGAATGATAAAAGTATGAAACCTTTACCATATATCTTCTTCCCAAGATAAACTGGTAATTGAAATCTAGCCAATTCAAGTTCCGATATTTGAAGATTTTCGACATAAAACAAAATGTCCCTCATTTTGTTTCTGAAATATCTCCTTTTGTTAATCACATATCATTTACTAGAGTGGTGACACCTAAAGGATGTCACATGAAAGAATGAGTGAAATGAATTGAAATTGTTTTTTCTCAGAAAAACGCATTTGTGGATACCTAGATATAATAGAGGTTGCTAGAAGAGTTGCTGAGAATTTCATGGTAGCTAACCCGCGTTACCTTTTGGAAAAGTACACAGGTACAAATCGCGTCCTTCAAGGTTTTTTTTATCTCATGTCTCGGCTTAAATTTGGGGAGCTTAAACTTGTCCAAAAAAAAAAAAAAGACTGAATACTTCACTTTGTGATACAAGCACCAAATTTACCTCACATGTTCCTAAGAGTATAGTACCATTTTCAAAAGAGATGGTATCCATCATGAAAAACCAACATGGCTGCCATTTTCAAAGATGGTCATGATCTCTATAGAAGAAAAAAATCGGAAAAAGCCTGTGAAATACTTTGAAACATGTTTGTCAAAATTTGGTGATTATATTTCAAAGGATTTATTCCGATTTTTTTCTTCTAAAGAGAAGGCGGCCATCCTGGAAAAGGACAGCCATGTTGGTAATACATGGCGGGTACCATATGTTTTGAGGAAAGTTTACTCCGAGGAACATTTGTGCCAAATTTTGTGCTTGTATATTTAGGAGAAGGGTTTTCTCAATATTCACTACCTATACTAGAGATGACAGCCATCATCGAAAAAGGCAGTCATGTTGGTTTTTCATGGTGGATACCATATGTTTTAAAAATAGAATACTTTGAGGAGCATCTGTACGAATTTTGATGCTTGTATCTAGAAAAAAAGTATTTTTTTTCTGATTTTTTCCCTGTGGAGATGGGGGCAATCCTATAAAATGTCAGTCATGTTGGATTTTCATGATGGATACCATTTGTTTTGAAAATGGTATACTCTGTGGAATATTTGTGCCAAATTTGGTGCTTTTGTCACAAAGTATTCTCGGATAAGCTTCCTCACTATAATACTAAAATGAGATGAAATGCACCATATGCGCCTTTGAAAGGGTCATGATTGATTGATTCTTTTATTTCCTCCTTGAAAAGAAGAGCATGACAATACAAACATACAAACAGACATGACAATACAAACAAATACAATAGCATTTACAGTGACCGACAAAAAAATGAAAAGAAAAAGAAGGGACAATCTATGCATGAATGAATGCAAAGCTATACTTCTAATATCAATTATTGGAGCATTGCTAATTAAATGACAAAAATGTCGTAACTGTGGCCTAAATAGACCCTAGTTACGACACCCCAGTCATTATGAACAACGCTTATTCATTTTATACTGAAAAATTGTAGTTATGTACATTCATATACACATAACATTCTGTGATAACATACTGTAGAAATTCTTGTCATTCGAATAATGTTATTGATGCATAGTTATCATTATTCGTGATGATAGCATTTGATGAAATGCAGGATATATATAGGATATCGCTTGGTCTACCTGAGCAGTATTTTCAAAATATTGCGCAAGTCCACCAAGCATATCGATCAGCTAGCTGTTCCTGAGGTGTTTTCTGAAGTAGGCTTCTGTACTGACGTTGTCCCATAACATGACAAATAGAGCGCCAGAGTTGCAATCTTATGGCGTTATTATAAGTACAGAAAATAAGCTTGTGCAATGTACATTTATCGACAACCTTTTGGCATTTATTACATATTTGAGGGACCTCATAAGAACAAAGCATGCAAAGTATATAATTTGCAGAATACATGTAGCCCTTCCAGATATAGGGGTCACGAATACGACGCCAAATACAGGAAACGTCGTTTTGTGAAAATAAAACTTCAAACTGTACGTTTGTTATCTTTGAGCCTACACTTTGGCGTAAAATAGAATCCTGTTTTTCATGGACCTTATATTTTACAATGGACCGCCAGGCTAATTTTGGCGGGAAATATGAAGTGCGCATGAAGGTCTATACCAAACACTCATTAAAATTTGTGATGCCTTTTTGCAGAAAACGCTTGTAACAGACAGACACACGAAATGCTTGCACTTTCAGGGCATTAAAATGTAGAAGCGCAATGCAACTTTGTTTATTTTTGCACCCTGTTCTGGGGTACATAGTGAGACGCTTTATCACTTGCTTTCTTTAAAAGAGTCCAAGGTTTAAACTTTTGACAGTCGTTTAATGGTTTTTAGATGTACATGTACATAAGACAAAGTTTTTATTGAAAACTCTAGCCTTCTGAATGATCAACTACAAGCTGAAATTGACCCATTCCCACACAGCAGAAATTTGGACTGTTTCAATTTTAAAGCTGCAGTAGATAATAAATTATTGATAATCAGTGTATTGTGTAGCATATATGATATTTGGGCAAAAGGAGTACCAGCATTTTCTTCTGTTGCCTAAATCAGGGTGTCCACCGTTTGAGCAAAGCAAAATTCCCTGACTTTTCCCTGACTTTTCCCTGACTAAAATCAAATTTCCCTTACTTATGTTTACCGTATTTTGCACGTTAATTTATGAAAATGTTGGCTTCCTCTACCCCTACAACCAACCCTTTCAACCTCTAACTTTAATAACTGTAACTGTATTACTATTTTGTATGAATATTTTTTTTCTTTTTTTTTCTTTTTCTTCATACATATTTAATGCATGTTTTATGAACTTAACCAATACTGCTGGGTGTGGGTTTTGGAAGAAGATGCATGCCAAAATGGATAAAAAACACAAATTCATCCACCAATTATTTCAAAATTCCCTGACTTTCCTGACTTTTGCTTAAACTGTAAAATTCCCTGAACAATTCCAAAATTCCCTGACAATTCCCTGACATTGAAAAAAAAATTTCCTGACTTTTTCCCTGACCGTGGACACCCTGTCAATGTTTTTCAAAACTTTTGCAGGGGCGTGTTCTTTAGAGCGAGATTTTTTAGACTTTTTAAGATGTTTTAGATAAAGTGTTTTTAAGAACAAGACTCTGACCTATATGTTCCAAATGCTCCATAACCTGCCAATGTTCTCTGTTCGGTTTTGAGTTTGAAAGAAAAAAAAATATTGCGAAACAAGATGTGTTAGTGAAACACAAATGCCCCCGAAATGGTCATTTGTGTAAAATGTTAAGTTTTGGTAGAGTAAAGGGTTGATAAGGGTTAACGGATGACCTTGGGAACGGTCAAATTGTATGGAATAGATATTGAAAGGAAGTTGCATACCAAATTTGAGCTTTGTTTGTCAAATACTTTTGGAGAAAAGGCAAATGTTAAGTTTTCGGACCGACGGACGGACAGACAGACGGACAGACAGACGGACACAAGTAAAACAAGAGATGTTTGTAAAACATAGATGCCCCCTCAAGGGCCTACATTTGATGTAGGTCAAAGTCCAAGGTACAGGTCACAAGGTCCAAGTTCATGGTCAAATATGAAAGGTCTTGGTAGGAGGTGTCCATGTGTGAAAGATCAAGGCTGTATATGTACAAGTAAAATTAAATATAGGCCAGGTTAAAGTTTTTAAAAGTAGGCCAAATGCTAAGGTCAAGGTCCAAGGTCATGGTCAAATGTGAAAGATCTTGGTTGGAGGTGTCCATGTGTGAAACATCAAGGCTGTAGGTGTAAAAAGACATGATATATATGCCCGGTTTATTTTTTTTTAAAGTAGGTCAAACTCCAAGGTCAAAGTTGCAAAATTCAAGGTCATGGTCAAATGTGAAAGGTCTTGGAAGGAGGTGTCTTTGTTTGAAATGTCAAGGCTGTAGGTGTAATAGGACATAAGATATAGGCCAGGTTAAAGATTTTTGAAAATATGTCAAACTCCAAGGTCAAGGTCACACAGGCCAAGGTCATGGTCAAATGTGAAAGGTCTTGGTAGGAGGTGTCCATGTGTAAAATATCGAGACTGTATAGGTAATAGGACACGAGATATAGGTCTAGTTTAAAATTGTCAAAAGTAGTTCAAACTCCAAGGTTAAGGTCCAAGGTCATGGTCAAGACTGAAGTTCTTGGTAGGAAGTGACAATGTGTGAAATATCAAGGCTGTATGTGTAAAATGACATGAAATATAGGCCAGGTTAATGTATTATAAAAGTAGGTCAAACACCAAGGTCAAGGTCACAAGGTCCAAGGTCATGGTCAAATGTGAAAGGCCTTGGTCGTAGGTGTCCATGTGTCAATTATCAAGGTTGTATGTATAAAAGGACATGATATATCGGCCAGGTTAAATTTTTTTCAAAGGTCAAATTCCAAGGTCAAGGTCACAAGGTCCAAGGTCATGGTCAAATGTGAAAGGTCTTGATAGGATGTGTCTATGTTTGAAATATCAAGGCTGTATGTGTATTAGCACATGAGATATAGGCCCAGTTTAATTTTTTTAAAAGTAGATCAAACTCCAAGGTCAGGGTCACAAGGTCCAAGGTCATAGTCATATGTGATAGGTCTTGGTCTGAGGTTTCCATGTGTCAAATATCAAGGCTGTATGTGTAAAAGGACATGATATATCGGCCAGGTTAAAGTTTTTTAAAAGTAGGTCAAACTCCAAGGTCAAGGTCACATGGTCCAAGGCCATGGTCTATTGTGATAGGTCTTGGTAGGAGGTGTCCATGTGTGAAATTTCAAGGCTGTATGTGTAATAGGTCATGATATATATGCCCCGTTTAATTTTTTTAAAGTAGGTCAAACTCCAAGGTCAAGGTCACAAGGTCCAAGGTCATGGTCAAATGTGAACGATGTTGATAGGAGGTGTCCATGTGTGAGATATCAAGGCTGTAGGACTGTAAAAGGACATGAGATAAAGGCAAGGTTAAGAATAAAGTGTAAAAATCAACAAAGGTCAATAACTCCAAGAATTTGATTGGCAGAGTTATGGTTCTTGTGCACTGCACCTTTCCATAACGAGATCTATCCACCTGTAAAGTTTCATGATTCTACCTTACATAGTTTTTGAGTTGTGCTCCAGACAAGAATCAAGTTATAAAATCAACAAAGGGCAATAACTCAAAAAATATGATCGGTAGCGTTATGGTTCTTGTGCACTGCACCTCTCCATAACAAGATCTATCCACCTGTAAAGTCTCATGATTCTACCTTATATACTTTTTGAGTAATGCTCCGGGCAAGAATCAAGTTTGAAAATTAACAAAGGGCAATAATTCCAAAAATTTGAGTTATGGTTCTTGTGCACTGCACCTCTCCAAAATGAGATCTATCCACCTGTGAAGTTTCATGATTCTACCTTACATACTTTTTGAGTTATGCTCCGGACAAGAATCAAGTTTGAAAATCAACAAAGGGCGATAACTCCAAAAATCTGATTGGCAGAGTTACAGTTCTTGTGCACTGCACCTCTCTATAAAGAGAGCTATCAACCTGTGAAGTTTCATGATTCTACCTTACATACTTTTTGAGTTATGCTCCTGACAAGAATCAAGTTTGAAAATCAACAAGGGCAATAACTCCAAAAATTTGATCGGCAGAGTAACGGTTCTTGTGCACTGCACCTCTCCATAATGAGATCTATCCACCTATGAAGTCTCATGATTCTACCTTATATACTTTTTGAGTAATGCTCCGGGCAAGAATCAAGTTTGAAAATTAACAAAGGGCAATAACTCCAAAAATTTGATCGGCATAGTTATGGTTCTTGTGCACTGCACCTCTCCATAATGAGATCTATCCACCTGTAAAGTTTCATGATTCTACCTAACATACCTTTTGAATTTTGCTCCGGAGTCTGGACAAGAATCAAGTTTGAAAATCAACAAAGGGCAATAACTCCAAAAATTTGATCGGCAGAGTAACGGTTCTTGTGCACTGCACCTCTCCATAATGAGATCTATCCACCTATGAAGTCTCATGATTCTACCTTTACTTTTCGAGTTATGCTCCGGACAACGTATGGTCTACTGACAGACCGGACGCCCATCGACCTACCGACGAACTGACCGACACTTGCAAAACAATATACCCCCATTTTTTCGAAAGGGGGCATAACAATATGTATGCCCTGTTCTTTCGATACGGGGGCATAAAAAGGAGAAAAATGACCCCAAACCTTACATGGGCATAATATGGGGTCGTTTTACGATCTAACTCCGTGTGTTAAGGGCGAAAAGGATGAAAAACATGAATTTCATGAAAATTAAATAAATATAGAGAAAATAAAAATATAATTAGCTAATTCAAATTAAAGTAAACTTTGGTTTAACACTTTCCCAAACAGAGAGATTTTAAAGCTGATCAATTTGAAATCAGTTGCAGACGACAAAATAATTGATTTCAAAAGTGGGAAATATGTTAGTAATAGCATTTGAACGTTGATGGAAAAGGGAAAAAGCCGAGTTTCAGCAATTTCTTCTTTTCTCTCAATATTTCATGATCCTTTCACTGATTTGCAAATGGATGCCTTTACAATGGTATGGGCACTATCAAACCTTGATTAACAGACCTGAGACCTGAATATTGTAGTGTTTTTCAAGCGATTATGTAGTATAACATTATAGGAAAAGAAGAAATTGCTCAAAAAGAGGAAATTCTCCTTTAAGTAAAGTATTTTTTACATTTTAGACGGAACATTTCATCAAAGAAATGTAGTAAAAAAAGATGATTTATTATAAATTGCTCAATTCAGCCAATTTCTCTCCTTTGTCAACAATATTTCAATTAAGATATATAGATCTAGTGTCAATTTTTACCAAAATCTGGATATCTCAAGGTAATTCCATACCCCATGTGACTTTGACATAACAAGTGTCAATTGCATATTGCAAAAACTTGGTGCTATAACATTTTGACCTCAAGATTGCTGCCAGAAACTCCCACCAGGACTCGAACCTGAAACCTGCTGGATCACGCCACAAAATAAGCATCATGCCAGTTGCTCTGCCAATTGAGCTATAGGAGTTTGTAAAGATCTGGAACCTCAGCTTTCAAAAGTAACTTCAGTCAACACTGGATGTGTCAAAGTCAATGGGCCTTTCAAAATGCCCTAAGACATCTAAACTTTGAAACATTTACTTACCTGAAACCCTTTTCAGAAAAACAAAAAAAAAGACTATTTCAATTGGAAAGTCACTGCTGATGATGAATTTGTAATAACAAGATTGAGTTTCATGTACAATTTGTCACAGTAAATATTGAGGCAAAAGTAGAAAATGCTGGTGCTGGTTATCAGCATTTTCTTCTTTTGCCTAAAATTTTCACAAGCCTCATTTACTAGAGATGTAAATCAGGACCTGGTTTCTCAAAAAATTGAAGTACATTCTCATGAGAGCATGTTCAACTTCAAAGGAATACCCTCCAGCGTTGAAGGGTATTCGAATGAAGTTCACATGGATTGCCTTACGATTTGAGCACTGTGCTCAGATTTGGGCATGAGAACGTACTAAGAGTATTTTCGAGAAACCAGGCCCCGGTTTCTCGAAAAAACTTAAGTATATTCTCATGAGAACATGTTCAACTTCAAAGGGATACTCTTCAATGTTGAAGTATTCAATTGAAGTTCAAGTGGATTTTGTGCAATTTGAGCACGGTGCTCAGATTTGAGCATGAGAATATACTTCAGTTTTTTCGAGAAGTCAGGGCCAGGGCCAGGTCTTGTTTGGAAAGGGTTAAGCTGAACCTGGTTTTCATTTTGACATAAGCAGTAATTAAACTTTAACCAATGTTGAGCGTCAGCTATATGAGCAATCATTTCACACATGAACAGACAAATCAAAATTTCTCCCTAGTCCAAACAACCTGCCCCTACATCTCAGGAATATTGATTGAATGGGGTTTAATGCCATATTCATTTTTTTGAATTTTGGCAGAACATTTCATTATAGAAATATAGCAGAAAAAGAGGAGCTAATGCACAGTTGAAGCAATATCTCACTTATCTACCATATTTCAAATATTCACAACAATAACAATATTCAACTAAACTAAAATATCATAAATATCCATTGTCCAAGTAGTCAACCAAAATTCTGATGTGTCAAACTTTGGATATCTCAAGGTTATTCCATACCCCATTTGACTTTGACATAACAAGTGTCAATTGCATAGTGCATAAACTTAGTGCTATGACATTTTGACCTCAAGATTGCTGCCAGAAACTCCCACCAGGACTCGAACCTGAAACCTGCTGGATCACGCCACAAAATAAGCATCATGCCAGTTGCTCTGCCAATTGAGCTATAGGAGTTTGTAAAAATCTGGAACCTCAGCTTTCCAAGAGTAACTTCAGTCAACACTGGATGTGTCAAAGTCAATGGGCCTTTCAAAATACCTTGAGACATTTAAAGTTCGACACATTTTTTATTCAAAACAACAGGACCAGATTTATACATTGACATAAGCAGCAATTTTACTTAACCATGTTGACAAAACAAGTGTCAACTGTATTAACCCTTTCCCAAACAAGACCTGGTTTTGACGTCCCTGATAAGAAAGGATTGGGAAAACATTGAAACAAAAGAAGAAACTGCTGATAACCAGCAGTTTCTCCTTTTGTCTCAATATTTTTATGTCATATTTTACACAAATTCTATCTTTTAAGTTTAATAACTTCCATTTTGTAATTTGTGGCAGTTTTTGATGTGGGTCGCCCTAAAAATTTACCGTTTGGGAAAGGGTTAATACTAGTAATTAAATTACACAAACAGTTGACACTTGTTATGTCGACATTGGTTAAGTCGATAAATTATTGCATGCATGTACAAACAAATTCAAACTTCTCTCATCACCACAGAAATATTGACTGATTGGGATTTTAATACCACAATCAACACAGGGCTTTTCTGCCGAAAATAGGGAAGGGGCCTTGGTCAGTCATTTTGGGAAATTTTAGCGCAATTTTGGTCAAATTGGGAAAAAGTCACTGAAGAATAATTGTACATTTTCTTAGTGAACACTTTATTACCAGCATTATCAAATAATACTTATAACATAGACTGCTTCTTTGTGACTAGAAGTGCCATTAGGTAAATGATCACTATTTATTTTCCTATTTTGTGAATTTTTATTTTGAAAATTGGGAAATTCTTACTTTGAAATTGGGAAAAAATGAGACATTTTCCAATTGGGAAGCCACCGAATTTCGGCCTCTGTTATAGAAGGAAGAAAAGCCCTGCAACAATTTCAAGTTTTATTTAAGCAGCTGGTGTAGCTTACCATGAGTTTCTGACATTTCTTGCACCTGTACAAACACAACATCTAACCCAAGCCACCAGTTGCTCATCCCATTCAGATGCTTCTTAACCAATTACCAGACAGCAAAATAATATTTGACTGATCAAAAAAAATTATGACAATTAACAATAATTTAAGTGAATAAAATTTAAACTTGGTCTATTTGAGTACAAAGCATTGTGGAAAATGAAGAAATTGCTTGTCACAAGCAATTTCTTCATTACTCCATTTTCCACAATGTTTCCAAAGTCTGTATCTTTTGGGGTGTCAAAAAGAGTCTTAATGTGGAAATCCGAAATGGGTTAATGCTATGGTCACACATAGCCGTGTGATGAACCGGTTTTAGTTCTCATAAACCGTACACGGTTTTGCTACAGAATTAGGGGGTGATTTGCATACTCAACGGGTTGATACGACAAGATAAGGTTTTTCAATACGGATTTCAGAAAGCAATGTACGGGTTGGTAAGGGTCGATACGGGTCGACAGGGGTAGGACTGAATAATATAACTATATGCAGCCGCGGGTCAATAAGGGTCGATACGGATTAGGTACATGGGTCAACACGGTTCGACACGGAATTTGACACTTCCGGGCACGGAAATTGAAATCAACATGGTGGCCAAATTATAAAAATCGCAGTCACACATAGCCGGTTTTCGACATGGGTCCACACGGAATTAATAACCGTGTCGACCCGTTTCAACCCTTATTGACCCGTATCGCAACCCGTATCAATTCCGTGTGAATTTTGTGGTGATGATACGGTTTTATAAAGTTTTTGGTCTTTTTCAAAAACCTAAACAGATTTTGAAACCTATCACTGCCCGTGTGGACCCGTGTTTCACCGTATTAACCCACACGGACCCCTTTCAGCAAGAAGCAAAAGCCGTATCTACCCTTTTCGTGTGTAGTATTGGTGAACCGGAGTAACCTTGCGCTCATTGTTATCAATATTGCAGACGATTACGTTTGTTTATAAATATTCACAGCGCACGTTCACTTCGGTTTAACAATATTGCCTTTGTTGTTGTTATTATTGCAGAGCTCCAGATAGGATGCGTATTTGCGTAAAATACGCATTGATTTGGTCTGAATACGCATTAACTTTTATAAAAATGCGTACAAATACGCATTCAAAATAATGAAAACGCATTTGATAATTGCCAGTTAGCGTATCAAGATCGGAAAGTGTCGAGAAAAAACATACACTAGGAAATTCCAACAACTAACACAAACTTTTTGTCTGTAAAAAATAGGTTACGGCAGTCAGCTATCCGATATCTATTACGACTTTAATCAGCCAATCACAGCCTTGAATAATTGGGAAATACCAATTACGTCACCACTGTGACCAGCCGAGCGACAATCGGCCATTCCGTAGATCTACCGAATGATGCCGAGTGTTGCATTTTGTTTGAATTTCAATCAATCGGTTATCTCCATGAAAGCAAATCGTTACCCGATTTAACAGACCATTGCATCAATCCGTAAATCGGAAATGACAACTCGAAGGTGTTTGTTTTGTTTTCAAACCGGCAAACGAATAAATCCAATGCTGAGCAGATCGTAACTTTATGCGATTTTTGCCGATATTCATTCTAAAGTGGCCCTACAGGCAAAGATAGCACACGAAAGTAATCTTGTTCAGAAAAAGACTCGATGGTCGGAAACATACCGCGGTTAGATGTCCTCGAACCTGAAAATGAAAGTGGGTCGTTCCGCTCGGGTGTTCCTGTTTATTTTAGTCCTTTCCCGATCAAGAAGGTAAATACGCCCTACCTCAAAAAATTATCTGGAAATACGCATTGGAAAAAATTCTGTGGGGTAAATACCCCTTGCCCCGAAAAATTATCTGGAGCTCTGTTATTGTTATTATTATTATTATTATTATTATTATTATTATTATTATTATTATTATTATATTTTTATTTCCTCTTTTATTTTTGATATCTTATTCCTATATTTTTTGTTTGCAATTTTAGAGTAGACCACTGTTGATGTTATTTTGTCCGAAGGAATTTTTTGTCAAGCAGCTACTAAAATAGAAGCATTGATCCTCAGGCTATTTTTGTCGGTGATTAACAGCACTTGTACCACTAAATACAATTTGATGTTAAGACGTTGATATGCTGGTGATGCCACAGCGTTTTGTTGCAGATACCTTGCCAGTCAAGAAAACATCAATATAAGATTGTGCACCGAGCTAAGAATTGTCAAAATGTCGACGATTCCGTATTATCTCCGTCGAAATATTTCAAATTAAACTGTCAATCAGTCACATAAAAGTGGGGCTTTTACAGAAGCGTAGGTTATTTCTTTGTATCCGTGAGTAAGCAGGTGGTGTGCACGTCGTCGAAAGAGACTCGACAGGGAACACATTGCAGTACATCAAATAAGGCTCTGTGAGATGCCAACGACATGATTTTTGACAAGGTAAATGGGTCAAGACACTTCGAAGATATTTTAAAGTCAAGTAATCATAGACACTTTACCAACATCTTCAAACGTGAGAAGGCCGCCGATTGATCGGATGATAGTAACTTGAAAGGCCGACACCTCACGGATCATACCAATAATTGATTTTGTTGGCAAAGTCGTCGATCAATCAACAATGTCTATTGAAACTTTTCCCGACGTGACATAAACCCGTCAATCACACTAAGATCGCTTTTGCGTCGGCGGATGCATCGATATATCGAAGATGTATCGTGTCAGTACTACCAAAACCGGCCCGCGCAGTACAGCCGGCGCAATGGAGTGTGTATGGGACTCCATGCAGTTCACGTGCATTGTACCGCAGCGTCCGCTAGACATGAGGTCATTATTCAGTACAATAATGAGATACGATATACAATAGGGGTTGATACGGATTGAAAAGGGTCGATGCCGTATGAACCGGGTTGCCGTACACGGAATTAAAATCCGTGTCGTATTTTTTAACATAGTCAAAACTTGTCCGCTGCCGTATCGTTCTATCAAACCGCACACGGAAGCTTGACACGGTTTTAATTACGTGTGGACCCGTATCCTAAAACCGGCTAGATAAGCAATCCATTCATGGGGAGAGATAATTGATTACTTTTGTCAAATGTCAGAAAGAAGATCAACAGAACTGGATTCGAACCGACAAGGGCTTGGATTGATAGATAATCTGAAGCTGCCATTTAAACTATCCGGGCTCAGCCAACCAAAGAAAGATGTGTAGCATTTCGCCATCATCATTGTTAGTTATAATCATCATCATTCTGTGAAGTATACAGAGAATCAATGTGATTGATTAACACTCTCCCAAACAAGACCAGTTTCTTCTTTCGTCTCAATGTTTTCCCAAGCCATATCTAGTAGGGATGTCAAAACCAGATCTTGTTTGGGATAGGGTTAGTATTATGTCGGGGGCTGCTGCCCCCGAACCCCCGCTTTTCCAGAAGTCTTTACAAATTTCCATGACAGTGCCAGCTCCAGAGGGGTTGGACTTGGGGGTCAAACAAATCCCCGAATGGAGCCTGATTATTTCATTTTCATTAAGACATTCAGTCAAAATTATGTACAATTTGTAAAACAAACTCCACTTTTTGTACAAACGAACCCCCCCAACCCACAGAAATCCTGGATCTGCCGCTGCATACTAACAAATTGTTACATAGGGTGATGCTTAAAGAGTCAAAGGATTCTATATATCGGAACTGTTTAAATTGAAATTTACATAAAATGGATCTCATTGAAGAAAGCGGAACCCCTGGAAAAAAGCTGGATCTGCCCTTGCGTTAGCTGACGATACATGTATCTGAATAAAAGACGGACCTAACAAACACAAAATGGGAGAAGGTTCTTGTTCTCTCCTCCGAATGTTTTCGGATGCCATTTAGTAACGTCGTAGCCATGAGGACCATGCTGACATGCTGATCGTGTAACTTTTTTGGGGGGAAGGGGGGGGGGACTCTCTATTATCTCCATCATAGAATACAAATAAAACATCTAACTATTCTAACTATGCAACATTAGTACATGACTTACCTTCTTTAATCCTATGTCCATTCAGATAATCTATCTGATATTCTGAGGTGATAATCTATCCCTGTAAATGTAACTTGTCAGATCTATGCAGCAAAATCCATTGAACTTGGAGACAAAAACTAATGACTTTTCACAAATAATCATACCACTGGCACTTGCACTGACGATTAATCGATGCAATTCACA
Source organism: Fragum sueziense (assembly GCA_963680895.1). Lineage (NCBI taxonomy): Eukaryota > Metazoa > Mollusca > Bivalvia > Cardiida > Cardiidae > Fragum > Fragum sueziense. The sequence goes on from OY804592.1 coordinate 20,787,487, forward strand.
ATAGAGAAGTTCTACCAAAATGTCAAACCTAATCTACATTAATTCCAGCGTAAAATTATCATTTTCCAACCAAAAACAATCCAAAAACACTTCGGGCTGTCATTTTTGGGGAGGACTTGATTGTGCTACTAAATCGACTCGGAATAGTTAGGCTACAACGGAAAAGACACCAGAATTTTTCTAAAGAAGCTAAACAAACATATTTTACATGTTTTGGACATTTTACGATAGGGCACTCTGCGATAATTATCTTATTTTACGTCCAAACGCACTTGATTTGACTGCACATTTCGGAATGAAAACAGAGTATGACCAATCAAGTACAACCCAATAGCTTTTTGTCAGACAAAATTGAGCCGTTTCATGATTTTGTTTTTATTATTTTTTCTACATCTGAGATACATTTTCTCCACAGTCAATGACAAAAAAGGCAAAAATAGGATTTTGGGATAGTATTAAGGGTCCTGGTTTAAGTAACGGTTCAACAACGTGACTATTCATGATATCAGGGGGCGGTACAGTTTGTGATGCAAACGGATGGCATTAAGCGCCACCACGCAAACATAGCGATCGTTCTTGAGAGCTTTTTTTGCAATTAATTTCCATCCCTGCTGTCAGAAAAGAAATGCAATTATTTATTTTGACAAAATATATGCATTAAACAGATTTCACGGCCATTCTATGAGTAACAAGGTCTGCAAACCCGTTTGTTTACGTATCCAGGATCCGGTTGCTATTACAAGTCCGGTAATAGGTGCAGTTGCGTTCTGCACTTTGCGACTTAAATATTTTGAGAAAATGAATTTTCGCAGAAATAGGGACAATGTGGAGACCTAGATGGAGATTGCCACAAGAATTGTTGATGGTTTTCAAGAAAATCGTTGGAACGGTTTTGGTGGGAATCAAATCCCGGCTATATCCGGCAAATTTGGTACTTTTGGCCCTATTGTATCGGTGTCACTAAAATACGAAAAGACCCGATTTTTTGCGAAAAGGACCGAAAAGACCCAACTTTTTGCGAAAAGGACCGAAAAGACCCGATTTTTTGCGAAAAGGACCGAAAAGACCTTTGGCTTTGCGAAAAGGACCTTTGAAAGCTATAATTTGTCGTTTTAAGCTTGAGATGAAATAATATCTTCTTTAAATTTACTTAATATATTTAATGAAAAAAACTAAAACTATTTGAATTTTGATTTAAATTCTACAGATCGTGTTTTCATTTCAACCGGATCAGCAAAAATAAAAGAAATATTGATAGCCATGTTGATTGCCAATTGTTAACTTTTTATTGGTGGATTGATTGATCAATCTACTGATTGATCGATTCCTTCATTTATTCATTTTTTATACATACTGTAACACTAATCAGTATTTAATTTTACTTGTTAAAGAACGATTATTTGAGGATTAATTGAGGTAATATAATTGTTCTGATGACTTGATTGATTGATTAATTGATTTGTCGATTGACTGATTGATCGATCAATAATTTCATTTAATGATTGATTCGTTGATTGGTTGATCGATCGATTGATAAGTCGATTGATTTATTGATTCGTCGATTGATTGATTGATCGATCGATCGATAAGTTCATTGATAATTGATTCGTCGATTGATTGATCGATCGATCGATAAGTTGATTGATTGATTGATTGATTGATTGGTTGATTGATTGATTGATTGATTGATTGATTGATTGATTGATTGATTAGATTGATTACATTGATTGATCGATCGATCGATTGATTGTAGATTAAACAGATATTGTTTGATATCTGCTTTATATTGCTTTCCGATTAACACATGACTGTCATATAGTTGTTTAATTACCATCCATCTGCTTGACTATAAATGGTTAATTAAATCATGCCTTCCGCTGAAACGGCTTAACACCTATCAAATTCATCTTAAGGACCGGGTTTTGACTATTTCGTACTGATTTCATATATTGTAAATTGTTACGGTTAATTTCATAAAAGATATATAACAAGTGGATCATGCTGGTCCTAAATCGCTCACCTGACCCAAGCCTAAGCCACAATTTTGTTCGAGTTAAGGTAGTCCACCCCTAATGAGATTAGGGCGATGTCGGAATTATTCAGGCGACGTCGAAAACGTTCGGCGGTGGAACTTTCGACGACCGCGCCCGAATAGGTTCAAATATGTAACGACGCTGCTCCAAAAAACCCGATGTTTTATTAATCTCAGAAATGTCACATTACGGGTATTCTACCTTAAACCCCCATCCAAACAATCTCCATTGAACTATATCACGGCGGTGAATCACATGACGCAACGACTGCAGAAAATATTCAATAATCATTTTAAGGTAGAATATCCGTAATGTGGTCATTTGAGATTCATAAAACATCGGCTTTTTGCGAGCGTTGTCGATATGTATCTGAACCTATTCATGTGTGCCTTAAAATTGACCAAAGAAAGTTGCAACTGCCGAATGATTTCGACGTCAGCCGAATAATTCCGACGTCGCGTGAATCTCATTAGGGGTAGACTACCTTAATTAATGTATGTTACTTAGACTGAAAACAAACTCATGGTTACCAAGTTTCGTTTTGATTGGTCACATACTATTTGTGGATTTTAGAGTAAAATAAAAGGTCAGAAACAGCATTTTCGTCAAATTCAAGGGCAGATAATTCAACAACTTCTTGTTCAACTACAATGAATTTCTAGATCATCCAGAATCTTATGTTGACCAACCTGGAACATTATGTCTAAGTCTTGTCTTGATTGGTCAGTATTTGTGTTTGTTAGACTTAAAACAAAGTCGAAAACAGCAATTTTGTCAGATATAAGGGCACACAACTCATGATTTTTTTTATCTGATCAGACCAAAACTTGAACTTCATCTTCAGATCTTATGATCACCAACATTTCATCTTGATTAGTCAATAATTGTAAATGCTAGAGTGTATATAACGTCGAAAATAGTCGAAACGGAAATTCTGTCCAATTCAAGGGCATGTAACTCGTGACCATCTGGTCTGATCAATGAGTAAATAAGCGCGGAAAGGAACAAATGAATGAATGAGTGAATGGGCGCAAGAGGGAACAAATGAAAGAATGAGAGAGTGAACAAATGAATGAATGAATGAATGAGCGCGAGGGGACAAATGAATGAATGAATAAATAAATAAATGAATGAGAGAGGGGGAAAAAATGAATGAATAAATGAATGAGCGCGAGATGCAACAAATGAATGAATAAAAGACAAGAAAATGGGGAAATGAATGAGAGACAGGAAATGAATGAATTAATTGGCGCGGGAGGAAGAAATGAATGAATGAATGAATGAATAAAAACGGAACAAATGAATGGATGAATGATTGATTAAGCGCGAGAGGTTAAAAATGAATGATAAAATGAATGAATGATTTTTTAAGAGAAGTAACAAATGGACGAATGAATGAGCGCGAGAGGGAACAAAGGAATGAATTGATGAATTAGAGAGGGAGCAAATGAATGAGTGGGATCGAGAGATAACAAATGAATGAATGAATGAATGGGCGCAAGAGGGAACAAATGAAAGAATGAGAGAGTGAACAAATGAATGAATGAATGAATGAATGAGCGCGAGGGGACAAATGAATAAATGAATGAATGAATGAATAAATGAATGAGAGAGGGGAAAAATGAATGAATAAATGAATGAGCGCGAGATGCAACAAATGAATGAATGAATGAGAGACATGAAAATGGGGGAATGAATGAGAGACAGAAAATGAATGAATTAATTGGTACGGGAGGAAGAAATGAATGAATGAACAAATAAAAACGGAACAAATGAATGGATGAATGAATGATTGAGCGCTAGAGGTAAAAAATGAATGATAAAATGAATGAATGATTTTTAGAGAGGTAACAAATGGACGAATGAATGAGCGCGAGAGGGAACAAAGGAATGTATTGGTGAATTAGAGTGGGAGCAAATGAATGAGTGGGATCGGGAGCGAACAAATGAATGAATGAGCGCGAGATGGAACAAATGAATGAGTGAATGAGATAGGAAGAATGAATGAATGAGAGAAGGCACAAATGAATGAATGTGTGAGAGCGGGAACGAATAAATGTCTGAATGAATGAATGAAAGACGGAACAAATGCATGAATGAATGAGCGCGAGATGGAACAAACTCAATGAATGAATCAATGGATGAATGGATGAATGAATGAGAGATGGAACAAATGAATGAATGAATATATGGATGAGCGAGAGAAGGAACAAATGAATGACCGAATGAATGAATTGAGCACGAGAGGAAACAAATCAATGAAATGAAAGATGAGCGAGAGGGGGAACATATGAATGATTGAATAGATGAGCGAGAGAGGGAACAAATGAATGAATGAATAAATGAGCGAGAGAGGAAACAAATGAATAAATAAATGAAGGAAGGAGTGTACGATCTAATTATTGGGTGGATGAATCAATGATTTAGATCATCATTGATTCATCCATGCCACTAAAATACGAACCAATCAATTAATTAATCAATTAATTGAACCACTAATCATACAATCAATTTAAGAATCATTCAAACAATCAATTTAACAATTATTCGATCAATCGAGCAATCAATCGATCGATCATCCAAACAATTAATTGACCAATCAATAGATCAATCAATCAATCAATCAATCAATCAAGTCATCAGAACAATTATATTACATCAATTAATTAACAAATACATATTCTTTAACAAGTAAATAAATTGACTGTTTAGTGTCATGTATAGATAAATGAATAAATGAAGGAATCAATCAATTAGTTGATAGATCAATCAATTCACCAGCAAAAAGTCAATCAGAAGGCAACAAATCAATCAATTACTCAATCAATCAAGAACTCAATCAATCTAAACAAACAATTCAATCAATCAATCAATCAATCAATCAATCAAAACAATCAAAACAAACAAACAATCAATCAATCAATCAATCAATCAATCCAATCAATCCAATCCAATCCAATCCAATCCAATCCAATCCAATCAATCAATCAATCAATCAATCAATCAATCAATCAATCAATCAATCAATCAATCAATCAATCAATCAATCAATCCAATCAACAATACATGGCTATCAATATTTCTTTCATTATTGCTGATCTAGTTGAAATGAAAAGATGCCCTGTAAAATTTAAATAAAGATTTAATCATTTTAATATTTTTTTGCATTGAAAATAAGTAAAATTAACGAAGACTTTCTTTTATCTCAAGCTTAAAACGACAAACTATAATACAGTTTTTAGTTTACCCAAATTTCTTGGGAAAAAAATCAAAATAAATTAAAATTAAGTGATTGATGGATAGATAAAGTGAGGGGTTCATTTAGAGCAAAGATAGACAAAAATGAAAAGCAATTTATGTTTTAAAAATGTAAATTTATGGCTTTCAAAGGTCCTTTTCGCAAAGCCAAAGGTCTTTTCGGTCCTTTTCGCAAAAAATCGGATCTTTTCGGTCCTTTTCGCAAAAAATCGGGTCTTTTCGTATTTTAGTGGCACCCTATTGTATCATTCATTCCATGAATCGAACAAGTTCTTTTCATTACACTCATTCTTTAAATATCCATAAAAAGGGAGTAAAAGGGAGATAAGCGTGAACCTAACAATTAAAGAGGGATAGCCCTAGTAAGATGTCTTGGCAAACTATTCGTTAGCATATTAAACGAACGAGTCCATAAATGGTGTAACTCATATTGTAAACTTTCTGATTTTAAAAGGGAAACAGCGCTATGTACAGATGCAATCTTTGCATTGTCAAACGTAATGGATCATATTTTGAATAATAATAAACGCCTTTACTGTGCATTTCTGGATTTTAAGAAGACGTTCGATTCGGTCTATAGAAATGCCTTATGGTATAAATTATTACACCAGGGTCTAGATGGTAAACTTTTGCGTATTTTTCGGTCTATGTATGACACAGATAAATCATGCGTTAAATGTGGTTACAGTATCAGTACTGAAATCCCTTTCCTTCCTGCGGCCGCGGCCTTAGCGCAGTTGGTAGCGCATCTGACCCTCATTCGAGAGGTCCCGGGTTCGATACCCGGCCGCGGCTAATACCCTTTCTGACAAATTGTCTCCCACCAATGGGTTTGAAATCGTTAACCTAAGTGGGCGAGCAGCTGAAGGCTCGGTAAGGGTGTTGTGGTAGTACTGGTTTGAGAAACAACAGGGATCCATGGGTAGGTGCTCCAGCCGCCGCGATATGACCCTGGTAGTTGAAAACGGCGTTAAACCCCAATAAACTCAAACTCAAACCTTTCCTTCCTGCCCTAGATAATGCAATGTTCCACATAGCCACATAAAATTTATGTGGATTCTGACTATCCAAATGATGCTATGCTCCCCAAAATATCTAGCACATGGCTCCTTTACAATTATTTTGCTAAAATGCTAGGCTTTGAGTAACTCTTAACGGTCAAATATAAAACTAGGTTGGCTTCGGAAAAAGTCCCTTTCATCTCGTTTAACATCAGAAAACAAAAGACACGCGGAAAGCGGAAAGCAATAGGGGATAAGAAACAGTTAATTCGTCCACGAGTGGATATATAAAGGTCTGTGGTAACTTAGTAACCAATGTTGTTAAGTTTTTTGCCGACGGCAATCCTTTCAATTTCGTCGGTTTTCCTGATATTCTTTTGGAATATCGAAAAGACGACATATACACCTATTCAACGACAGTAAATGCAATTTTGCTGATGAGCACTAGGACAATCGCTGTTGTTTCCAAGTTTGTTCCTTCACTGACGCGTTCGTCAATTATTGTATCATCAAGACAAACTCTGGCAGCCGATCCATCTATGTCTTCAACGATATCAAACTCAAGATCATACAGAATTCTCTCTGTTAGGTTACTCTCTAGATACGACCTATCTGGTCCAAGTATGAACTCGTCCGGTCGAAGCTGGATTTGATCACAGAAGAATAATTTCTTGAAGAAGAGGTCTTCTCTTATGGCAATGGGATCACAAAACAGCCTTACCCATCTCATGGCTTCGCATTGAATGTAGTTTCCTTTTGGTGTGTGTGCGGTTAGATTTCGCTGCCAAGACGGTCGATATACCGGGGGATTGCCATGTTTCCAAACTATTCTATATTTACTAAGCGACTGTGTCAAGTTGTACGTCTTTGCCATCCATTCAAATAGCCAGGGAAATTGAACTGAATTTTGTATTTCATCATATAGATCTTTTGTGTTTCTGTTTTCCCAGGCAAGCCATATCACAGCAAAAGCATCTTCATCGCATTCCGTCAAATTAATTTTATATAGAATAACAATGACTCTCCATTGCACTGGCCAAGGATTCTTTTCTTTTAGACCTTGTACTAGTTGCTCGCTGAATGTTTCTTGACTTTCATTGCCTAAATCTATGTTCTCTGTTGGAGTTAGCTTAATATTGACAATCCCTCTAGTTTCAGCTAGGTAGTTTCCAAAAAGTTCACAGTCGCCATCCTCATTTCGTATCTTTCCAGTAGGACAGTAGATTGTTTTGCAGATTTTCGGTTCCTTAAACGAAAAAAGACAACAATAATCAAAGTACGGAAAGTACTGATGGAGAGCATAATTGAGTAAAATCATCAAATTGTGACAATACTGTATGGGTACATAATTGGGAATATTCTGTGAATCGTCATGCAAACCCATCGGTGAATGTACATGGAGTTGTATAAATGCATTTATTATACTTATATTGAATGAGTTTTATGAACCGCATTAGTATGCATTCTAAGTGAGGCAAATGTGATAATCAAAACTGACGAGGCAAAAAGGGTGATCCTCCTTGGCGTACTACTGTATTTTGCAAAGTGGAAGATGTATGCCCCTTTGCTTAAACCGCTAAGTGTCGCCTCAGATCAAAAAAAGAAAAAAAAAAAAAAAAAAAAAACAAAGATCCGTCCACCGTTCCCTTCGCAACATCTCTAAAATATTTTTGCGTTAATCAACAATCATTTGAATATTTGTCATTAATCAACACACTCATTTGCCTCTCCTTCTTGTTAGCTTGCATGTTTCTGTTTTTGGGGGCAAAAAAGTCCCCATTTTGTATTTAGGCAATGATAACAACTTATCAAAGGATTTTGCTGACTGTATATTTTATTATTATGTATCTAAAACATGTAGACTTCGTCATTTATATTAACAAATGGCCGTTTCAATGTCTTTCATTCTTGCTTAATCTTTCATTGCACCATAAATCAAACGAACAACTTAACTAGAGTGGGAAAACGATTTATTCAATGCCGGGCGAACATTAACCCTCTCCAAAACAAGACCTGGTTTTGACGTCCCTGATGGAATAGGCTTCGGAAAACATTGCGACAAAAGAAGAAACTGCTGATGACCAGCAGTTCCTCCTTTTGTCTCAATATTTTCTATGCCATATTTTACATAAATTCTTTCTTTAATAATGTCTATTTTGTCATTTGTGGCAGTTTTTTAAGTGGATCACCCTAAAATTTTGGCGTTTGGGAGAGGGTTAACAAGATATTTTACATGAAAACGCACCAAACCATCACCAAACTATGACTTTAGACAAATGGCTGCATAATTAGGAACTCTCTGTGAATGTTTCAAGCAAAGTCGCACATAAATGTGGAAATGTGTCAGCAATTAACAACAAATTTTACAAAAACGCCCCTCTTCTCTGACGCAGCATAATATCACAAAACCTGCGAACGTTTAATTCAAGTCAATTCATCAACGTATGAGACTTTCTGTTAAATTTGCTCTTAGGCCCCCTTTCACGTACTTGCTTCATTTCTTATTCAAATAGTAACTTTAACATATAAAGTACCACTTTGACAAGTTTTTGTGTTTTTTTAAATTGGTACAAATCTTTTTTTCTAAAACATTTTAGCATAGATATCAGGAGTACGGATCACTTTGAAATAACTCTTGCGCCCGATATTCTTACTATTATTCAAAGGACCAAATCGTACGAAATACGTTGTTGAGCAAATCCAAAATTCCAATATCACATAAAAATTATGTGTTTTGTACATATTCTTTCCAAAGAAACGGATGAAAATCAACTGAAATTGATCCGACGTCATCACAGCATGCGGAACAAATCACCGCCATTTCAGTCATGTGAAGGTTGGGATGGCGCCTACGGAAATTTCTTAAAGTTATTAAAGTCCTTAAATCCAATCAAGGACTGCAGTGCTCAAGGAGAACAGTGCTTAATTGATACAAGAAAGTTCTGAATTACCGCGCGATGGTCTTCGCAGTAAGCGGTTAAAAACATGTTCATGAACGAGTTAAGATCAACATTCTCTGGGACTAAAAGAAATCATTTGACGATGTAGCTAACAGTGAATTAGTTCTGTTACAGTTAAAAACGTAATTTCTACAGAATAAAATACGTCTTAATTGTGTACAAGGTTAGAAGCGCTGCTTTAAACGGGCGAGGCGCAAAAGGCCAACGTTGTTTACTCGACGTCATATCTTTGTTACATAAGAATCATGCAAATACTGATTAAACGAGATTATAAATATTATTTACATAATGTACCCTTCGTACCGATATGAAAATATTATCCACAGAGTTTCTAGTCTAAGAAAGACTGTCTCACGCAAAATACATGAATGACTAAGCAAACTTTTATTTCAGCATTCCCTTGTTTAAAGGAGTTTCTCTGAGGTAGCGGGTTTGATTCCAATGAAGAGGTTTGTTTAATCGTTCATCATGAAGATTCACTTTTACAAGTAAGGCCAGGTATTACAAGGCAGATCGTTACAGTGAAATACACTGTTCAAAATGATTAAAGCAACGCTTATATTCAACATTTCACATCTTTAGCATCATTTATTTTCAGGAATTCTGTTATAGCCAACAATATTTACAAATGTACCATCTTGGCAAGTTTTCAATATGCACACAACTGGAAGTGTTTGCATACATTTAGCTGAGAAGCCACATTGTGGTGAATCGTACGATGTCCATGGTCCGCAAATTTGTTCTTAAAAAAGTAGATTCTTCCAGAATCTTGTCAAACCGAGGAAAACGTGTATTATTACTGTTTAACTGTTTCATGTGTAACATAATGAAGTAGACAAAGAAAATATGATTCCGGGTATAATTGAGAGGCATTATAACTGATGAATTTACCCATATACAATGGAACTATTTTCTCAAGCCTCCTTACCAATGTCAATGAATTTTGTGCTAAAAATAGATTCGATTAACTGTTTTGTTTGATAAACCGTCGGTGTTGTTATAAAATCTCGTATCTACGGCTTGAATCGAGGCCTAGTTGCGAGATTTTGTAACAACACTTACGAAATACTATTGTTTGTCCGAAATAACGTCACGGTTACTTAGCTAGATAAAATCGTTCCCTATCACGATGAAATGTAACGAAAAATTACTGCGCCCTTGAATGAATGACATCAATTTGAAAAAAAAATCATTATCGTTGGAAAATGATATTGAATTTTAAGCAACGTGAAGTGTGATATATTTTGGACTTCGGAAAAGAAAAATTATTTGTTATTGCCATTTTGGTGTGATATAAAGTGACGTAATCTAGCAGATGATGACGCAATACCCTATTAGGCCATGGGCCGAACCCAAAAAAAGGCTTCTAAAAAAAAGTTTGCTTCAGGCTAAAGGGTGAATACATAAACTATATATCAAAATAATCCCCTTCATATCCTGATTACAAAACAACATTGTTTACCCTAAAGTATGTGGTCACTATAAAGTAATTTGATTTTGAAATACTAGGTAAAGTGTACCTATATCCGGATACAACATAAATTCGGATAAATGGCTTTATGTGTCAAACTGCTGATATTTTTCACGAATTTGTTAGTCCAAAAGGTGTTCCAGCTACTGTTTGACTGTAATGCCAGGTTTTGACATCCCAGTATGGTTAGTAAAACGTGATAACGAAACTATTTTCTGTAATATGCATTTTCTCCTTTGCCAAGAAGGTTTTACACATTATAGCACACAAATCTTCTGCTCTGTGGTGCACTTATTTTGTTACTTTGTAACATTTATATTTTGGACCAGTCTGATATTCATGAATGTCAATCAAAGTGGCAACAAAAGATGGGTTGTGGTGAAATATAGGCCCTATCTGTTATCAACAGGTCTTAGGTTGAGACCCATACAACCTAAGTTTCTAGTTGTAACACATTCCTTTAACCTTTTCCCAGACAAGACCGGGGTTTAACGACCTTATAAGAAGAGGCTTGGGAAAACATTGAGGCAAAAGAAGAAAATGCTGATCATCAGCATTTTCTCCTTTTGCCTCAAAATTTTCTAGGTTTTATATAAATTTCACAAACCAACTCTTTATCAACCCATATTTTTCACTGCAGCAGCTTTTGAATCATAGCAACGAGACTGGCTACCGTCCCACTAACTTGTTGTTTGGGAAGGGGTAAAAGCAGTTTAACCCATTTTCAAAAGGCATGCATTTGACACTTTTCATTAAAAAGCCTTGGGAAAACATTGAGACATAAGAAAAAAATGCTGATGATCGGCATTTTCTCCTCAATATTTTCTGTGCTTTAACACAACAAAGTGCCATCTTTATCAAAATCCATTTTGTCGTTTGATGCATCTTTCAGATTGTGCAACCCTACATTTTTTTTTATTTTGGAAAGGATTAAGCATCTCTTGCAGGAGTGCGAACGCAAACATGAAATCCAAGCCAACAGCTGTTCATCCAACATAGGTGGAGAAAATGATAAGGCAAAAAAGAAGATGCTCGTTAGCTTAGATCTACTTATAATCTTATAAGATAACAAAAGTAGGCCTATTTTAGATCCTCAAAATTAAGAAAAATAAAATATATAGTTGTTAATTATATTTCAACACACCAGAAAGACAGGAAAATGATGGTGACTGGGACATAATTGTCTCCTCCATGTATAACCACGGTGTATAATCACGTGATGTAATAATTACTGAATATCTCCAATAACTTTGTTAATATGGGACCGATTTGAATTCGGTTTAAAGTAGAGAATGTGGACAGATCTCACGCATACAATGGACATGGTTGATTTTTGAAAAATCAAATGATAAAAAAGTTATTGAAGATAAACCAAAATTTTGGTTTATTTTCAATAACTTTTTGTCAGTTGATTTTTAAAAAATCTACGACATCCATGTTATTCCTGACATTTTTCCACCTTCTCTGCTTCAAACCGAATTCAAATTGGTCAAGTATTGACAAAGTTATTGAAGATTATCGGAAATTCTAAACCGTGATAACTGCAGTTCACATTATTTTAGTGAAACATTAAATCATCAAATACTTGTTTTTAACCCTTTCCCAAACAGCAAAATTAAGGGTTGTCCAATTTGAAAGCTGCTGCAGACGACAAAACAAATTATATCAAAGGTAAACAAGAGCCGTCACAGACGGATTATGCTCCCCGAATAAGTGTTTGTCACAAAATAAAAACTATCATACATTAAGCCCCCTTTTCCCACGACAGCCTTTTTATACACACATTATTTATAAAATATGGTCTAGAACATCCTATTTATTACATAAGTACAAAATTTCATTAAATTCTGCCCATTAGATGAAGAGAAATTAGAGAAAAACTAATTTTTACACTAAGGCCCCTTTTTCCATGACGCAGCCTCAAATTAAGAAACGGAGAAAAGGGTCCCTAGGTATTATCCCAGGGAATTCACATGTGAAGTTTCATTGGATTTGGTCCAAGGGTTGCTGAGATCTGGCTGTGGACGGACGGACGGACGGACACACGGACGGACGGACGGACGGACGGACAGCCGAACGGACGGACGGACAGCATGGCGACTATATGCTCCCCCGAAATTTTTTCGGGGAGCATAAAAATGTGTATTGTACAGCATGAAAAATATTGAGTCAAAAGGAGAAAATGCTGATTACCAGTGTTTTCTTCTTTTGTCTTAATGCTTTTCCTAGTGTTACCTAATAGAAACATCATATACCGTTCTTTTTTGGGAAATGGTTAAATTGGTCTAAGGTTCAGAAACTTTGATGGTAATTAACAGTCATAAACTATAATGTTACAGTTGTTTTAACATTTAACCCATTACCAAACGACAGAATTTTAGACTTGCCCAAATTCAAAAATGTTGCAGACGACAATTTGAAGTGAATGAAATTGAATACATTTTGGTGTTTCTGTGTAAAAAAACACTGTGAGAAATGAAGAAATTGCCTTTTAACAAGCAAGTTCTTTATTTTCCACAATATTTTCCAAAGCCTTTATCTTGAGGGGTGTCAAAAAGCGTCATCGTGTGGGAATGCAGGCCCGTAGGAAGCAATTTCATATTGGGGGACTAAAGCCCTTGTCCTGAATATTGAGGGGGCTAATTCGGATTTTCCCAAAATTTTCAGTGTAAAATTAAGAAAATTCGACATTTTTGCTAACATCCGAGTAATATTCATGGTCAACATTTGAGCAGTTTTCACAACGACACATTGTTGTGCACGGTAGTCCAGCTTTTTTGCACAAACACTTGCTTGATTCACAGGTCATTTTGATGCACCCACATTGAATGCTGTGAAGAACTGACTTAGGAGCTACAGCTATACTTGACCATTTGATAGAGAGCTGTGATTCTAACATTGTCCACCCATGTCCATCCGGAGAGGGCCGCGCCGTTTGGATGTTCTGTATATATGGGCCTGAAAGTTTGCTCTTTGCATATGTAAAGCAAGGGCATCACTGTTTGGAGGCATGCTTGAATCACCAGTACACCCAAACCTGAAGCAATTGTACCGGACATCATTGACCCTGACACATCCTGGCCATCCATACAGTTAACAGACAAACTTCTCCAGTTCTTCCGTCAGGTCTTGAGATAATAACAGATGTTTTTTCCAATTTGGAGAAGGCATGCTGATATGACACATCTTTCTTCAGCAACTTGAGGGCTTTTACTTTCCCTTTCCCTTTGAATCAGAAGCCTGAAAGACATTAAACTATTTATGATTCAATGTTTTATTTATTTATTAAACCAATTCCCAAGAAAGACCTGGTTTTGATGTCCCAAATACGAAGGCTTGGGAAAACATTGAGACAAAGAAGAAAATGCTCATTATTAGCATTTTCTCCTTTTGCTTCAATATATTCTATGCTATATTACTCATAAAAACTATCTTTATAAGCATTCATTTTGTCATCTGTAGCATTTTTTGAAAATGTGATCAGTCCAAATTTTTGCTGTCTGGGAAAGGGTTAATTTACCAAATTTATTCAACTTGAAAAATTTAAGAAAAAAAATTGGGCATAGCTTCTGCATGCCCGGCTACCTGCCAGGTCTAGGGGCTTTAAACTGCCAGAAAATAGTAGGATATAGGCCTTATAATTGGAAAGAAAATGAAAGAAGAATTGTTTACATTTATGTATATTTTGTAGCTTTAAATTTGTTTTAAATGGTTTGCCATTTCTCATTTTCATAGTCATGTTACGGTATCCTAATGTAAATAGCAGTGTTTTCTAATGAAGGTTACTTTACAGTACAAAAAACAATGTATATATGTCCTACTGATTGAAAACTGGAAATCACTGTATATTTGCACATTCAGACACTGCAAACGCTCCATAGAAATACCGAAACGCACAGTGATTACCAGAATGCACAGGATTGACCATACATACACATTTAACCCAGTAGACTAGCAGACAGCAAAATTTTATTTATCCAAATACAAAGACGATGTAGACGACAATTTCAAGTGAATGAAAAGTTATATTTTATTTGTCTGTGTAGTAATAGTAATAAATACCAGTGTGGGCAATGAAAAATTGCTTATCACAATTTCTTCATTTCCACAATGTTTTCTTAATCTGTTATCTTGTAGGGCGTCAAAAGGAGTCATTATGTGGGAATGGATTAAAATTGATCTTCATCATCCATTGGTATAAACTGAAAAGCATAGAACCCTTCCCCAAATAGATCTACTACATTAGTAATGTTCCGGTAATTACTGTGCCTTCTGGTATTTCTATGGACCCCTGCTAAAAAAAATTCTTTAAAAACAATACTCACCTGACATTCACCTTGTTGGTCCTCAGATGATCTTAGACGTCCAGCGTCCCTCCGCTTCGCCCCACATTCAATTTGCTTACTGTTTGTGTACTTCTGGCAGAACTGACGATTGAACCCAATGTCAGGTAAAACTTCGTTAATATAAGTCAAAATACTCAGGGCAATTTCTTTTTCTTTACCATTCACAGTTGCCCAAACATTTTAGCTACTGTACAGCTTCGTCCATGTAACGTCTGTGCATGAAATAAGTGCGCCTACATCAAAATTTGAGGTTTGACAGATGCATTCCTATATGGGGGCGGCCATTTTTCAGGACCGGGCTTAAGCCTTTTAGGCTAAATACTCTCATCTGATTGGTCAATTATGGGCATCTTCAAAGACACTAAAATCGCGTTTTTCTAATTAGTGACCACATAATTTAAGGTAAACAATCCTGATTATGACTTTATACATTAATATCTTAATTACTAAATAGAGTTTTCCCCTTCACCCTCCAGCCTGAAGCACTTTGTCACAATTTGCCGGCTCGGCCCATGGCCTATATGAGCCAACTACAGAGGTGAATGTAATGAATGAACCGTGTGCAAGAGAGTGAAGCGACATGTCAAGTGTTTGATTGTTCGACAATCAGCATGGGTATAGTGGTCCCACGATATTCTAATTCCCGCCAAACAATAAAAACATATCATTTCACTAGTAATAGGGTTTACAGGTCAAAGCAAAACCATATCGATGATAATCAGTTTCTTTATGTAAAATGATTTTTAATCAACGAGACGAATTGTTCCTGCACGTATTAATATATTTTATAGGATGAATGTTTGATCATACACATCAGAACACCTTTGAATCACTATGTATTCAAGCAAACTGTAAATGGCATGGGGATTCTAAACTGACAAATTCAGACCCTTTTACCAATATATGACCATAAAGTTCCAAACGCTTATCCAAAGACAATGTTTACCTTAGAATTTTGGGCTGTCCCTTTCCGCATCAAGCATAGCTCGTTCTTTGTATTCAAATCAGGAGACTTATTAATGGCGTGCATAATCTTTGTGTTGAGAAGAATGTTAAGCGATTTTTCCAAGCTCGTTCTGTCGACAGTTTCATAACACAGTAGATTGACTCCCCTCTTCGTAGTTCCACACAGCGAACAAAACGCGTTTTTGTATACGACACTGTTCTTTATGTTGACGGTGGGTAAATTTAATCCACTTTCGCAAAGACTCTGTATGATGTCGAAGTTCATGCCGGGTGGATTAAAGGAATTTGGGAAAGACAAATATTGACTTGTGCATGTGTCTATTGCATCTCTATAGCAACGTTTATCTTTCAAGGCGGTAAGGTCGTTGAATTTGAAATCAACGTGACATTCTGTCGAAAATGATCCAGTGTCTAAAAAATTCAGGAACTCAGTCATAGAGTTCTTTTGATGTGTTTGCGGTTTTGTGTGGCGATAGGTGAGGTTCGCTGAAAATGAGTCGATGCTATGGATTCCGTGACAACGTGCACACAGAACATTCTTGTAAATTGCGCCAGTATCTCTGGAAAACACTGGATAATACGGACCCAGTGGCGTTACGTCTATGTCATCGCATGTTGGGTGAAGGACAACTTTCGGTGATATTCTAATCGGTCTAGTGTCGACGCAGCCCCCCTTTGGTGCCCCAACGATAGTCTTGTAAGCCGGGACTAATCCGTCAATCATTTCTGGCTGACCTAGACGTGTGTACAAACATTCAGTCAACTTGGTAGCCGGTTGTGTTTCACTGTTAGTTTTGTAGTCGTCAGGGTAGCAGCAATTGTCCTTCGCCTTACAATCAGGATGGCAGGAACAACCTGTAAGAAACAGAACACATAGATATGTCAAAGAGGGTGTCTCAAACTTGCCCACGCATGAATATTCTTTTAACTCTGCATAATGATAAATGAACATATACAAGCTATGAAAAGGCAATAAGTATTTTAGAAAATCAAAACTGGATTCCAACAAGCCACCTTGAAATATTCCAAAAATGACACGAAACATGCCCTAATTTTCATGTGTCCCAAAACCGTAGTTTTATGTATTTTCAAAATCTGTGAAGTAGATTTGCTCCAAAACACATTAATCATTACATTCATACCAAAAAGTAGTTGAGGAAATTATTGTGCATGCTTTTTAATCATTAGAAATGCATATTCTTTGTAGGATTCTAAAAAAGAGAAAATTTGTATTCAAAAGTGAGCACATTTGAACTCAAAAGTAAAGCAAGTTCGAGTCTTTAGCAAGAAATCATATTTTCACAAAAAACATGCTCTAAGTTCCTTCTTACGTTGAGCTTAATAACACGGAAATTGGAAGCCAGTAACAACGCTTTTGAATACATAAAATTATTGAAAGCAATATTTTGGTGTAACACTAGTGTAAAATGAAATTTGATTTTGTCCTCAAATCCATGTTTTTAATTTAATTTAGTCAATGGTAGCATATTGTGCCACCATAAAGCAATGCTCAAATACCCATGGAAGAAAAATAGGCATGTATGTACACATTCCCAATTTTCTTCATTATTTTGGCAAATTGCCTATGCATCATCATTAGTGACACAACAACAAGTAAGGCTTTGTGTTATGAAATAAATAAAAATGAAAAAAAAAAAAAAAAACGCCTGGGACCTTTGCGAAAAAGAGCAAAATGTTGCCTTATCAAGTTTTAACTAATGTTATGTTTTTGGTTTAGGAGCCACTGATGTACCCTTCGAGATACTGAAGCTGTCCATGAATCACTAAAAGACAGTTACAACATTACATTCTTTTCAATTACAAGATAGAAAATGTACTTGTTTATTTCAGAACATTTCTCTTTTGGAGTACAACAGAGTGCAATCATTTCTGCGAATTATTTTTCTAACTATAGCTTAACCTGTATTGATACACAATTTACACATTTCTGTGATATCCTATGGCGAATTATGGGTTGGGTAAGACCTGTATAATGGGCTATGTGACCAGTTATGGAACGAAATCTTTATGGTGCGAAGAGACGATTTTAAAGGAATGCAATTTTTATTGCTTTCAACATTTTGAATACTTGACTTTTGGTGTTTTTTTGCCAACTCTTCATACAATTTAAAAACATTTTCAAGATTTTTTGATAGAATATTCCCCGGAAATCTGAACACGCTCAATTAGTTCGGTTGTTTAGGAAACAGGCGATATTTCATGATTGGTGCTTATAGAACGCGGGTAACTACTTTCGGATATAATCGGAAATGTTCGGTGTATGCTCGGACCTGCAACCGTCACGGAATAAGTCAAAATTTAATGATTTAAAACGGAATGCAGAGTTTTTCTGATTTGCTTTTTCAATTTAAAGAGACTCTCGAATATAACTTTCATAAATCCTGGCTGAGTAGAATGTTCTACCAAGATTTCTACATTAAATATCCTCTTTTTTAAGAAAAAAGAGTACACATAAGACAAGAACGAGTGTGACATTGGGCGAAACTATTTTCACTAGCTCTGAAATCCACCACATAGTTAAACCTACATACAAGGTTTGAATTCTCATGGCTGTTTAAAGTTATACAAAAATGATTGTGTTTTATGATTTAACGCGTTGTCCCCTTATGTTGCCATGATTACCAAATATTTTGACAGTCCAAGAAAATTTAAAGCGTTGCACTGTCTTTACCCAATGATTTTTCTACCAAGTTGCATAGAGATATACATGTATGTATTATATTGGAAGAAAAATAAATTTTGAGAAAATACCAACATATAGATAGACAGACACACGGACGGATGAACGGAAATGGAAACCATTGAAAATGACATATTTTGAAAATAATCGATTTTGCCGATTGTTGGAAATGCGCACGATTCAGATGGAAATTGCAAAAGCAATATGTTACCGCTTTATTTTTCCTCGAAATTTTATGATAATGATCAGTATGTCTTTAAACAACTGTTACATGAATTTCATGCCTTGGCAAAAATGGAAAAAGGTAAATTTGATAACTTACTTTGCTTAAAAGATTTAAAAACTACAAACAATGTGTGATTTTTGGGATTGGCCGTCTAACATCTTTTGATATAAAATATTTCTTTGTACAGAACTGGACGTATTTTTATTAATACGGGATCAGAGACTACTGGACAATATGTTTAGGATTTAGGCAATGGAACTAAAAACCCGAAAGCTTGCACATTCATTAAACTGGATTATCTCTTTCTTCAGGGCGAAAACTTAAAATTCTAAGAAAATTGTTTCCTGGTATGGGATATTTAAAGAAATGTCATGAATATGAATCGTTTTCTAGTGGACTAATTTCATGCCAATTTTTTTAAATTCCGACTCCCTTGTTATTTTTTCTATCCACGAGACACCCTCTTTGAGAGATTATATCGCTGGAATTTATCAGATACATTTCATTATAGAGCCTGATAATATTGACCCGTCCAAGACAAGAGTTGTATATTAAAGTTATCTTGTTACTAACTTAAATCGACAGAGACGTATGCACTGTCATTTCAGATTCCCATAAAGACGCATGGAACAGGGAAAAAACATAATGCGGGGTCTGCAATTCAAATTGGGTCGCTACAGACTCTTCACATTTCATTTATCAGGACGTTCTTTGAGCAAGGCAATGTGATATACTAGTAAGTTATGATTTAGATGATCAACAAAAAATTTAGTTAGATAAGTTGTAAAATGAGGCAGCTTAAATTGCTACTTGGTGCAAAAAACTAGTGTCTATAGAAACTCTTTAACAAAAAACTGGGTGGGAATCATTAATGGACCGGAGAAGAGAAGACATTCTAATATTTTTATGCCCCCTGTTGATGCTACATCTAGGTATGTCAATTTCAAAAACTAAATTTTTGCTAGATTTACTCGTGACGCTTCGATTTGAATTAAATGTCATTGAGAATTTGAAACGCATGGAACATGTGCAAGATGCAATATTTGATACGTGGACCTGTCCTACATGTACGTCAGGGTATATGTAGTGGGTAGGCGGGAATTGCAAATCATTCTGAAGCAGACGTTTTTTCTAGCAGCAGAGAGCTGAATTGTTGGTACATTCCATAACTTGCGTTATTTTCTTGAGTGCATTGACCTAAAGCTATTAAACACGACCAACCGGAAAACTGCATTTATCTAGTTACTTGTTTCTTGCCCGGTCTACTTTCATGGGGTTGTGCATTGAAGCCGTCTGCACACTATTTATAGCTGGTCTGCTGGTACAATACGACATGGCTCACCTTTCCAACAAAGAGGCTATTGAGAGACAGTCGAGGTCACGGACACTCACTGAGAAGGGCCTATCTTACATGCTTGACACCATATCGGCTCGTCGAAATTGAGTTGGGAAACGACTATATACGATGGTAACAGATTTAACTAATATTCTTGAAACTAGCAATAAAGACGAGAACAATACGCTACAAGAATTTAACCATGAATATTCTTATACGAGGACTTTTTCTGTGTACGCACGAAATACCAAGAACTTTTAAATGAAGACCAAAGGCTTGACGATGAAGAGATCAACTTCAACGAAGTAAACGCATTATTCTTAACACTTAAGAAAAAGGCAGACACTTTCTTTAATGATGTCTATTAAGCCATCTGATAGCGTGTCACAGGCTAGTCATAATACTGGTAAAAGGTCAGGTTGCTCTCGTGCCTCTGGTTCTTGGGGCGCTTCCTACATCTCTAACGCAATGTTACGAGATGACAGAAAACGAGCAGAACTAGAAGCAAGAGCAAGAGCATTCGAGCGAGAACGTGCATTAAGTGTAGAAAGAAAAAAATTGGAAGACGCTGTCGAAATTTTAAGATCGAAGAACAAAGGTTGAAAATCAGCACTGAAATTGAGGCCATTCACGCAAAAAGCAGGGTTTTGGATAGTGTCGCAAGCAAAACAAGTCATGTTAAAAGTACATGAATCAGTAAAATTGATCCAAACGTGCAGACAAATTCTACTGTTGCGCAGGGACTTGATCCAAATGCACCGAGTTGGCCTTACGATGTAAAACCCTTGCTTTATGCCTCAAATAGTCCTTATAATGATCAATATGATGTTAATAGAAGTATTATGTCATTAGCTCATGAAATGAAGAAACCCGTCCCAATAATCAAGGCATTCAGTGGAAACGCTATATAATACACGTCTTCTGTACGTCAATTTAACGCCAGAGTATGTGCAACAAGGGATTCATTTGACGAGAGAATGAATTACTTGTTGCAGTATACTACTGGCGAGGCACACAGCATAGTTTTGGGGTACTCGTACCTAGAAGCAAAATAAGGTTCTGATTCAGCCATGTCTGAATTACATGTAAAAGATAGGTATGGTGACCCTGAAATTATAGCTCATGCATACGTTAAGAAAGCATTGGACTGGCCTAACATAAATCAGAAAGTTCCAAATCATTGGATGATTTTGCCATTTTTCTAAGAGAGTGTCACTGTCGAAAATGTAAATGCTGCCAAGATTCATGAATATTCTGAGAATATAAAACATCTTTTGAAAAAGTTGCCTTTTTACTTAATAGGAGGCGAAACATTGTATTTGACACAAAATATCGGGGTCTATGCGTTAAGTTTTCTCAATTTGTAGATTTTGTCACGCGCGAGGCAAAAAAGGCTATCGATCCAACATATGGCAGAGATCAGATTGGGGGGCAATTTAACTGTAAAGTCAAGAGTAAAGATACCAAAGGTTTTTGTTTCGAAATCGTTCGCAACGCAGGTATCCAATACGTCCGCGGATCAAAAAAGTGAAAATAATTTTACACATACAGCCTTGATATTTCACACATGGTCACTTCCAACCAAGAAATTTCACCTTTGACCATTACCCTGGACTTTGACCTTGGAGTTTGACCTACTTTTAAAAAACTTAAACCAGGCCTATATCTCATGTCCTGTTACCTACACAGTCTCGATACTTTACACATGGACACCTCCTACCAAGACCTTTCACATTTGACCATGACCTTGGCCTGTGTGACCTTGACCTTGGAGTTTGACATACTTTTAAAAATCTTTAACCTGGCCTTTATCTTATGTCCTATACTCATACAGCCTTGATATTTCACACATAGACACCTCCTACCAAGACCTTTCACATTTGACCAGGACTTTGAATATTGCAACCTTGACCTTGGAGTTAGACCTACTTTAAAAAAACATAAACCAGGCATATACAGTTGAGAACATCATGAAATTGACATTCTGAGTGGAATTACAATGTTTTATGAGCGAATGAATGGACGAATGGAATGAGCGTTTGAAATGATTTTGTGGAATGTTTTAATAATTTTGCGTATCTAAAAAATCGATAACACGCCCATGATTACCTTTTAGCCAATCAAACGTGATCTTAAAATATTCAATTCAATTCAATTCTTTATTCAGTAATATAAGGCCACCGGCCCATAATACTAATACAAAACCTCATTATAATACATTATGTACAAGTAACAATCCCTATGGTAGATAATAGATGAAATTTTTGAATATAAATTTCAGCTTTTTTACAGCTCCATATTTTTCCAAAATAGAAGTACATTATACAGCTGGTGCAGACAGAGATCAGCCACCCTGTTTGACCGGCTGATCTCCGCTTGCGTCATCCGAAAATGTGTAAATTTTGCAAACATGTACTATAGAGAAATTATAACATTATTTATTTTGGCCGAGTGTAGATATGATCAGATTGCTAACATAAGCAGTCTTATCTATACCTTCACTGTCCAAATTGTTAAGTTAATTTTTGACGGTACTGGTTGGCTGCTTTACATAGGAAATTCAAGAATCATCTGTAGTATCCAGAAATTGTTGTCGTTCAGCAAAAGCAGTAGATATGAATTTAGCTAAAGCAAAAATCAAATCATGTTTTTTACATTGCATTATTTCAACAAATAAAAAGTTTGTTGGTAATCCTTTGCTCCATCTGCTAGGAAAACTAATTTTTCTAATATTATTGTATAAAGGACAAATTAAAAGGAAATGGAGCTCATCTTCCACAGTATAAATGTTATTTTAAGGCAATATTTGCAAAACCTAAATTGTCTATCAATTTGTTCATGCCTTCCAGTCTCAATTGCGAGGTTATGATTTGAGCACCTAAAATTTGCTAATTTGCGTTTATATAAAAATGGCATATCAAGAGTAAGATAGGTTTCTACTTCTAAAATAGTCTTAAAGTCTTTATAGTAATTTGCTTTTGGACATACGAGTAAATTTGATCTCCATTTTTGAATGTATATATCAATTAATCTTTGTTTAAAAGATTTGATGAAATAAATTTCATCACCAATTTCGCCTGCAATCCATGCATATCCAAATCCGTTCTCAAATAACAGGGTTTTAATTTTAGTTGCCCAAGTGTTTCGTCCAGCTTCATCAAGATTCCGCAGCATTTTGTAGCATTTTTTTGGGTATCTATTGTCAGGCATAGTAGTTAGTTTTACCCAATATTTGATACATTCAGTTATATAGTGGACGGCAAGTGGGTTACATCCGCATTCACCTAAAACAAAATCATTAGTTGTATTTTTACTCAAGTTACAAATTCGTTTACAAAATTGTAAATGTGTTTTTTCGATAATGTCATAATACTGATATCCCCAAATAGGTGCACCAAAGCATAGAATAGGTTTGACCATTGCGTCGAATAATTGGAAAGCTTCTTGGGGTCTGAAGTAGCGAAACTTTTTTTGATATTTATATATCGTAAAACACACTTTTTTGGCTCGATCTGACTGATTTTCAAGTGTTTTAGACCATCTTAATCTTGAACTAAAGTATGTTCCTAAGTATTTGTAATATGGGACGACTTCAATTTCAGTTCCTTTGAATGACCACTTTTCGTATTTGCGTAAAATCCCACCATTTCTAAATACTATAATTTTCGACTTGTCTGTATTTATTTTCATTCCGGTAGAGTCACAAAACTTTTCGATAGTATCAAGTTGTTTTTGGAGTATTTTTACGGTATCTGAATATGTAGAAACGTCGTCTGCAAATAAAAGAGAAGAAAGCTCATCCACATCATTACTTATGTAAATTCCACGGTTACATTCAGATTTTAAAAGATCAACTAAATCATTGATAAAAAGAGAAAAAATTATCGGTGAACTCAAACAGCCTTGTCGAGTACCGATCTCGCATTGAAAAAAATCTGTGAGATAAGCGTTATTTTCAAATGTAAACTTAATTGCTGAGTTAAGTTGTTGGTACATGGAAATTAAAGTACATAGCAATTTTCCATGAATACCTTTTCTGCGTAGTGATTCCCACAATTTTTCATGATTAATGCTATCGAACGCTTTTTTAAAGTCAATAAATAAACAGTAAAATCTTCCTTTTTTCTTTGAGAGGTATTTTTGAACTAAAGCATGGAGAGTAAATGTGTTATCTATAACACTGTACTTTTGCCTAAAACCGGCTTGTTCTTCGTGAATGATATTGTTGTCTTCTGTCCATTTTGTTAATCTATCAGTGAGAATTCCCATGAAAATTTTACTTAAACTATTTATTAGTGAAATACCACGATAATTTTCTGGATTATTTATTGGCCCACCCTTATGTACTGGAGTGATTAAACTTTTGCTCCATGACAAAGGAAAGATTCCGCTATTAAATATGATATTAAATATATGTGTCAAAATGGAGTTACAATAGATGCAGTATTTTTTATCATTTCGGTACAGATTCCATCTGGTCCCGACGACTTATTACATTTTAATATTTTGATACCGCGATTTATTTCATCTTCGGTAATTGGTAAATTTAAAGGGGTGCTATCATTATTGACAATTATGTGTGACAATAAATCATCGTTTGGTAAGGGGATTTCTAATTTAAATAGCCGTGAGAAATACTCGACCCATTGGTTAGAGTTTATAGAACAAACTTGATTTACTGGCTTATCTTTAACCATTTTCCAAAATAAATTAGGTTGATGTCGCACTGATAATAATTTATCCCTATTGGCCTTTTCGTACGATCTGCGTGTTTGTTTACATTTAGATTTAAATTTATTTCTTGCAATCTTGTATGTAGAAAAGTCAACTTCTTCGTTTGTTCTTCTAAATATTCGTAAAGCTACTGTCTTTTCTTTCTTATATTGCTTACACTTTTCGTCCCACCAGGGGTAAGATTTATTTTGCGAGGGTCGTTCAGATCGCTGTTTAACTTTCATCATTTGCCCCGATTGTGTATATATTTGACATATGGAATCTATTAAATTGTTAATATCACTAATTGGGAAACGTAACGAGTCATAGAATTCCTGGAATAATTTTCTGAAATCTGTAATAAATTTGTC
Organism: Fragum sueziense; assembly: GCA_963680895.1. Classification (NCBI taxonomy): domain Eukaryota; kingdom Metazoa; phylum Mollusca; class Bivalvia; order Cardiida; family Cardiidae; genus Fragum; species Fragum sueziense. Next base: position 20,812,869 of record OY804592.1, read on the forward strand.
TTTAAGGTTTTCATTCCACTTGTAGAAATTATAATGGTTTAAATTTTCTTTTGGATGTACATACTTTTGGTTAAAATTTGTAGCATTTCCAAAATCTAATTTGCATACTATGGGATAATGATCGGAAAATTCTTCATTATCTACATGAAATTGAGACAAAAATGGAAATAAATCACTTGATAAAATACAGTAGTCGACTATACTTTTGCCATCATTAGCTGTACAAGTATATTCTCCATTAATATCATCTTTGGATCGACCATTAGCAATGTGAATATTAAATAATTTACAAAGTTCGATAAGAGAAAATCCGTACTTGTTAATAACCGTATCTTTAGAATTTCGTTTCAAGTTAAACGAGTCGTTTGGATAGTCATGATTAATCTCATTATGAAAGATGTAATCCATATCATCGTTCTCAATAAAATCAATAAGATTACCAGTTCTAGAATCCAAATCACCCATGAGTATTAATCTAGCATTCGGGTAAAACGAGAGTATATACATGAGATTATCTTGCAAAAGTTCAATACCATTTTCATTATTATCATATAGTGAAGACTTTTCAGGTGATATATATGTGAAAACAAGGATAATATCAAATTCTGTATTAAAAGTTATGCTGTCAAAAAGAAGAACAACGCATTCAGACATTTCATCAAATATGCGTCTGCTCCGTCCAATCGACATTAAATGTTCTCTAACAAGAACAGTAACTCCTCCAGAACCTCTGAAGGAGTTACTCTTCTTTCTGACAAAATCAAATTGAAGAAAGCCATTTATAGAACTGCTGTTTTCAATAATAATCCTTTTCCATGTTTCATTTAATGCAACGATATCAAATTTTTTGCAATAATTCATAAAATAAACATCATTTTCGTACTTGTTTAAACCTCTTATATTCAATGAGCAAATGTTTAAATCATTTATAATTGTTGAAAGTTCGTTGGTAGAATGTACTTTACTCGTTGTTTTATCGTTTCTGCGTAATGATTTTGGGCTTTGGCCGACACATTAATCACTGATTGTTTCTGTTGGTTTTTTCTGGCGCACAATAGATTTAGTTTCTGCATCATATATGTGTGGTACACCGTCAATCACAAGCGTATCGTATCTCAAAAATGCCTTCTTTTTGTCTTCGAAGCATTTCATCAAAAACGGATACAGGTCTGTTCGAGCCTTTGTAACCCGAGCTGGGAAATCTTCTGTTACTCTCACAGAATTTTTATCTGGTTGATTACCCTGAGATCGTTTCGCTTTTGCCCTTTCTCTGTATTTGAATAATATCGCCTCTTTGTCTTTGAAGAACGAGAATTTCACAATTATCTGCCTTGACTTTCCTGCCAATCTGTGTGCTCGCTCAATACTAATTCTAGAAGAGTCCATGTTCAGATCGTTTGTAATGTATGTACGAATTTTGTGTTCTGATTCTTCCCATGTCTCGTTTGGGCTCTCGGGAATGTTATGGAATTTTAAATTGTCTCTTCTTGACTGAGCCTCCATTTGTTCCATTTTAAATTGGTTTTCGTGAGTAAGTGTACGTAAGGAATTTACTGTTTCATTCAGCGTCGACACCTTTTGATTAAGCTCTTCATTTTCTTTGTGTAATCTTTTATTGTCTTCCTTCAGATCATTCACCTTGTCGTTCAGTTTGTCAAACTTACTATTTGTATCTTTCACTTCTCGTCGAATGTCCAGAAGTATATCTTTAAAGTCAGACATAGTCAAGCCTCCATCCTCATACTCATCATCACTAGTATCGTTCGCTGTTTCATATGTCAACTCAGTTTCATGATCGGTTTCACGTACAGTTTCATCAAGGTTCCTGTTTGATTGGCTAAAGAATTGATTGATACTGCTCTGATCTTTTTTCTGCTTTCTTTGCTTTCTCGTTTTTCTACTGTGATTGCCATCTTGTTGTATTGGTGATTGACTCGAATCAACGTTTGTTGGTGTTGTTGGCTCCCTGTGTGGTGGATTTCGTGAACCTTTAGCTGCTTCTTGTCTGTCAATGTTCTTATTGGTACTCTTTTTGTTTTCCTTATTATTTGGTCCAGGGTTTGATTCAATTCCGTTGGCTACAAGTAGAACAAAAAGTAATATTCTTATACTCAGTGAGAACTTGAAGCTGAATGAAAGCTCTGTATTTTTAGTCCCATTGCTCCTTTTCCCACGATGTATGAATGTCCCAATTCTTGCTCTCCACGCTTGAAGGGTGATTCCCATCTTTGCTTTACAACTATACTCTATTTTCAGATGACTCGGTCACTAATTTGCACAGTGCAGTTTATGTGTATCGATGAAACCCTTCTCTTTCCCTTTACTTCTTAAACCCGTCTCATGTATGGTCAATTAGCTGAATACGAGGTGGGCGGGGTAAAGGTCATACAAAACAAGTCCAAAATGCGTAGTAATGTCCAAATTATTGGCCCACGGAGTTATTCTACTCAACTGTATAGACTGTCCGCCTCCAAATCCGATGGTTCCTGGATATGTCCGGTGTTGTATTAAATTCCCTCGCCGTTTTAAATCATCAAATTGATCGCTGATTTTTTGAATGCGTCAATTACCAAGGGATGTTACTCTATATCCTAGTAACATCCCGATATCGGAAATTTATCAATATTATAGGTATGCAGGTTTATCAATAACACGCCCACAATAATATTTCAGCCAATGAAATGCATTCTTTTTATAACAACCAATTAAACCAGTGAATGGTTTGAACGTTTATTTAGCGTCGTGAATGTTTATTTGAGTGTTTTGAATGTTTTTGTGATCGGAATGAATGATCGCTTGGGTGGAATGTTTTTGATCGGAATGGAATGGAATTAATGTCAATTTCATGATGTTCTCAATTGTATCTCTTGTCCTATTACACCATGGACACCTCCAAGAAAGACCTTTTACATGTGACCATAACCATGGACCTTGACATTGTTATTTGGCCTACTTATAAAAACTTTAACCTGGCCTATATTTCATGTCCTCTTACATATACAACACATGGACACCTCCTACCAAGACCTTTTATTTTTGACCATGACCTTGGGCCCTGTGATCTTGACCTTGGACTTTGACCTACATAAAATGTAGGCCCTTGAGGGGGGCATATATGTTTTACAAACATCTTTTATTTTACTCTTGTCTTTCTCTGTCTGTCTTTCTGTCCGAAAACTTAACATTGGCCTTTTCTCCAAAAGTATGTGACATACAAAGCTCAAATTTGGTACGTAACATCCTTTCAATAATAGCTATCTGTTCCATGCATTATGACCTTCCTCAATGTCATCCGTTGACCTTTATCAACCCTTTACCCTACGAAAACTTAACATTTTACAGAAATGACCATTTCGGGGGCATTGGTGTTTCACAAACACATCTTGTTATTAAAATGGTGAAATGCCTAGAGCCGAATTATCTTTGCTCTCCTGTCGCAGGCGAAAATCGCACTAGGTACAATTTTAGAAAATCTGGAAATCTGACCGACATTGCGTGTAGAACTAATCATTACCAGAACTCTTTTTTACCACCAGTCATAAATTCTTGGAATTCGATATCCCAAAAACCTTGAGATAAGCATACCTTTTGAACTGATTGATATTTTTGGACGCCGTGCTCACTGTTGTAAAAAAAGAATTGGCTGTATCACTTGCGTTTAAGATTTTATGCTAGTTGTTTTCTAAACCAACTATATGTAACCTCTCGTTCTAAAGGGACATTGAGAAAAAGATCAGACTAGGACACATCAACCAGATGTCGCATTTTGAAAATGAACAAATAGAAATACAGGCTAAAACAGTGTTTGTTGCAAAAGGACACCAGAGTGAAAAGGTTCAAACCTTGTTACTCTGCCCAGTACACAACTCGGGCTGGGTCGAAATTGATCATTTCAGTGTGACGGGTCACATATGATACAATAACTGTTTATGGTACAGATACATTTTGTTTTTGTTTTTTTAATTGTTCCGTGAATTTTTGTATGGGAAATCGTATTCCATGGTGATTATACATGTATTTGTGGTTTATACAAAAGTGTGATTAGATTTTATTTTTCATACCTGCATGAAAAAATAAAATTGCATTCATTCCTTATAATTTAATGATACATTTTATTACCGTAAATAGTAATATTTGCGACAAGAAAAAATGAGATATCGTCCGGACTATGTTCACAGAAGCGGACAGATGTGGGATATCTGGCCGCTGCCAAGGTATTCAGATCTTACGCACGTGCCTTTCGGTGACGAAAACTTTAAATGACGTCATAAAAAAACGCGCGTAACTGCAACGTTGTTTACAGCGAATTCGGTCGTCGTAACATTATTTTCCATCCTCTCAAGTGCGTTTTTAAAAGCAGTAAGTCTTTGAAATTGAGTTTGTTTCAACTAGAAAATCTATTTGAGAGTAAGATTTAATGATGATACTTGCAGTTTACTACTAAAAACGAACGGTATATGCCAATTTGTACAGAGCACATCCATTTATCCATATTATTGACTCTAAAAGAAGTTCCGGCAATGTCAATTTTTTTCATGGAGTTATGAAAAAAAATTTTTAGCCAATCAAAACGCTCGGATTTTAATGAAATCAACTAATATTAAATTATGTATTAATGAAGATTTATTTCTAGTACTTTAAGAAACCTTTTACAAAGTACACAAGTGCTAGAATCTCGAAAGTGGATCTGGATTAGCCTTCATATACAAGCAGTCTGATCACGACCCTTCACGACGCTCTTATAGAACAACGCGTCTATAATATCAAATAATGTGTTTCACAGAATTCTAACTCTTTGAATAATTGTAAATTATCGGTGATTTCCTATTTCGTATGAAAAATAAGACAGAGGGGAAGAATATTTACGAGATGAACTTCTCATACAATATTTCTTTTATCTGGATGACATTATCATGGAACTTTCATCGTTAACCTTTTACAAAATAAGACCTGGTTTTGACGTCTACATATGTATTGTCTCGGGAAAAACATTAAGACAAAAAAAAGAAGACAATGCCGGTAATCAGCATTTTCTTATTTTCAGTGCTACATTATTCACAAATCCCATCGTTTTCAAAGTCAATTTCGTTATCTGCATCAGTTTTTATACTGTACCGCTGTAGAACATTGTCAAACGATTGTCATCACAAATGGACGTTCTTCTTTGTAATGGAAAAAGAGAATTATTTGAAACGCTTTTTTAATATGACAATACCACTCTCCCATTAAAATCAGCCTGGACCATTGTCAAAATATGAAGAGAGTAGACTGCTTGGATTCGCAAATGAGTGCAGACAACAAACGGCTATTCATAAAGTTAACATAATTCTATATTTATACCCCCGCAAAACGAATGTTTTCGGGGGTATACTGGAATCAACCTGTCTGTCTGTCTGTCTGTAAATGTACAAAATACTTCTCCAGAGCATATCTTCTAAATCATAAGTGCTACATGTAGCAACTTCAAACTTCGTACACATATAGATCTTATTGTGGGAAAGTATCATGTGTAAAAATCGTTACTTTACCACGCCTATTTTTGAGTTATTGCCCTTTGTTGTTTTGTACCCTTGCATTTGTGTGTGGACCATATCTTTAAAACCATAAGTGCTAGCAACGTCAAACTTGGCACACCTATATACATCTCATTATGGAAAAGTGTCCTGTACACGAACCGTTACTCTACCACCCCCACTTTTTCAGTTATTGCCCTTGTTGTTTGTACCCTTGGATTTATGTCCCGAATGTATCTTCTAAACCATTAGTGCTAGCAACTTCAAACTTGGTACACTTATACATCTTATTGCGCGGGGAAATCTCTTGTAAAAGAACTGTTACTCTGCCACGCCCACATTTTAAGTTATTGTCCTTTGTTGCTCGTACCCTTAGATTTTTGTAGGGAACATATCTTCTAAATCATAAGTGCTAACAATTTCAAACTTGTTACACTCATATACATCTCATTGTTCGGCAGTGTCATATACAAAAATCATTACTCTGTAATGCCCACTTTTAGAGTTATCGCCCTTTGTTGTTTGTACCCTTGCGATTTTGTGTGGACCACATCTTCAAAACCATAAGTCAGCCATTCTCCAGAAATTGAAGCCATTTTGAAAAAAAGCTGTCGCCAGCTTATATGCACTAAAAATAAAATTTATCGTTTTTGCAGTTCATTGAGATCATTTAATTTTTATTACCTAACCATTTTCGAGATAATATATGCACATTCGGATGCGAAAACCTCATATATATACTCTTTATTTCCTCTTTTCAGAGATTTACAATCATGACATGATAATACAAATTCAACACAATCAAACTAATAATAGAACATAGTGTATATGAAAGACAGGGTGACAGGGTGTGAGAGGGACGGAGAGAAGAAGAAGAAAAAAAGGAGAAATGGTTGACAATAGACAAAAACGATGGACAGACAGAAGGATAAACAGACAGTAGACAGAAAGAATAGTAACTATCAGATAGTCATTAACATATATTTACAAAATTAATGATCAGTACAGCTTTTTGTCTCGCGATCCATGATAGAGCTCTTAAGCGAAACGAAATGAAAGTGCTCCGTAGGGTTAGGGATAAAGGCTGTGACACTTCGAACATTGCAACTCAGTGTGAAAATACTTCATTAAAGTGATTTTCGACTTGAATTGCGCTGCGAAAGAAAAAAAAAGCTCTGTATCAAATTGACTGCAACAAAAAATATTTGTCATCTGCTATTAACATTGAATTATATGACTGTTGTAAATTATTTGTAGACTTGCATATATTTACAATGTTTTGCATTATATTTCACAATATGATATATGTATCGAGATCGTTTCACTGTATCTGCTTTCATTCGACGATTTCCGCTCTACGTCGGGTCATATGGATACATTTTGAGTGTAGTTCATGTATTCATACGTTCCGATGCAGGACGCTATGTACAAAACTACAACAAAGGGGTGCGTAAATATGCTGGTCAACCTTAAATCTAACGACAGTTTCATCAGAAAAAAGTCTAGTGACAATATTGGTTGAATCAGAGTCCTTCACATGCGTAAAAAGGTCAGTTCCAAAGAGTTCTTTCACAATGTTAAGGAAGTAAGATCGCTGACGTCGAAAGGCTGGACATGTCGCCAGGTAATGTTCTTCGACACTATCAGTTGTTGCGAAACATTTTCACATATCTGCTCGTTTTTTCTATGACAAGTTACTATAAGGCGCGCTGTTGTGATAGCTGCTGCTATTTGAACGTTGGTTGTAGCAGTTTGCCATAGAATAGATGGTTTAAAGACCGGATTTATTGTCCGAAAGGTATCGAAATCTGAATCACTGTTTGTATTTAGATACCATTGGTTTTCATAAAATGTTCGTAGCCTATTACAGATAAGTCTTCTCCATGCTGATTTAGAAGGAAATATTGCTGTATTAAGGTAAGTATCTAAAAAGTGTACATAGTCATATTTAACTAATAATGCGTAAACATCGGGTATGAAGCCTTTTTGATCGGTACGTTGTCTGATGTCAAACAGATGCAATCTGTATTCGAATAGTTTCTTAACAAGTAAATTAGAATTCATGTCACATAATTTCTGTAGGAATTGAAGCTTTCTCTTTTCTATTTGATACTGGATTGGGTGCCATGAAACCATACCTAAGGCCATATCAGTTCTTGTTCGCGTTGGAAAATGCTGACAACTTTTCGTGGCAAGACGTATAAAACGTTCGACTTTAAGTTTATCTGTGTTAGTCATATTAGTCCACAATTCGCACCCGTACAATAATGAGGGGACGCACACTTTTTGTACTATATCGGCCAACAATAAGGGGTTCACATCACCTTTTTGTCTTTCAACACTAAGAATTGAAAATAACGATGCTCTTGCTTTTTGTATTCACCCTTCGATAGTCGAACTGCAGTTCATATTATTGTGAACAATTATTCCTACATGGGTCGCCGAATTTTCTGAACGAAGCAAAGTGTTACCTATCATTATTGTGAATGTTCTATTAGTCTTACTACCAAACACAACGAATTTACATTTTTCCTCATTGAGCGAGTATCCCCATTTATTTGCGTATTGAGTAACTGTATTAATTTGCTCTTGTAGGGAGTTTTTGGTCGGAGATATAAGCGTTAAATCGTCTGCTAGAGTTGGATTTCCGGTTTGTATGGGGCACACACACGTTCCATGGGGGCTATCCACAAGGAGATTGTCTATAAAGAGGAGATAGAACCATGTCGACAACACCCCGCCTTGTCTGACGCCTTGAAGAACCGGAAATGACGTAGAAGATTGCACTCCGTTAACAACGACTATACTTTTCAAATTTTCGTAGCATTTGATTAGTGTTCGTAACGTTTTGCCAGTTATTCCAAACTGATGTAGTTTATAGAACAGCGCATAGTGACGGACGTTATCGAACGCTGCTGATGTGTCAAGGAACGTAACGTAGGATGCAGATCCGTTTTCAGCATAGTGTGCGGTAGTTTCCTGTAGGATAAAAGAAGTGGTAATTGCGCCCAAGTTTTGTTGATAAGCGTTTTGTTGTATGTTAGGAAACTGTTTGTTGTGATATTTGCACCATCGATTAAGTCTCTTTTGCAATAATGTTTCGAACAATTTGTAGATAACTGGTAAAAGTGTAATAGGTCGATAACTCTTTGGTGCATTTTTGGGCTTGTTATCTTTGTGTATGGGAATTATCAGTCCTATTTTACAGGCAGATGGAATATAACTGGTGCACAACATTGAGTCGTATATAACTTGCATAAATAGTCTATAAGCGTATTTCTTCCATTGATTATATGCTCATTTACCACAGCATCCTGCCCTGGAGCTTTGCGCACTTTCAGGTTTTTAACAATACAGTCTAACTAACACGTATTGACTTTTTCATTCAATATATGATCATCTTTATTAGCATTTGAACTTCAAAAGTTTTTTATGAAATTTTCAACACCTGATTGGAATTCATGATCAAATTTTGGGTCGGTTTTTGGCGTTAATAAGTCCTCGTAGTATTGTTTAAATAGACTGGTAATCGTGTTTGGGTCGTTAGACTGGAAACCATTGTAAATGAGTTCGTTTACTGTAGACTTTTGACTTTTTGTTTTGGACCGAATGGACCTCCAGAATGTCCGAATATCTGTCGAGGCTGAATCACGTAGGTCTTCATAAAACTGGTTGTTGATCTGTTGTATGGCGTTCTTTTGCTCGTTAATAAAGATTCGCTTCTTTTGCTTATAATTCATGTAGAAAATATCGCTTTGGTCTCTATGTCTTCCATTTGTTAACCATTCGATACGCGCGTTACGCTGTTCAGTGTGTGCTTTATTTATATCTTTATTCCAGTATGGTTTAGAGTGCTTGTTGAATTTGCTTTTCGGTAGCGCTTTTTCTGCTGAATGTACACATGAAACTATGTGATTATATAATTGTTCTATCTCTTCTGGTTTTGATATATTCTCGTCGGTAAGCGGTAGAAACTTGAGATAAGCACTTAATAACTCTTCGTAGTTAGTTTTATCCTGATCTGTACACTTGTTCCATGCTATGAAGGGAGGACGTACGACTTCGTGTTTAACAAGGTCAATTTTCATGTATGAGAGTACTGGCAAGTGATCGGAAACGCAACAACAATCTTCACACAAAACTTCGTTTTTCTCAAATAGATTGGTGTTACAGTCTCTTGTAATAATATAGTCTAGAGTTTTTTTGGTAAGCCTAAATGTAAATGTTTGTCCACTGGTGGTAACTATGCTGTAATTGTTACGTCGTAGAAAATTGTCTAGTAAGGTGGATCTTGGATTGTTCCGAAAATGTGTGTTTTGAAACGAAATATCGGCGTTCATGTCGCCACAGAATACCACAGTCCCTTCTTGGTCATATTTATCAATCATTCCCTGGAGCAGATCTAAGCACTCGGAGTATTCCTCTATTGTATAATTGACTGACGGCATATATATCGCGAAAAGGTATACTGGCACAGAGTTCTTACCAGATAAATTAACGCCTAAGATCCGACTAGAGTTACAGCTGTTAAGCGTGTTGACGCGGAATGCGAGAGATTTCCTATACAGAATACTAACGCCACCTTTCCCGTGCTGACCGGACGTATCACATATAGTCTCTGCTGTATAAGCAGTATGTACAGAGTTCAAGAATTGTCTCGTCCTATAGGTAAGTTTGTGCTCCATGACGACAGCGATATCAATCTGATGCTGATCAAGAAGATAACTTAAACTTCCCGATGACGACATAGCCCCGCGTATGTTCCAGGTAAGTATTTTGCATATGTTATTGTTTTTTGTATCCATTGTTATGTATAGGAGAGCGTATAGTATCAGGTATTGTATTCTAAATGTCATGTTATTCCACATCTTCAGATATGCTTTTATTTTCATCCAGTTGATTGTAGTTTGGATGATCGTATGTGTAGAATTTGGAATCCCACTCTTGTTGAGAATACCAGCGGCGACAGTATATTTTGTTAGGCCAGAATTGGTTATTTTCTACCGTATCCCAGTCATTATGATAAAAAGAGATTTTCGCTGCTAGGCTTCCTCTTTTGTGTCTATTTGCTTCACAGTGTTTGGAATAACATTTTGGCTTTTTAGGAATGCGATTATTCCTGCTCGATTAGAATATGTAGCGATATTTCCAACATAATAGCGGCGCGTTTTTCTTGATTTCACACTTTCAAACAGTGGTTCGTTATGATGCGTTTTATCGGCTGATGTGATCTTGGAAGCACCATAATAACTGGTTTTGTAGTTATTGTTGTTGGTGTTTTCATCGTTGTTTTTGTTGTTGTTGTTGTCTTTGTTATTGTTGTTGCTAGCTTGTTGTCCATTTCGGTACACAAATTCAACACTATTTTTGTGATTACTACCGGCTTCTTTCTCTATTTCTTTGGTTCTTGTTGACCTTAGTGCATCCGCGTATGAAGTATTTAAACTACGATTTTCATGATCTTGTGAAGTTTTTGCTTTTTTGGCAATGTATATTTCACTTATATCGTTTGTGCTTTCAGGTCTTTTTTCGTTATCAGATATTCCAATTTTTTCTGGAGCTTGTTTATCAGGTATCGGAATTTGTTTATTTTGGATTGTTCTTTGATTCTGTAATTCCTTTTCTCTGATTGATTGAAACAGGGACGGTATTCTATTAGTATTGCTCTTTTCACTAGTTTCTTTTTCGCTTTCTTTATCCACAGTACTTTCTTGATAACCACTTTGTCTTTCTTCAGTGAACACTTTTTTCATTAGTATGCTTAATTGTTCTCCCTGATCCATTTGCCGTTTAGTAATACTGTCTACTGAGCACGTACTGCGTATTTTCAATACATTTAGATCATTTCGGAGTTGTCTAATTGTCTCATTGTCTTGTGCTTGTGCGTGCTTAAGCTCACTCACTTCTTTCACCAATAGCTGGATTTTTGCTTTAACTTCTGCTAGTTCTTGCTGTGTTGATTTAGTCATATGTTCAGTTTCGTGTTTTGCACTAAAGCTTTCGCATCTTTTGAAAGATATCTTGTATCATTTTGACATCATTGTTTTCAATAAAGTTCTGCAATGCGTAACAATCTTGAGCAAAGCGGGTACAGCTAGCATCCTTCTTTGTAGTACGTCTGTGTACAAGTTGACCTTTTGGGCATTGCTCATTTTCTTGTGCTCTTTTCAGGAGTATGTTCCTATACATGCTAATATCATCTTCCTTATGTTTTGTTAGTGATACTAATTTCTCAACATATATATCTTTTGAGAGGTTGAATAGGATGTCGTCTAGAGTTGAGAAAAACTGCTGGTTACATATTGGCTGAGAATCTTCATTGTCATGCTCATCTGCGTACTCACCAAAATCATTTAATGTCATATTGTCGGGGGTATCATTTAGAAGCTGAAACGATTGGCTGATATCGGATGTAGGCCAATCTGTCGGACGTTTTGTACAGAGAGGGGTTAACAAAACCATGTCGTTGTTTACAGTTGTTTCAGCGCTTTCACAGTTACGTACAGGTGTAGCACAAGGCCCTGAGGGTTGTGAGGGGCTTAGTGCGTCGATTGAAGCCATTCCTTTGAGATCGTAATCCGTTGGTAACTCAGATCACCGGGGATATTGTGATCGGATTAGTGATCGGTAGTGTTCAATCATGCGTGACAACCAAATTCTTCAGTATGGATGGGAAATTTGATTTTTTTCCTTGTTGTATCCGACCCACTTTTATAAGCTGGCAAAAGTTCTGCGATAATATGTCGTTTTCAGCAATTGTTATTCAATTCAAAAATCATACCATCTGAATCCTCTTAGGAATGCGAACAACTAGCACCGTTTCTAATCCATAATTTAATGTATTAATTCCAATTTTCATATTTTTTTCTCACAGATATATCAACTACTCCTCCCGCCAGGGGAGATCACTTTCATGCTTTTTACTAATTATGCACATTTTTCATGTTTTCACTACTTTTAAAACCCAAGTACATATGTCGCCACAGGAGCCTATTTTCCCGTAACGAATTTTATTTGTTCCTAAATTGCTAAAGAAAAGTATCAAGATCACGCCATTAACACCTTATCAAATGTGCAAGGTATTAAACTTATCGGGAAAACATATTTTATAACAAATATATAGTTCATTTATACTATACAGACAAATAAAAACGAAAATTGAAATGTCGTATTTCAAACGCTATGCTTCCATAACGCTCATATCTACAGAACCAGAATGCTCTTGGTGAAAATAAATATACAGTCGAAACTCGTTGTGTCGACATCGGATGAGTCGATATTCCGGATAAGTCGAAGTGTTTTCAAAGTCCCAACTGTGTCCCTTCTTTGTTTCATATAAATTTCGACGTTTATGTCGAGTTGGGAAAATGGTCAACTTCGGATGAGTCGATTTTTTGGCCGGTCGGTATGAAAATTTCACCTTAAAATTACCTGTTCAGCTCGTTAATTGATTAGCAAAGTCACTTTGTCTAGGCTGTCAAACCCATAATTGAGGCGATTAACACATTTTCGAACAATAGGGATTAAAATCTTGATCGAAAGGTGTGAAAACTGGGCTGATCGCATTCTGCTGTCAGTTCACCGTGAGATTGCAATAACCATGAAAAATACAGCCGAAAGAAAGGCTGTTTGCAGACGACGCTTGTTACCCAAATTTTGTCAATAACAGGAGTAATTTTAAGCTTCCGTTTTCATTTTACTTGAAATATTTAAACATCATACAATAATTACATGTACTCGGGTAAATACGACCTCTCTTTCCCGAAGAGTAATTTCAGATCGTCGTTTTAGCCATACCCCGACTTCCGCCGAAGACTTCCGGGAAAAATTTAGGGTATTGATGGCTGGTGGTTGTGTCGAACTTCGGATAAGTCGAAGTATTTTCAGCGGCCCACAAAAGTCGACACAACGAGTTTCGACTGTAGTAGGCGATGTAGCAATAAAAGGGGATATTTTCAAACCTATAACATTATCAATATCAGTTAGATTCAGAATGTGGTCACTGATTTTGTTCGTTAGTCACTATGCTTCCATAACTGTTAGTTTCCATAACGTATTTATAATCTGAATATGCGTCAACAGCATCACACAGATCTATAAGAAACATTTTGTTTTAACATGGATTGTCTCTGTATATGACAATGGGATCAATTTGCACGTACGTATTATGAGGATTTCCGACTGAGGATACCGTGAAATATATGACTATATCGGTTGATTTCAGCATAGTGACTTCGTAAGTCTTAAAAGTATGAACTGTAATCTTAAAATGATTTTTCTGTACGCTGTCTAGACACACTACCCAGGCTAAAAACTATTGTAGTCGATTGACTTTCATATTCTAAATAAAGATATCAGTATTTAATATATTTCTCTGTTACGGAATATAGCGTTATGGAACATGCTTTTTAACGTTTCTTTTATGACTATCCAAGGCTACCAAATTCAAAACTTTTTTCATATTCTACATAGGTTTTGCACATTAAACTATCAGAATAGACATAATTATTGATGTTACCATTTCAAATAGTTGTCAATGTGATACCAAAACAAAAAAATGTTTATTTGCCCCTAGTAATGCAGATAAACGTAAAAGAAAGAATTGTAGTGGAATGGCTACTAAAATTAATTTACAGTGAGCTGATTGGTGAAGAGAGGCGTATATACCAACTGACTTTTTATCCGAAAATCGAAAAAATATTTAGGGAAAAATATTGAAAATGTCCATGAAATGAAAAGATAAATAATTTATATAATGAGTACAAAACTACAACCTTTTTAAATTATTGTGTCACATGATTCCACACCATCTTTTTCAACATATGTCAAGGGTAATATGCTGAACATGAGATATTGTAGAGCATGAATGGAAAAGGTATGTCTATTGCTATCTCTTGAATGAACTATAAAAGTCATAAAAAGAATTGTTTACTGAAAACATTTGAAAAACCATTAAAAACTTTATTATGTTTCTCTCCTTTGCATTTGACAATTAATATTAAGCTTGTGTTATAAAAATGGGTACAGTGTTTAACAATTCATAGGTCATAATACACTGGAGAGAAGTTTAGTCTCAATTAAAACAAATGGTGAAAGTAACAAATCTGTGCAAATTAACACCATTTTGACCAGGTAACAATTTCTCATTTACAGTATTGCTGCACGAGAAAGGTACTCATTGATATGGCTAACAAGAAACAGGTTTTTAAAAGGATGCAACGTCCTTCACCCAGCAGAACCCCGAAAGCTTATTGCGATTAGACAGGGAGGGAGGGGGGCTTCGCAAAAAGCAGACAACTGCACAGTTTTAAATAATCATAAATGCAGCGTAACAGTAACTAAAATGTACTTACACAAAGGCACACACTTGTAATAATCTGCATACTCTTTTTTTGAAGACGTACCCTTTAAAGTCTAACAAGCAAACTGTCTAGGAGATCTTAAGAAAATGAAGTCATAACAAACGTTTATGACAGTTTTTTTTTCGTTCACGTCTTCCTTAGCTTGCACATGTCATCAATAGTGTGTCTTTGCAATACAAACTGAGAGAATGTCTGTAACGATTCAACGCGAACAATGACGTTTTTATTAACTATTTCCCAACAACGAAATTTCAGACAGGTTCAAGGTTATGGGGTGTGCAAACGACAAAAGTCGATGTTACAAAGTGCATGAAATTTGCAAAATTTAAAAGGGGGCGGAAAATGGAAAAAAAATCTGAAGACGATTTCAAGATTCATAAAATATATGCCAGTGAAATGACTGCAATAGAAAAACTAGAGAATTGATAAACAGCAAAATAGCCCCAAAAAATCATACAACCAAGCGATTTACAAATACTTGAAATCCTGAAGTAACAATCGTTCATAATTTGGTTGGCGATTTGTAAAACTATGCCATATACTCCACAAAACAATAATAATTTTCCATAACATATGCTCCGTAACTAATATATTTTACAAGAAAGCTTTATTAATGTGTTAATTTCGATAGAGAAGCATTGTGAATTTAACACACGTATGCAGGTATCCTTACTGGTTCTTTTGGAACGGATCTTCTCTCCGTGATTCTTGTGTTTTTAATTGGATATTTCAAATTTGATAATTTACCCAGGTTTTGGGGTAATTTCATAGAATTCTTTTTGTCATTTTTCCTAAAATGTTTTGAAACTTTTCATTTGCATTACATAAAATATTTATAACAATTGAGATATCATTAAGCGAATAATTTGTAGATATCAGAACTCTTTTCCAAATCAAGAAACAATGCATATGCTCCGTAACGAAGGGGTGGTCTTTGTGAATGTGTGTTTACGTTTTATACGGAATGCTCCAACGGACATGCTTGTGTTTTTTCTCAAGCTCTTTAATACGACAATAATTAGTTACAACATTTAATATACTATTTCAAACGATTATTAAGAAACAAAAAACTTCACAAGCCCCCATATAAACACTCAAAAGAACTGTAGAATATAAAGGTTTTCCGTTTTAATGATACACATTATTAAAGGTCAATGTCACGGAAAAGTACATTTTTATACCCCAAGTTATGCTTCACCATCAAAATGGACCCTATCAGTTTTATTTTCGATCATTGATTGTGCTCAAACGCTATAAAAACTAACAGTCAGTACACAATCTATGCTCCGTAACATGCCCTTTTTCATACTTACTTTGATGGATCATAAAAATCGTTTGGTAAAAATGGTGTTGGTTAAAATTTCAGAAATAACGCCTGAAACATTCTTCTTTAGAAATAATGCAAAACCATTTGAATTGCAAATGGTCGAAAAATCATTTTTTCTCAAATCAAAATGGCTTCAATTTCTGGAGAATGGCTGAAGTGCGTACAACTTCAAACTTGTTACACTTATTGCCCTTTGTTGTAGTAAAAGTTTGTGCGGGGGTATCTGTGACAGTTCTAGTTTCAATATAGCAAAGAACCAAATGAGACAAAACGAGGAAGTTCTTTTTATCATGCCTTTATGATCTCCGTTCTATTACATAAAGATTTACTTCAAACGAATTTTAACGAACTAAGAAGAACTACATACGAGGGTTGATTGGTAAGTAGTGAGCCTCTCATAGAAGGGGTCAAGCAAGGATGTCTATTTTCAGCCCCTGTATTATCTGGCCATATAAAGGTGTGCGGCCGAAAACTTGTGTCATTTGGTCAGTTTATGTTGAAGAGGTAGCACTCTAAAAATTACCAGGCAAGTGGCTTTTGCAAAATTGATAAGGTTGCTAAAAGAGCAGTGATTCAATATCTGTATAAAAGGTTTTAACTTTGAATGCCATCCATGCAGATATGGGGATGATACCCCTTCGTATGCTACAGTAAAGAGATGGGTAGGGGAGTTCAAGCGTGGTAGGCAGAGTCTTGAGGACGACGTCCGTCCTGGAAGGCCTGTCACCGTTACAACACCAGAAATGGTCAATAAAGTCCATGATATTGTTATGACTGACAGACGGGTGACAGAGAGATGTATAGCCAGTAAAACTGATATTTCACAGGAAAGAGATCATTCCATTCTTACGGAAAATCTTGAGATGAAAAAAGCTCTCTGCCCGCATGGTACCAAGGCCTCTGACAGTTTACCAGAAGCACGCTAGGCGCACTTTGTCACGTGCTAATCTGAGTCTTCTAGAGGCAGACCCAGATAACTTTCTGCAGAGGTTTGTGACTATGGATGAAATTTGAGTCCACCACTTCACCCCAGAAACAAAACAACAGACCAAACAATGGAAGTACCCTGGCTCACCCCCACCCAAAAAGGCAAAGCCTGTTCCATCAGCAGGAAAGGTTATGTCTTCAGTTTTCCGGGATGCTGATGGCATCTTGATGGTAGATTATCTATGCATCACTTTTTAGGCAACTGAGAGAAACCATCAAGTCCAAACGCCGTGGAAAACTCAGCAAAGGTGTACTGCTCCACCAGGACAATGTCTCTGTTCACAAATCTGCAATTGCCATGGCTAACATTAATGATTGTGGGTTTTAACTAGTAGAACACTCGCCTTATTCACCTGATCTTGCTCCATCAGACTTTCACCTCTTTCCGCAGTTGAAAAGAGCTATTGTTGGTACCCATTTTCAGTCCGATGATGACGTCATACATGCAGTGGTGCCTATCTAAACGATCAGGAGAAGGAGTACTACAAAAGTGGCATTGAGGCCTTAAACATCGCTGATAAAAGTATATGGACAAAGAAGGGGATTTTGTTGAAAAATAAAATCGTTTGACAGTTACAATTTAAACCTTTCTTTGTGAGGCTCACTACTTATCTATCAACCTTCTTTACGACAATTGTGTAATATAGGGTTTTACATCCATCGTAATCCAACAAAAGCTGACATTATGCACAAAGAAAAATTAAAGGGCATTTTTAATTGTGTTTTTTTCACAGAAAATCACCTCGAAAATAAGTGAGTATATAGATCTGTGCCATGTGCACTATTATAAGGGTTTTTGTTTTACATTTCGCATAATATACTATTTATTTACGAACCTCTAAAACAGATTCTTTCCTCTTCTTTTTTTTCTCTTAGCGTTGAATCTTATGGTTAAAACAGATTCTTTCCTTTTCTTTTTTTCTCTTAGCGTTGAATCTTATGGTTAAATGGGATTAAAAATTACAATAAAGAGTGTTAAGGTTGATGACAGCGATATCTATCAAAAATAGTATATTCTTACCCTGGCAACAGGAAACAAGACCTAGTTTGACCAATTCATTCGGCTTCACTTCCGCGTTAGTTGCGTTAACATCACATATCCACAAGGGGACACAAATCGTTAACCAACTCGGCGATTGTCTCCCTTACGTTGAGCTGTTTATATTCGTCTGTATGAGACCAGGTAATGGTACCAAGCTGTATCATCACGTTCAGAATTAGCTTAAACATATTTTTGGGCGTTATTCTCTGAAAGGTACATGTAATCAAGCTGTAATCATAATATAAGAAAAAAGGGCCCCAACTTAACACCTTCGTTCTGAAGTTAATCAACCAACTTTTAAGACAGATAACAATACCTGTTGAAATGCATTGGATGTCCACATTTGTTATCCCGGATTTTTTCCCTTTTCCTAAATCACAAAATATAGGGTTGTCCAATATGAATGCTGCTGCGGACAACAAAAAACTTCAATTAAAAGAATTCACAGAAATTATCGTGGCAAAAAGAGATATTACTGACTATCAACTTTTTCTTCCATTTGCTTAACTGTTTTCCCCTTTTTTTCATTTTGAGACGCCAGAAGCATGTCTTGTTTGGAAAAGGTTTGAACAGATTCGGTTGACAGCCGCTGGCATCATCGTCTTTGTAAGACTAATAAAACTACCCGGTGCCAGTTCCGTCAATACATTTTACGCGTTTGGTAAGGAAAAATACGTTCGTAAATGTATTAATGAAACTGGCCGTACAATATGGTATGCTATAGGAGCTGGAGGTGTTAATTGTACAAAGACATGGAGTAACGAACAGTTCTGCGACTGTTCATTACTATATTTTGGCTAGCCTGGGTCCAGTCGTCAATATACAATTTGGTCAGTAAGATAGCGCATAAAAAATCAATACCCGTTACATATTGCGGCATCCGTTTTTGATCGTGTCGATATTGACGCCTGGGAACAAGCATGGTATTTTCCAATGATAAGCCGATAAACTGATTGATCTATTTTTAGCCGTGTAATCTATTTAAAGCCTATCGTTTTAAAACGAGGCTCGTTAACGGGATAGAGGCAGCATCTGCTATAATGAAATGAATTATATTTGAAATGTTGATAGATAATTAAATTTCTGCAAATTCTAGCATTTTCTCATTATTTTATCAGAATGGTTCTAAGGTGCTTCTTTCGTTTTGCTTGTAAAAAATCACATATTCATTGTCAGGTTAAATTTGATTTTGCACGGATGAATAGATTTTTAACAATACATTCTGGGGAAAATGTTGAAAAAATGTTCAAAACGTGCAGACAATGGTCTTTATGTGAGCCATGGCAAATCCAATGCGGATAGATTAGCCATTCCCAAACTGCATATATTTATTCAGTAACAATTACAAAAAAGTTTTTATTTCGAACACAAGTTCGTTTAACTAGCAAATTCCTTCAAATTTACGACAGAAGGAGAAATCAATGTTGTTAATGCTATGTTCTATTTCTTACTATTGTCTTATACAAAATGTAAAACAAAATGGTCCGTCGAGAAAAAAATGAATGATAATGAAGACACAATTTGACAAAAAGAAAATAATTATTTCGAAAAAATGTTTTTGTTTTTGGTTTTTTTTAATGCAAAAACTAACGCAACCATGCGTCATTTAAATTATTTGATCATTTTCCGAACATGACCTTCCCAATAGAAAAGGCTGGGAAGATATTTTGATACTCAACATTTTCTCCTTTTGTCTGAGTATTTTCTTGCATTATTTTAAACAAATCCTACCTTTATCATCTCAAATTTTGTCGCCTGCAAGGATCTTCTAAAATGGGAAAGTCAAAATTTCAGAAGTTTGTTAAAGGGCTGATTGGTGTATAAGATAAACAGACTGATAAGAAGAGGTGTTAGGTGTTATTGTCTACTGTAAGTGTGTCACGCATTAACCCATTCCCACACATTGACGCTTTTGACACCCCACATGATAAAGCTTTTTAAAAACATTGTGAACAACGAAGAAATTACTCGCGGCAAATAATTTCTTCATTTCTCGCAATATTTTTTACATGAAGAAAAGAATTGTTACATATCATTTACTTGAAATTGTCGTCAGCAATATCTTTGAATTGAGACAAGATTGAAATTTTATTTTCTGGTTATTAGTCAACCCTTTCTAAAAGGAACAAAGCTTAATATCGACTGCTCAAATTTGAAAACGCTGCAAACCACAAAATAGTTGTCGATAAAGATGGCATTTGTTCATGGTAAGAAAATATTGAGACGAAAGGAGAAAACTGATTGTAATAAGAATTTACTTCTTTTTTCTCCATTTTTTGGATCAAGCGTTTCCAATTACGGTGTTTTTCGGGAAAGGGCTAACCCTTTCTCAAACAAGACCTGGCCCCGGTTTCTCGAAGAAACTTAAGTACGTTCTCATGCTCAAATCTGAGCACCGTGCTCAAATCGCACGAAATCCGCGTGAACTTCAATCGAATGCACATCAACGTTTGAGAGTATCCCTTTGAAGTTGAGCATGTTCTCATGAGAATATACTTCAGTTTTTTCGAGAAACCGGGACCTGGTTTCAACGTGTTAAATTGAAAGGGCTTGTGGAAACGTTGAACCGAAAGAAGAAATTGCTGATAAACATCATTTTCTCCTTTTGCCTCGGTTTTTTCTAAGCTGCTTGGTTCACAAATACTTTTCTGGTCAACATTCCTTTCAGCAGTATTTGAAAAAACGGTCAAAATTTTTGCCGTTTCTAAAAGGGTTAAGCGACCGGCACCATAGGATTTGTAGCCAACCGTTTAACCCTTAGCAATAACACTTTACCAAAGTATATACAATCCAATAATTGCTGAATTGTGCAATATTTGTTAGCCTAATGAGAATTATCTTCAAAAAGACGGGTACCTGATTTCCATGAAGAAATACGGGGACCAGTCTAGTCCTCGGGTATTCCTGTTACTAAATATAGCACTAAATAAATTTCTGAACGAGTTATCGTTCGTGATTTCGCCCCCAAAAATTGGTGAAAAAGGTAGAGGGCAGTGCTAAGTAAATTCGTTTGGCCCCAGACTGATCTTTAGACCGGAGAAAGTAAAGGAGGGAAAAATGATCAGTCTGGAACCCAGTCTATATTTTGGCCGACTCGATTGGTGATAGTTCGGGCTGTATAGTGTTGCTGTTCCGTCTATTTTATTCAACATAGTTCTTTGTTTATTTTCTATGTTTTCAATCGGGCTAAATGGATCGATTTCTTGACCACAAGAGTTTATCATATTGCGGATTGAAAACATATCTCAAACGTGTAAGTGTACGGGATTTCTTAAAATGAAACATAGGTGGAAAACACCTCAAATATTCTTACTGCGTAAAAATGTTTTGGGCTAATTCGATTTCCGACCTGATCGATATGATACGTTTTGGTCAATCAATTTGGCGCCGTACCACCATTTCGTCTTGTTATTACTGACTTGTAGACTATAACATGCTACGTCTCTATCAAATCTGAAGCAACAAACGCATTGAAATACCATAATATTTGTCGTTTGGTAAAGAAATAATTAAAAAAAAGAAAAAGAAAAACCCCAAAACAACAACAACAACAAAAAACAAAAAAAAAAAACAAAAACAAATTGAATAACGAAATATATAATTACCTTCAAAAATCCAAACAGGATTTCCCTTTGTTTATCGTCAATATTTCTTCTTAAGAGTCCCAGACGGTTTAACGTTTCAAGACGCAAACGCAGATGTACTGTTGAAATCAAGTATCTTGTGTCATTTATAGTGTTTGAGAACTGGATTCTTCATATCGTCCCTTTTCAATGAAAACCACGTAACTGCAGCTTGTTCTAAGCTGCAGTTACGAGGTTTTCGTTGAAAAGTAACGGTATTAATATCTCAACTTTTCATCTTCTTAATCATTACATACTTTCTGGAGAATATGAATTTTATCTTGTTCTATCGCTTACTAATACCTGATTGACGTTCATGACTTATTCATCACCATAAGATATCATACAAACGCATATACCTTTGGATATAAATATGGGGGTTAGAAATGCATCAGTTGAGTTGGGTTCTGGGGGCGAAATGCTGTCGCTCGTCTATTAAAGTTATCATCTACAATTGTTGTTGTTGTTCCTGGTTCCACGTAACGATATTTCAAGAAAAAAATCAAAGAGGTGGGGCAAACATTTCCATTTGTATAATTTCTATTTTTATTAGCTTTAATAAAGTATTATATTTTATTTTTGTAGGAAAATGATTTATGCTTAGTACAGCAAAATTGAGAAATTATTCATTTCCATCTTTCTTTTTCTCCATAGCCTGTTATCATGATACGATGATTTACAGACTAGTTCGTTTACAAATCGCTTTTACATTTCAAGTTAAAGGAATAATGCCTCAATTATATTCCGACTCAAGTGGTAGAACAACGTCATCAATTTCCACACAGTGACGCCTCAAAAAAATCAAACTTTAAAAATTATGAAGATGTTGTTTATGACACAATGTTTTTGCATAGAAAGACCAACACAAATGTATGATATACTCGACATAACTGCTAACGCATCACTCAAATCTTCGTTAATATTCTTTAGCGAATCTACAGAATACGTTAAAAATGCACATACCGACTACCACCATTTGATAAGAAGCCTGTGAAATTTCATAGTAAATGCTACAGTCTGTTTTGAAATATTGGCCTATATAAGGAACTGTAAATCTAAAACTCAAAGTCTAAAATTTGATTAAAATGGGGAATTTATGCATAACTTTCAAACCTTTTGTATTGACTGAAAGAGTCCATGTGAGGAAAAGTTACACTTCCTTAAACAAACCGACGGCTATAACACATTTGTGGGCGCGTAATTTATTCCCACAGAGGTAATGTTACATCACTAGTGTCGTTCGTGTCATTGTATGCGTCGAGGGCGACGTCGGTAGGCAAAAAACGAATCGGTCTATATCTTATGAACTGTATAAGATGCAGTATTGATATTTCACACATAGACGGGTCCCACGAAGACCTTTCACCGGAGACAATAGAATTTGACCTTGTGACCTAGACCTTGAAAATTTGACCTTTTCTTTTAAAAATATGCTGCTATGCGTCTACGCTTCGTTGTCCACGAATACGGACAAATGGTTGTCCAAATGGTTGATTTTCAATTGATTTTCTCAAGATTATCTAAGTACGATAAGCCTAACCCTGCCACACCCACATTTTTGACGAATCAAAAATTCACGGAGAGTGTTAAAAAGGGTCACGTAAGGAACATTTCTGCCAAGTTCGGTTAAAATAGTCCCAATGGTTTAGGAGAAGAAGTTATCTTATGGATTCTCCAAATTAGGACAGTCCCGCCCTACCACGCTCACATTTTTTGACGAATCAAAATGTTTTTGACGAGTCAAAAAATGTGAACAAATAATAAACAGAGTCACTCAAGGAACATTTCTGCCAAGTTTGGTTAGAATTGGCCGAATGGTTAATTCTTAAAAGAATTTTCTCTAAGACTTCTCTAAGTCCGATAAGCCCCGCCCTGTCACACCCACAATATTCGACGAATAAAAAGTTCGCGAGCAAGTTTTAAAAAGAGTCACACAAGGAACATTCCTGACAAGTTTGGTCAAAGCGAACCAAAGATTTAGGAAAGGAATATGTTTAAAGAAATTGTTGACGGAAAGACGGACAGGCGGTCAGACGGACGAACGACGGACAAAAAGCGACCACAATAGCTCATCATGAGCACTTCTTGCTATGGCGAGCTGAAAACGAACTATGTACAAAATTAAAACACGGCCCTTTATTTTTTCTGCTTTCTAAAACTTGGCTTCGTCTGACTTGTAGCGGGTTTTATTACGACAGATATAAATATGGCGTACCAAATGGGTCAAACGTCTATTTAAAGCGTGCATGCAGAAATATACGCGAGCAGGAGTAAAAAATGTGAAACCGAGGCTGGCCAATGGGAGAGGCGGTTAGGAACATTTCCCTTTATACCATAAAATTGATGGATGAAACGACGGATCTGATTGGTTAATAGATAAAATACGCGTCAACGTAAATTGTCAACTGTCGCGTAAATTTTATGCTTCGACGCATAATATTTACGCGTCGACGTGTATATTTTATGCGTGCACGCTCTAAATAGGCTTTTTACCCATTTAGTACGCCATATATTAAACCCATATGAAATAAGTTTGAAAATATCTGTGAACG
The DNA here is from genome assembly GCA_963680895.1 of Fragum sueziense. Classification (NCBI taxonomy): domain Eukaryota; kingdom Metazoa; phylum Mollusca; class Bivalvia; order Cardiida; family Cardiidae; genus Fragum; species Fragum sueziense. The sequence goes on from OY804592.1 coordinate 20,837,275, forward strand.
TAGTAAATATTGATTCTATTTTTAGATATAGTTACATGATTATCGGTTTTTAACGGTATCCGTCTACTAAAAGCTCAATTTTGCCTAGATAAAAAATTGAGTCCCTATTTTTAATAAAAACAAAGCAGGAAGAGTCCTTGTAGAACAGTTTGATACCAATATTGTTGATACCAACATGCGCAAATAATTTCTCAGAAATGTATTTAGTAAGAAATTATCAGAAAAAAAGCAGATAAAGTTTTGAAACATGAAATTAGATCATTTTTTTCGTATATTACCGTCTATGTCAAACGATGAAATTGATAAGAAAGTTAACCATATAGCCCAGATTATTTCGAAACCTAAACTCCAATTCATTAGAAATAAAACCATTAGCCATGTTTGACTTTCTACAGTCATTTTGTTGACTTTGGTTATTTCTGTGGTAGTTTTTGCGAAATACATATTTCTATTCGTAATTTCACTGCTTCTCATGTTATGACAAGAATTTTTGCTTTCATTTGTTTATCTTTATTGGTTTATACCATGTACACATCGCGTCCAAAATATTCTGTAGGACTTACCATTTTTGCGGTACTCCGGTCGTAATGTGGAAGCGGAATTTTGTACGTTATCAGACCTTAAATTGAAGATTTCATTTTTTATTTATCGTTTTAGTCTCATGCAAACTGTTTTAGCCTATGAAATAATTAATTCACTTCTAAATTCTGCAAGTCATTGCTTACTTTGAACCACAATTTGATGCTTTTTAGCTTTTTGCCCCTCGTATCTAATATAATTGATCTTTTATTTAGCAGAGAGGCCTTTTTGTATGGCTGTTTAACTATGTTTATTATATTTCTCTTTAAACAAGGAACAATATAATCTAAGATTAATTTACGCAAACAAGTGTTTGAAAAGAACTTTTTCTGATCAATTTGATACATTGTCACGACAAAAACACAGCCGCGCTCTTAATGACAATTAAACATCAAACATCTCCCAAACAAGGCCGCATTCGCTAAGGTTGAACCCACCTACGTTTGTATTCACCCTTGGCGGATTTAGTCCGATTTTCTTGAAATCGCTAACCGCCGCCTAACGGTTGTTCTGCTAGTTGTTTACGTCCATTATTGATGACGTCATCAACGCGCGTTGTCTTTCGCGTAATACGTCGTGCGCATTATGTAAAAGTTAGCTGTTTTTTTAGTCGAATTGTCAAAAGTATAATAATTCGTGGATTAAAGTGAGGGAATTCCTGACTATTGCAGTGAAATTCTTAGGAAAAATCGCCCATCTTCGCGTTTTTGAGTTGCAAATGCAATGTTTTTTTCCCGCCCGTTGTCATGATTTTAGTTACTCATAACAAATGTATCAGTCGACAATCTGATTGGTTCCAGCGAGGTCTCGCTGGAACCAATGAAAACGCTTTCCAGGAGACCAAGAAAATCGGACTAAATCCGCCAAGGGTGAATACAGAAACGACGTTACGTCGTAGATGTCACCCTTGGCTTGCGAAGATGCATTTCATCTAACAAAAGTACATTTCGGTACTTGTTCATCATTTTTCTTTAAATGGTAGTCGTCATGACAAAATGCTGAACATTTCTGCCTAAAATTTTCAGTGCCTACGTGACGAATAAACCAGTCATCCCAATTTTCGGCTATATGCATATTGCCTACAGACGGCTATATCCGTCACTGACAAATTCCGACGATTGTTTGTTCTGTTTGTAGAAGAGGTCGTGTTTTTTCAGAGAGTTTTAACAAAACTTACCTTTCGTTTTATATATAATTCTTGTAAATGTTAAACTATATCACATGAATAAAGTATCAACTTTTAAGGCCAGAAATGCTTGTTTTGATATTGTTTTTGAAAAACAGTATGACGGATTTCAGGGAGTTGTTATAATACGATAATAAGTATTTACTAAGGGGGTAAGACACGGTTAAAAAATTCGTCCTTGCGGACTCGGTTTTTTTCAACCGCATCGTAGCCCATTCTCGTGAAATAATTTTCATGTCACATTTCTTCAGTTTGTTACACAAATGGAAATTTTATTTACATGTACCTACTGGAGCTGAGTCCCTATCAGATTCAATCCCCCGAATCCAGATTTTGGTCAAAAGGAGTGTGGAAGTTTTTAGGGTCGACTATAAAAGTAGGCACTTGCATCTGTAGGATACAGTTAGCTTAATCCGGATATTGGTCAAAATTGGCCTTGGAGTTGGTAGTTAGTGTCGATTACAGATCTAGTCGCTTGAGCTGAGTCAAAATCAGATATCATCCTCTAAATTCCGATTTGGGTAAAAAAGGCTAGTTAAATGTTAGTTATTGTAGACTTTATAACTTGAAACTATAGTTGAGTTCCTTTCAGATACGGGGATTGTTCAAAAAGTTTTATAGCAACCTTGATTGACAGTTTCGCACAGATCATGTTGTCACAGATATAGATATAGATATAGGCTTTTATAATCTTTAATCTATAAACGTGTAAAATTTCATATCGATGGCACGTCGTCTTAAAATAAAACATGAATGTCAAATAGAGCTATGACGTAATTAGCTGCGCAACGCGCTGCACGCGAACGTAACGTCATATGAGTATGTACAACGCAAATAACATTCTTTCTCGAAGTACCGTCCTTCACACCGAATGTTTATTTCATGTCTCTATACACATCTGCTGCACAAATTCTCACATGAATACGACGAAACAATCTTCAACAAACGGGTATACAGCTGATGTAAGTCTCTAACGATGATGCGACCATCTTAGCTATATGACGTACATTTGTAACTTTTCTACTGCCTTTCTGTATATTATTGGTATCTTCCAACAATTCATTTGTTTCAATTAGTGACTTTTCTGCATTAACGCCAATTTTTATCAAATCTGCTTTTCGTTGACGGCGTCGCCACGGCTACTCTCTTAAGAACAGGGCACATTCTCCCTTCATTCCATTATGATAGAATGATGTTCTGTTCCCGCGGGGTCATTTCACGTCTAATCCCGAGGCTTGGCGGGATTTCGGTATCCAATCGTTGGCTATACACAACAAAACTATTGAAAAAATTGATACAAACTTTCATTGGCTGACGCTTCAAATTACCGGCTTCAGCCAAAAATAGAAGCGACGTTATGTATACGTAATCAAACAAGATAAAACTGAATGATTTTGATTCGATAATTCAAATGATGTGCTATAATTAGATTATGACGACCAAATAGGCTTGTTGGTGTATCAAAAATGGCAGAGGTCATATTTGATGGTTAATCAATAGACCTCGGCTTTGGAGAGTACGCCATGGCATGCGCCTCTGTCATGACTAAAATGAACCTTTGCCACAATGTCAAACGTTTTAATGTAACAGAAAAAAATAGGTGATGAATAATAATTGATGATATGAACATTTTTTAAAGTTTCGCGTGAAAATGGTGTAGTTATAACAAGATATTAATCACATGTTTCTAACTTGTAAACCGTTCGTTGGCCGCATGTGCGTTGTATTGCTATTGTAACTACTAGCAGCAACCCGATTATCCAAATGTTCAATTTCTATTATATTTTAACTCGGCTTTTTTTTCAAACTATGTGCATAGCAGACTTAGAATTAATAATACATTCTAAAAACTATTGTTCAAATTATGATGTCTCCGAAATTTCCGGACAACCCTCGTACAATCCCCAAAGTCCAGAATTGGTCAGCAGGGGCATTGTCGATGTAAGTAAGTGTTCACAATATATTAAGTCATTTAAGCTTTTAATCTAACTTTGCCTGGAATTTGTAAGTAAGTATCCACTATGGAACTATCAACTGGACCCTTGTTTCTATCATATACCTTTCTCGAAATCCGGATTTGGTCAAAAATCGCCCTGGCGTTGTTTAAAATGTCTTATAAAACTTCGAACAAAGAACAATCGAACAAAGGCAATATTTATTGCCAAAAGAATTCAAAGCGATATTAATGTTTTGCACGCGATATTTTTCAAATGGGATGGACATATTGTTCAAACTGCTATTCCAAATCGCAACTCTTCTATCGGTCATTTATATAAGAAATATCAAGAAAAATGCAGGTTGGGAACCGACCTATGAGGGACGCGCCTTATCCACGACAGCTAAAACGCCCGTGTGGTATTTTTGTTTTCCCCATTGTTACGCAAAACCCTCTCTGGTCTTCGGTTTAGGTCATGATATTCCCTACGTAGTGTCATTAACCGTGTCTGCTGGGTGTTCCAGAAGAGGACCATTTATCGGCGTATAAGTAATTGGCATATAGGAATCGGATCTTGCAACTTCAGAATAATGTGGATGCCAAAGAGGAATACTTCGAAAGATTAAAAAAATATAATTAAATTAGAACATAACAACTGATGTCATAACAACTGAAGTCATAAAAATTATTAGTTTTTCAGCTGCATTTACACTGGTCAAACAAAAAGTCAGAGAAATCATAAGTTTTGCAGCTGCATTTACACTGGTCGAACAAAAAGTCATGGAAGGCATTAGTTTTACAGCTGCATTTACACTGGTCAAACAAAAAGTCATAGAAATCATAAGTTTTGCAGCTGCATTTACACTGGTCAAACAAAAAGTCATAGAAATCATAAGTTTTGCAGCTGCATTTACACTGGTCAAACAAAAAGTCATAGAAGGTATTAGTTTTGCAGCTGGAACCACTGTTCTAGATTCAATTGAAAGTAAAGTGGCTGGAAAAAGTCATAAAGTAAACCATTTTTTGTTTAAAACTGCATTTTTTGTTTAAAACTGCATTTAAAGGTTAGAATACGTTCACAAATTTGAAATGAGACGGAAATTAAGAGGATTTATAGCCCTATTATAGGTTTTATTTAAATTAGGACGGTCCCATTGAAGTTTTGAATTATCATTGCCTCCTTAGAAAATGAATTTTGATGGTAAGGTTACGGGGCTCATTTCGAAAGAGCCATTAAAGGGCTTATATATTTTAGCATTGCGATTGAAATCTAGACAGGTTGTCTTATGATGTCTGCTCTTATTTGTTTAGAACATCTCAAATTTTGTTGTAAATCATTTTTAATGCAGATAATGATGTCGACAGAAAACAGATGATATTCAGTATTTTCCTCTAATTTGTTTCATTTGTCAAAGTTGTGTTGTTTATTTTTTACAAAGTAGATAATGATTGCACAGAAAACTTCAATCAAATTATGATAACCCTTTTCCCAAATAACATCAAATTTGACGCCCTTAGTATAAAAAGTTTGTTAAAGAATGATAGTGATAGAATGGCTGCTTATGTAAAGGAAATATCTCAAGGAATGATACAAGCACGGAACCTGAACCATATTATATTCTCCCTATATAAACTCTTAATTGAATTCTGGCCATTTCAAATTCCAATAATCTGAAGATGGTCGACATAAAACAAAGTGTCCCTCATTTTGATTCTAAAATATCACTTTTTGTTAAGCACAGGTGATTCATCTTGATATCATTTGAGCAGAATCAGAATCCTTTTATTTAAAGTCAAAATCTGCAATTTGACTATTTCCATATTCATGCGTATACCATGTAAATGGTTTTATTTGATAAATCAATCGCAAACAATTGTTATAGTGGGGCAGCGTTTCAAAAATATTCATCAGTGTGATACATGCACAATTTGGCACAAATGTCCCTCAAACTACCACTGTGTTGTAAGTTGGCCCCTAGATCTGTGTGGTCACTTTAAGGTGGTGTCCGCAAAGCAGCGTGAAAGGTATGTGTAATAGTTATTTATCGATAATTTCCTTGATTGGCCGTTTTTGTCGAGCCCGCTTGCGGTGAGCTCGACATAGTTGTCACAATGGCGGTTCGGTGTATGTGCGTTAGTGCGTGCGTGCGTTAGTGCGTGCGTGCGTGCGTTAGTGCGTGCGTCCGTCCGGATGGAGCTTGTCCGGGCCATAACTTCACCATGGATGGAGGGATTCAGAAATAACTTGGCACAAATGTCAAGCTCAGTAAGGCGGAGTGTCGCGTGCAAGAACCAGATTCCAAGCTCAAAGGTCAAGGTCAAACTTGGAGGTCAAATGTCAAAAATGAGAAGATTTTTGCTTGTCCGGGCCATAACTTCACCATGGATGGAGGGATTCAGAAATAACTTGGCACAAATGTCAAGCTCAGTAAGGCAGAGTGTCGCGTGCAAGAACCAGATTCCAAGCTCAAAGGTCAAGGTCAAACTTGGAGGTCAAATGTCAAAAATGAGATGATTTTTGCTTGTCCGGGCCATAACTTCACCATGGATGGAGGGATTCAGAAATAACTTGGCACAAATGTCAAGCTCAGTAAGGCAGAGTGTCGCGTGCAAGAACCAGATTCCAAGCTCAAAGGGCAAGGTCAAACTTGGAGGTCAAATGTCAAAAATGAGATGATTTTTGCTTGTCCGGGCCATAACTTCACCATGGATGGAGGGATTCAGAAATAACTTGGCACAAATGTCAAGCTCAGTAAGGCGGAGTGTCGCGTGCAAAAACCAGATTCCAAGCTCAAAGGTCAAGGTCAAACTTGGAGGTCAAATGTCAAAAATGAGATGATTTTTGCTTGTCCGGGCCATAACTTCACCATGGATGGAGGGATTCAGAAATAACTTGGCACAAATGTCAAGCTCAGTAAGATGGAGTGTCGCGTGCAAGAACCAGATTCCAAGATGAAAGGTCAAGGTCAAACTTTGAGGTCAAATGTAAAAAATGAGTTGATTTTTGCTTGTCCGGGCCATTCCTTAACTTGGCACAAATGTCAAGCTCAGTAAGGCGGAGTGTCGCGTGCAAGAACCAGATTCCAAGCTCAAAGGTCAAGGTCAAACTTTGAGGTCAAATGTAAAAAATGAGTTGATTTTTGTAGAACCAGATTGCTAGCTCAAAAGTAAAGGTCAGAATTTTAGGTCAAATATCAAAAATGAGTTGATTTTTGTTGAGCCCGCTTGCGATGAGCTTGACAAAGTTGTCACAGTGGCAGTTTGGTGTATGTGCGTGTGTGCGTCTGTCCGGATTATGCTTGTCTGGACTTATTTTGTCCCCACTTTTACAACGCCATTGTAATGACAGCTGTAGACATAGGTATGGTCTTCTTTCTTCAAAATGAGCGGGCTCGACATGTTGCCCTTCGGCATCTAGTTTCATCTTGATACTGATGTAATTTTACAAGGGGAAATGTATACATGTCCCGATACTTTAAAGTAATGGAACAGTGTTGACCTGCCGTATTCTATTATAGTGCAAAGATAATCCAACACGAAAAGCTTATTTCGAAGCGAGAAACGTACCCTTTTAGAGGGGACCATGCTAGGTTTTTATGCTTCCTAACTGTACGGGAACTCATATTTGTGCATGGAAAAACAATTTGCAATGCATAAAAACCCCAATCACGACGAATAACCATCTTTCTTTTGCTATAGATCAATCCTTTACAAGCGTGTTTACACATTCTATTTTTACTTCAAAACAAGACAAGGTCAAGGTCAACGAGACATACCTCCGCGGTATCAGCACACCGTACAACCGGCTGTGTCGATGACTGTGATCTTATTTACGAGGGATACGTGGACAGGTTTATTTTGTACAAGCACTGAACATAAAAACGCGTATTTATCAACTATAGAATACCAAAGATCCTTTTGTTTATTTATAAAAGTGAATTAATTTGACCTACAATACACGTGACATCAGATGCCGAATCTGTCTTCGCTAACTTTCGACGCAGTCGGTTGCACGGTGTGTTGAATCTCGCTGAGCACAAATGACGTACCTCTGACGTAATTGATTTTTGAAGGTTGGGCATATTTAACCGTTACAAAACAAAAACAAGGACAATAATAAACTTCCAGCATGTTATTAATTGATTTTAATACTTAATAAAGCTCGATGAGTGCTTACAATAGATATAATTGATCTACCCCTTCAGGTTGGTAATTTCGTAGGTTATTTCTGGTTTGTAATTATTGTGCCATTTGCATTTTCGACATCCTAGCTCGCCCCCTTTAAGGTTCATAACATGGTAAATAGCGACCTAGGGAATAAACTCATTGTCATAATTGGATGCGTTAAACCTCGCTGCTTTTCAAGCCGCAGTTACAAAATTTTCGTTGAAAAGCGACGACATGCCCTTTCCTATGTTTATTTTTGTAGTTTTGCCCAGACATGCCCCAGACTGTTGAAACTGACTAAACAACTGTGTAGTCTCCATTAAATAAATGCAAGTACTACATGATAGTCTCGGTGTGTAATGTACGGTTACGGTTCTTATAAAAGATTGTGTATGGTGTAGATATAAAGTAGTTTTTTATGATGTACAAGTGGTCCGACACATAACTATCTTTTTACTGGACATGGAATAGTGTACTGTTTAGTGATATTGTTTTATGTTATCATATTAAGTTTACCAATATACACATTCGTTCAATTTCAAAATCAAATTCGCAGACCAAAACCTTTGTTTTAAGCTGTTGTGTAGGCATTCCAAAATTCCGTCCACAGAACAACGTGAATGGTAGGTGTTGTACTTTATATATCTAAAAGCTTGTAATTGTCTATTTTGATACCGATATTATTTTACCAGAGGAATATATCTTTGTCTGATGCTTTTTGGTAAACTATCATTGTTGTCATACCATGTTCTTGCACTTGTCATTGGTTCATTTTGATAAAATAGTTACTCTCTTCCGGCTATCTAGAATCAATTAAAGTATAAGATAAGTGGAGGTAAATGACATACCTAATAACCTTTCAAAATCTTGAAATATCGGTGACGTCCCACCAAACCGTATTAGGATGGAACTGGTTTGAATTGTTTCCTTGTGATGATTAAAATGAGGACTCTCAATTGGGGACTAGTAATTTAAACAATTATGTCTAAGCCTTTATCGCTTTTATCTGTTTCCCAAAAATAGTGCACAATTAGAAATATAAAAATCTGAAAAACCGACCATCCTGAAAGACTTAGTTTTTGACTTATTCTTGCAAAATATATGTTGAAATTAGAGAATTCAGTTCTAATGTACCCAAACAAAGCCGGATTTTTTCAATTTTTGGATCCAAACACAGTGACGTCTATGCATAATAAGATACGTTATGGTGTTTGGTTTTCCTGTTTGCACATTAGTTTTGTCTATTGGTGTTGGGTGACGATTCATATTAGGTTTCCGCCAGATCAAGAATTTATTGTATTGCGAGAAAATGATGATTTATTGACTTGTTATAAAAATATCAAGGCCTTTAAGTTCGTATTTAAAGGAAATACCGTTTCTCTTATTATTTTTTTGTTTGTTTTGAATGAATTGAATAGACCTTGTATGAAATACAATGCTGAAAACTCCTGCTGAAAATATAAAGATAAGATACCACTCAATTGAATTATAACACAAACAATATCTTATTCTAATTTATTTAGCCTTAGTCATTGTCACAAGGTAAGGAACCATGCCGTAACGTATCTTATTTCAACACAAAATATCTATCTTTTGAACATGCATACGTTATCGCATTTTATATATCTTTGGTGAAAAGTGAAATGAATATCTGTATGCTTAGGCGTTGGTTAGAAATGCACTGGTTTCAAGCTTGAATTATAGAAGAAAGTCCGAGAAGTAAGGATTAAACAAGATACCAATATATTCGAAATGCTTAATTGTGTCAATGGTAAAGGATAATTGCACCAAATGCCCTTTCTAATCTCTGTGTAACAATTGCCATTTAAACATATACAGAACATGATGAAATACTATAGTAAAACTAGCCAATGCAGCACTTATTTTGAAAACAGTGCAATCAAAATGGTTCGTAACGTATCTTATGATTTCATTTGTTTTATTGTTTCAAATAATTCAAGGACTTCGTGAATTATTACTAAATGATACATGTGTTTTTGTGTGCCAACTGGATCTACGATTCTACAAAGAATGTTATCAGAAGTTTTCCATAGCTTGTCTTCCTTTGGAGGTCATTGGAATACATATGGTTGTTTTGTATTGGTTTCTTTCATTTATTGTATAAAAATGGTGATTTCATTAAGATGGATGTCTATTCTTTGTCCAAAGTATACTATGTTCGAAAAGAAGTCCAAGTGGATAGTCTAATTTGATCACATAAGTTTTTTTATTGCCACGACTTAGTCGAGCGTCACGTATCTTATCATAACGTATCTTATTCATAAATTAGTTTTTAAAGAAATTCATCAGGAATAAAGTTCCCTGGCTAATTACGCTGCAAATTATTTTTTTCTAAAGAAGGTTTGGAATCATTTAGTATATCACGTGTATGAAAAATGGTGAAAGATTCGAAATAAAAGTAAGTTTAAGCCGTAACGTATCTTATGAAAAAAATGGGGGGATTCTTGTTTTTGAACTTTGATATTGTTTTATTCGAAAATGTTTATAAGCTTGATCTTTTTGTGAGTGTTTCTGTTTACGTTGATATCTAACCTACCACTAAAAACCGTTTTGACCTTAGGAACACATCATGTTGTGTTTTACTATCAGTTAAAGTAGCGTTATGTATTTTACGCTGGAAATCGGGACATCAGAAAAACCTTTATCTCAAAAAAGTTTAGTCCTGCATTCCCACGAAACAGTAATCAGACCACAGGAAAATATATTTGGGAAGGAATAGAAAGATAATCGAGGCAAATATAGATTAAACTGCGTTAAAATCAAGCTGATTTTGAATTGCACCAGTGCAGGGACAACCAAAATTCATGGAAAATAAGCTAAAGAAATGTAAAATTTAAGGAGAAAAAATAGTTCATGACGATTCTTTGACTGCAAGAGAGTGATCATCCAGTATTGATGCACACGCCATATCCATTTTTTGATAAAAAATATAACAAAACCGTACAGAAAATATGGAGACTGCATCGCACTATGTGCATAATTTCATGGTGACTACACCGTTTTTTTTACAAACATACGATCTTTAAGCATTTATAGATATTTTGTTATAATTATAAATCGAAACCATATGATATCAACCATAGCATATCAAAACATTTAAGTAAGAGCAATAGTTTGTTAACTCATTTGCTTTTTCCCTTTTAATCGCAAATAATTATCCCATTCCGAAACATTGACGCTATTTGACGCCCTGAGATATAGATGTTTTGGAAACCCATTGTGGAAGATGAAGAAAATTACTTATATTTAATTCACTTAAATTGTCGCCTGCAACATGTTTGAATTTGAACCAGTATAAAATTGTGCTGACTGATAATGGGTTAAAATGGTTCGTTTATCGCTTCGAATTTGTTTTATGTAAAACTGTAGCCAGCGATATATGTGTATGTTAACTTGTAAAATGATATCAGAATTAAGGCAAGGTACGGCCAATCAAGGAAATAATCGATACAAAACTGCACATACCTCTTGTGCTGTGTCGTGGACGCCATCATTAAATGACAGAACTTTTGATACTTACTTGGTTATCTTTGGACCACTGTCCTACTGACTGAATGTTGCCTGAACATTTTGTCATTTAAACCCTTTCCAAAACAACCAAAAATAAGACTGATCAAATCTGAAAGGAGCAGCAGACATTAATCTTTTTTGTTAATAAAAAATACAATATATAGCAATGAAAATATTGAGGCAAAAGGAGAAACTGTTTTCCCAAGTCTTTTCTTCCAGGGACATCAATGCTAGGTCTTGTTTGGGAGAGGGTTAATAGATAGCTCAAATCCGTCTATTCAATGACCCACTTAATTACAACAAAAAACTCTGCAGAAATTGAGCATGGTATGTTAAGATCAGACTTTTAATTTTTACATGCTGATCTTAATCTCTACTGCATGCTAACTCTTTGTCGACGACAGGAATAGATCTTGATTAATTAAGCATGTCCACGGATTAAATGATACCAATAATGACAATGTTAGACAACTCATACAGTGTTTATTACAAAACATGTTTACTTCAGTCCCTTGTCAAGAACACTAGGTAGCAACAAATTAAAATGCGTTAATGTAGAATACCCATAATGTGACCATTTCGTCCTAAACGAGCGATAGTAGGAATTAAATTACATCTTCAAATGATTTTAAGCAGCAACCCAAAATGGAAATAACATGTTCTTTGCATCTGGATTAATCTAAAAATATTTCGGGACCAGGCTGTTGAGCCAAGGGTTGATTTTGAATGTGATTGTTTTGATATGCGACCCAAATTGAGCAGGGACAACTTGATTTTCGTGCGCTTAGTCCGTTGGTTGAGCTCTTAACAAAACATTACCGAAGTAGGGTCATTACATATGCAGATGTTCCGGGTTAATCTTGCTGGACAATACTTTCAAAGTTAAACGAGAATCGATACAAATATTTTGGTTTATTTTAGGTTGGACAGGTATGAATGTTTATTGGTTATTACTATAAATAGTCATATAGTTATACCTCCTGTCTCCCCTATTATCCGTTATAGATCTATTTTACGGTGGATGACCCACGTGACTTTTGGAAAGCGTCCACACGGCAAAATTGCCCGCTTCAAGTTATGTTTTGTTTAATTTCTCAGCTCATACGAGGGATGTTCAAAAATTATCCGGATTGTGTCTATAGAATTTAAAATGGATATCCAATAACAACGATACTTCACTCATCGAAAGTTAGATTTAGTATGTACACTTCTGTGAAATTATTTGAAAATCCGATCACGGATATGGATTTTACAAACGGTCAAATTCACAAAGGTACTAGGGACCGGCGCACGTAACTTATTACAAGGCGACGTCAACGACGTCGTCGGAAAGTATAAAGATAATGTTGCGTGTTCTTTTTCAAAGTAATTGCCGTTATGTTCAATACAGTGTCATTTACATCGCAACTATTGGCTGCAAATATCACCATAATATACTCAGACTCGTATTATCTGGTAATCAAACTTGTGTAATTTCGCAGTTCTTGTAAGGATGAAAGTCTTTTACCCATCAGTTGTGCATTCATCGTTGGGAATATGGCGAAGTCAAATGGTGCTAAATCTAGAGAATATGGTGGATACGATACATTTTCGAGTCAAAGTAAAGCTTTTCTTAACACCTGTCGTATGGGGTGACATGCATTGGGCCTGTCCATGTACAGTAGAAAATTCATAGGTTGGACTCGTCTAAATTTCACCGGATAAATTGATATTACGGAAATGTTGAACAGTTTGATTTAAGTAGCAAATTGCTACTACTTTTGAAGTTAAAAATATTAAAACAAAATTACCTTCGTAATTTTAAATTCATTTATAATAATCAAATAAATGCTGTCTACACTACTATAAAATTCGTCTGACAATGTCCGTACCGTCATCCTCCGATTTCTACAGAGCCCATCTGCAATGGTCATAAGTGACGTCGTCGTTATTTTCTTTTTTCCGTACTTGTTCACTCCTAGCTTCAATGTTTTCCGATGCGTTCTTAAAACATCTGTACCAATTAAACAGTATGGTACGTGAGACTGAATCTTTTCCCTTTGCCATGGTGAATTTTTGTATGTGTGTGTCGGCGTTTCTCCGAGTTATTTGCAGAATTTTATGACAGACCGAATTTCCAAACATTCAATTGACGCCACATTTAACAGTCACAATGCCGACCCCACCGCTATTCAAAAGTGCATGTCTCTTACATTTATTCACAGAGTGATGTAAAACTTGGAAATTGTGTAATACGCACCAAATTACGTATTCTGTGAAAAATCCGCGTTGTTCGCAATTACAGTGAACAAATTATGAACAGCAGAAGGGATTCTGAAAGAATCATATTTTGCGCTGCGCCGGGTATACGTTACCATGGTATTTCAGAACCTAATTGTAAGCGCGTTTCTTTAGAAAAATAATTCAAACAGGTATAGACATGTGTGTATTGAATTCCGATATACGATGGTGTAAAATTCGGTAAAATTGCGTGGGAAATGTTTCTTTACCGGTCACAGTCCGGATAATTTTTGAACAACCCTCGTACTCTATTGATTTTGATGAGATAAAGTGCACGAAACGCGCCTTTTAGAGGGCTATTCCCGGCTCTAACTCACTCTGCTCCAAATCCCTTGATTTTTTCAAACATTCGAACCAAAGTTTTTAAAGTGCAAAGCGAAAGTGGAAAGCATTCTCGTGCGCCGAAAAAAACTTTCGCTTGAATGATTGGAGAAACCACGGGATTCGGATCAGAGTGAGTTACAAACGGGAATGGCCCTCTCAAATGCGCGTTCCGTGCACTTTATCTCGTCAGAATCCGTAGCGTATAAGTTAAGAAATTAAACAAAACATACCTTGAAGTGGACGATTTTTTTTTCGGTGTGAACGCTTTCCAAAAGTCACGTTGGTTACCCACCGTGTATTTCATCATTAGTAAAAGATTTTGAATCGTTTATGATATATATAGTCGACCCAAATTATCTCGGAACAACTTAATTTTCGTCTACACTGTTGAGCGCCTTAAAAACATTGCCGGAGTGTGTAGATATCCCGGGTTAATGTTACTGGACTATACAAAGGATATCTGATGTTTGAAAAAAACTATAACCTATAAAACATATAATTTAGAGACGCCCGTGCAAATCGTCTCGTCAATATTACATTAAAACACTGATCGCCATCGATATAGTTTCCCGTATAACCTAAAATAAGTTAGTGGATATGTTTTTATTGTTTGGCACGAATCAGAATATCGTGGGACCACTTATATACACTCGTGTGACTAAAACAGTTATTTCAACGGTCAGACTTTAGGATAGGGAACGATTTTATTGAGTTAATCGTGACGTTATTTGGGACTTACAATAGAATTTTGTTGGTATTGCTATATAATCTCTTATAACTCTAACGCGCTATTGTCAACACTTTTGGGAAAAACCAATACTTACCTGTAGGAGGGGCAGATTAATGATCAATTATCTATGTGTTTTAAGTTATTAATTTGAATTGTCGTCATCATATTAACTATGTCTTCAATGGTCTATTGGATACATAAGTGGCTTCTAAATCTCTGTCATAAGAGGCGGTATGCAGGTGGTTGTTCGAGGCTAGTGGCGAGCTTAATGTTTTTTAATGGTAACTTTCAAATGTATAGTTTTATGCATATTTAGCTTATTGCTTGTCTCATTACAATTCTTCAAATAATTATCATTTGTTATCATTATTTTAGCTTTATAATCCTTTTTTCTCTCTTTTTATTCTTTTTATTTTTTCCTCGTCTATTTTAGTAGTGATTATTTATTTGACATCATTTCATTTTTTGTAACTGACAATTTTTCATCATTTTTCAAAACGTTTTCACAAATAAAATCTATGACAACGAAACGACAACAAATGGCAAAAATCTAGATACTATCTGTCTCCGAAGCCGCGTGCGATTTAGGCCAGAAGTTGTCTTCTGGAAGAAGAAGAGCTAGTCTGGTTCCCGGTTCTGATACACTACGTAGTAGAAGAAATACTACGTAGTGAATCAGAGCCGGGAACTAGACTCTTCTGGAAGAGCTCTACCGGCCTAAATCGCACACGGCTCGAGTAATCGCAGCACCAAAGGAGCATGTGTCCCGTGCACGATCTTTTAAAATAAAAGTTTCTCAGAATAAGAAAAAAAGATATCAGTATACAGAGGATTCGAACCCGGGTCGCAAGATTGACGGTTATTGTACTTTCAGTCAGTCGATATTTCCACCACTTCTTACGTAGGACGAATTAAAACATTATATAGCCTAAGTTATGCAATGATCACCCGGGCTACGGTCTATTGCGTTTCGAGGTGACCAATCTGTTTACAATAATAAAGCGAGCCCGATAATGGTCACAATATCGCGTTTTATCTATAATTGAGGCTTGAGTCAAGTCGTTGTACGAGATTTTATAATAACAACGACGGTTATCAAAACTTAACGGTATAAACCAGTCTATATTTAGCAACTAAGTCACAAAATTAAGTGCTTTTCCAACCGGGGCGTATTACAGATATCATTTCACATGGCGTACTTTTAGCTTTTATTATAATAAATTGCACGCCTATGGTTTCGAACAGTCTAAATCATCGCTTTAATGGAATGGGTATAACGAGATTCTGCGAGACAACGTTATTGTTGTCATATGTACCACCGCGCAGTTGTGTGAATCAATCAAACTCTGGTATGTTAAAATTACATCTTCGTATCAATTGACGCACTTGCGAGTTTTCCTCCTGCACCAGTGGATTTGTTCTATTCATGCGATAACTGTACTTTTATAAGTATCTTTAATATTGCCGTAGCCATTTGACAGCTGTCTGACAATCGACTTTTGGCTTGATTTATCAAAATAGCGGCGCTCATAGAAGTTCGCTGGCGAATACACTCAAAATACAAAGAAGGCAATGTGACACCTCGTTGACGCTGTGCTGTTAATAATAACGTAACACGGAAATCAAGGAGTAAAACCTTAAGGGTCAGCTAAACAGTTTGACAGTGAATTTGCGCCATTACTGGTTCCAAGTTAGACAAGTTTTTCAGTAAAAATTTGTTTTATGTTCTGTTACATCATGATAAAAACATGCCATAGGCATAGTTCATTTGACAGAAAGAACAAAGATGAGCACCAAAATCCACAAGACAAGTCGAAAATTTGGCGTTTCTCCCAAAACCAGCAACTTTTTCTAGACAACAAATTTTCTTCTTTGAGATATGCTAATATAATGTGCACATTGTAGTCCAGGTAGTACTACCTTGATATGTCAATATATCACAGCAGTTTTCATGATATTCCCCAAAACCATTCCCGCCCATGCTTTTTCATCGGACGCCATTTGCAAAATCCATCGACTCCTATTCAGTAGTGAAAACAAATGAAAAGTACCTTTAAATTTGAACCCTTGTTCATCTTCAAGTACGATGCATTACATCGATCGCGTCTTCACCTTCATCTAATCGTCGATTTAAATGTCACTCAATCGTTTCCGGCCGAAAAATGGTACATCTTGAAAACAGTGGCTTTATAAGCGTATATTCATATCTTTGATAAAAGTTATTTTTCATGACTATTATCAAGCTTTTCAGTTGTAATTATCCTATTTATTATATTTACAAATATCTATAAAATTTCGATCGGTAAATCAACAAAAAAGTTTCGCAAAATTCGGAACTATTTTCAGCGTTATTTGTTTGTGCCGGGAACCAGCATCCGCAAATTTGTAGACAAAAAGGCATACATCGAACAGATCTGCGTAAAAACATATTTAATGAACGGTGAGTTGTCAGACACCTTAGAATTGATATTTGAAAGGTGGTGTACGTATTACTATTCTTCGATTTTCAAAGAATTTGGACTATGCCATGCATAAATATGAAATAATTTGCACCGGAAATGCACTCTCTTCATGTATTGAATTTTTTTCGAAAACTTTTTTTATTTCGCAAAGACAAAACGTGCATGCATACTAAACACAATATGCATTCCGTCTCTACACAAAAAATATTTTAAACGATATATCAAACGAAATTATATTGTAGCATAATTTAAGAAATGTATGGTGTAAAGCTACGACCATTACAAATTAGTAGCGTCCAGATATGTATCATGCTTTTTTTGATAATTTTCCTTGCAATTACCGAGCAATACAACATTACAACAAAGGGAATGTTATGCTAACTTATAACACAAATCTGATAACAAGATACCTTGAAAATATGTTTACACTTTTGGAATCAATATGAAAAATGTAAGTGGTGTGTCAATAGAAAAATGGGGAAAGGTAATTAGTATCATGTGACATATGTGGGAACCATCACTGATTTATTTCAGTTCATCAAATAAAGAAAAATAACAATTTTATTAGAAAACTTACTTTGACTGCTTGAGAATATGGCCAAATATTTTAACCATACATAGTGTTTCAAAAAAATAGTTCCACCTTGAATTTCATATGAAAAATGAAGAAATGTCCAAATTTTATTTCGTAAATGCGCGTTTTTTGTAGAAAATAACTTCATGTAAGTAGTAGTACTACCAAGTTTAGACCATGGTGTATGTTTGTGTGAAAAACTAGCCAACTTCATTCAAGGATAACTATGTTCTCGGTTTTCCTGGAAGTCGTCCTTTTTCGCAATGTTTTGATTATGCTTTACAAGTTAGACCAGAATTAAGTTGCTTAACATCTTCTACTCATGTAGAGCTTTAATTTGATATATAATATGGCATATACATGTTAAGAATAAATGCAAAAAATAACTTTGAATTTTGTGTGGATACCGAATTTACCTGAACCTTAAAGGCCTGGTGCAATGCGACAGCACGAAACAACATTAGCAACCGCTATTCAATAATCAAAATTGATATGGACATCAGTTTCAATAAAATGAATCAACAAATACCACTGTCTTTGATTAAACGGCCGATGTTCTCGTATTTACAACTTTTTTTATTTATCCCCGAATGACGTCATAAAGACCAAGTAATTTGAACACTCTCTTAATGTAAATGAAATTGTCTAGAATCATTAACTCGGTTAAAATTTTACACCATGGGATGGATTACAACTACGACCAATTAAACCCCACTTCAGGTAAGAAATGGCGCATTTTTTCCAATAATTGATCTTTAATTACCAGAAAATCGAAAAAAAAACCCCACACATCCAGACTGTTTTTCTGATTGGTTGGGATCAATTTATGGGAAAAGTGCAATAAGTTTCTAAATAAGTCAAAATAATAAGAAATACCTCAGTGAGGCGATCTAAATTGAATGCGACCAATCAATTGGAAATTGAACCGGATTTAAGGTTTACGATCTGAGAATGAAATGCAGAGCCAGAGGCGAAATTTAAAAAGTGCCAGTAATTCCTAAACTGTGTAACATTTCCATTCCAAATACAAACATAAGTATTTTGTATGGTTTAGAAATTTGAATTAATGCATACTAATGGAAATATTTGACAAAAATGTTCAAAATTACCTCCCTTGTACATGAATATAGAGTAAAATAATATTTGTATACTATTTTCTTCTTGAAGCATAATTTTGAAACCAGGCATGGTGAATCAACTTATGTGAAGTGTATTTACAAATGTGTGTAATTTGATGCATTTCGTATGGCTAGAAAGTGGTGTTTTCATTCTCAGTTCGTAAACCTTAAGAAAGTTTTCGCAAACTTTCTTACTTGAAGCAGGGCTAATTTAGCAACGGTTTTTCTCATCTCGCTTCCTGGTCGGTCGGGACAATATTTCTAATAAATCATACGTCCGAGCAAACTGAAACTGAATAAGATGGGGTACATGCAACAAACCTTTTGAAAATCGACGCAGAAACAGGAAAGTTATTGCAAAATATTTTACCAGAATGGATGCTAGTGTGGCTCTAATTGTTTTACATGATGCACAATCAACACTGTGATCAAGTTACGTATTCAGTCTGGTGTTAGATTTTCCATAAGAGGAGATGTCCTATTAGAAAGCTATTGTAGACGTTTTAACTTAGCCAGAGGACACCACAAACCGTGACAAAAATCTTAAATAAACGACTTAATGGCACTTTGACTAAATAGACTTGGCAATCAATTATGTGCAAATTCATTAGAGAATGTGATAATTGTGCCCGAATCAAAATGCATTGTTGTAAACGATGAAGACATTTGTATTTACGGGGATAAATTAATATTGATTGTGGTATTCAAACAGTAGTGATGGTTCTGACATAAGGAAAGGGCTTAAACATTTACCACATAGTTCCAATAATTTTTCACGAAGACAACTGCAAACACTACATATCACTTCTTAAAACACATGCTAGAATGCACCCACGGAGTAGAGAATCATAGCAGGATTTTGCTAAAATGTGGACTTCACAACATATAATCATAAAGGATTTTATAACTGGTCAATAGAAAAATAAAGAAAAATAACTTAACATTAAAAAGATACAACCCTGAGTGTGTTTTAAACCCTGAGAGTTTTTTGCATACAACTGTAATGTATCTGAGATAAATTTGTTTCTGCTTCAGTAACTGATTTCAAATTTTGACGCTTTTTCTGTGACTATGATATCAAACTCTAGACAAAAACTCCTAATGACACTTAATATTTATATGATCGGATTCGTTTTGGACTTAAAATCTTTCACTCTCCAGAACCTCACGCCTCTTTGCCATCCGATAGCTCTTGTTTCTTTCGTCTGTTACTCTTCCAATGTTTGGTAGTGTCTACGTTTTTGTCGACTGGAGACGGTTTAATACGATACCTACATGTATTTGTATGCACCTAGAAAAAATGCTATGTGGCTGACAAGAACGAGGACGATCGCTCGTGCCTTCGGGGTAGTTCCTTCATTTACGATTTTGTCAGCTAGAATGGTATCATCTTGACAAATCCTGGCACACGGTCCTTCATTGTCTTCAAGAATATCGAATTCATAGTCATGCAAGGTTCTTCTGGTTAGGTTACTCGAAAGATACGACCTATCCGGTCCAAAAATGAACTCGTTCGATCGCAACTGGATCTGGTCACAGAAAAATAGTTTTTTGAAGACAATGTCTTCTCTTTCTAAACTGCGAGTCCTAAACAGCATACCCCATCTCATGACACCGCATTCAAAGAAGTGTCCTAGTAGGTCAGTATATTGACCATGCTGCAAAGATGGTAGATACATCGTGCCAGGTCTCTTAACTAATTTATATTCAAGAAGCGACTGTATTAACTGATACGTTTTTGCCATCCATTCAAATACCCATGGTAATCGAATTGAATCTGCAATTTCTTCGTATATATGTTTTGTGTTTCTGTTATTCCACGAAAGCCTTATCACAGCAAAAGCATTTTCTTTGCATTCTGTTAAATTCGTTTTGTATAGAATTGTAGAAATTTGCCATTGCACTGGCCATGGGTTGTTCTCTGTCAGACTTTGTAATAGAAGCTCGTTGAATGATTCTTGACTTTTATTGCCCAAATCTATCTTCTCTGTTGGTGTAAGCTTTATGTTGACAATCCCTCTAGTTTCAGCTAGGTAGTTTCCGATAAGTTCACAGTCACCATCCTCATTTCGTATCTTTCCAGTAGGACAGTAGATTGTCTTGCAGGTTCTCTGTTCCTATAATGGAGAACAAACATTCGAAGAAACATCCCATTCCCATTTCATTTCTAGACTTTGTATTGAAAAATATACCATTTCAGTAAGATTTATGAGAAAATACTTGTGGGGTATATCTTTAGGAGAAAGGAGAATAAGCACATTATCGTATAGCCTTTATTTTCTGAGGAGACTTTATTTCTTTATTGTTAATTATTAAACTTTTCGTTACTTCACTTTTGTCCGTTCTTCACCAATAACCTAAGAAATTTGACTGATTGGTAACAGCTTTACGCGTCAATTCACTCTTACATGTACCTGCATGCAGCATTGTTTAACAAACAGATCTTCATTACTTATCTTTTTACTGTCGAGACAATTATAATCTCATTTTAAAGATTGATAGAAATAATGTTCATTTTTACCTCTCTAAATCTGTTCGACCTAACTTGATATCATAGCGAAGAAATAAAATCCTTCTCTGACAAGGTAAAAGGCCGCAGAAAAAAATGTTACGCGGAAAATTAAAATCGATATTGTGAGACAACCGCGGAATTTGGGTCACGGAGAAATAAAGTGCTATACGGGTGCAAATAAGATATCGTATTTATAATGAAAGTGCGATAAAAAAGAAAATAACTCGAAATAGTATGCATTGTATTGTTTTTTTTTTTTACATTGTGGAATTTTGGGTTGTTTATAAGTTGTTTTTTTCAACAATATCTTTCCATGTGTTTCTTGTTCACAGCTATTATACATTTAATATGGTTTACTGTTAGGCTCAAAAGAATTTCATGTTCGTTCAACCAATATTATCTTTCATTCGACGATTATTGTTTTCCGTTGCGCGAATTCTTTTCAGGAGATGAAAACGTTGTGACCCTGTCGGAATGCCACATTATAATTTAGCCCTTTACATTGTTGTTCCCATAAAAAGTATTTTTTTTTCGTTGGACAAAAATGACATCAATATGACGAAAAATAGTCCATGTATTCGTCCGAAGAAAAGTTATATTTGATGGACGAAAAATAATGTTCAACAAACGTCCAAAATATAGTAATTGAACTAATTCGCAATGAACCCTTTTATGTTTACTGTGCTTTTCTACAAAAGAAATGAGCCAGGATCTTGAAATACGTCCTTTATGGCATTTAAGAACATGGATCCAGACCAGCCTGTGCATATGTACAGTCTCATCAGGATCCATGTTGTCCTCAAATAGTCTGTCTGTGATTTGTAGCTACTGTAAGACAGCATCATATATCCCAGTTAGACCGCACTTAGATAATCGTTGAAAAAAAAACGCTATGCAATATTTAATTAAATTATAACTAATTGACCTGCAAACGATATGTACATTAATGAAGTGGTATGTGAAATGAAACGAAGCACAAGTGGAGCTGCAGTAGGAGTTATTGTCTTTATAAAAGTATCAAAAATATGTTGGTCACAAACTTTGTCCACATATTGTTTTCGTTTAAACGGGGTTCACGCTAGAAATTTAAGGCACCAAAACAATATAGGAACAGTCAGGTGCTGCTTGTGTCGAGGTTTCGCATTATCACGGGGCCAACACGAAATGATTTCTATAGCCGGCACAAATGTTCTGTCGACGATCAATTTCCTATAAATGATATTAGAAGTGAAAAGTGCAGACAGGTAGAATTAGAAAGATACTTGATTTAAAAGGACTAAATGAACTTGATTTTACGTTTACCGTGATGATATTCCCATACATGTTCACGATATATTACATTGGACGCCAAAACCGTGATTAGTTTTCATGAAATAGTCTTTTTCTATGTTTACTTTTAATAAAATCACGCAATGACTAATCCTTTCGCTTTGTAATGCAATGTACCATTAAACATGTATTTAATCGATTTAGAAATGTTAGCATTATGTGAATCATAAGGCCACACGTGCGGAAATCTTCCTTCAGAAAATGAATTAAATTCGCCTTGTTTGATGATAGTAATTTAAGTTTAATGAAGAGATGTAGCGCAGTTAATCAATTATAAAATGTTAAATAACAAAATGAATAAAAATGACAGGAAACTCCCACAGTGTCCATATTCCGACGAGTTTAAGGTATAACTCCGAGATTGGGAATGCTTATTCGTAAAAAAATCTTTACCTTAGCACTTTGATCTGTCCCTGTCCGTTCGAAACATAGCTCGTGCTTTGTATTAAGACCAGGAGACTTATTAATACCGTGCATTATTTTTGTGTTTAGAAGGAGCGTAAGCGTTTCGCCCAGTATTGTTCTTTCACCATTTTGGGAACACAGCATGACGACAAAATTCCCCTTTTTAATTCCACACAGGGAACAGAATGCGTTCTTGTACACGACACCGTCCTCTGTATTTACAGTGGGCGAGTCCAACCCGCTTTCGCAAAGACTCTGTATGATGGCGAAGTCTAGTTTAGGCGAATTAATGCCAATTGTTGAAGAGACGGCTTGAGTCGTGCAGGTGTCTACTACATTTATAAAACAACGGCTATCTTCTAAAACAGACATATGTGACCCGTCGCGCTAAAAGGGACCTTATCGGGTGTGTGAAAAATATCGACCCTAGTCAGTCTGCGCAGTCCGCGCAGCCAGACTAGGGCCGACACTTTTCACTTGTATCTACTTTTTTATATCTGGAATGTTTTCGCTATCTTACTTTACGTTCATTTTTCGCATACAGTATCTGGTTGACCTGTGCTGAGTCTGACATGTTTGTCAAAATTTGGATTTTTGGAGTTCGGATAAGGTCCCTTTTAGCACGATGGGTCACATATCAGTAAAGGTAAAATCTACGTGGCATTCTGGTGACAGCGATCCCGTTTCTAGAAACTTCAGGAATTCAGTGATGGAGTTCTTTGCTTTTGTCTGGGCATTTTCGTGGCGACATGTTACACGGTACGGAAACTACAGAGACAGAGCCATTGGCTCTGCCGCTTAAATCCTCTGGGGCGCTTCCGGTCATGTGTGGCTCTGTCTCTGGGGTCGCGATTTTTTGACAAAAACAGGTGAGTGTTCAACTTTTTTGTTCATTTATTTTCTTCTGGTGCTTAAAATCGAAAAAACCGGGAATGTCATGCTCCCCTAAGACCATTTATCTGCCTGTTCTAATACTGTGGGCTTCAAAGTCGGCAGGGTTTTCACAGGATCATTGTCGTCGTGGGTCGACCCTATGTGATTTTTTCTTGTTTACATCATGTATTCATGTACATTTCAACGGTAAATAGCCAATTGCTGCAGCCAAAACATGTGATATACTAATCGAGGGATAAACTCGATCAGACATTGCTTTCCCATGTAACAAAACCGTAGAAAGGCAAACGTAAAGTTTGATGAGCAATTTCTATCGGTGGCTCTGTCTCTGGCGGCTGGCTCTGTCTCTAGCGGCTGGCTCTGTCTCTGGCGGCTGGCTCCGCTTTGAACCGTCGGTTAATTTTAGTTTTTAGCCCGTTGTGCAATATATGATGACTTATATAGGCCTAGGGTGTATCTTTTAAGGAAAGTTCGCTTATCATTACACACGCACTCAAATAAAACCATGTGACGCATTCGCTTTATGTACTGTTAGCCTAGTGACAGCGTCCTAATTTTGAGCAATATTTAGTGTTTAACTTGTACCACCCCACGAAGCAAAGGCTGAAAAATTTGCTAGTCGTTTCGGTTTATGCTTCGCAAATATTCTTTGTCGTTTTCTTAAACATGGTATACATTAGATTGATTGAGGAGTTTGTGTCAACATTAGAGTAATGATTCACAAAGTGCAAACTTGTAACAAGTTTCAAGTGCAAACTTTTTTTAAAAATAGAACATGCACATCAGCCTATTGTTTAGTGCGTTGGAGTAGTTGAGAGATTCTGCGCGAACTAGCACGCCAGATGATAACGAATCGACGATGATGATGGTGGTGGTGGTGTGGCTGGCTGCAGATTAGAAATGTTTTAAGAAATAACCGCGTTTATATAATTGATATGCACTTTCTCACGAAAGCTTGGCATTAAGTATGCAAAAGAAGCAAGCGAAACTATATATCGGATCCGGGATTTCTATGATGGGGTTCGAATATACAAAATGTGTATTCGTTTTCCTCTATTACGCGTTTTTTTACTGAAATGCTTTATCATCCCAACCCCATGCCCTCCGTTTACATCTTATTTAGGACTGCTCCAATTCGAAATGATGTTCAGACATGCAAGGATGCAGATGGGCGCCCCCCTCATGAGAGAGAAATGTATGTATCTGCGCATAGCTCCGAAGTATCAAATATGTAATAGTTATCATTGAAATCTGTGAGAAAAAAAATATGAAAATGCTGGTTATGAGCCATTTTCTTTTCTCGCAATGCACCAGAAAAATGTCTTGCTTGGGAAGGATTAAATGGAAAGATGTCGGATATATTGGTGAAAAATAAAAAAAAAAAAAACAGGGCCAGTTTCATTTTTAAGACGTATTCCTTGTCTTACCGATGACTTACGACAAGTTTAGGACAAGAAACGCAAATCGCCAATTTATCAGACCTGGGGCCCGTATTGATAATACTGGTGACGCTCATTGGCTTAATTTTTGCGTAGTTACTTGTAACAACAAACCTGATTTGTCCAATCTGATTTCTCGTGCACTCAGATGTTTTGTTACACATTTTATACAAAAACTTGGTCGTAAGATCTTTGAAAATACGAGCCCCTGGATTATGCGATTATTGTTTTAACCGATATTTAAGACATCATTAAGTCAAAATTACATCTTAAATGTTTTGATGAAACAGGCCCCTGACTTTTCGGAAGCGATCACACCGAAAAATCGTCTGCTTCAAGTCTGTTTTGTGTATTTTCTCAGCTAATACTCGACGGATTTTGACGAGATAAAGTGCACCGCACGCGCGTCATTGAGAGGGACATTCCCCGGTTCTAACTCACTACGCATCAAATTCCATGGTTTCTCCAAACATTCAAAATGAATGTTTTGGTTGCATTTTAATGAAACTATGGAATTCTGTGCATAAAGAGGTTCAGGAATGACCCTCTCAAAGGCGCGTATGGTGCAATTTCTCGTCAAAATACGTAGAGTTTAAACTGAGATATAGAACAAAATATACTTGAAACAGACAATTTTTCGGTGTGGACCCTTCCCCAAATCACGTGGATTACCCATCGTGTAATTGTTTCTTTGTCAACACCCTGTTTGTCGCCTTAAGTACAGTACTACATAGAATCATGAGCCGTGGCGAAAGGTTAGTGTATACATTCCAATACAAGTAAATTGGAAGAGAAGCATGTTTCCCACTGAATTAAAGCAAATAATGCGTGGTGGCCGTGAGAGTTCAGTAACTGTCTCCAGATAGTACGATGTCTTTATCACAGGATGTTCGGTTCCGAGTCACATATTTACATAAATCGAACCCCTTTCCTTCTCCCGTCAATTTAGACTCGCTGATCTTTGATCATTCAAAGGACATTGTTTAATTGTAGCTGTGAAATTGAACAACGCTGAATGTTCGATGTTTTGCAAAGGGTTTAATCGGTGACTGAACCATTCGCCATACATAATATGATCTATTCAGTGTGTGAGTAAATTACTTCGACACGAATTTTGTGATAGATTAATCTTTTTCACCAAGCACGCAGAGACAGAGCCAGCCACCAGAGAGAGAGCCAGCCGCCAGAGACAGAGCCACCGATAGAAATTGCTCAAACTTTACGTTTGTCAATCATTTCTACGGTTTTGTTACATGGGAAAGCAATGTCTGACCGAGTTTATCCCTCGATTAGTATATCACATGTTTTGGCTGCAGCAATTGGCTATTTACCGTTGAAATGTACATGAATACATGATGTAAACAAGAAAAAATCACATAGGGTCGACCCACGACGACAATGATCCTGTGAAAACCCTGCCGACTTTGAAGCCCACAGTATTAGAACAGGCAGATAAATGGTCTTAGGGGAGCATGACATTCCCGGTTTTTCGATTTTAAGCACAAGAAGAAAATAAATGAACAAAAAAGTTGAACACTCACCTGTTTTTGTCAAAAAATCGCGACCCCAGAGACAGAGCCACACATGGCCGGAAGCGCCCCAGAGGATTTAAGCGGCAGAGCCAATGGCTCTGTCTCTGTAGTTTCCGTACCGTGTGTTAGGTTTGCTAAGAATGATTCGGTGTGAAGTACACCATGACATCGTGTACACAGAACATTTTTGTAGACTGCACCAGTATCTCTAGAAAACACTGGATAATACGAACCAAGTGGTGTTACGTTGACGTCTTCACACGTTGGATGAAATACAACTTTTGAGGACACTCTTATCGGTGTCATGTCTGTGCAGCCACCTTCTGGTTTCGTCACGATTGTTTTATAAGCCGGGACTAAGCCGTCTATCATTTCTGGCTGGCCTAGACGTGTGTACAAACATTCAGTCGGTTTTGTAGCCGGTTGTGGTTCACTGTTAGATTTATAGTCATCAGGGTAGCAGCAATTGACCATCGCCTTACAATCAGAGTGGCAGGAACAACCTGTAAGATAAAGAGCATAGATGCATTATATCCCGTTGCGTCAAAGGGAGTGTCTCAAAACTGCACATGCACGGAATTCTTTAAACTCTGCATATTAATAAAAGAGCATACACAAGCTATGCAAATGCAATAAGTTGAATTGAAATTTGAAAAAAACAAGGTTCCAAAAAGGAACCTCGGTTTATTCCTACTATTTCACAAAACGTGTTCCCATTTTATTTGTCTCAATACCTTAGTTATGTGTAGGCTATTTTCAAGATGTGTCAGATGGAATTGCTCCGAGGCCCCTAGAGCATTACATCATACCAGAAAAGCATTTTTGGGAAACTATTTTGTATGTTTTATTGTTGACAAACATGTATCAGTTAAAAATGCATTTTTATGTAAAATGTGCGGAAAGAGCAGAAATAAATTTCATATTTAGGCATGAAGGAGTCTTTGACGAAATACCATATTATCACAAAAACACAAGGGTTTCATCTTAATTTAAGAAAAGAAAAAATACGGAAATCTAAAACTGGTAGCAATGTCAGTAAATCATTAATAAATGTTATATCTTTGTCCAAAACAAATATTAATTAAAATACAGTGCTCAAAACGCCTATTGAAGAAAGATAGATTGACTACTTTTATTGATAAAATTACATACCGGTATATGGAAGTGAAAACAGGCAAACATGTACATGTTACCATTTCCCTTACTATTTGGAGACATTGCGTATATACCGTCATAATTGACACAATGAAATGCAAAACAGTTATTGACATATGTCAAGAAATAGGCACATAGGATCTGAATTGTAGAGCAGACAATGTTGCTTTTTCAAGATTTTACTACTGCAATGTGTTTACTCTTAGAGCCTGTTGTAGACTTTCGTAATATGGAAAGCCGCCCATGATTTATAACACATTTATGGCATTACCTACTTTTCAATTACATAGTTGAAAATGCACCCGTTTATTTAAAAAAACGTTTTTCTATTGGGCGCATTATTATATTGAAGAGAATGGAGACAACCATCCTTAACGGTACACTTTGAACGATGTGGTTCGTGCTGTCGCCCACGATCAGAGAAAATAAAAATAAAATACACCATTATCTGTGAAAGAAATATCAGAAGGCAATGACAAGCCATTATCAATGCTGCTTGGAGAAAATACGCCATTGACCTCTGTTTTTGGCTTTTCAATTGTAGGGTTGTTTATCTGATACCATTGTTTTGATTTTTAATGTGATAAGACGTTTGTTAAATTTTGCGTAAATTATGATTAAGGAATATGCCAGCTGATGATGCTAAAATACTTGTGTTTTAACATACTGTTAGTTGTAGTCTGTACTTCCTAAAATATAAGATGGCAAATCAGAACGTTTGGGTAGTGAAGTGAAGTCCCACATGGTAATACAGTTGTTGGTGTCGCGAGGAATCAGAAGTCAGCGATACTACAAAAATAGTGATGTTAAATATAGGGTTAATTCACGTTTTTAAGGTCTAACATTCTCAGAGACACAAAAAAATGCGTTATTCGTTTAAAAGGCCTCTTAAAATGTTAACGACCAAAAAACGTGAATTGACGATGTTATTGCATAATATATGAATAATTTGCAAAGAAAATTGATAAAATAAGTTTGTTTAGAATAACTAAAAAACTTTGTGATATTTTAACCACATTTACGTACACTGACAGATACCCCATTTTCCCGGCATTCGACTTGACAAATATTGCGTGTGTACAATAACCATTACACGGGCCATTAGCTTTTCATCGTTTAGCTATGTAATCAAGTTTTATTGCATTTTTATTGACATAATCTTCATTTTATTGGCGAAATTATAAAAATTCGACTAAGTTTTTTAAGGAAACATACTCTGGATATCCTAATGTTCATTTCAGTGCGAGAAATAAAAGAAAAAGATCGGAACTTCCAAGGTAGATCTCTGTTTTGTTTCGGGCATTTGGTCCATTTCAATAAAAAAACAAAGTTGAAAAGGTAAAATTGCAGTTACTAAAAGAAGAACAAGAAACACATGACAGGCTTACCACCACATTTGACCTAGACCACTGTCTTACAATAAGATAAACAACCACTAAATTCTATTCTCTATCCTTCCCAGTCAACAAAATCCAGTTTTAGTTTAAAATCTGTCAGCTGCCCTTCTGTTTACTTTTTGATTCCAAGAAACCTACGTCACTATAAATTTTTACGTCATCAAATATGATTACGGTGGGAGATAACTAGTTAACTATTTATTAGTGTGTAAAGGGCTCTTCTATGGAAAATGGAAATGAAAAAAATCGAACGTCTTTATTTTCAATTTTCTGACCACTAACAACAAATCCTTGATCGAGGATATTTGAGTGCAAAACCAGTCCGATATCGCACGAGAATGTTCCGATTAACGACCGGTTTTTCACAATACCGGCCCGGTTTCTTCTCGTTATTCAATACTGATAACGACCCAAAACACAAATTTTATGCAATAATATCATACAATAATTCAAAAGTATACAAAATTACTATGCCGATTAAGCTAACTCACCCAGTTTGTTTACTTAATGTACCACCGTTGTAATAAGAATTATGCTTCTAAAACGTATTAAATATCTTACATGTTTGGTAGCAAATGCTATAACTGCAACCAAACCTATAACCGTTTAATAAATAATATGGTTCTGTCCTTTTCCCTTTTTTTATTTACAATGTTTTATCCTAGCTTTTCCTAGAGGTGCTCAGTTTGGTAAAGGATTAAAAAGCAGTAATAAAACAAGATGTGTTTGTGAAACACTAATGCCCCCGAAATGGCTTTTTAGGTAGAAAAAGCCTATGTTAAGATTACGTGTTAAGGGGTGATAAGGGGCAACAGATGACCTCGACCAAGGTCGTATTGCATCGAATAGATATATATTATTGAAAGAAGGTTGCATACCGAATTTGGGCTTTGTATATCAAATACTTTCAGAGAAAATTGCCGATGTTAAGTTTTCGGACGGACAGACAGAAAGATAGACGGATACGAATAAAATAATATACCCCCGATATCTCGATATGGGTGATAATAAGCGATAAACAATAGTATGCATGTTATCTTTGCAGCAAGAAACAAGCCTTTTGCGAACTAATTTATTCGGTTTCACTTCTGCACTGGTTGCGTTAATGTCACATATATCTACCATAGGACAAATATCGTGGATCAACTCAGCGATGGTCTCCCTTACGTCGAACTGTTTTGAATCGGCGACATCTGCACGTGAACAGGTGATGGTGCCCAGCTGCATTACCATGTACAGAAATAGCTTACACATAATTGTTATTCCCTGAAAAATTGCCAAGCGTTGCTCTCGAGATGGAAACATGAACTGAACAAATGTGACATGAACAAATACTTCGTTGGAAATGGGTGTGACAAGCAATTTCCTCCCTTTTGTCAAAAGGATCGTAAAATTTCACGATTTCTTCACATTGAAAATGTCATGTGCAACTTTAAAATTGGACACCAACTTTTTAGTGTCTGGTAATGGATTATGTGATACTTATTAGCAAAACATCTATTACTGTTGGAACTATAGAACTATATTTTTTCAATTAATCTTTTATACATGAAAATTCCTAAGAAAATAGTTCCAACAAGAGTGAAGATTTTCAATCAAGTGAAAATATCAATTATTTGACTAAGAAATCCCGGCGGTTTACGGTACGAATGTAGGAGAGAAGCAAGTCTAGAGTTTGTAAAATAATGAAAATCCTACAATATATAGGGTGGTCACACTTTTTTCCAAAAGTATCCCAGTCCCTACAAAATATATACCAGCTTATAGAGAATATTGAGAGAAACATAAAACTGGTTGAATTGTGAAAATCGGACATTGCGTTATGGAATAATGCTTAGTCAGATTTTTACAAAGGGGAGATAATTCTGCCGAATTGAGTTATTTTTATTTTTCAGAGAACTTCAACATATCATATATCATTTTCAAGGTCTGAATGAGAGGAACTCAAAAATGCTTTTGTTTTTAAAATCGGACTTTTAATAAAATAGTTACGCCCCTTTGAAGTTTTACAAAGGATGAAATTATTCTACCAAACAATTTAGTTCTTCAATTTCTACCCAACAACAATGGGTATTATTACTATTGAATAATACCGGTTGTTTGGCGGCAATTTGATCATTTTCTTTCAACATAGTTGCCAGTCTAAATTGACTAAGACGCCAGTCTAAGAATAGAAGTGATTTTCACAAATAATCGAATCTACCTGTTTCACCGTCTGACGCAATAAAAATAAGAAGGTAATCGTCGAATACTTTTGAAATTTTGCAAATAATTTAATAAATAACGGCATTTTGGTAGTGATATGTATATTTTCAACTAATATGAATACTGTGCATTTAGTCTGCTTTGTCTGTTTGTTGCAGTCGGCGGAATATCGGAGATAAAAGTGTTTCATTTGTGCGGGTCAGGCCCGCAGGGCTTTCGCGCCATTTTATTGTTTCTAAATAAAGGCGTGCCCACTCAATGATTATCATTATGGGTCTCTACAACGGTTTCATTTATCTATTTCATATCCATCAATCATGCCAAAACGGCCCTCACGAAAAAGGCAGCCACCAAAACGGCTAGCAGAAGACGTCAACCAAGTTGAACCTGCAGAAGTGCCAGTACCAAAGAGAGCAAGGGAAACAGAGCCAAATGTTGTGGTTACTGTACCTACATTACAGTCTGGCGATGCCCAAGAACCGGGACCCAGTTCCAGTTCCGATCAGGACCCGATACTTGGTAATGTGTTTCAAGGGCCTCAAACTTCGATAAACATGGTACCGAGCGCACATAGGGAGGTGGGGGTGCACGTTGGCCAGGCCTTACGAGACAAAATAGGTCTTGGCCAATATGTTGACCTGGCCTCCCTATTGCCCAATGAAAATATGGGGGCTAATCCTACTAGTTTGTTTGTCAATGCTAATGGGCAGGTGGTAATGGGGCAGCAACCCAATGTTAAAAGAATAAACACAATTGATGAATGGACGGACGCCTTTCTCATCTATGCAAGTATTTACTTACGCTCCCATCCAGAACAGACCCAGGGTCTGCTCAAATACATGGCAGACATTCGTCGAGCTGCTAAACGTCATCTGGGTCTTGGATGGCGCGATTACGATAATCAGTTTAGGCTTAGATTCGCGTCTGCTCCAAATGTAACATCTTTCATGGACATCGATTGGGAGCTGTGGTTTTTATGCATGGGTCCAACCTTATTATCCCACAACATGTTGGAGAGAAAATGCTACGATTTCAATTACAGACTATGCACTAAATTTCATTGTCCTTACAAGCATTCTTGTTTAAATTGTAGTGGGGCACATCCATCCAGGATCTGCAAACCAGCCAGTCAAGGATTCGAATCCCCAATTCACAGAGCACCAAGGCCACGTTTACCATTTAGGCCCAGAGGACAGGCGCCTCGACCTAGATTCTTCTAACAAGCTAAATTTAGATAAGCCAGGCTTCTCCCCTATCAAAGTTGAGGTTTTGGCAAAATTTCTTCAGGATTATAATCACAAAGATGCTCATACTTTACTAATGGGTTTTAAATATGGGTTTAGAATTCAATATCAAGGTAGGAGACAAGGAAAAGTGTCGAAAAATTTGAAATCTGCAGAAACACATATACAAGCCTTAAGAAGTAAGTTACATAAAGAAATAGAATTGGGTAGGATTGCAGGGCCGTTTCAGGTTTGTCCGATAAAGGATCTTATTGTTTCGCCGATAGGTTTGGTTCCAAAATCAGATGGGGGTTGGCGTATGATAACGCATTTATCCTACCCAGCCGGGTCAAGTATAAATGATGGCATCGATCAAAGCTTTTGTACAGTCCAATATACATCTTTTGATAAAGTGACTAAAACCATCTGGGAGCTCGGTCCTTCCTCATTATTAGCTAAACGGGATTTAAAGTCAGCCTATCGCCTGTTGCCAATTTCTCCGAATGATTTCCAACTTCTCGGTTTAAAGGTTGGCGAGGAATTTTATGTCGATAAGAATCTGCCTATGGGTTTGAGCCAAAGTGCAAATTTGTTTGAAAAGTTTTCTTCCTTTTTGCATTGGGTGGTGGCTAAGAAGGCTAAAGCCACAACTCTGGATCATCTGTTGGACGATTTCATATTTATGGGCCAGAGAGAATCGTCAGTCTGTCAATTACTAGTGGATACCTTCGAAGAAGTTTGCAATCAGTTGGGGGTCCCTATAGCACAAGAGAAATCAGTCAATCCGACAACTACAATGATTTTTTTGGGTTTAGAAATAGATACTATCCGAATGATAGTTAGGATTCCGGAACACAGGCGGATAGAACTTCAGGACTTAATACGGCTAACACTAACCAAGAAAAAGATTACATTGAAGCAGTTGCAGTCTTTAGTTGGTAAATTAAGTTTTTTTGGGAAGGCTGTTAGAGCGGGCAGAGCTTTTTTACGTCGTTTTTATGATGCAATGATGCCAGTTCAAAAGAGTTTTCATCACTTGAGAATCACGAAAGAGATGAGATTTGATCTGCAAATGTGGTTAGAATTTTTGGATGAGTTTAACGGAGTGGTTTATATTCCAGAAGATAGATGGTTCTCAGGCGATGATCTGCAGCTCTTTTCTGATAGTGCAGGTTCTAAAGAATTAGGCGCAGGTTGTTTTTTCCAGGACAATTGGTGCTTTTTTCAATGGCCAGCCTTTTGGTCTTCCAATGTACATAAAGATTTAACATTCTTAGAAATGGTCCCGGTTTTGTTGGCCATGTTTCTTTGGGGGGAGAGCCTGGCAAACAAAAAACTGACTTTTCATATTGATAATGAAGGCCTTGTTTCAGCCTTAAATAAACAAACATCAAAGTCAAAAAGGCTAATGCACCTGATAAGACCTTTCGTACTCTTGACAATGCAGTACAACATTGTCTTCCGAGCTGTGCATCTGCCTTCGAAAATGAATGCAATTGCAGATTCTATTTCTCGTTGTCAGTGGAATCGGTTCCGACAGCTGGCTCCATCAGCCAAGGACAAGCCAGAGGTCATCCCAGCCAAATTTCTTTGCTTAATCTCCACTCTGAATCCAGACGATTGTTAGAAGCCTCTATTTCAAGGAACACAAAACGGGCATATACCACAGGCCTAAGTCAATTCAACAAATTCAGAGTTGATTTCAATTTACCTCAGCTATGGCCACCCTTAGTGGAACATATTACACATTACATATCATACATGTCTCTCAGTCGTTTAAGTAGTAAGACTTGTAAACTCTACATAGCAGCTATTAGTTTTAAATGCAAGATTTCCGACATTTCCGATCCAACTAAACATTTTTTAGTTAGTAAATTGATGGAGGGATATAGTCGAACAGGGAAGGCAAAAAGGGTTAGGCTCCCTATTACCTTGACTTTACTAAAAGCTATGCTGACTAAGACTTCAGCGGCATGCGCTAATGCTTACGAATCAACACTTTTCTCAGCAGCCTTCACTCTAGCATTTTTCGGGTTTTTAAGAGTAGGCGAATTTGCAGCCGAAAGCAAAAAGGATTGTTATACAGAAAAACTTATTTCTGTTAATGATGTTTCCTTTTCCCCAAATAAAGAGAAGATGTGGTTGAGGATAAGGTATTCAAAAACTGATCAAAAAGGGATTGGTGCCATGTTACACATATTTAGAACGGGGGGCAAAATTTGCCCAGTGCAAAATATGGCAAA
The DNA here is from genome assembly GCA_963680895.1 of Fragum sueziense. Taxonomy (NCBI): domain Eukaryota; kingdom Metazoa; phylum Mollusca; class Bivalvia; order Cardiida; family Cardiidae; genus Fragum; species Fragum sueziense. Next base: position 20,872,496 of record OY804592.1, read on the forward strand.
TTTTTTAGCTCATAGGCCAAGAAAACAAGGTCCGCTCTTTGTACATTTTGATGGCAATCCATTAACTCGCTACCAATTTTCAGCAATGATGCAAAAAATTTTGAAATTAGTAGATTGCAACCTCTCTGGTTACAAAGCCCACAGTTTTCGTTTGGGGGCTGCTTCAAGAGCAGCTCAACTTGGCTGGCCCATAGACAAAATAAAGCAATGCGGTAGGTGGTCATCTGATGCCTACAAATCATATATTATGTAAATGAAAGAATTTGAAATACGAAGTTCTCAATTGAATAGACCAATATGATGGAGAGGGATTGTTAATAGATGTCCCTAAAGTTCATTTCAGGTCAACCTACAGTATGGCTGGTAGGGTCGTCCTTTATTCGTAGAGCCTTTATTCAACTAAGAAGTCAAGGGCCATGTCATTTGGGGTTACCTGCACAAGTTTGGTGGCAGGGTTACGGTGGTTTGACTCTGCCCAGAACATCCTACAAGATCAGGACCTTAATCACGGTTGCGGATGCCCCAGATTTTCTGCTCCTCCACGTTGGGGGTAATGACTTGGGACATACTCCAATCAAACGGTTAACAAGCATTTTACAACAACTTTTAACGTATATAAAGTCAAAGTTGCCATCTGTAAAAATAATTTGGTCAGAAATTCTTCCCCGTCAATGGCAAGACGATCCGGGATTGGAAAATGCTAGAAAACGACTGAATACATATGCAATAAAACTGATTAAACAGTATGGAGGGTTTTATATTAAACACCCAAATCTTCGTCCTTTCAATTTTAGACTGTATAGCACTGACGGGGTTCATTTATCTGAAGAGGGTAATCAGATGTTTTTGAACAATCTCAAGATAGGTCTAAGTCAAATTTGCAAAGGAAAGCAACCCTGGTTTTAAGTCATTACGGCGAGGGCGTGAACCATTTTGGCTGGCTGCCGCAAAATCAGTAATTTTGGCGGAGAAACCCTCTCTTCGACCACAGTGTGGTCGTATTTTGGGTTTCTTGTGGCCTGCAGCAGCCAAATTCTTAGTATTGATAATGATTTATTTTAGTAATATCAACACATATTCTCAATGTTAGGGGGGTCACTATGTTTTTCTGGACCCCGGAATTTTGTATCTACAGGCGCCCTACGGCCATTTGCTCGGTGCCAACCAAGATAGGGATTAAAGTGAATAGGATTTTGCTTAGCTCCATTTGAGCATATTTGATTGGCTCCATTTGAGCACATTTGTGTAGCTCAATTTGAGCACATGTATTTTGTTAAGCTCAATTTCAGCACATTGGATAATTTCCATTGGCACATTTGTCTATCTCAATTTGAGCACATGTATTTGTTTAGCTCAATTTGAGCACATTCGATAATTTCCATTCGAACATAATTATTTCTTAAGGGTTCACGCCCAAATATCGCCAAACATAATGTAGGATAAAGATTCGAGTTAATAATATTTGTTTTATTATAATCATGTGTAGTGTTAGTTCATCCTTTAGGGAAGCTTTATGTAAGATAAAGATTTGGAGTTAATTATATTTGTATTATTATAATCATGTGTCGTGTTAGCTCAACCCTAAGTGATAGGGACCAAGTGCAGATATGCTATGGTTTGCGGCCTGATCAACCCAGTTAAGTGAAGCGCCCTTGAGTTTACAATAGTCTGCGCTTGGTCTCAATCCTTATATGGCCTGCCCAACAATGGGTATTATTACTATTGAATAATACCGGTTGTTTGGCGGCAATTTGATCATTTTCTTTCAACATAGTTGCCAGTCTAAATTGACTAAGACGCCAGTCTAAGAATAGAAGTGATTTTCACAAATAATCGAATCTACCTGTTTCACCGTCTGACGCAATAAAAATAAGAAGGTAATCGTCGAACACTTTTGAAATTTTGCAAATAATTTAATAAACCCACCCATTCCCTCCCCTTATACTATGTCTTTTGCCGTGTCAAGTATCCGCTCTGCTGTTGCTTTTTGCTGTATATATTTTCAGATATCATTCTTCGTCAGTACCACTTCACAGGATGAACGGTTAAAGTACCAAGCAACACCTTACACAACCATCGAACAATAGCAACATGGCGTGAACCCTAAATTCGAGACTCTGACTTTCTTCAATCTATGAAGTGTGGCTTTAAGGACTCGCAGAACCATCATCGCAGGATCGCTGTGTTATCAAGTCAAACAGCCATGGCTACTAGGACCAGTTGATCCACGGACTTCGATGTGCTTTAATCATTTAGTTTAACAAATGGAATCGGAATCTCATGTTGGTCGTAGGGTGCCCGTACATACTGAAAGTTCAGACAGCTATCAAGCAGCTAGAATTCTTAATATCGATAACAATTTGTTTATTAATTTCACCACATGGCTACTTTAGTAGGGGGTCACTATGTTTTCTGGACCTGCCTGCAGCAGCCAAATTCTTAGTATTGATAATGATTTATTTTAGTAATTTCAACACATATTCTCAATGTTAGGGGGGTCACTATGTTTTTCTGGACCCCGGAATTTTGTATCTACAGGCGCCCTACGGCCATTTGCTCGGTGCCAACCAAGATAGGGATTAAAGTGAATAGGATTTTGCTTAGCTCCATTTGAGCATATTTGATTGGCTCCATTTGAGCACATTTGTGTAGCTCAATTTGAGCACATGTATTTTGTTAAGCTCAATTTCAGCACATTGGATAATTTCCATTGGCACATTTGTCTATCTCAATTTGAGCACATGTATTTGTTTAGCTCAATTTGAGCACATTCGATAATTTCCATTCGAACATAATTATTTCTTAAGGGTTCACGCCCAAATATCGCCAAACATAATGTAGGATAAAGATTCGAGTTAATAATATTTGTTTTATTATAATCATGTGTAGTGTTAGTTCATCCTTTAGGGAAGCTTTATGTAAGATAAAGATTTGGAGTTAATTATATTTGTATTATTATAATCATGTGTCGTGTTAGCTCAACCCTAAGTGATAGGGACCAAGTGCAGATATGCTATGGTTTGCGGCCTGATCAACCCAGTTAAGTGAAGCGCCCTTGAGTTTACAATAGTCTGCGCTTGGTCTCAATCCTTATATGGCTTGCCCAACAATTGTTACATTATTTCAACCCTTTCCCGAACAAGACATGATTTTCACGATCATATATGAAAAGGTCTTGGAAAACATTGAGACAAAAGAAGAACATGCCGATAACCAACATTTTCTCCCTTTGCGTAAATATTTTCTGCGCTTCGTTGTGCGCATATCATTTCCGTGTCATTGCCTCCGATAAAAACAAGATTTTACGACACACAAAATAGGAATTTCAAACAAAAAATTAATTTAAACTTTCAAGTAATCGATTATTAACATTATATCACGCTTCGTGAAGAAACAGCCTATCAAAACATTGACCCAAAAGAGCACCACACATTTGAGCATGTCCATTTTGCAATCTGTAAATTCAATCTAATTTTTGGCTGCCTCACCCTTTCCCGAACAAGACCTGGTTAGACCTGGTTTTCACGTCCTGAACGGATTTTATTGAAGGTGAAAAATTTGAGGCGAAAGAATCTTATTTTCTTTTACACTCGTTCTGTCGACTGTCACAGCTTTCGAGTTGGATGACCATAAAGTTTTACTGTTTGGGAAAGGGTTAAATGGATGTTTAAGAAGCCCGTGAGAAACGCCAATTTTGTAAATCCTTTTGGACTGAGCACGAAGTGCTCAAGATGAGCTATTGTGGTCACTCACCGTCCGTCCGTTCGCCCATAATTCCTTGAAACACCTTCTTCTCCTTAACAATTGGGCCGATTTTGACAAAACTTTACAGGAATGTTCCTTGGATTACCATATTCAACAATTGTTCGCGATTTTTTGATTCGTCAAAAAATAAGGGCGTGGCAGGACGAGGCTTATCGGACTTTAAGAAATTATGATATCATTCTTTACAAATCAACCATTCGGCCAATTTCAACCAAACTTTGCAAGAATGTTCTTTGAGTCACTGTCTTCAACATTTATGAATAAATTTAGAATCAATGGAGTTTAAACAGAAATTACCGATAAATCACGGGGAATTGAATAACACTTCCTATTGTTAAAGCCTTTGCGCTTGAATGCGCTAAACTGAAAGCACAATATGTTTTATTATTTGAATAGATATGGTGTTGAAGAAGACATATAGGCTTTTCTAGGCTTTTCTGCCGCATAGTTCTTGCCATTTGAAGCCGAGTAAAATGACCTATTTTGAATACCTAATCATCGACTCATAATTCATCGGTTCATCGTATTAACAGACACGGATGAATAGATCTATTTTCCCTCTTTAATTTGATATACGATTTATGAAAATCCGTTAAGAAATGGCAGTGCCAAAGCAATTTAATCACACATACCCACGCGTCGTTTTAAGGTAACGACCGAGTTCAAACAAAGAAACGCAGAGTTGACCCATTTTTTCAAAAAGAGATTTAACACGAAAAGAAAGTGTATCAGGTAAAAGTATTTTATCATAATAAAATATGACTATTTAGCTTTAAGTTTTTACACACTTTTTGGCAATTTAATGTGTTATCTAGGCTGAAAATGCCGTTTGTAAATTATTCGTTTTTACATAGAATCAGATAGAGACAGTATTTTTAACACTAGACTGTAACCACTCTACAATATATACTGTTTCTCTCGTTGTTCATGAACCCATGTTTCTAATTGGCAAAGTCAAGGTGAAATGGTAATTAGATGAAATGAATATAAATCATTCTATCACTGGAGTTCATGCAAACTTTAAAATCTTTTGGATTTTTTTCTAACAGCAATATAATCTAACTATGTCAATCGCTCATTAATATATTTTGAACTTCATACCGTTTTAAGGTAAAACTACAGATGATAAATTACAGTACTATGGCTATGTGTCTTCAATTTCTTTCATCTATGAAAATATAATGTAATGAAATAATAAAAAACACGAATAATCAAATTAAGAAAAAAATACCTGTACTTAAGATTAAAGTTTCTCAAATAATTCTGTTTCAAAGAGAAAACACGCAAACGAAGATGCCTTATCAAATATTTCATTCTATTCATACTGGTTAAATTGTGATTGGAAAAACAAGCTCGACTGTACATTAAACATTCGTGACCCGTCAGGCTAAAAGAGACCTTGTGGGAAGTGTAAAAAGCATCTGTCCTAATCTTTCAAACGTATACACCTTTCTCCTAACTCTTTTATTTTCAATTTCCAAACACGACATTTGGTTTACCTCTGCTAGGTCTGTTCCGTTTTCTCCAAATTTTATTTTATCAGGTCCCTTTGTGCATGACGGGTCATAATTTCTATTAGCACTTGACTTTTTGAGAATTACCTTTTCATAAACAAATTTCTATTTGCTGCTTTTCTCCTAAACCGTCCACATGAACAACATACGTGTGTTCCCCAAATATATCCTCGTACTCGAAGACGGTATAATTATTTAAGTTGTAATTTTTGTTAATTCTTTTGTGTGTAATTGCAGGTTTAGGACCTCATTTGTGAACCAATGCCGATATATTATGTAAGAAGCAATTTGATAATTATGGGGAAATTATCTCCTTTTGTTGATTTTCTTTATACATTCACAGTTTAAGATAAATAATGTGCCCGTTTGACTAGGTGTTTTTACTTTCTATGCTCTACGAATTGATACATTATAAAATACATTTAAAAACTATCAATGATAGACTATTGGTTTAAACACTACTGGAAACTGCAAAGTAAAATCTGTAATAAAATGTATGAGCTATGGATATAAGATTCCAATATACTTGTAATTGTCAATTATAGCTAAAATTTTTTCAAATATATTTGTGTTCAACTTTTGGAAAATACGCCATCCAGGTGGTTGCATAGGGTTACATAGTACTCTTGTATTCCTTTTTTGTGTTTATACGTGACCCGCATGGCAAAAAGGACCGTTAACTAGGATGGGTTTAAAAAGTATCGAGCTTTATTAGTCAGTGATGCCTTTGCAGGCTGAATAGGCTTGAAACTGTGTTTTCCCACGTGATTCATGTTTCAGTGTGAAGCACCAGTCAGTGTCATCACCGGGGTCCGCAAAACACAGGAGCATTCATGTGGGGGTGTTAATCGTTCATCTGTAATTACTTATTAACCAGAGGAATTTTCTTTATAATAAAACCATGAAAATATTTTTTTTAATTTAATTTTCATACTATTATAATCAAAATGTCCCCCAAACTTGGCATATCAGCATATCTGCATATATGAATTCATAAAATGATTATCATATAGCATAATGGCTCTAATCATTAATTTATATCACATAATATCTTATATAAACTAAGAATTAGGCAAACAATTATGGTAGCCCCTTCTGGCAATCAAGGACGGATCAATTTGAGCTATATGATACAGAGGTTAAATCAAAGGCCACATTTGTTAAATCATCCATAAGTTTCTTATTCCACGAATTTTCTCTCGCGTTCTTTTGTTTTGAAAATGAAATCAATGACAAATCAGTTTTCTCCACTAATGGAAGAATTGAAACCGTATACGTAGTTAACCCGATGCCATTCATTGAAATTGATTATAGTCCATTCACGATTTTATGGCACACAATTTACAAAGTTTATTCATGTACATGTAAACAAAAAGAAATTGTTCTTAAAGTTTATTATAAGTTTGCATGCGATGGTTCGAATCTTTCAAGTGTGAGACACTTGAAAGAATCGAACCATCACATGCAAAATCATGTTAGTCATGAATTAGAAATAATGCTTTTTACAAATCTCAAATTTGTAAACCATTGCCATAATATTGTGACCAGACTATACTAAGTAAGAGTCTTTGCTTCGTAAATATGCCTCAGATATCAATATGAGGCAAATGAACCGTTTGAATATGATGACCAATTTTGAACAAAAATAACACAGTATCTGTTTACAATATGACGGACCTATAACAGAATTAATTTAGTAAAAAAAACTTATTCAACCATCAAATTTAGTGTTAACAATATAATGTACCTGTTTAAAATGTCGCAGATAGCGAAATATGCATTTTGTTGTATAGAATAGATATTTTGATTATACTAAAGTAATTACATTATAAAAGCTGTTGTTTTCAGCATTTCACTATTTTCCTCATGTCATTCAAATGCTCTTCAGTAAGTGTCGTCACCGTGCTATTGTCATCATTACAACTACGAATGGTGTATCATTAACATTATAGAGACACCGTGATCTAAGGACAGACGAGTCCAACTTAGTCGGTAAAACAGGTTTTCGGTGTACATTTGTTTGAATTTCACCGTTGTTAACCCTCAAGCTACCAGCAAAGGATGGATTGCAACAAGGGCTCAAAATTGCTCAAAGAATAGATCTGATAAGGTATTACTTTTAGAGATAATGACTAACAAAGTGGGTGGGTAAATTGACACGAGAAGCAATTTTTTACTTTGAACTTAGATAACTTTTTTCTCCATCGATCAGATCGAATTGAAATTTTGCAGGTACTTTCAATGTTCTAAGGACAGAAGATTTTTGGAATCATTAATCATGTATATTAGTTTGTTGATTTCCTGTATTCGTCCTTCTGTCAATCTCAGATTTTGCTTATTTTTAAACACCTACAGCTTTATTTTTTGCATGAATTGACATGATATTTTGTTTAACATGATTCTATAGGATGTAACTAAATATGCGCCAACTTTGGGTCAAATCCATTGCATAAAACCAAAATTATTTGACCTTGACCTTCAAAGGTTATTTTGAAATATCAAATTTTAAGATTTTGAACTAAAATTTATCAAAGAAATTGGTATATGAAAAGATTTTGAAATAAATCAAGTTATCTTCATTATATCCTAGTTTTAATTACTTAGTTCAGTGAAACATTCGCTATTGATACTTACTTTTACACACATAATAACAAGGATTTTTGAAGGGGCAAGTGGACAATTTCCTTTTCAAAAGTCATTATTGTTCTGTATGTCAAGGTCAAGGTCTATTGTAAAATTAGCATTGAACAAACTTAGAACAGCAAGAATATTAAACCTCTGACTTTTTTTTACTAATATACTCTTTATAAGCTCATATTTATATCAATATATAGCTGAAAATTATAAAAGGCGACTTTTTAGAATGACATTTGAAGGTCAATGTCAAATAACTTTTGTTTTATGCAATGGATTTAATCCAAAGTTTACACATATTTAGTTACATCATTATAGGATCATGTTCACAAAATATCATGTCAATTCATACAAAAGTAAAAGCTGTAGAGATAGTATCGTAAAGTTAGTACATTAAAAATAAGCAAATCTTAGATTGACAGAATAATGAATACAGAAAATCAACACACTAATATACATGATTAATGATTCCAAAATTCTTCTGTCCATTGTACATTAGAAGTACCTGCAAAATTTCAATTCGACCTGATCAATACAGAAAAAGTTGTTTTTAGTTCAAAGTAAAATTTGGTTCTCATGTCAATTTACCCCACCCACTTTGTTAGCCATTATTTCCAAAAATAAGCTCTCATCAGAGTTTTTACACATACAAATTCAAGTATGTAACCCTATCAATTCACAGAATTTAAAGGAAATCTATTTTTGAACCCTTGTTGCAACCCATCCTTTTACATACACAAACTACCAGGTGGGGTCATTTTCACCGCAGACACATTTTTTGAGTCTTTGTTTTTGTCAGGAAATGACCTTTTTCAACATTATTATTTAGGAAAACATACTAGAAGAAAGAATAAACAACTGTTCTCGTCTGTACGGCAATGTATCATTTCTGATTAAGATTTTAAAAAACAATTTTTTCTTACTCTTCAATGAGTTTATATAGGGGTTATTTCTGACCCCAGCATAATAAATAGACGATGAATCCTACAAAGGTCATTCAATGTTAAAGAAAATTTGACACATTATCGACAAATGGTAGATTAACAAAGTCAAAAAGTAAACGTGTATCGGAGAACAACTCTGAAAATGACAAACATAGATATATGTCTGGGGTCATAAATGACCCCGCCTGGTAGCCTGAGTGGTTAAAATCTTTAATTCAAAAATAGACATGTACGTAATCGATAGTTTTTGAGGCAAAGTGGATAAGGTAATAGTTTTCTATACCAATGCATTATTCCAGCCGATGTTCAATACCAGAAAGTGGCTTTATCCTTTTTCTTTTCATATTTTATATATTTTATTAACCGATCTATTTTCTTTTATCGTTGTGGTGTGTTGTCTGCGATGACCGTCGCAGTACAGTAGCTGTCTACAGAATGTTCTATGTCGAAATAAATAACTGAAGAAATGTTGCATGAACAGTATTTATTCAGAATAGGTGAGATGCGATTGAAATAAAACGAGTCCGCAAGGACGAGTATTTTCAATCGAATCTCATCCCACTGGAGTGAAACAACTCATATTGTATTTCTTCAGTTAGTTAAAGGGATACAAACACTGAGAAATCGACGCGAAAAAAACTGCTTTGCCTCCCTTCCAAACGGTTAGCATTATTAAAGTATATGCCAAATTATGCAGAAAGACAGTATTTAAAGCGAGTAATCATGCATCATACGTCTCAGTAAAGGGCTCAGTAAGGCAGGGTACATTTTAACAAGAGCTGTCCGAAGACAGCGCGCTCGACTTTCTAAGTGCTGGACTTTCTAAGTTGCTAAGTATAAAGGGGGCATAACTCCAAATATAGTGGAGCCAGGGTCATGGGCCCTGATAGTAAGGTAGAGGGTGTGATGGTGAATAGCTATTCCAAGTTTGGGTTGAATCTCTTTGGTAGTATGCAAGTTATTGATGTTTGAAAAAACTTTAACATTTGTTGCAACGCCAACGCCAACGCCGACGCCAACGCCAACGCCAACGCCGACGCCCGGGTGACAGTATAAGCTCTCATTTTCTTCGAAAAGTCGAGCTAAAAATTGGATCATAATTAATGCTAGGTTCCCAGCGCCGATCAAATTGACTGCCGATCGAGGTTGGTCGACATGGGTGATCAGGATTAGTTGAAATGGTCGAGTTGTTCTGCATCGATCGGTAATCCTGCCAATTTGTTTTTGTGAGTAGAAAACACATGGGGAAAATGCTCGAGTGGCGATCGTATAGAAGATCGAGCTGATCGACAATCAATCGTGTAGAGATTGTATGTGATCAAGTCGATATCTTTAACCGGGATTTGATTGGATGAACAGATGGAGCAGAAGTCGAGTTGATCGGGTATGCGTTCTGGAATTACTCGTACAAGTCGAGTTGATCGAGTGCTTCCAACTGCTCTATGGCAGCGGATCAACTCGATCTACTCGATCACTTAAATGCCCTCGATCAGACCCGACCATATAACTTCTCGATCTTTAGTCGATCAAACCAGACCTCTGCACCCGATTTGATCGGGTGAACAGATGAACAGAGGTCGAGTTGATCGGGGTGTGGTCGGAAATTCCTCGAGTACAAGTCAAGGTAATCAAGTGCACGTTCGGTGCAGGTCGGAATACAGATTATCAACCCGATAACACTTGATCTCTAGACCCGACTAAATCTCTATAAGGTCCATATTCTACCCGATTAATACACAATCGCGTCTCGATCATGTTTTGTACTCAATCGCACTAGACTACATTTGCTTGTCAAAAAAACCTCGAGTAGGAAGCCTGGGCGATGCAGATCAATTTCGATCACCCATACCGCTCCCGATCACCTTTGCAGATTGAGCTCAATCTTTATTCGGTCGCTAAATCGAGTTGATCTGATCGGTATTGGGAACACTAGGTCGTTTGTAATAAATGTGTACAAACAGCACAATGTCCCGAGTATATTATATAAACAGAAATATTGAAAATTATCGGAAATGGTGATTCATGTGCTTCCCCGCTCTGAGACATAACGCGTTCGATTGGAATAATGGTATTTAATGCCTTAAAGGGACATTTCATTCCAATTTCAATTTTTTAAAGTATGTCTTGATGACAAGATTGGTTATTCTAATGAGTATAAATACTAGTGTTTTTTTTGAAGTTGTCCCCAATAAGCGAGAAACGCGTATTTAAAGTTGAGACATAATCGATAAATTGCATATAAATCCGAACTGTTGTCCACAACAATTTGTCCAATTTTAACATAGAAATATAAATTTCTCGTAAACGGCGCAATATTTTGGCTCGAAATTTTCAGAATTTTCATAAGGATATATGCTCTTTCAGATAAAAATAAAAGTAAAATTTATGACAAAAAATTCTGAAATGTCACTTTAAATGATGCACTTATCGTTATATTTTATCAGGTTAAGGGTGAGTCAATAGATAAAAGTACATTTTCGTCACATTTGAATTATGTTTAAGTTTAAACAGACAATATCATGAAGTTATTATGAATATGTGATAATCACAGGCACTGCAGAAAGATTTTCATTCAGAGCAACTAAAATAGAATCAGCTCGATCTGGTCGTGAATAGATGGAGATTGTCCGGTCTTGATCGTGTAGGGCTCGAATTAAGGACAGAGTTATCGGATAGAAATCGGAAAGATGGTCGGGCTTCAATCGGGAGTGCTGGGGCGGGGTTCTGGTTTGATTGACTAGAGATCGAGCAGAAGTCGTGTACATACATTTGGTCGGCCTTGATCGGGGAAATTATGTGGTCGTGTTGATCGAGTTGATCAGATCGGCGGTGGGAACCTAGCGTAAGAAAGTAATCGCGCAATTTCTTACCTGAAGCGTGGCTAATTTGGCCGTAGTCGTTATTATTTCGTTTTCTGGTCGGTTTGGATCACTATTAGGATAAAGTAAAAGGATTCCATAAATAATCTATGTACCCGAGGAAAGAGCCAAGTAATACGGGGTACATACAACGAACCTTTTGAAAACTGATACGTAAATAAAAAAAGTAATTGCAAAATATTTCACCAGAATCGAGATCATTTACGTAGTCGTTATCCAACCCATGATGCACAATCTCCACCGTGTTGATCTACCATACATGTATTGTATATGCCCACTGCATCTGGAAACAGTTCCAGCTATCTACAGTGAAATATTTGACTTGAGTTAAATATCATATTTTTCGAAGGAGTTCACTGATAGGAATGTAATAAAAAGAGATTTACTAACTGAAGAAATACATAATATGATATAAAGATATTTCACGAGAATGGTGCGTGGTGCGATTAAAAAACGAGTCCACAAACAAGGACGAGTTTTTAACAGGATCTCACACCATTTTAGTGAAATAATATTCACATGTATAGCCAATAATGGAAAGAGCGGGGTAGATTGCTTTGTCGACATGTTTTCCTTGTAGATCTATTTGAGCAGGATGAATCCGATCACTTTTTATTTTAGTCGCCTTACATTTTCGAATAAATGGAATCATTAATATGCTGAAGTCAAAAAGAAAAGCTCCAATGAAATTTGTCGTTATTAAGTAAACATTTTGACCGTCAATTACGGCAACTATAATAGATTCACAATTAAACGAGAATAGATACGGTTGTCTTGCTTTAATTTTACGTAGGTAAAGTTAGTAGTTCTACCTAAAAATAAACCAAAACAACCGTACACTGTTCTCGTTTAACTTTGAACGTATTATAAAAAATTATGCATTACTATTCACCACAAAGTTAATTTCCGGTGACTAGTCACGTTTTCTACGTGCGCGTCGTGAATGAATATCACGTAATGAAATTGGTCACATTTTACACAGTAACAAGTGTTGGTGGATAGACAATCGCGATTTTAAAGATTTTCTGATGAAACATCCGGATTGAAGGAAAATAAGGCTAAATTCTAAAAAAGGGGGTTCATAATATGGACATTTTTGAATGCGAGGTATATATACACAAACAAGTCGCAAGATAGTTAAACTAAATGTGTTTCTCGATTCGGTGTCTTGATCGACGTGTTAGAGATCCGCAAACGTTCATCGATCGGCCACGCTCACCTAGACCTCGTGTAGCACCTGTCAAACAGGAAAATTCCTCACGTTAATGCCATGTACGTTTCCGGTTTGTGCCATAGGGATCGACATGTGAAGTAGTGGGTAACTTTGTAGGCCAAATAAGAGTTTTATGGTAACTGTTGTTGTTGCAAGTAATTTTTGAAAGAAACACACTATTCAGAAAATAGAGCTAGTAAATTAGCCATTTTCGAATAAGGGAAGCCCAAAAACAAGCAGCCGGATGTTTTGACGCATTGCATTGCAGGTTTAGGCATCATGATTGACAAATGAGACTTACAGAAACATTTGCCAATCGGCCAAATTCGCCAAGACCTCGTGTAACGCTTGTAAAACAAGATGATTCCTCACGTTAACGTCCTGAACGTTTCAGGTTTGTGACGTTGAAATCGACGTCGCGTTTAGTAATCACTAACTGTGGTCGCCAAATAAGACGTTTTACGGTACCTGTTGTTGTCGCAAGTAAAGTTTGAACCAGGCGATACTGATTTTTATATGGAAATTCTGATACCGCTCTGTTTAAATGAGTCATTTTTTCCAAACTATAGCAGTTTGATAATTTCGTTACCATCAATTTTCAACAACAGATATTCAAATTTACAGATGGAAATAGGTTTTTGTAATTTCAAATCAGATTTACTGAAAAATCGGACATTTATCAGGACTGATGCGTTTCTTCTTGACGTCAGTATACAAATAACAATTTACAGTTGAACGAGTTGTTTCCCTTAGATGGAAAAATAAGTTCGAACCGTATTTTCTGACGGAGTTTTAAGACAATATTGTTATATACATAGAGGTGATATAATTGACATTGACTCCGCGATCCACAAATTGTCCGCGATTAAACATACAATCAATCTGTTAATCTGATTGTGACCCGCCATAGTCGGAAAACATTTGTTGAGAAGCAAAAACTTTGAAATTTTAAGAAAACTTGGTGATACTAACGAACGATCCGATTTTGAAAACTCTTAGTTCGCGCGTAGTACATTCATCAATATTTTTGGGCCAGCAACAACTTTCGATGGGGTATGATTAAATATTAAATGTACTAACGAAAAATATAAAGAGATTTAGATCTAAAGAATATAGAAGATTTTGTGGTAAAAAATGGAATCGCATTGGAATTTATAAAACGTGCAATAGGGAAAATCCCAAATAGCTCAAAATCGACAAACAGCTGCAAGACAGTCATAGACAAAAATGGTTAACACGGTTAATTTGTGTGACTTTCGACCACAGAAAAAAAACAGAACGAACAGAAGGATCGGTAAACTGTGTTGGAATTCAACCGGCAAAACATTTTTCCAACGGATAAGCTCAAAATATGGTCTTGTGTGGAAAACCGATACAATAAACATATTTTCACACATATAATGTATTTAAAGGAAACCAAAAATCATCAGCTTATTTCTAAAATATTTCGGAACCACTATGCAGAATACATAAGCTCTTTGATATTCTTCTCTGACCATTTACCGCACACAATTGTCAACCATTTTCATTTTTCTTAGTCCAAGTTGAAGCTATTCATACTTTTACCTCTATGTAGATTGTCAATACTATACGGATAATTCACGTTTTTGAAGTCGTTAGCATTCGCAGAGGCCCAATAAATACGTTAACTCCCGATTGTTAAGCAGGAGGGCCGTTTAATTAAGTATTGCGCGGGCCTCTGCGAATGTTTACAACCGATATTATTGCATATTCAGGGCAATAAAGTAAACAATTGTGACAAAAGAGACGCAATACGTCGAAAAATATGAACCGGCACAACAAGAAAATGTACCGAATTTTCTCGGTATTCGGTCAGGATTCAAAGTGCATTGAAACGTCTTCGTCCATTTAACTGAATTTCCATTATTCGTACCAGAGAACACCTTCGTAGCAGATGTCAATTTTTATATTTAGTCTTGCTAGTATGTTTGCAAGTCCTTTTGAGTTTGAAAAAAAAGTAAAAAAAAAAAAAACTGGCACTTCCGAAGCGGTTCGTTTCGGATATTCCTCCGTTTCAATGTTTAAGGAACAAAAATGCTTTTGTATTCAAAACTTGAAAAGGAAACAAAATAGAGTAATAAAAACAAGAACACGAAACACAAAGGCCTACCGCATTTGATCATTAGATCCATCCAATTTGCTCTCCTCTATGCTATCTTATCACTAGACAATGTCTGTTTACAAGTGATTTCCGCAGTTATCCTCTTTTGAAGCTGAACATCTTCATAAGTCCTGTTTTAAGATGTTGAAATATGGATAAAAATCCCAATCACAAGAGAACAGCGACCTAGTAAATATCACAGGCCTAGTACCATTCGCTTGCAATAAGATAATAAACATCCACTGATGTCTATCATTCCCTGTTAACGAAATCCACTTTTAGTTTATAGTCCGTCAACTACCCTTCTGTTTACTTTTTTTGTTAAAAAAACCTACGTCACGATATTACGTCATAGGATATGATTAGACTGGTAGATAACTAATTTAGTATTTTTGCGGATGAAAAGGAGGTCTTCTAAGAAATTGTGTCACAAGACGGCTGAGCGGTTGGCTTGGATACGGGTCAGTAAAGAGTCAGGATGTGCATTTCCAAATTTTATTTACATAAACAAATAAAATAAATACCAATTTATCAAAATGTAAACAAGTTAAACCAAAAATCAATAAAGTTCCTAAAGAATTTCGAGAGTCCACTATCACTGTATGTTTTAGGTTGACGTCTAATGTCCCAAAAATGTCCACGTTACTTCACACGATTTATAAATTAATGCAACTGAAAAATACTAATTTTCTTCCAAAACATCAACAACACAAATTTTCTTAGATTAAACTGTCGCCTGACCGCGCCTATATCACCAAGATAATGTGATTGTCCAGCCGTTTGTTATATATTACTATGTTGTTCCCCGGTCGTCACATCCCAAACGTCCTTTCCCGATGACGCTGACGCCGGTTCGACATACTACCCAAGTTTCCCGGTCTGGACTACACGTCTACTTCCACAAGGTCAGGTTCACAGCCATCACACCACACACGCCTTTACGACATCGGTATATATTGTAGGTTGTTACAAACAAACAAGCAACATCAAGCAACAAGCAACCTATAGAAAGTATAACCAATATTATAGCAACTACCTAATAAGAGCTCTAATGGCTCTACTTAACGTCATGTTTTACAAACATCTCAAGACAATATGATATGTTAGCATCTTTTCCCACAATGTTTTCTCAAACCCAAGCTATTACAAAACATAGACCAAAACAATATGCTAACGTCTTTTCCCACAATGTTTTCTCAAACTCGAGCTATTTACAGCACATTGACCAATACAATGATTTACATCTTTTCTCACAATGTTTTCTCAAAACAACAATTTAAAGTACTGAACTGTGTTAAGATACAATTTTACAGCATTTGACATTATCCAAATATCATTTGAACAATACAACATTAGCAATTACAAAATATGAACTGCTAAGCAGACGATTAATTACAAATTATCACAATGTTTGTTTCTTTGAAAATAGTTACAAAAATAGCTTATTTAACCATGGCTTAAATGATAATCTGACAAAACATTCAACGTAATAGTTCTCCGATATAACCAGTCCTAGCCATCCGACATTCCAAAACAGTGCAGGAAAATGAGAAATTAGCTATACAGCAATTTGTCATTTTCCGGCGTTGTTTGCGATAATTCAACAGACCAAAAAGCTGCTCATTTAAGCCACAAAATTACTAAAACATTTACACAATAAAATCAATGTAAATTAAAAGGTATTTACCCCAAGAAGAATCCAACTTTCACACAAAAATCTCAACTTCACTTCCACCAGCTATAATGCCAAAAATCGTCTACCCAACGAGTCATTTCAACGCAGGGTTTTTATACAAAACCCTACGAAGAAAACTCACTACAAGCACCCAATTCCCATGCACCACGCTCAACTAGTAAAATCTACTCACCCAACTCGCACACTTAACCCAAGCAAACTAATTTACATAATGTACAATTAAAACTACTAGCCACCAGAAAATGTATTAAAGCAGCTAATTTAAACCACACGGCAGATAAAAAGGGGCGTAGTCTCGCCTTAACTATGACATTAACCCAATCCCAGAAAACTTAATGTGAAAATTGCATCGCGGAAAAGAGAAATTATCTGAATCAATCACAACAATTTCTCTACCAAGGATATTTTAGTGCAAAGCCGGGCTGGTATCGCACGTGAATCTATTGATTAAAACATGATTTCCCAGGATATCCGCCATAACTAGTATTCAATGTCGATAACGGGCCAAAAACACACATTTTATGCAATAATACGAGCTTTGTTTGATTTAAGATCTTTTTAAAGTGACATTTCACATTTATTTCATTTTTAAAAGTATGTCTTGATGCAAAAAAGCTTATTATGATGCCTAGGAATGCTATCGGTTTTCTGAAGTTGTTATTTATAAGCGAAAAATACGCCTTTAAAGTTGACACAGAAATGACGAATTCTATATAAATCTGAACTGTTGTCCACAACAATTTGTTTATTTTTATCACAAAAATATATATTTCTCGTAAACAGTTCAATATTTTGACTTGAAATTTTCAGACTTTTCATAACAAAAGATGCTCTTTCAGATAGAATTAAAGTAAAATTTATGTAAAAAGTATTGGGAAATGTCACTTTAACCCGTTACCAAACGACAAAATTTTAGGACAGTCAAAATTGAAAGATGTTGCAGACGACACTTTCAAGTTAAGGAAATGTAAAATCTTTTGGTCTTTTTTGGTAGAAAACAGTGTAGGAAATGAAGAAATTGCTTGTCACAAGCAATATCTTCATTTTCTAAAATGATTTCCTAAGCCTTTATCTGTTAGGGAGTCAAAAAGAGTCAATGTGTGGTAATGGGTTAAGAGCTTCTCTTGATGTGCCCAAAAATAATAATAGTAATAATAATAATAAACGATAAATTTTAGCCAAAATCGTCAATGATCGTGCCGAAAAATTCACATAGAAAATTTCATAAAATTCCCATCACCATAGAAAAATGACGTTTTTGAAATTTTACTCAAAAGAGACATCGCAACAGAAATGTTTGGCCTTAATATGTTATCAATACGAGTGTATGCTAATTAACATGGGTGTTTACGAATAGATAACAAAGTATATGTATATACGGAACAAATGGAAAGAAAAAATGCAGACGACCAAATTGTTCCTGATTATCGGAAATCTACAATTCGCCATACAAATACCACAGAGAAACAAATGAAATAATGCGTACACTCACAATATTTTTTGGGGGGGTTTCTAGTTACTTAAAAATGTGAGATGTCAAAACTGGCTTCATTTTGGAAAGGTTTTGTCGATGACGTAGTGTATTTTCTACCGTTTCTGCTCAATGGGCAGATCTTCTGCATTTTATAGACACGTAATTGAAGGACCATATTCATTTTTAAAAATATATATAAGAACATGATTATTTTCAAATGTTCGTCAAATCTTGTATGAATAAATTCCAAAATTATCAGACTAGTTACATCACAATTTCTAGTGCTTATGTTGCAAATAAAATTGTCGTACAATTCTGTCTTTTTGGAACTTGGCTAATGACGGCACCTACAGTTGTCGCCACATCGTATGGCGCATGTTTATGTTTTGTTTAACGTTCAATTACATTTGAACAAAATATAAACATTGTGCCATACGATGTGGCGCCAACTGTACATAAATGTAATGAGGAAATTAACAAGATTGCTGATGAGAAGAATGTTGATCGCTTGTCTCTTCAATGAAGTTCCTTCATTAGTTCTTTTGTCAGCTAGAATTGTATCATGTAAACAAACCCTGGCACTGGGTCCATCTTTGTCCTCAAAAATATCGAACTCAAGGTCATGTAAGATTCTACTCGTTAGGTTACTTTCTAGATACGATTTATCGGGACTTAGGATGAACTCTCCAAGCCGCAGCTGGATTTGATCGCATAAAAACAGTTTAGTAAATAGAAGGTCCTCCCTTTCTTCACTGCGATTCCTAAATATCATCTGCCATCTAATGACACCACATTCAAAGATGTTTCCTGTTTCTGGGTCAGTAATTAGACTCAGCTGCCAAGATGGTAAATATATCGAGGGAACGCCAGGTTTCCAAACTAATTTATATTCAAAAATCGACTGTGTCAAAGTGTATGTTTTTGCCATCCATTCAAATATCCATGGAATTCGAATTGAATTTTCAATGTCTTCGTATATATTTCGTGTTGTTCTATTATTCCAAGCAAGCTTTATTTCAGCTAAAATGTTTCCATCGCATTCCGTAAAGTTAGTTTTAGATAAGATCATATAGACTCCCCATTGCGCTGGCCATGGATTGTTTTCTGTTAGACTTTGTACTAGACGCTCGTTAAACGCCTTTTGACTTTCATTGTCCAACATGATCTTCTCTGTTGGTGTAAGCTTTATATTGACAATCCCTCTACTTTTAGCTAGGAAGTTTCCGATAAATTCACAGTCACCATCCTCATTTCGTATCTTTCCAGTAGGACAGTAGATTGTCTTGCAGTTTTTCTGGCGCTATAATGGAGAATAAACATGTTTTAAAAGGGAAGAGGAACAAACGTAATTTTTCATTACAACATACCATCGCTGGCTGACATGTGACGTCAATTCCGTAAACAACCGTCAGTGAATTTATTATCTTGCTGAAATAACAGGCATTACTATTAAGCAGCGGTTTTCAGTAAAGTTTGGCGTTGTAAAGGGTTAATCAAATCCCTTAAGCCTTAATGCATATGATTGTACACCGATCTACTATTTTGAGCATCAACGGTGCGTCATTAGCTAGCGATGGTTCCTAAAAGACCAGGCAAGGTCTATCATTGTCACGAAAACTAAATGAGCGGCAAAAGATTTGCACGCGGTAATTGTCAAATGTGATGGGCATATTGTTCAAAAAGCTGTTTCAAATAGCACCACTATCGCCGGTCATTTATACAAGAAATATATTTGGGCGAAAATGATGAGATTTTACGAGAAGAGAAGGTGTGGGGTGGGCTAAAGAGGCATGTGCCTAATCCATGACAATTGAGCTGTCCACATGTGCCCTCTTGTCAAAGACTTCTTGGACATGCAACACAACGTCTTCATCCACTATTATAGCACGGCTTAAGCCCGTATAGTCTTTTTATCTTACCCATGCTGACGAAAAAACCTCGGACCGTCAGTAATGATCTTCATGATCTGTATGCAGTGCCATGTACCAGTATCTGCTTGTTGTGCCAAAAGAGGCCAATTTATATGAGATTTGCATCTCGAATTAATGTTATCTTTTCATGTAATGTTTTTAGTTAAGGGTTGATAAGGGTTAATGGATGACTTTCAGGAAGGTCACGTTGCATGGAACAGATACATACGATTGTTGAAAAGTAACATACTGAATTTGAGCTCTTGAATTTCGGATAGTTAGGAGAAAATACCAGTGTCAAGTTTTCACGTAAAGGTTCATGTTATTGGTTTATAAGGGTTAATAGAAGTTCTCGAAGAAGGTCACATGAACAGGAAGGTATCATTGAAAGAAGGTTACAAACAACACTTTAATATATTTTGAAAAAAAACCGGGAATAGCTAATTGTGAAACATCCTTACCATAGAATTTTGGTCTGTCTCTTTCTGTACCGCGCAGATCTCCTTCTTTGTTTCAAGATCAGGCGACTTATTAATACCATACATTATTTTTGTGTTTAAAAGAAGTGTAAGTGTTTTGTGCGAGGTCGTTCTGTCGCCGTCTTTAGAACACAATAGAAAGACCGAATTCCCTTTATTAGTGCCACAAAGGGAACAGAATGCGTTCTTATATACGACGCCTGTCTCTGTATTTACGGTGGGTGAGTTGAATCCACTTTCGCAAAGACTATGTATGGTGGCGAAGTCTAGATTAGGCGAATAAATGCCAGTTGTTGAAGAGGCAGTTTGACTCGTGCAGGTGTCTACTACATTTATAAAGCAACGGTTATCTTCTAAAACAGACATTTCAGTAAAAGTGAAATCTACGTGGCATTCTGGTGATAGAGATTCCGTTTCTAGAAACTTCAAAAATTCAGTAATGGAGTTCCTTTCTTTTGTTTGAGCTTTAGTATATCGACAAGTGAGATTTGCTGAAAATGATTCGGTGTTAAATATACCGTGGCATCGTGCACAGAGGATATTCTTGTAAATTGCGCCAATATCTCTAGAAAACACAGGAAAATACGGACCAAGCGGTGTTACGTCGATGTCATCGCACGTTGGATGAAGGACAACTTTTGGTGAGATTCTAATCGGTGTCGTGTCGGTGCAACCCCCTTCTGGTTTCGCCACGATAGTCGTGTAAGCAGGGACTAAGCCGTCTATCATTTCTGGCTGACCTATACGTGTGTACAAACATTCAGTCAACTTGTTAGCCGGCTGTAGTTCACTGTTAGATTTGTAGTCATCAGGATAACAGCAATTGTCCTTCTCTTTACAATCAGGGTGACAGGAGCAACCTGGTAGATATAAAGCATAGAATTTTCAGGTGTCTATTGATCGGGCAATGTGAAGAAATTGAGAGCCCGATTTATTTTCATGCATCCAACCAGGGCATAATTTATCTATTCTGCTTTATCCTAGTATAATAATCTTAAAACCATAATTGATAAACTTTTAAGTATTGTCTATTCAGTATTTGAAAATTGTATAATATGATTTCGCCAGAAATGATTTCTTTGGAAATATTTCATGGTGCAAATCTGTATCTGAGTCTTAACCCATTACCAGACGACAAAATTTTGGGGTGCTCCAAATTCAAAGATGTTGAAGATGACAATTAAAACTGAATGAAAATACATTTTTGGTCTTTTTGTGTAAAATATATTGTGGGAAATGAAGAAATTACTTGTCACAAGCAATTTCTTCATTTTCCACAATGTTTTCCCAAGCCTTTTCTAGTGAGGGAGTGAAAAGGCGTCACTGTGCAGTTATGCGTTAAAAAGTAGTTAAGTGTCGCAGTGTATTATTGCATTAAAGTTTTTGAACTCGCACTGGCTGCAATGTAATCAAAATTTAGTTACGCGAGAAAGAGGACTGATTAACATCATGCTATCAATTCTATGTATGACACCCCAAGTGATGTGTTAGAATGTGAATGGTTAATGATCAGTAGATATTAGTTTATGGATTTTTTGACTATTTACATACTAGTTTATCAATTATTATAAAGCGAAAAATAATCGACATTTTTTACCTTCGTTTTAATATTTTGAATTGAATACTCAAACTATGAGGGTATTGACTAAAAAGATGATTTCTTATTGATCGTTAGGCAAAATTCAAAACCATTCATTGCCCCTTTAATCCACAATATTCGAAACGATATTTTTATCAATGTCTATAAAAATGTCCGACTTTCATAGAAATCTATCTGTTGGAAGTGTTGTAGTTATCACAGCCATTTTTGTACCGGAACATTAAAAACAATAAAATATAACACAACGCTACGCTCTGCGAATCATTAATCAATACAAGAATAATGTCCTGGCTCATATCATTGTTCTGTATCAAACTAATAGTAAAATTGTGATCTTTTCCTTGTCATAATTATTACAAACTATTAGTTGATATTACTCGGCGGAAGAATTGTATAACATTAAAGCATTAAATCAGCAGTGTAACGGATACTCGAAACATTTAAAAGGTCATGTCACAACACCACAAAATGTTAGAAAATTTAAATATTGATAGTGTAACTACTGTTAAACATTTTACAAAGGTATAACAAATAACCATATCGGTTATCACGGTTGATAATCACATGACTCAGAATTTTAGAAAATTTTCAATATGTTTGTTAATACTTGAATAATTTGAATTCTGTTTGAAGCAGAGAATGTGGGATAATGCCAGAAATAAGCTGAACGTGGTAGATTTTTAAAGAATTCGCTGATGAAAAAGTTATTGAAGATAAACCAAAATTTTGGTTTATCTTCAATAACTTTTTTATCAGTTGACTTTTCAAAATTACACCACATCCATCTAATGCGTGATGTCTGTCCACCTTCTCTGCTTTAAAGCGAATTCAAATTGGTCCCGTATTAACAAAGTAATTGAAGATTTTCTGAATTTGTTGTATCACGTGATTATCCGCCGTGGTTATCCTAACTCTCCCAGTTTGTTTACCGGGAGCAGCACCGTTAGAATTAGAATTGCGTTGCTAAAGGCGTAATCAATGTCTTAAATGTTTTCATAGCAAATGGAATAATTGCAACAATACTTAATACCATAATTATAATTTTACATATTTTTCTGTTATTTTCTTTTTTTTTTCAAAGTTTTCTTAGTTTATCATAGAAGAACTCGATGTGGTAAATAATTTTGAAAAAAGTACAGTAGGAAATGAACGATATGCAATAGAATGCATGTTGAAAAAGTGATGATACAATTCCTACCTTTGCAGCAAGAAACACGCCTTTGACGAAGCAATTTATTCGGTGTCACCTCTGCACTGGTTGCGTTAACATTGCATATATCCACCGAGGGACATAAATTGTGGATCAACTCGGCGATTGTCCTTCTTACGTCGAACGCCGGTGTATCGGCTACACCTGCACGTGACCAGGTTATGGTGCCCAGCTGTATCACCATATACATGAATATCTTGAACATCATCTAGGTCGCTTTACTCTGAAAGATTACCAAGCGTTGGTCTCGAGATGGGAACACGATGCAGACATTAAGTAACCTTAGATTTGTGATGTGAATGATCTAAAGGACAACTTTTTTATCCGCATTACGACCTACACGAGTATAATAGCTATCATATCATATTTTTCAGACAGTAGATAAATTGATTACATAAACATATTATAATGTTTTTACTCTCCGTTTTGTGGTGCAAACCTAAACAAACTCTCTTGTTTTTTAACTGAAATGAGGCGAATATTCGATGGAATAATGCGTTTTCCTTTTGTATGTATAAAAGGGCATCCCCCATTGGTTAAATGTGTGAATCGCCCACTTTGATCTCATTTGAATGTATTTGGACTTGAAAGCATCAAACAATGACTTTTTTCAAAATAGGAAAACGATGTGGGTGACGTTACAAAAATCTAGCTCATATGGAAAACAAAAAATGGTTTCCACAAAGCCGTTTTTTCTGGAACCTAAATATTCCAGTTCTGTTTTAAGACAAGCAGATACATTAAGGGGACATTTTGAAAATCTCAACTGAAAAGAAGAAATCAGAAGTTATAACTACCCCGAAAAATAAATGCATGGTCCATCAGTGCCACTGCAAAAACAATAGAAAACTAAACCAAAGTTCTAAAAACAACAACGACAGAAAAAGAGTAAAAAAGATAATATTATTTTCAAACTGTACTGCTGATCCAACTGAATAAAATGAATTAAATTTGAGCTAGGATCGGGAAAATCGGGATCGACCTATAAAGTAACTTAAAGAAAAGAGCATGGATGCATATTGGACTCCATTCGACAACAGGCCGATCTTGAAACTCAATTTTGAACAATACTATAAGGGTCGTGTTTCCAGATCCAGGCTCATTTTGATAACTGCCATCTGTAGTCACTAAACCTACCAACCCCTGACCACTTACAAAAAAGACAAGATGACCACTATTTCTCTTTTTGTCTTTTTTTTTTTTTTTTTTTTTGCTTTATCAAAGTCACGTAAACATAATCAATAACATAAGTAACAAGTCAATCGTGTACTTCTAGATTTTATAACATCCATTTTGTCATTTATGGCAGTCTTTGAAGAAGATTTCTTTAAAATTTTGTTGTTTGGGAAAGGGTCAATATTGCCAAAACTTTTATTAACTATTTTTCGTTTATAGAAATAGAAAGTAATTTAATTAAAAAATAGATAAAAAAAAAACGTTTACCTGACCTGGACATTAAGTTTCTCCAAAAATATCTGTTTTCAAGCCCAAGCGCACAAATGAATATACATTAAAAAGTGCTTCTTTCCATTTATATTTATACATTTTAATAGTGACTTGGAAATAAGCTCAACTGTACATTAAACAATTTATACACTTGACCTTTAGATATTAGATATTGCCTATTCCGTAATATCAGTCTTCTTTTTGTTATAATTATTTTGTTTGTAACTGCAGTTTTTATATCTCCATTGTATGTCATTGCTTTTATATGGAAATATATGTTGCAAATTTTGATAAATAAAAGTATTTTTGTTATTTACCCACATTCCCCTGAGGATGTTGTTTTCATATGCATTAAAAATTCACAGATACAGATAAACAATGTACATGCATGTTTATTTTTCACTTCCGATGGGATAACGATCTAAGAATTTAGATATTAAGAAATGAATAATTTAATATTTATCGATTGAATAAAATCCTAGCGTTCAGAGTGGTAGAAAAAATCATAACTCCACTACTTTCCGAAAAGTGATATCCTACGTATAAGGCAAATTTTACCCAATGTAACAAAATGGCGGTCATTTTTTCTAAATACCAAAAGAATGTGTATTCATAAGCGATGTAAAGACTCGGATCAGATGGGAAATATGAAGGATATTTTTGTTTTTACCTCTATCTGAGAGTTAAGGTACGAGTAATTATGAAAAGTTGTGTTTTTAAGATAATTATAAGGAATGAATGTAATTAACTTTTTTCGTGCAGGTATTATAAATTAAAAAAATCTTATCACACCAAATTTACATTAATTCTTTAAATAAACTTTGTATAAGTGGTGGACCACTGGTTAAAGCACTATAAGAAACTGTGAAATGAAATATCTAATACTTTGCATGAGATATTTACCTAATTGATTAAAGATATTAGATCCTGATATAATTGTTATTTTTGTGGATTACTATGGAAAAAGACGCCATATCCTTTATCCAGGTGTTTACATAGGGCCACACAGTTCTCTTGCGTTGCTGTTTTTGTACACGAGATACGCCTCGAAGAAAGGGAAGGCCTAGGGAGTAAAGAATGTATCGATATACGTTGGTCAGCAAGCCTTGGCAAACTGATTATGCTCACATTGTTTAGTCCAGGATATTCTTTCACTCCAGAATATTTTTCTACCTTAATACTTTTATATGTTTATCTTAATAGGTAATGTTAATGAATATCACTTTACACCCAAATTTTGTACTTATTCTTGTGCCGGGTAACATATGTTCACCATTTCTCTTTTGAAATCAGGAACAATAGGTTCTACGATTTGTTGTGCATTCTTCTATGAAGTCATGTCTGCGAAATAAGACCTGTAGACTAAAGGTAATCGAATATGACTGGTACAACAGCTCTAAGAATATTCACATATTCTTTTATTTCTTGTGACAATTTGTTTCCGAAACATGTCAAAAATCACTATACAAATAATTGTTATGAGGCCAATCACACAAAAAAAATCATCTGAGTCGGAAAGGTGTGGTGTAAGTCACTGTAAACCAATGTCGGCGTTTGTTCATCTTGACGTCTGTAATCATATACAATTACCGCCTAAAGTACATGTCAGAAAGAAATTACCTGACAGAAAGTAATCTTAAATTCAAAGATATGATCTTTTTGACATTTGTTCTCAAATTATTTTAAAAAATTCGTATGGGGTCCAGATTCTGTTAAAAAAAGTCGCATGTTCTTTTATTTCTTTTGTTTTAGAAATCACAAATATATACTTGCATAATCTTAGTCAAGTGGAACAGTATCAGTATCATGATTATATCAAGGTGTGGGTTGTGATAGGTCATCAACTAGATCAATAGGTCAATTATTTAAAAAAATCTTGTAGAAATGAATTGAACAGGGTTGGGTGTCAAATTGGAACAATAAAGGGGTTACTTGGCCAAAACTTTTTTATAGTTCAGAATCAAAGTGCTTACACAGTAATTGCCAAATAGTCAAAATGGTTAACGATAATGTAAATTAGGAAATGAAAAAAAGCATCAGGCCAGATAATTAAAAGTACTTCAAGTGTTATTAAAATATTTAAGTCTTTACTTTGGAGTTCCAAATTTTGACTTAAGCAGCGTAAAACTGAATCTGCATCATATTCCATGACCTCGTTAGTTCCATTTTTCGAGTTTAGCACCAAGAATGTGTTGAGGCCCTGTCAGGTGAGCGATACATGGACATCTTGGCCACTTTGTCTTTCATATATGTGACCCGTCACGCTAAAAGGGAACTTATAGGAAATGTGAAAAATGTCGACCACAGTCTGTCTGCGCAGTTCGCGCAGCCAGACTAGGGCCGAAACTTTTCACTTTTATGTGATTTCTAAATCCGGAATGTTTTCTCTATCTTACTACATGTTCATTTTTCGCATACGGGATCTGGTTGACCTGTGCTGAATCTGACAAGTTTGTCAAAATTTGGATTTTTGGAGTTCGGTTAAGGTCCCTCTTAGTGAGATGGGTCACATATTGATGTTTTTCAAACTACAGGTAAAAACTCTGTCATATAATAGGCCACATATGTTCCTTATTTCCCTTTTCAAACAATGAATAACAGCTTATAAGATTAATTAGGCGAAGAAATGTTTGAACCGAACTTTTTTGCGCCAATATTATCAACATATTTTATGGTGTTTTTCTTTAACAAATTAAATTACTAAATGAATTCAATGTAATGATAAAAAAGCACATCCAAACCTTTTAAGACAAACATCAAACAGCAATTCCTGAACAATACCTAACCTTTTCAGATACAAGACCTGGTTTGCGAGACAGTCATAATATTAATAAAAAAGAACACGTCGATAACCAGCATTTTCTCCTTTGCATTAATATTTTCAGTACTTAATGTACACACTTCTTTATTTTACTCGGTTGTTTCTTCTGAAACAACTTTGAAGAACCCTAAAAAATGCAGTTTTGGAAAGGGGTAACATGTCTTTTCCATCAAAAACACATTGTGTAAATATAGTTATAAAGGTAAAGGAATTTTAAAATAGATCTTGTTCCTTTTGTTCACGGGGGTATGATAGAAAAATCTAATTATACTGTATGAATCCGCGAAGCGATTAGGACAAAACAACTTTGATCAGATTTTTTCATACCACCATTTATTAGTATAAAGTTATACGTTTATACATTATGATTAGATATTACATTCTTTCACCGTAAATTGAAACATTTACGACTAGAAACAGTGTAATAACGTTCTGAATTTGTCTACATTGCCGGACAGAAATGCGATTTCTAGCCGCTATTAAAAGTATCTAAATCTATAGCGCGTATCTTCCTATGACGAAAACGGATGATTGCGCCAAGAAAGCGCATGTAACTGCAACGTTTTCCATACCAAATTTGAGGCGCCGTAACGTTACCTTTCTCCCTCCCATAAGCGATTTAAGAAAATCATATTTAGAGTTGAGATCATTTCAAGAGTAATATGAAGTGGGAACGTTATTCTAAAGTACGAGGGGTGTTCAAATATGAATGCAACTGAGTCAATTTTACTACTTTATAATCAAAGCTGAAATGTTTATCTCAACTTCTAAAAAATATTCATCGCCATGTAAAACACAAAGTTTCAATCCTTTAAGCCGATTTTTTAAAAGCGTTTCCATGATCTTTTTGATGTATACTGTTCAGACACTGAGATGTGACCGTGTTTAGCGCGTTTGCTTTTTTTTGCAAGCAATATGTTTTTGAGCCACGAGAATAAAAATGTCACATGTGGAAAGACATGTCGAATAAGACGGACGAAGAAGCTCGGCGATATTTTCTTGTTTCAGATATTAGCATTTAACGAGCCGAGATGAGCATTTTCGTGCAACAGCCTGACGCCACGTAAACCAATTGCTGGTCGACGCTTTACAAAATATTTCTTTTATCTAAATAAACCACCGCCTTTGTTAAAAGTGGAATTTGCAGATTTTCCTCTGACACGGCAATTCTAATTGCTTGTTTCGAGTTTCAAGTTTCTTTATTTTATGAAACAACTGTCCATAATACATGCTAGTACAATTGTTTAACATGCTGATTGCATGAATACAAAATTAAATAGAGTAATAGTTTTGTAAAATTGTGGTGCAACAAGTAACAATTATTCAAAAGTTTGGAGAAAAGCGGGAGATATTCATTTATGTTTATGTCTTTTCTCACGTTTTTTTTTTTTTTTTTTTTTTGTTTCTCCATTTTTTACATTTGCTTTGTTTATTTGTTTTTGCTCATATGATGTCGCTAGGAGAACGCTTCATCCACTACTTGAACAAGTCATGGATACAACATTCCAGAACTTAGCTGACGACTCTAAGATGAATGAAAAGAGAATTACTTGTAGTATACTCAGTTCCAAAAGAAAGTGTGCACTTTTGCGTTTTACCTTTACCTTACTTTTCACAAAGTTAATGGCATTTAGGGAGTAAAAGTAATATCGTACTTCAGATTAGACCTTAAAGAAAATTGGCATCAAAACAGATGTCGATAGAATTGCTCATATTGCATACACAAAGTCAGATCATTATGGGGATGATAGTGTTGAGATTTGCACTCCTTGCAGCTTTTCCTGTGGATAGAGTCACAGGCTTATATGCCGTTGTAGGGTTTGGGCAGGCCTTCCAAGCCATTTCCACGTTAAAGCTTGAACTTTCTTGTAGACGTTACGTGTACGTCAACGTTAGTAATCACTAAGTCACGTGCGCTCTTTTCCGTTATATTTTCGCAATTTTCTAAAAGCGGATGAAAACGGATGGTACCACTACCGAAATTTTGCTCGTCCGCTGTGTCCTTTTTGCATACGTTTTTATCAGTCGGCCAGTGGGACCGGGCCTTTAAGGTAAACAAAATCGTGCAATTACTTTCTTAATTCAATTTTATAGCGGATTGTTGCATGTACCTCGCCTCACTGAGCTCTTTCCGCTATGTATGTCTGATCTGGCAACTTTTCGTACATTCCCTAAAAATTGATCCCAACCGACCAGAAAAATGACCTGAATGTTTTTGGTGTTTTTTTTTTCGTTTTTCTGGTCAGTTGGGATCAATTTTCGCAAGGAGTACAACGATGTTGCAAGTAAGTCATATATCAGAGGAAAGAGTTGGGTAAGGCGATGTAGTAAGGTAAGGTAAGGTAATTGCAAAATGTTTTTACCGAAAGTGAGAAGGATTTGTCCGTAGATTTACCAATCCCATGATGCGCCATGATCTCCACCGTGATAATGGCAAGTCATGAAATCCGTTTGCTCAAGTACGTAAAAAAAGATGATCTTGGTCTACATACGTCCTTTTCAAGTAAATCAAACTTTATATATTTTAGTCTTTAAGCGAAAAAACATTGTTGGAAGTTTAAAAAATGTCACAAGTATTTTCTTCATTTTCCATATTGTTTCCCAAGCTTTCATGTGGGTGCGAAGAACCTCAATGTATACGCGTATATTTAATTACGTTGTGTGTCTTGTCCAAAAGATATTTCGTCCAGAGTGGGATTTCAACCAGCGACCTAGTCTGGTTTACCTGTCCCTAATACTGCTTTAATGGGCACATGGTAGCCATGGTGGCCTCCTGTGTGGAAATTTCACTTCACAGATTAGCTCTTTTCTAAGATGTTTTTATCTTTGTGAATTGAAGTATTGTATTCGTGTACTGGTGTTTTATCGTCGTGTTTTTAAGTTTTATTTTCGTACATAGATGTTTTTTCTTCATGTATTGAAGTTTTATATGTACGCATTGATGTTCATGTTCACTTATTGGAGATTTATATTCAACCATGGATGTTTTATCTTCATGCATTATACTTATATCGTTGTGCCTTGTTATTTTATCTATCGTATGTAAAATATCTTTGACCGGCGTGTATTAAAAACCCTTCATCCATTACCAGATGGCAAGATTTTGGACTGTTCCAAATTCAAAAAATGATGCAGAGGTCAACTTCAAGTGATTCTTTTGTATTTTTGCGGGGTTTTTTTTATTATTTATTTATTTATTTTTTTATTTTTTTTTTTTTGGTAAAAAAAAATATGGAAAATGAAAAAAATGCTTATCAAAAGTATTTTTTTATTTCCTTCAATGTTTTTCAAAGCCTTTATCTAGAAGGGCGTCAAAAAGCGTCAATGTTTGGGAATGGGTTAAAACCCAAAAAC
Source organism: Fragum sueziense (assembly GCA_963680895.1). Lineage (NCBI taxonomy): Eukaryota > Metazoa > Mollusca > Bivalvia > Cardiida > Cardiidae > Fragum > Fragum sueziense. The sequence continues at coordinate 20,903,557 of OY804592.1, forward strand.
CTATATGGACTAGCCTCGAAGGAAAATCATCAATTTATCAAAATAACATAAAATGAAAAACTGCCTTTCATGTTTCATTTAATCTTATTTTGATGAATTGATGATATTCCTTTTAGACTGATCATTAAAGGCTGTTGGGGTTGGAAGGGATTAAGTGGTCAACATTTCTTTTGAAAAAATGGTTTGCTACCTGATAAAATATGGCTAGCATTAAATAGCTGGATCTGGAACTACAGGAACGAAAGGATGGGTTGCAATAAGGGGTCAAAAAAATAGATTTTCTTTAAATTTTGTGGATTGATAGGGTTACATAATATCTTTAATTTGTATGTGTAAAAAATCTGGTTTCGGCTTATATTCCGAGATATGGGTAAATAAAGTGGGTGGGGTAAGATGGACTGAAACACAGTAGGGGTCATTCTAAGTCGCTTATCTTTCTTATTTTTAGTCCCAGATGCGTGAAATTTTTTATGCGTGTTTTGTGATATATGCGTTAAACATTTATGGGCTTACATATGATATTCCATGTATATCTTTTCCGTAATATTCGTTCTTCTTTCTTTCGCAAAATTTCGCTATTTTTTAACGAGCAACTTTACCAAACTATCTCCACACGTTTTATTGGAAACACGATTTTTATGAAACTTTACAGATGTATTATCTAGATATAAATGTAACTTTGTGTGAAATTTGAAAGAAAAGCGTTGGCCCGTTGTTGAGATATTTGACCTTGACCTTCAAAATAACATCAAATTCGGGAATGTCCGTTAAATCTACGCATTGTTGGGAAAATGGTTAGGGTTGAATGGCATGTGACAGCGCATTCATAAAAAATGCATTTCACACATGATTTGGTTTTTGTTGTATGATTTTACCGTTAAAATTGATATACTCAATATAATAAACTTGGTCCCCTCTCAGAGTTACCCGGTCATTTCATCTAATGAAATCATTGATAGTCAGATATTTGTTTAAGGCCTGTCTATACATTTAACATTATTTTCTTTTTGTTGATATTATATAACGTTATATAAATATTTAGCTTGAGTTAATTAATTGTAAGCACATTTGGTCATTTAGTAAAATCATTCACAATGCGTCTTCTTTATAACCATATAAGGAATACAATCTGAAAATGATTAGTTTTCTCCTAACAAATTGATAATTCTCGTCCATCAAGAGAGGAGTGAATATAAACTCTTAGACAATTCAAGTTGCATATAAAGCTTTGGTAGTTCTATCAATCTTAACATAATGCTAATATTCAATTTCACTCACCTGTGGTAGTAGTATTAATCACAACGCTTTTCACGTAGACATGTTTCATGTGCAATATTTAGTTTGATAAGAAAACTGAGAAGTAAAAAGAATTTCTTTTCTTTCCCATTCTTCCGAATAGATTGTACAATACAAAAAAGTAAATATTATATATACTCATTAGGAACAATAAAAAGAAACCATGCTTCCAATCCTTATGAATATCAAAGTGCTGAGAGCACTGTAATTGGACGTCTCTGATTGATTGGGCGGAACCCTATATAAGACCGGTTTCAGACATTTGAAAAATGCTTTATTTCGGGGCTTGAGTCCCTCCACAGGCCTGGTTTTCTTGTAATATCAAATCCAAGTTTTGACTAGATTTTTTTCAATAATTGTGGCCAATTTCAAGGGCTCGTAATTCAGTATGTGAGTTTGTAATCACGCTGAAATTCAAACTCATACAAAATGTTATGGTAACCATCATTCAAATTTTGTCTATGATAGTCTATTAGTGGCTACAAAAGTGAGACAAGAGCTTCGCAAAGCGGCGCATATACGCCCGAGAGGGGCTTGTCAGTAAAATTGGTCATTTTTTCGATTCAAGGGCAGTTAATTCAAACATGAAAAGTTATCAAAATTTTGTTTGCACAACAAGACACCATAGAGATTCATTGTGGCTAGTTTGATTAAATTCTGGTTGAAACTATAGGAGTTGCACACAGGAGAAAATGGACATTTTTGAGAAAATGGGCATTTTTTCTTAAATTCAAGGGCAGATAATTCAAGAACGAAAACAGTTATCTAAATTCCGTAAGCGGTGTGCACAACTAGACACCATGGAGATTCATTGTGGCAAGTTTGATCAAATTCTGATCAAAACTGTAGGAGTTGCGCACACAAGAAAATGGGCATTTTTTTTTTAATTCAAGGGCAGATAATTCAAGAACGAAAAGAGTTAATTAAATTCCGTAAGCGGGATGCACAACTAGACACCATGGAGATTCATTGTGGCAAGTTTGATCAAATTCCGATCAAAACTGTAGGAGGAGTTGCGCACACAAGAAATTGCTAACGGACGGACGGACGGACAGACAGATGAGCAGGGCCATAACATAATACGACCCTTCGGGCGTATAAAAAGTGTTTAAAATGAAATTTTCTCAATTTCAAGGTTACATTACTCAGGTTGTAACAATGTGATCATCCTGAAAATAATATAAGCAAGATCTTGTAGTTAGCAAGATTCTTTCTAAGTATCATCATGATCGGTTAACATTTATGGTTGTTAGAGTGTAGAAAAAGTCGAAAGTGGCAATTTTGTCAATTCAAGGGCGCAGCATACCGTAACTCATGATGTAAGATTTCAATCAAGCTGAAAGGCCAGTGGAGCTTAAAACCACTCTCAGACTGAATTGGTTGGTACAAATTGTATAGCCCCCTTATTTTAGACAATTATTTAGCCCGTAAAATTTTAGCTCTTAATCAGGCAATGTTGGCCCGTCCGTACGTGCATCCATTTTTCTTGTCAACGCAACTCCTCCTAAGACAACTAATTTGTCTCTATTTGTTTTCTATGAACAAACGCTACATGAATTAATTCAGAAAACCAATTCAACTCAATTAATGCCATGTAATTACTAATTTGAATTTCTTCTTCTTAGTTCGAATTATTCATGGTTTTGTCGTCATATAATACCTCACGTTGGTTTATACAGGATGATGGATAAGGATAAAGAAATGAGCCAGGATCTGGAAAAAAGGTCCCTTATAGCATTTGAGATAGCCATGTTTCAAGATCAGGCTGTGTCTAGATGCAGTCTAGCCAGCATCCATGTTACTCTCAAATGGTTGCTACAGACCATGAGGAAGCTATTCGAGAGCAACATGGTTGCTGATCAGACTGCGTGTATACGCAGGCTGATCTGGAACCATGTTGTTCTCAAATGCTATAAGGGACGTTTTTCCAGATCCTGGCTCAAATGTATTTAAAACGTAAACCAACGCCCTACGTATATGAAAGCTGCGATGGCTCACTCGGGAGAGCACTCGCCTTGTAATATTTTCACAGGGGCTATACTTGAACCTTGTCTTTTTTGTCATGTGTTCTTTGAAAAAAAAAAACCCAAAAAACAAGTAGTCCGGACAAGCATTTTTTGGTCAAACAAGCTGACTCCTATATACCCCCCTCCCCCAAATTGAATTGGGGGGGGGGGGGGGGGTAAAATGAACAATGACCAAAATGTGATATGCAAATATCTGAGACCTACTAAGCAAACCAGTAAAGTTTTTTATGAAATCCATCCATAAGTTACCGAGAATTTAAGCGGACAAGAACATTCACTTAAGGGCCTAAACCCTGTGACAAATCAATGGACCATAACCAAAATATTAAATGCACATCTCTTCTTGGTAATGAGTTTACATGAGCGTACAAGAAAATTCACTCAATGACCATTACTCAATTACAAATCAATGGACCGTGACCAAAATATAATCTGCACATCTCCACTTGGTAATTACTCAATTAGATCACATGTGCAATTGGAATCAAATTGGTCCAGTAGTTTATGAGAATTAGAGCGGACAAAAAATTGACAAACTGATCAACATATGTTATTGTTGCGAAAAATGCCAATTTTTCAAAAAGGGCCATAACTCAGTCCAAATCAATGAACCATGACCAAAATTTAATATGCAAATATTCAAGAGCTACAAAGTATACCATGACGTGTAAAGTTTTTATGATATTCATCCCTTAGTAATTTAGAAATTGAGCGGACATGAAAATTCACTCAAGGGTGATTACTCCATGAAAAATCAACGGACTGTGACCAAAATATAATATGCATATCTCCACTTGGTAAAGAGATCACATGTGCAGTTGGAATAAAATTTATTTGAGACCTACTAAGCATACAAGTTAAGTTTATATGAAATCCATTCATTGGTTACCGAGAAATTGAACAAGAAAATTGACTCAAGGGCCATAACTCCTTAAACATTTAATGGACCGTAACCAAAATATGATATGCACATCTCCACTTGGTAATGAGATCACATGTATAGTTTGATTAAAATTGGTTGAGTACTTAATGAGAAATGAAGCGGACAAAAAACCAACAGCCGGACCAACGGACAAGCTGACTCCTATATACCCCCAAAAATTGAATTTGGGGGGTATAAAAAACTTACCTACACCAATTTTAGGGAAAAACAACCGCAGTAATATAGACTCCATCTATACACAAATTTAAAGAATTGAAGGAATTAAACAAATCATTTGTTTATTATTCCGCTCAATCTATCAGAGACGTCTAATTACAGTGCTCCAAGCACTTAATTGACTAGACAATTCGCTACGACCATTCTGTGTGTTTTTAGAACGCAATGAGCACACAAAAGCCTCTCTTGTAATCGGTTGCACGTCTTCATAAATGGTGCGTCTTTGGAGATTTTCAAGAATTCCCGAAGACGCAAGATTTATAAGACACAAGACGGGTTGTAAGAGTCTAAAGATCACAGCAGTAGTTTTTTCTTTGGTTGTGTTAAAGGGGGAATGGCACTTAAAATCATGCAAATTTTACGAGAACTTCGTACAAAATAAATATGTATTATGAAAATATGGCTTTTAAATTGCATCTATGCCAAATCTTAGCTTTCTATCTTGTGTATTGGCTAGGATGTCGACGGATTTAAAACCCCATATGTTCCATTATTGTAAATATTATCCCCGGGACAAAAAATCATGGAGTTTTAAATCCGTCGACATCTAAGCCAATACACAAGGTAGAAAGCTAAGATTTGGCATATATGCAATTTAAAGACCATACTTTAATAATATATATTTATTTTTCTGTACGAAGTTCTCGGAAAATTTGCAAGATGTTAAGTCTTATTCCCCCTTTAATAATATTATAATGAAATTTAATACAGATCTGTTTCTGATTCCAAATACCAGACATACGATTACATATGAGCCGGGATCTGGAAAAACGTCCCTAATAGCATTTGAGATTTTCATGTTTCAAGATCAGTATGTGCGTGTATACACAGGCTGATCTGGAACCATGTTGCACTCAAAAGCCTTAAAAGACATTTTTCTAGATCCTAGGTCATATTAAAAGTGAGAATTAATGTTGTTCACAACATATTGAGGAAAAAGAAATTGCTGATTAAGGTAAGAAGGGCCTAATTAAAAACACCACTTTCTATCCACACGAAATGCACCAAATTACACACACTTGTAAATACACTTCACATAAGTTGATTCATCCTGCCAGATTTCAAGATTATGCTTCAAGATGAAAATGATTTACAAATATTATTTTACTCTATATTCATATGCAAGGGAGGTAATTTTTAACATTTTTGTCAAATATTTCCATAAATATGCATTAATTCAAAATTCTAAACCGTACAAAATGCTTATGTTTATATTTGGAATGGAAAATGTAACACAGTTGCAGAATTACTGGCACTTTTTCAAATTTCGCCGCTGACTCTTTGGTGCTTATTATGCCCTTCTTACCTTAAAAGTTAATTTATTCTTTTTTCTCAAATGTTTAAGTTACTTTCTAATAGGGGCGCCAAAGCTAGGCTATGTTTCGGAAAGATTAATTGATTTTGGTTTAACGCCTCTATCAACTGCTATGGTCTAGTTGTGGCGGCTGGAGCTCCTTACAATGGTTTCATGTAGATTCTCATACTAGCACTACCACGGCATATCCCCATCTGCTCGCCCACATGGGTTAAAGATTATCAAACCACCGATGGGAGACAATTTTGTAGGAAAGGGCGTTGGCCGCAGCCAATGATCGAAAGCGGGTTTGAAAGTTAAAGCAGACAATATCGATCAAATTTGCTTAGCAAAGGAGCAATACGATAAATAAAAGGATTTTCTTTTAATTGGTAAACTTTATTAAAAACTATCAAAACACGTGTATATAGCTTAGAGCAAGACCAGTCGCAAAGCTCACGAATACCCCCTGCCAGCGCGGGTCACGAATTCAAAGTTAAATTATCTCCCTCGGTTGACCTTGGAGAGATAAGAAATTGCTTCATGCAAATCGCCAAGTCAGAGCGAATTTATTGTTAGTGCATTTTTTCAAGAAATGTTTTTTTATTTAAAAACCCTTCATTTAGGCAGGATACATAATATTATTGTATGTGGATGAAATATTCAAACCTCAAAAAAGCATGGAAAACACTTTTTACGTTGTGCAAAATGTTGTATGCATAGAACAAAGTATTTTCTCAGAGTAAAACTCTTCTATACATGTACACTAAATTTTTGTAGATACAATAGTTTCACACTGACACTTCAATGTTTACATGTAGGTTTAGAATAAAATTATTGTATCTGCATGATAGCATCAATTGGAACATTACTTTCTTAAAAGAAGTTTATTTTAGATCTTATTTTCATTCTTTCTTGATAATAACCTGAATAAAACATTAAATTTTCCACAATAAATAAAGTAAAACAGAATTTCAGAAGGTAAACAAGCAAAAAGTCATTTTTTCCAAGGAAATATGATACAAGACCTTTATAGTCCCTTCATGTATGACAAATATTATTCAAGCATTTGAGTGTAGTCTTTAGGAAATCAGGATTTAGATGCACTTACAATATTTCACACTGGCATTTTGATAAAAATAGTAGAACTAACAAATCAAACTAGAATCTATCACTAAAGGTGACATAAATATCCCCGGCACCAACTTTGTTAGGACAAGCACTTGGGAGGGGCATAAGTCAGAAATTGTCATTCCGATTTTCTTGGAATTTGGTCAAATCAGGGGCCTTAACTCCAAAAGTATCTGTCCGATTTTCCTGAATTTTTTGTCTTGCACATCTACAGATCCAAATGCACTTTTGTGCCAAGTATGAAGCAAATCGGACAGAAACTGTAGGAGTTGTCTGGATAAGCCTTTTTTGTCAAATCAGGGGCCATAACTCCAAAAATATTGGTCCAATTTTCGTGAAATATTCGTCTAACTTATCTACAGGTGCTATTGCACACTTGTGCCAAGTATGAAGCAATTCGGACAGAATCTGTAGTAGTGATACGGACAAGCTGTTTTTAGTTCCAATAAGGGGCCATAACTCAGAAAGTATTGGTCCGATTTTCGAGAAATTTGCGTCTTGCACATGTACAGGTCACAATGATATGAACTAAATCAGTCCACAAGTGTAGGAGTTGTCTGGACAAAGTTATATAGACAAAGCAACAAACCATCCATCCAACAAGTGGACAGACAGGCTGATTCCAGTATACCCCCTGTAAACTTTGTTTGCGGGGGTATAAATAGCGTTAGTGACAGTCCATAATGGTCTGTTTAATAATGCTCACATCTAAAATACAACTTACTTTTCAACAATGAACAATACATGATCAACAGAAGATGCACACTGTGTTTGATAATACCAGAGCAAGACGTATTGTATTCAGAAATGTGATTATGTGAGGACACTCTCACTACATTTAGGTCATAAACTTTTCAATACGAAACAACATTTACACATGTAAAACAAATCACATTCCTGCTACTTAACAAAAGGGGTTATCAATAAATAAGAGTTTCTTTTAATAAGAAATGCCAAATATTTAAGAAGTCTGATAAATTTTACTTTACAAACATGTCCCTTATGACTTACAAAGTAGGTGATCAGACTTTCATCAAATATAGCAAATGTATCAAAAGATAATAAAGGAACTCTCCAAATTTAATTATCACATGTTATACACACAGGTTAACACAGTGTCAAGACATTAATCCTTTCTTATTTATCCTTTTACAGTTATAGTCCTAATTTTTCAACAAGAGTGCCAATATAGCCCTATATCGCTCATCTTAGAGAACATTGACGCTTTGAGATAGTATATTTATGATACCATATGCCTTATCACAGACATACAGACGGACAGATGACCACAGACACAAAGCGATCACAACAGCTCACCTTGAGCACTTCGTGCTCAGGTGAGCTGAAATATCTTGTTACATAATATATACACTGCATGCAGGATGACTATAGTGTTGAAACAGATAATTATGCTCTTCTGCGATATGTGATAATGTCATGAGATCAAGAAAGCTAAAAATAAGATGAGTTTGTGAAACATGAATGTCCCTGAAATGGCCATAGTTTTAAAATGTTAAGTTTTTTTTGTAAAGGACTCATAAGGGTTGAGCAAGGTCATATCTCTTGGATCAGATAGATATCATTGAAAGAAAGTAACATACCAAATTTGATCTCTGTATGTCGAATACTTTTGGAGAAAAGGCAAATGTTAACTTTCTGAATGGACAGGCAGACAGAAGGACCGACAGACACGGGTAAAACAATCTGCCCGATATTTTGATACAGGGCATAACAAATACATTTTTCTAGACAGTGTTTCATGCACTTTTAATGGGACTATCACACGACCACTACAACTCGCGCTAACCATCCAGAATTGATGAAATAATGGATCCTTCGCTGGGCCAACCTTTGTGTTCCTAGCTGAATCAAATCATTATCATGTATGTAGAAGAGTATGTATATTCTAAGGAATCAGGATTAAGTGACAAGGTTTTAATTAATAATGATTTTTGTCCCAAATTAGCAATCAAAAGTATCTTTCATGTCAAATTTCAAATTCAAAATTATTTTTTGGCATCAAAACTCAGCTGGGTTTGATATGGACAAATTTCTTAACTAGTTGACACTTCTCTAATAGGAAGCATTACAATGTATCTGTTATAAATGTAAGGCCACCTTCAAACAAATTCAGGTTATTTCTTTAGTCCTAATTCATCTAATCAAATATTGTGGATTTCTTATGTTCAGTAAAATATTCAGGCCTTTAAGGAGTCTAAGTTTATCAATTTGTAGTGTGTTTGTGATAGTCCCATAGACACCTGACCCTTGATCAAATATGTCAAATGAACATATAATTAGAATGACTAGAAAAGTCTTCACAAAGAATATCAAAGTAATCAAATTAACATATATACACCATAATGTCATATAATACTAGTTCAACAATTATTTTTCATAGTACAGACTAAAAGGGCAATACATCAACTGTAAATAGCACCTGAATGCAACATGAATTCCTTCTATTGTTTTTTTTAAAACTAGAACATTCTATGTCCAGTTTGTTTATAAAATTTAATCATTATGTTCCAAAAATCTTTTAACCAATGTGGTATTTAACCCATTACCAGACAACAAAAGTTTAAGCTGGTCCAAATTCAACAAGCATTCTGAAGTATTGCAAAACAATACCAAGTCCCCTACCGGCTTTATATATGTGTTTAGAAAAAGGAAGCCTAAAAAATTTCAAAGTCCAGTTGCTGGCATTCGTATCTTCCTCAAAAATACTGGACGGGAACGAAACTCAACCTTGTTCTGTAACTTATCAATGCGGGTCTACGTACCAAAAATCAGCTCAATAGCTGCAAGCATTAAGAAAAAAAGTCTGGAAAACTGTGATTTCCCAGAAATTTTCTAAGTCCAGCATCCGTATCTTCCCCAAAAATCACTGGAGCAGTACGAAACTCAAACTCGTTCTGTATCTCATCAATATGTGTTCATATACCGAAAATCAGCTCAATACCTGCAAGCGTTTGGAAAAAAAGTCTGGAAAACTGTAATTTACCAGTAATTTTCTAAGTCCAGCATCCATATCTTCCTCAAAAATCACTGGACCGGAACGAAACTCAAACTTGTTCTGTAACTCACCAATGCAGGTCTACATACCAAAAATCAGCTCAATAGCTGCAAGCATTAAGAAAAAAAGTCTGGAAAACTGTGATTTCCCAGAAATTTTCTAAGTCCAGCATCCATATCTTCCCTAAAAATCACTGGACCGAAACGAAACTAAAACTTGTTCTGTAACTAACCAATGCGGGTCTACATACCAAAAATCAGCTCAATAGCTGCCAGCATGAAGAAAAAAAGTCTGGAAAACTGTAATTTCCCAGAAATTTTCTAAGTCCAGCATCCATATCTACCCCAAAAATCACTGGACCAAAACGAAACTCGAACTTGTTCTGTAACTCATCAATGCGGGTCTACATACCAAAATTCAGCTCAATAGCTGCCAGCATTAAGAAAAAAAGTCCGGAAAACTGTAATTTCCCGGTAATTTTCTAAGTCCAGCATCCATATCTACCCCAAAAATCACTGGACCGAAACGAAACTCGAACTTGTTCTGTAACTCATCAATGCGGGTCTACATACCAAAATTCAGCTCAATAGCTGCCAGCATTAAGAAAAAAAGTCCGGAAAACTGTAATTTCCCGGTAATTTTCTAAGTCCAGCATCCATATCTTCCTCAAAAATCACTGGACCGGAACGAAACTTAAACTTGTTCTGTAACTCATCAATGCGGGTCTACATACCAAAAATCAGCTCAATAGCTATCCCCGTTTAGAAAAAAAGTCCGGAAAACTAATTCACCGGACTGACGGACGGACAGACGGACGGACGGACGGACGGACGGACAGACAGACTGACTGACGGACGGAGTGCAAACCTAAAGTCCCCTTCGGCTTCGCCGGTAGGGGACTAAAAATCATGCAGCAGAAATTTTCAGTGAATTATACAGAATACAATACATTGTGAGATATGAAGAATTTGCTTTTCACACCAAACTCTTTCATTTTCTACAATGTTTGCCAGTCTTCTCTTGCAATTCCTTTAAAGGTGTTGTTATGTGGGAATGGGTTAAGGTTGGGGAAATAGAGTAATAAAGATCCATTAACCCTTTGGCAAACAGCAAAATATTAGGTTAGTCCAATTTGAAAGCTAATGCAGAGGACAATATGAATGCAGATAAAGACTAAGATTTATTAACAAGAGTGCCTGAAAGGCACTGATATCGCTCACCTGAATTTTTCGTGTATTTGATTGTGTACAATATAAATTTTGTTGTAAACAAATATATATGTCAGTATTATGTCAAATTAAATTATTGTAAACTAGAATATCACTGAAAGTGATCATACCCCCCATTGATTTTTCACATGATTTCTCCTAGTCCGATACGCCCCGCCCTGCCACGCCCACAATTTTTGAACAAGTTTTGAAAAGCGTCACCAAATAAACACATCTGCCAAGTTTGGAAAGAATTGGCCAAGTGGTTGAGGAGGAGAAGACTTTTGAAGAATTACCTAAAGATTTCTTTTAGTCTGATAAGCCCCGCCCTGCCACGCCCACAATTTTTGACAAATCAAAAATTCACGAACAAATTTTGAAAAGGGTCACCAAAGGGATATTCCTTTCAAGTTTGGTAAGAATCAGCCCAATGGTTAAGGAGAAGAAGATTTTTGAATAACTATCTTAAGATTTCTCGAAGTCTGATAAGCCCCACCCTGGCCCGCCAACAATTTTCGCCGAATCAAAAATTCATGAGCATGTGTTGAAAACAGTCACTCAAGGGACATTTCTGCCAAGCTTGATTCAAATTGGCCTGATAATTGATTTTTAAAGATTTTTCACATGATTTCTCAAAGTTCGATAAGCCCCGCCCTGCCACGCCCACAATTTTTGACGAATTAAAAATTCACGAACAAGTTTTGAAAAGGGTCACTCAAGGAACATTTCTGCCAAGTTTGGAAATAATTGGCCTAGTGGTTGAGGAGGAGAAGATTTTTGAAGAATTCCCTAATGATTTCTTTAAGTCTGATAAGCCCCGCCCTGCCACGCCCACAATTTTTGACGAATCAAAAATTCATGAACAAGTTTTGAATAGGGTCACCCAAGAAACATTTCTGCCAAGTTTGGAAAGAATTGGCCCAATGGTTGAGGAGGAGAAGATTTTTGAAGAATTTCCTAATGATTTCTTTAAGTCTGATAAGCCCCGCCCTGCCACGCCCACATTTTTTGACGAATCAAAAATTCACGAACAAATTTTGAAAAGGGTCACCCAAGGAACATTTCTGCCAAGTTTGGAAAGAATTGGCCCAGTGGTTGAGGAGGAGAAGATGTTTAAAGAAATTGTTGACGACGCACGACGCACAACGGACGACGGACGCCGGATAGTGACTGACCCTAAGAGCTCCCCTTGAGCTCGTTGAGCTCAGGTGAGCTAAAAAGGCAAATGTTAAGTTTTCGGACAGACAGACGGACAGACAGACAGACGGACAGACGGACAGACGGACGGACACGAATAAAACAATATGCCCCCGATCTCTCGATACGGGGGCATAAAAATCAACAAGCCCCACCCTGCCATGCCCACATTTTTTCAATTGATCAAAAATTCTCAACCATATATTGAAGACAGTCACTCAAGGTACATTCCTGTAAGGTTTGGTTCAACTTAGCCCTATAATTACCTTTTTAAAGAATTTTCTCATGAATTTGTTAAGTCCAATAAGCCCTGCCCCGCCAAGACCACATTTTTTGATGAATAAAAAATTCTCGAACAGATATTGTAACAAGTCACCCAATGATCATTTCTGCCAAGTTTGGTAACGAATTGCCTGATGGTTAAGGAGAAGAAGATTTCGGAAGAATTATCTAACGATTTCTTGAAGTCTGGTAAGCCCCACCCTGTAAGCCGATGTTTTTCACCCAATCAGAAATTCATAAACATGTGTTGAATACAGTCTCTCAAGGGACATTCCTGCTACGTTTGGTTCAAATTGGCCGAATAATTGATTTTTAAAGATTTTTTTTACATGATTTCTCCTAGTCCGATAAGCCCCGCCCTGCCACGCCCACAATTTTTGACAAATAAAAAATTCACGAACAAGTTTTGAAAAGGGTCACCCAAGGAACATTCCTTTCAAGTTTGGTAATAATTAGCCCAGTGGTTAAGGAGGAGAAGATTTTTGAATAATTATCTTTCGATTTCTCGAAGTCTGATAAGCCCCGCCCTGCCACGCCCACAATTTTTGACGAATCAAAAATTCATGAGCATGTGTTGAAAACAGTCGCTCAAGGGACATTTCTGCCAAGCTTGGTTCAAATTGGCTTGATAATTGATTTTTTAAGATTTTTCACACGATTTCTCTAAGTCCGATAAGCCTCGCCCTGCCACGCCCACAATTTTTGACGAATCAAAAATTCATGAACAAGTTTTGAAAAGGGTCACCCAATAAATATTTCTGCTAAGTTTGGAAAGAATTGGCCAAGTGGTTGAGGAGGAGAAGATTTTTGAAGAATTACCTAAAGATATCTTTTAGTCTGATAAGCCCCGCCCTGCCACGCCCACAATTTTTGACAAATCAAAAATTCACGAACAAGTTTTGAAAAGGGTCACCCAAGGAACATTCCTTTCAAGTTTGGTAAGAATTAGCCCAATGGTTGAGGAGAAGAAGATTTTTGAATAATTACCTTACGATTTCTCGAAGTCTGATAAGCCCCGCCCTGCCACGCCCACAATTTTCACCCAATCAAAAATTCATGAGCATGTGTTGAATACAGTCACTCAAGGGACATTTCTGCCAAGCTTGATTAAAATTGGCCAGATAATTGATTTTTAATGATTTTTCACATGATTTTTCTAAGTCCGATAAGCCCCGCCCTGCCACGCCCACAATTTTTGACGAATCAAAAATTCACGAACAAGTTTTGAAAAGGGTCACCCAAGGAACATTCCTTTCAAGTTTGGTAATAATTAGCCCAGTGGTTAAGGAGGAGAAGATTTTTGAATAATTATCTTTCGATTTCTCGAAGTCTGATAAGCCCCGCCCTGCCACGCCCACAATTTTTGACGAATCAAAAAATCATGAACAAGTTTTGAAAAGGGTCACCCAAGGAACATTTCTGCCAAGTTTGGAAAGAATTGGCCCAGTGGTTGAGGAGGAGAAGATTTTTGAAGAATTTCCTAATGATTTCTGTAAGTCTGATAAGCCCCGCCCTGCCACGCCCACAATTTTTGACGAATCAAAAATTCATGAACAAGTTTTGAAAAGGGTCACCCAAGAAACATTTCTGCCAAGTTTGGAAAGAATTGGCCCAGCGGTTGAGGAGGAGAAGATGTTTAAAGCAATTGTTGACGACGAACGACGCACGACGCACGCCGGACACAGGGTGATCACAAAAGCTCACCTTGAGCATGTTGCTCAGGTGAGCTAAAAATACAGCCTAGGAAATATTAAGACCAAAGGAGAAATTGCCAAACACCAGCATTTTCTTCTTTTTGTCTTGATGTTTTCCCAAGATTTACAATTATGAACATAAAAACCAGGTGTTACTTGGGAAAGCTTCAACTACTACATCTCCGACTAGACTGAACACAACAAACTGGTTTCAAGCAATCAATTAATAACAAGACAGCATAGTGAAATATAGGAGCAGATATCTTACGACAAAGATCACATTTGATATACCATGCTGTATGATTTAAGTCTTAATATGTTCCTTGAAAAATATGTTTTGAATACAGATAGCTTGTACAATTTGGAACTTAAATCTAGCACCTATAATCAGTTTTTACAATCATGAATGTATAGTTGTTGATTACAGCCACAAAATATTACTTTCAAACATGTTTAACCCATTTTCAAACCATTTATTCCAATGTAGAGTGACCCAAATCCAAAAGTGTTGCAGTGGAGAAAAAATCTTTTACAGAGACAACAAAATGTGTTTGTGAAACAGACAGGCTGACAGAAACTGGCAGACAATGGATTCTTACAAAACATCAACCATATTTTGATCCGACATGCATGAATAAGGGTATCTCCAACAACCCCAGAAAAACCAATATCCCTAATAACCAACCAAATCTCTGACTATATATATGCTTTCCATGACCAACCCATGCAAACACATTGCTCTGTTCCAAAATGTGATCATCTATTGGCCTAGTTTTCAGTTTCAATCCCTTTCAGAATATTTATAGCATACATTTGATTGGCTAGAAAAAATGTCATTGATGACCCCTAAATGGTGCCTGTCAGATGTCAAAAGCAGACATACGATTTTAACCAGGTTGAATAAAGACTGACATTTATTTATTAATGCTATTTCTTTTTCACACAAAAAGTATATCCCAGTTCAGAGCTAATAAATTCAGACTAAAACTCAGTCTCAACAATACATATAGCATTATTTTAGCATCATTTTTAGCTTAGTGATGTAACTGATGTTTGGGTTATCAAAAGCAATATTACCAAATCAGTCTGTATATTATATAGTGACTGATTTCAATCATAATACTACGATTTAATTAACATGCTTATATTTTTATAAGAAGGCTTCAATGTTATGAGGTAAGAGCACTATGTATTTACATATTATGAATGATGCAGAGGTGGCTTTTTTCATATCAAAAACATCTACAACAAAGTGAGCATGGAACCAAAAGTTCCACTGTTGTTATATACACAGCTTTTTTGCATTGACACATAGAAATAAGAAAAACTTTGAAAATATAAATCAGAGCCCTGTTTTGCTAAAAATCGAAAACAATAGCACATTTTGCATATATTTTGACTACAGAACACAACAACCATTATGATTGGCCCCAAGACACCTTTCTCGTTCAAACAGATGTCTTGTTACAAAAATTTCCAAAAATTGAAAGGTTCTTAGTTTAAAATGAGTCAGGTCCGGTAACTAGCAGCATCCTGCCATAATTTGACCAAACATGTCTATGATAGTAGAAAATGTTTTTTACAAGATTTAAAAATGTTTATTAGGACAGACAGAAATCATTATATACTTGTGTATAGATATGGCTGTTCAGACTATCAAAATAACTTTGATAGACACATAATTTTAACCTTTTTCCAAACAAGACCTGGTTTTGACATCCATATAAGAAAAGGTTTGGGAAAATATTGAGAGAAAATGAGAAAATGCTGAAAATCAGCATTTTTTTTTTGTCTCACCATTTTCCTAGGAAATATTGTACATAAATTCAACCTAATTCAAAATCCATTTTTGCATTTGCAGCTTTTGAATTTGACAACCTTAAATTGACCCTGAATTTTTGTTGTTGTTACTCTTTCTGAATGTCAGTGATGGTCATGCCTGTAAAAGTAACCTTGAATGATAAGGGACCATCTTGTGTTATGCGCTCCAAGTCGAAATCCTCGTTGATGTCAACGGCTTCTTTTATTAAGTCACTTTCGACAGTAAGGAATGTTCCATCCTCCAACAGTAGTTCTGCCATGGTTCCAGAAACTGACACCCCCTCAATGGTTATTAACTTAGTCACCTTAGGAGCTTCACACTTCTAAAGCAGAAAAATAAAACAAAATACAGGTACTGATGTTTAACTTCAAATTCTATACATTATTTCCAGCTTCAGGCTTTCCAATTTTAATGATTATTCTTTCAGACATAATTGGAATATAAAATATTTCTATGGAGTGGGATAGCATTTACATCAACTGTGGTGATGGTCATTTTCCCTTTCCATACATTTGTTAGACATGAACATTCTTTTGATAGAAATGAAAAAATACTCTATGTAATTGTTTGGAAATGGCATATTATAGGAACAAGAAATTTCACTTGGATATATATGCTGTATTTAAATGCTATATATATACCGTATAGCACTTTATTTCTGTGGGGTCAAATTCTGCGGTTTTCCCGAAATCGATGGGGTTAAATTTCTGCGTAACATATTTCTGCGGTCTCTCACTTTGCCAAATTTAAGATTTCATTTCTGCGCTATGAAATCAATTTTAGTCAGTATCAAACATATTTTGAAAGATGATGTTTAAAAAACATTCGAATTACTCTGTGATGGTAAAGGGATAATCCTATTCATTGTTCTATAAAGTTGTTATGGGAAACAATGCCATCTATAGACAGATAGGTGTGAAAGGCTAGGCATGTATCAGTCAAACTTGTTAAATCATTGTTCATGGGTGAACAAAAATGTCCTATATACACCTAAATTAAAGCTGTAGTTACATCATTCTGAAAGGGCAAGAACTCCATTGTTATAAAAATGTGTTTTGCATTAGGGTGTAACTGTTTAAGTTGTCCATGTACTTTCTAAAATTGCAGAACAACTACCTCTTCATTCAGGGTTAATATTCTGCGGATTTTATTTCTGCGGTGCCATCCATGACCGCAGACATAACAGAAATAAAGTCCCCGCAGAAATAAAGTGCTATGCGGTAAGTCATGTTTACAAATACAGGCTTTTCAAAGACGATAGGTTTTTTCTCCCCCTTTGGATGCAACTTTGCACTAACAATAAATATCATTTTGTAACTTGAATTGACATTGTGTGAACCTGGGGCACGTATTATCAACAATCGTACAATTATTTTTTGCGTAATTACTTGTAACAAAAAACCTGATTGGCCAAATCCAATTCAGGGTTGCCACTAGTCAGAGGAAATAAAATTCCCTGACATTTCCCTGACAAAATTGGAAAATTCCCTGACATTTTTCATCGCGGTAATTTCGCGGTAACTCGCGAAGTCTTGAGACAATTTTCAAAGGCGATGTTGAAATAATTTATTATTATGGCACCGCATCTTATTTTTTCAAAATTCCCTGACAATTCCCCGACATCTGCCAAAATGTTCAAATTTCCCTGACAGTTCACAAAATTCCCTGACAATTCCCTGACCTTGAAAAAATTTGAATTTCCCTGACTTTTCCCTGATGCGTGACAACCCTGCAATTGCTCGTGCAATCAGATGTCTTCTTACACAGTTTACACAAAAACGTAGTCGTAACATCCTTGATAATACGGGCCCCAGTTTTTCATATAGTGTATCTAAGAATTCAAAATAATATTTAGCTTTAACACATTACCAGACGACAGAGGAGCATAATGGACAAGGCGAGAAATCTTTCTATCATATGGCAGCTTTGGTTTTGTCCGAATTGCGCATGCGCACCATTGAAACAACTTTAAAAGCCCATTTTCCTGCCAAAAACCGAGGAACACCCACCTTCCCTTGGCTGGCTAACATTGTTTCCCCCTTGGCCCAGCTTCCAATTGACATAATTATGTTGTGACCATAGGCTTCCTTGGTAAAAAGGATTTCCTGGGAGGGGGGGGACATACTTATCAAATAGCGCTGATATACCAATTGCCATATTTTTGGCGGGAAGATTTCACCTTTAAAATCATTTCAATGATTGGTCACTGAAGATGACCCCAAATGGGTGGTTCACAGATGTTACATTATGAAATAAGATGAAACATTTGAATTTATTCAGATTGCAGTTTATGTTATTTTAGGAGTACATTATACTTAATGGAATGACTATCTTACCTTGACCTTAGTTCTAGCTGTCGTAGACAATGTGGTAACATTGTTGTACGTGTTTATAACAACATCTGTCACCTCGATATAGTCACCAGGGTGTATGTCTTCCAAATTGGCACAATCCCTCCACATGGTTATTTTAACTTGGCCAGTTTCATCCTGGAGTGTCAAGTCTTTGATTTGGACTGATTGTCCACGTACCTCAACATGCCTCAACTGATCTTCCTGTAATGATCAATATTCTCCTTATTCAGTCCTTTTTCCCCCCAAACAAGACCTGGCCCCGGTTTCTCGAAAAACTAAAGTAAATTCTCAGACTCAAATCTGAGAACCATACTCAAATAATAATTATATGAAAACCATGTGAACAAGTTCAATCGAATACCCTTCAATGATTGAGATTATTCCATTGAAGTTGAGCATGTACTCGTGAGTATGTACTTTAAGTTTTTCCGACGCCCTCGGCCTCCTAAATAAAAACTTTGGAAAACATTGTGAAAAACGAAGTGCCAAGCAATTTCTTCATTTCCAACTATGTTTTCTACTAAGAAAGACCAAAAAATGTTAAATTTCAGTCATTTGAAATGGTGGTCTGCAACATTTCTGAATTTAGACAAGTCTAAAATTTTGTCGTTTGGTAATGGGTCAAATTAGAAAAGGATTATCAATCCACTTAGCTAAATGTCCAGAGCAATGAATCATTGTCTGGAGGCACAGAAACGTGCAGTTCCAAAGCAATAGGTCAAGCAGAAACAAAATTTATCACAGTCATAATGACAGTTGGACATAAAAACCTAAATCAATTGTCAGAGTAAGGAATCTTTGCCTAAAGGCAAGTTGCAGAGCAATAGCAATGAACAGACAAATTTGCCTTTGGAAAAGTGGCAATGATGTAGCAGCTTCAAGCTGTTAATTAATTAAACTTAAGGTTTACAAACTGAGAATGAAATGCAGAGCCAGAGGCGAAATTTGAAAAGTGCAAGTAATTCCTGAGCTGATGTTACTTTTTCATTCTAAATACAAACATTTATTATAAGCATTTTGTGTGGTTTCGAATTTTGAATTAAGGAATATGACCCATCATTAAAAACACCACTTTCTAGCTATACAAAATGCATCAAATTACACACACTTGTAAATACACTTCACATTAGTTGATTCACCGTGAGGGATTTCAAGATTATGCTTCAGGAAGAAAATAATTTACAAATTTTATTTTACTCAATATTCATACAAGGGAGGTAATTTTGAACAATTTTACTTTTTGCCAAATATTTCCATAACTATACATTAATTCAAAATTCTAAACCGTTCAAAATGCTTATGTTTGTAATTGGAATGGAAATGTATCACAGTTTAGGAATTACTGGTACTTTTCAAATTTCGCCTCTGGCTCCTTGGTGCTAATGATGGGTCATATACCTTAATGCAAACTTGTGGAAACATTTGACAAAATTGTTCAAAATTACCTGTCCTCCCTTGCATATGAATAAAGGGTAAAATAAAATTTGTAAATTATTTTCTTCTTGAATCATAATCTTGAAATCTGGCACGGTGAATCAACTTGTTTTATGTGAAGTGTATATTTTATAAGTGTGTGTAATTTGATGAGTTTTGTGTGGCTAGAAAGTAGTGTTTTCGTTCTCAGTTGATAAACCTTAAGTTAATTTACAATTCTGCATTTTTAGTGTACCTGTTTAGCAACAAGAGCTGTTGGAGATCAAGTGCCAGATATAGAATGATTCTACAAACCAGATAGTGAAACATTATAAGTCCAAGGAGATGTGTTTGTGAAACACGAACACATCTGAAATGGCCAATTTTTAGCTAACTTTTAGAAGCATGTGCTAGGTTTTGGAGCCATATCATTAGCAGAAACAGACGTGAGAGTTTCACATGAATTTCTAACCAAAGCATAATACGCCGAATCCCTAGTGACCCTGCTGGGTGTGATTATCTGTTTTATAATATTACTTTTTACAGACTTCTTGACTTCATGGTCTTTTATCCCATTATCTGTCAGACATGGAAACATCATTGATAAATTTCATTTAAGTTGTACAGATACACCATCAGACATTGCTGGATTTCATGGTGCAGAGTAATTTATGCAAAGTATGTAAAAAAGATATATTTACCTGAACCATTTTTCCCTTGACAGAATTCCTCTTGCGAGGCGGAGAGCTAAGTGCAGTAATAACAGACACCACTTCTGGGGCTGGCGGATTCAATATCATGATTCCCTCATGGAAGTGTTGTTGGGGTACTTCCATCACTGGTGTAATGTAGCACTTGGACGCACTTGTCAAAACAATCACCTTGACTCCATCTTCTACTCGTTTTACAGTATTTCTCAGCACAACTGTCTGATTAAGCTGAAATATATAAGAGAATAAATATTTCAAACATGTCCACTGTGTGTAGGTGCTGATTGTTGGAAACTGAAAGCAAATAAACAAAATGTGTTCACAAATGCCCCCAGGGTTTTCCCTGAGCATGAGAATATGAAGGTCATTGTGACCCCCTGGCCTTCAAAGTTAGGGGTCATTTCTACTATTTTGTGGGTCAAATGTCCCAGGACTAAAGTATCATACGGAAATCTGCATGGGTATTAAAACTTGCGTCATTAACCCATTCCCACTCATTGACGCCTTTTGACACCCTTTTAGATAATGATCTCGGAAAACATTGTGGAAAATGAAGAAATTGCTTGTGACAAGCAATTTCTTCATTCCCCACAATGTTTTCTACCCAATGTGACAATAAAATGTTAAATTCCATTCAATTCAAAGTGTTGTCTGTATCATCTTTGAATTTGGACTGCCCCAAATATTGCCGTCTGGTAATGGGTTAATGACCCTCTGGTGAATTTCTAGGGAAGTTTTGAAATTGCGATGATGACGCATGATTTGTGCGTCATGGAAAACCCTGTGCCCCCGAAATGGCTATTTTTCTTAGATGTTAACCCTTGTCCTGCTGACTTTAAATTTTGTTTCAAACAAACAACCAATTTAAGAGACAATACAATAAGATAAGGTCAAGATTTTGCCACAATAATGGAGTGAAAAGCAGGCAGTGTAGGCTAAGATCAGACTGCACGTCTGTGCAGGCTGATCTTAGTCTATTTTGCCTGCCAAAGCTTTGGTCACAATTTTAAATTGACGCGAACAGCATGAGAAGGGTTAAGTTTTGGTGTAAAGAGTTGATAGTAAGGGTTAAGGGATGACCTTGCATTGAACCGATAGATATCATTGAAAGGAAGTTAAATACCAAATTTCAGCTTTGTATGTCAAATACTATTGGAGAAAAATAGAAGTGTTAAGTTCTCAAACAGACAGACAGGAATACAGACAGACACTTTTAAAGTAAAACGATATGCAACGATCTTTCATAAAAACAAAGACATACTTTCATGTAAATGATTTTGTGAGAATTCTAGGATACTTTTAAATTTACAATAATGAATACTAATTTGATGTTTGATATACATAATAATTATCTTCTGCATGTTTTTCAGAGTTATTGTATGGCTGAAATTTGTCAAGCCAACCACTGACAAGAGCACCAAATAATTATGCAAAGAACCCTTTCATGAAAATTGTTTTCATTGTGTACAAACAAAGAAACAGCTTAGTTTAACCTTTTCAAACATCAACAAGATGTGTTTTGAATCATCAATGCCCCCGAAACGGTATACTTTTGGACAAAAGACCAATGTTTAGTTTTCAGATAGACAAACTGACATGAGTAAAACAGTATGCCCCCAGTGGTTCGATATGGGGACATATCCGACATGGAAATCTAAATTGTTTCAATTTGAAGGCTGCGGCAGGCCAAAGCCTTAGCACCATACAGATTTTGTTCTGTAACTGGTCACATAGTCCATTACCCAGTTCTTAACTTAAGTAAGAATTCCTTGAATGAATCAGATTATAGCGAGTCTCCCAATGATAATTCCTGCATAGTTTTACATGTAGCAGTAGGGCCGTAGGAACAGGGGGGGAAGGGGGGGCTAAGCCCCCCCCCCCAAAGTTGGCCGAAAATGCTGAATTTTCTTAATTTTACACTGAAAATTTTAGGAAAATCTAAATTAGCCCCCCCCATATGAAATTGCTTCCTACGGGCCTGAGCAGTTTCTGAGACGGATGCACTCATGCACTACTACACAATTGACACAGCAGTGACAGCACCATGAGAATCGCCTGCTGGCCTGATGACCAGTGAAGCTAAATTGAAATATTTCAACCCTCTTTCAAACTGATACTCTTTCAGATTACCCAAATGCAAGGGTTTAGAAAATGTCTGCAACCCTTCAGAATGGACCAGACTCTGACTGATTAAACTATTGTACGGAAAAAAGATTTATATCAAAGATTACATCACTTACCTTCAAATATTTGAATTTTTCATCATCGTAGCACAGCAGTTTCGCTAGCGTTTTTCCATCTGATATTACACCCGCCTTAGCCCTCATGCTAGACCCATTTCTTCCTGTGTATCCATACTCCTGGCCCACTGCTACAATGGTAGCCTTAATGGGGTCCGGATACGGACCTGTTCCCTTGCCTTTGAAGGCCTTTTCAATTTCTGATGACATTCTGTAAGTAGAAAATATGGCAACAATATTACAGTAATTCTCATGTAATTATTTCCTAAAAATGTTATCTGTCAATTAATAGCTTCAATATTAAGGTATCCAACCCCTCATTAGCACCAAAGACCCAGATGCGAAATTAGAAAAGTGCCAGTAATTCCTCAACTGTGTTACATTTCCAAATACAAACATTTATAAGCATTTTGAACGGTTTAGAATCTTGAATTAATACATACTTATGGAAATATTTGACAAAAATGTTCAAAACTACCTCCCTTGCATACCAATATAGAGTAAAATAATATTTGTAAATTACTAAATTATTTTCTTTTTGAAGTATGATCTTGATATCTGGCACGGTGAATCAGCTTATTGAAGTCAAGATGATCTTAGTGTATTTACATTTGTGTGTAATTTGATGTATTTCATGTCGCTAGAAAGTGGTGATTCTTTGAGGGCCTATAGACCTAAAGTACAACAGGGATTTCCAGAATTTTGCTAGAATTTCATACATGTACAGTAGACTTGATTTGCCCTTGGTTGACAAGTAGAGCATATTATTAAAGATCATGTAACAATTTAGATGAGCATTACAATTCAAACACCAGAAACAAGGGCTTGTGATCAGAAAAGTAAGACTCCAGTGTACCTGCACAAACAATTTTATCATTATCCATATTACAGTAAATCTGGTCAATGCAAGAACCATAATCAGTAGTAACTGCAGTAGGCACAATCTTTAACATTAAAAACTGCTCTATAGCTTTGGTGAATGTGTCACTTTTTTTCCAATCAAAATTAAAGTCACCCATTAATACAATTCTGTTGTTGGTAGATTTGTTAATCTCATGAATTTTTGAGTCAAGTTCTTGGAGTAAACATGTCATGTTTGATACTGTTGACATTTTTGGTGGACAATACACAAAACCAAAAAAGCCCACACCATCAACAAGCACTAAAACATATTCTATTCCAGAAACTGTTCCATAACCTATATTTTCCATTTTGAAGCAGGTTTTCACATACAGAGAAATACCATGTGGGACCTTGTCCAAATTAAGTCCAATGAAATCAAAGCCTTTGAGTGAAAAAGTATGATATTGATCCTCTCCTACTCTTGTTTCAACAAAAGCAAGAATGTCTGAACAGAGCATATTGCCTTCAAACTTTATGTCCTGAAAATGTTTTTGTAATGACCTGCAGTTTTGAAAACAGACTTTAAACATTTGTGAACTAATATCTGTCAAATTTCTAGGAATGCAATTTATTTTTCTTTCTGTTCGCAATCTGTGCATTTCCATGGAAACATCTGGGGAAATGCTTATTTTTTCAGGGTTGAGTGATAATATATGAACTCCAGACAAGGATGTTGCACGGCTTAATCCAACATAATGAATATGATCAATTTTTCTGGTCCCAAAATGCATAACAGCCTCATTGATGGTAGACCCTTGTGCTTTGTGTATTGTTTTTCCAGCAGACAAATATATGGGGAATTGCCTGCGAGAAATGAGATATGATTGATAGTGTTTGAAAGTAAACTTACGGCATACTTCCAAGATAGGTGTCCAATTTGGCTTAATATCTTTATTGTATAAGTGTTTATACTTTAATCGACAATTTTTCCCAGTTGCTTCTCCATCAAATTGTACCCATATTATGCTACACCTATTTGAATCTGGTACTCTATAGTCAAACTTCTTAATGAAACATGCAGATCCATTGGTAAGGCCATCATCTGTATCAATGTTCAATGAGAGTTCTGCTGCCAATCCTATGCCAAGATTTAAATTTTTCTGCAAACCCATAGTTGCAGTAGAGTCATTTGGAATTTTACTCAGGATACTTGTACGCAAAGACTGACTTATATTTCCTGATATGTCATCAATAGCTTCAACATTTATTTTATCAGCAGAATTCATTCTATCCAGGACACCCATGTTGTGAGCAAATACATCTTTTCTAGTACAATATAAGTGTTGTAAATTTGCCACATTTTCCTTTTCACCAATAGTAACCATTCTAGACATTAATATGGAAACATCATCATCTGTATGATTTCCCTCACGTAATCTATTCAACAGCTCAGCATATTGCATATCATCTTTTTGGCGCATTATTTTGTGTAGCTCATAGAAAAAGAATAAATCAGTCCAAAGACTTGGAGCAAGTGTTGATAAATTGCTTGTAGAATAGGTCTCTGAAAATATCCACGAATCCATCACAGGTTTCAATTGATACAGATCACCTACAGCAAGTATACTTAGACCACCAAATGGTTTTACACATCCAGTGACTTCTTGTAGTCTTAAATTGATAAAGTTCATGAGACCCCGGCCTACCATAGATATTTCATCAATGATCACAATCCTTAAGCTGTAAAATCTTGACCTCAATGTGTTCAGTTGTAGCATATCAAGAGGTTTGAAGTTAAAGCCTTGACTTGCAGGGATGCAGAAAGCTGAGTGGATGGTACTACCTCCTATATTGTGAGCAGCTTTGCCAGTAGGAGCACACAATAACACTTTAATCTTGTCTGGATCTTCTTTCCTCTGGTGATTTAAGAACTTAACTAGTCCTTGGTATATGCATTTAATGAGAACACTCTTTCCAACTCCAGCACCACCAGAAAGAAAAATGTAAAATGGCAATGCATCCATTTTAACAGAATGTAATATGTGATAAAAAAAAGTTTTTTGGTCTTCATTTAAGTTTCTGACTTGTTCAAAATGCAAGTGAGAATCTATTTCATTCTGTGGAAGTGGGTCAGGAACATTTCTTACATTTGCACCAATATCATCTCCTATATCATAACATAATTTATTGGTGCTAGATCCTGGATCAAAACAACCATATACTTGTGATGCTTCAACACCCTCATCAATGTCTACAGCATTTTGAAACTCTACTTCCGAATTTATCGTTCCATCATCACAATCTTCAAAATTTCCATTGTCATAGTTTATTTCACAATTTTCATAGTGTACTCGGTTCTTTTCTATTTCATCCTGTGATGCCTTGTAGCTCTCCTCATATGTAGAACAATCATTGATCAACGAATTCTCGGTTCTCCAGTGAGTATACAGCATCAATTTTTGGCGGAAATGATTTTCTTTGTCTTTGTTTAGAGGAGTTATATGTGTACGCAAAATTTTTTGTGTACGTCTTTTCTTGATACATGTTCCACAGTGAAAAACTATTACGCTACCACTCTTAACATCTTCATTTGTTTCTTCACCATTCTGGTCCGACAAATCATTATCATCACAATTCACATCATATTGTGTTTCTGGAAGTTCAGCACTTTCGTGGTCATTCTCCATCTTCTTTTTACTAACTAGGTCAAACCATGCAATGAAATCTGCATAACATATCATTTCTAGGGATTTTGGCCTTCTTTTATACCTTTTAAGTGTATTATCCATTTCAACATTTATTGAATTCTCTGGCAGTTCTTTCAATTGTGTCCAAGATTTCATAAGACAAGTTCTTTTATCTTCCTCCTGCAATTCTACATACTCAACATCTCTTGAACATTTCCTTAGTGGCATTTGCAAAACAAAATAAACTGCCTCCTGTGCCCCTATTTCTACACTTGACAGGAATTGATTTCCAATCCTTCTCACTTGCTGCTTAATGTCACTGTCTTCTCTTTGTGCTTCTGCACAAGCATCCTGTAGCAAGTTAGACAAACCTCTTTGGCCTTTAGAAATATAGGACACAATATATGACACGCATGAATATGCATCAAATATAAATTGTATGTCCATATTTGCCATCCAACTTCTGAGAAGAATGTAATTGTAATTGTTGATTCTACTTTCCATTACAGTACGCTTTAAGAAAACTTTGGCTCTGGTAATTGTTGTTCTTACTGCTAACAAATAATGTGTGTAGTCAATCTCAAGTGCTTGCAAAAATTGCTCAAAAGACATGTCTTCAGGGTTTTTATGCAAATCATTAAGAAAACCAACTATTTTCTCAGCAGATTCAACAAAATGTGTTTTTTCTTGCAACTTGTCAAATGGATAAAGGATAGTTGTCTCTGGTATTGGAAAAATAGGAAAATCAAATCTGCATTTATTTTTCCCTTTCTTTTTACATGTACTAGCATGCCTGTGTGTTTGGTAATTCACAAGTTCGGGAATTCTGATATCTTTTTTACATGTTACATATTTATCCACAAAAGCAGTTATTGAAGAATCTGGAGCTTTGCCATGGACTGGGGCATTTTCAATCCATATCAACATGTGAATATGGGGTGACCCTCGCTGCTGAAACTCTACACGATAGAAGTAATCAATTATTCTTCCAACTGGCATGGACTTGTGTTTTAAAACATTAGCTACAAACTTTTCAACACGAAAGTTAAAATACCTGGCACATGTTACAGGATCCGCCTTTATCAATTCGCATTTATCTTTCCAAGACATTTCCTTTGCTTCTTCAGTGGTTATTTCTTTTCCTTTCACAAGCTTTGAAAGTGATTTCAAAAGTGGAACCCATTTTGTTTCTGCTGCTGAGAAGGAACAAAACCATGTTGGCAACCCAAGTTGGCGTATCATAGCAAAAACATCATGT
The DNA here is from genome assembly GCA_963680895.1 of Fragum sueziense. Lineage (NCBI taxonomy): Eukaryota > Metazoa > Mollusca > Bivalvia > Cardiida > Cardiidae > Fragum > Fragum sueziense. The sequence continues at coordinate 20,931,188 of OY804592.1, forward strand.
TTTGCCTTTTCCCAATATGGTGGTGATCCACGTAATGTTCTTAATACCCTATATCCATCATTTTGCATAGTAAGACCTTCAACAAAGCTTGGAGTCAATAGGTTTCCAGCTGTCATTTTCATTCCTTTAGTTTTGCATTTACGAACTGCAAGAGAAACTTTGTCTTTCACTTGTTTTATCTGAAGTCTTTTCATTTTGAAAAAAATATTGGGAATACATGTTGCTACACGTCTATCAACATTGCGAAGTTCCCACTTGCAAATATCACTGTAATGCAGAGGGACTTTGCGATTCTGATTGTTTACCCTTTGACCACCACAATATATGCTTGGAAATGCTAAACTTTCCGAATGAATGTCCTGAAACAGACTGATGGGTGAACTTTTTTCTGCTGGAGCAACAGAAATTATTTGATTGAATTCTCTGAAATCTGCTGGGTGCAGGCATGTATCTAAATTCCCAACAAGCCTATCATTAAAATGGTCATCTTCTGTCCAAGTGTCATCTATGTTTTCATTACTGATATCAAGTTCTTCTGGAGTAGTATCTGACAAATTGCTACTGATATTGTCAAATGACTCTTGTAACCAATTCTCATTTAAAATAATACCTTCACTTTTAAAGAGAGGACTATTTCTGATAAGCCATTTAGCTGCTTCAAAGACTTTTTGGGGGCGAACATTTTCAAAAACCACATGATGTTTGTACGACAGTTTGCGCTTTAACTTCAACATGATAGTTTCATCCTCATTGAGCATTCTGGGTAAAGATTTCATGGTATTGTTCACATCAGCAGGTACATTCACAATATTACCCCTTAAATTCAACTGTCCACCCCTTGGCATTTCACGTAGCTGCATAAACGGTATTCTTGGAGCTACAAGTCTTTCCTCCAGTTGAGTAATGTTAAGGGCATCTGGTCGTGAGGGAAATTCAAGACCATTTTTGATCCAAAGTCTTGGGGTGGTTCCTTTGCGGATTGAATTGAGACATCCATCACATATCCATTCTCTAAACTCTAAACTTGACAGGTATTTAGAAGTAAGACATGCTGTCTGCTTGTCTAAGTCATTTAGTTTTCTAATATTATGTCTGAAAAAGGTTTGTGTACAACAAGAACAGACAATATCTGGACCACAAGCAGTCATATCGTGAAATTTGAGAACCAGCTGATAACAACTACTACTCTCTGTCACATGTTCCTTATCCAAGGCTCTAACATGCCTTTTTGAAGAGGATTCACCGGCATCATTTTGTGCTTTCCTTTTATTTTCATTCCTATTATGTTGAACTTCTATCAATGTTTCATGATTAAGAATCTTAAAGCCAACAGACCATTTTTGCCATTTCTTACAAATGGCATAGAAATGAATGTCAAGTTGGGTTGTATCACAATCTAGTCCCATTGATTTTAACAAATAGTAAAGGTAACTGCATAAATCATTTGACATCCCTAAAACACAGAAACCATTGGAACAAAATGCACCAGATCTGCTTCTAGCATGACTGTCAAATATATAAAATGAGTTACCATCATAATGAACTCCAACAGATATCCCATTGAAAACAATGATTAGGTAATTAGGTACCAAAGAACATAATGTCACATGTGTTGCAAAACTTACAGAATTATCAAAACCAATGCTTCCATTCAAAACACCAGATCTAATGCCAGTATGTCTTATAAAGAATGTTTTACCTTCATATGTTAGCTTTTTGGGAATACATTCAGGGTCAACAAATCCATTATGACTGTCAAGATTAAACATTTGTTCATCATACATTCCACAATAGAGCCTGCTCCCAGCTTCAAGAATATCATGCAAGTCTTCACATATCATATCTTTTGGATGCTTTCCTGCTTTTATTTTGAACAGATATATAAGGCAACATGGCACACATTGTCTCCCTCTTGCCAAAACAGGGTAACATTCTGCTGCTTGGTGCAAATTTGCTTGAGCTACCAGGGAATACATTGTTACTAGAGATAGTACATGCCATTGGATTGAAGATAACAATTGGATGGAGTTTGAATTTTAATGTTCTTTTTAATAGAAAAGTGTTTGAACTTCCAAAGATCCAAATTTCCCAAGATTTTGTTTCCAAGATTTATTTTCCAAGATTGATATTATAATGTTGACTGATACAAGTGCACAAAAACAGAGGAATATCAAATTTTCTGAGATCTAGACGTCTATATTTTCCGAGATGTGGCTTCCAAGATAGATCTATATATATTCCAAGATTCCAGATGATTTTGCATATTTCATTTATTTGTTTATTTATCTTTCCATAGAAAAAACTTTGAACTCCCAAAGATCTGTGTTCATGAAAACAGGATTTGAATTTCCAAAGATCTAGATTTGCCAAGGCTTCCAAAATGTTCCAAGTTTCAAGATGATTTTCACATATTGAAAGGTGTTCAGCTTCAATTTGAAACTGAATTTCCAAAGTCCATATTTTGCTTAAAAGACCTATTTTAGGAGATTGGTGGTTGATTTAATTGTGGGTTTACATAACAATGCCTGATCCCATTTTCAAAGTGTGCAAAACATGTGTATGTATTTAATTCATTGATTTAATTTGTCTCTTAACTGAAAGTTAGAAAAGAAGAAATTTTCAAAGAGTTGGATTACATATCTTTAGGGATGTGCACACAAAAAAGAAATTGGGAGCATGTCGTTAGGAAAATGGCAATGGATAAATTAGGCAGGGCTACAAGAGGCGATTTGAAATCTTCATGATTATCATTATAAACGATAATTGTGTCCCTGTACAGCTGTAAGTGGATACATTTCACGACACCCGGTCAACATAGATCCTCCGATTTTATTTATGTTTGTGATTTTATGAGGACCGATTTAGGATCGAATGCCAAACTGAGGGTGGATACAGGTTCTGGGGAAAAATGGCAATCTTCAATCTTATACATTTGCTTTTCGAAATAGCTGGATATCAAGACAATTGTGCAAACACTGGCGATGCTAACAATCAATATTTCGTTTCATAATTAAGGAAAAACAATAAGAACTTACGTTAACTTGATATTTTCCCGGTCCGTAAAGTTTTCGATTTGCCGTCCTCCGATAGCCTGCAGAGCGTGGGTAATTGGTCATGTGATACAGGTTCTAGATGTTGATTCGCTATCTGCATTGATGACGCGCGAGTGAGTTCGAATGGAACTCTGGGTTCGCTAGTATATATGACGTAATGATCTAAAAGTAACCGTCTAAAAATAAATTTCCCTCTGACATGTAGAGAAAAAATCCACGCGAACGACTTTATCCACTGACGGGTGTTAATATATGTACGTGTGTACGGTCGAGTCGAAAAGTTGGCCACATAATATATTATAGCATTAGGCCCTAGATTCTATTTAAATATAATTATGAGGACAGAAATGATAATGATAAAACTTGCAAAAACGCTCAGGACTATATGACACAGAAAACAGTTATTTGGAGTGAATTCACGTTTTTTCATCGAAATTGGCTCTTGTTGCTGTTGTTCGCCTTTTAGCGCCATCTAGGAATACATGGTTGTCGATATACAACAGACTATACAACAGTCTGGACCATGGTTAGTATAGTCGAGGTCAAATGACGTCACTATATAGCGTCGAACCCGAGACCGTTCGGATGAAACGATGGTCACTCGAGTCGAACCCGAGATGCGACATGAACTCACCCCGTGCGCTATGATAATCAATTGGAAACCCCGTTTCAATATATCGCGTGGATGTGAAAACCCCGTTACACTGAGCTGACACAGCAGGAGCGGAAAGGGGGGGGGCATCGGACAAGGGCGGATCTAGAGGGGGGGGGGGGTGTCCGGACCCCATGACATTGGACAAAAAAACAATTTTTTTTACTACATAACGTTACATATTTAACACGTTATTTACACAAGCCATTATTTGGGCTTGGACTCCCCTGGAAAAAATCCAGGATCCACCCTTGTCAGGGTTGCATAGCCTTGTTAGCCTGGTAATTCAATCCCCATTCACAGCAATCTTGGGGCAATGGCGGATCTAGAGGGGGTCAGGGGGTCCGTACCCACTGAAATTGTCATAGAATTTTACTTTAGTAGATTCTAGATCTAAGATACGTTAGGCCTACATGTAGACCCCTATAGGCCCTATCTAACATATTTTAAGTCGTCATTTGGGCTTGGACCCCCCCTGGAAAAAATACTGGATCTAGTCTACCCTTGTGGAGCCACCACAGCTTTTTAAAAAAATTAATAATGACCAAAAAAGAATAATTCCACAAACGCACTGCATGCATTAATTTGAGTGATTATTTGCAAGACCTCAAAAGTTTCTGTCCGCAGAAAAAAGACAAACGTGAAACAACAAAAGTTAAACAAAATTATTGAGCTGAGCTGGTTTTGAACCCACGACAAGCTAGATCTTCAAAGGAAAAAGCTTGCGAGACGTAGGCTACGTTTTCCCACTGCACTGTCGCAGCAAACGACGACGTTTACAAGACGTTTTCAGACGTTTTATGCCCCCGTATCGAGAGATCGGGGGCATATTGTTTTACTTATGTCCGTCCGTCCGTCCGTCTGTTTTCTTAAACTAAAAGGTTTTACTTGACATTTTGACATATTGTTCACAAAAAATGTGTGATTAAAACTGATAAGTAAAAAATATTTCAAAACAAGTAAGAATTGTCTGAACTGGACACACAAGATTGTAGGCCTACTTTGAAAATCGCAAAAATCGACATACGAGGTTTTGCATTTACACCGACGATATGCTAGGTTCCCACTGCCGATCAAATATTAACTCGATCTTGAAAACCCTATCAAGCGATCGAGTACCGGTCGAGATCGGTCGGCATGGGTGATCGGGATTAGTCGAGGTGATCGAGTTTTGTCTGCATCGATCGGTTAGGCTATCCTGCCAATTTGTTCTGACACGTCAAAAAATCCGTGTAGCGATCGAGTAGCAAACACATCGGGAAGTTGCTTGAATATCGATCGTAAAGAAGACCGAGCTGATCGACAATCACTCGTGTAGAGATTATGTGTGATCGAGTCGATATCTTTTCCCGTGATTTGATTGGATGAAAATATGGAGCAGAAGTCGACTTGATCGGGAATGCGTTCGAAAGTTACTCGCACAAGTCGAGGTGGTCGAGTGCTTCCAACTGCTCTATGATAGCGGATCAAGTCGATCTAGCCTACTCGATCGCTTTTAAAATGCCCTCAATCAAACCCGACCATATGACTTCTTCTCGATCGCTAGTCGATCAAACCCGACCTCTTCATCTGATTTGATCGAGTGAACAGATGAACCAGAGGTCGAGTTGATCGGGATGTGGTCGGAAATTAATCGAGTACAAGTCGAGGTAATCGAGTGCACGTTCGGTAAATAGCTAAAAGTACATTTACATCATATCTAAATTATGTCTATATCTAAATTATGAAGTTATGAAATTATGATAATCATAGACACTGCAGAAATATTTTCATTCAGAACACCTAGAATAGAATCAGCTCGATCTGGTCGTTTAAAGATCGAGATGGTCAGGTGCTGATCGTGTAGAGCTCGAATTAAGGACGGGGTGATCGGGTAGAAATCGGAAAGATGGTTTGGCTTCAATCGGGAAATGATCGGGAGTGCTCGGGCAAAGGTCTAGTTTGATCGACTAGAGATCGGGAAGAAGTCGTGTACATACATTTGGTCGGGATTGATCGGGGAAATTAGGTGGTCGTGTTGATCGAGTTGATCAGGTCGGGAGTGAGAACCTAGCAATATGTATATATCGCTTCCTAAAGATGGTATCCTTTACACCATATCACGAAAGTCAAATCGCGACAAAACAGGGATTATATCGAAACGAGATCAATGAATTGGCACAAACGTTGCATGATTTGAATCGGGTGATTAATCTCAAAGTGTTCGTCCATAGAAAGCAAATAGAGACACCACATTTGTCCTGTATGGCCATCAAATCTATTTTGAATTTTGACCAACTGGCAGTTGAGTCTGGGAAGGGTTTTTTGGTAATAAACCACATTTCGGGTGTCGCAAGAGTGGTTTTATTCAAATTAAATCAAACGTTTTAACGAACGTTCAACAGAAGAAATGGTCCGAACTGGTTTCGAACCAAAGGCGTTCCAAATTTCAAACTGAAAAAGGTTGCAAGGCGAATCCTTTCCCGTGTGAGCTATCGCTACTGTTGATAACATGGGGCGTTTGTTAAATTTATAATATAGTGTATGCATATATCGCTTTCTTAAGATCTTACCCTTTACACAATATCACGAAAGTCAGATCAAGAAAATGGGTAAATCGAAAAAAGATCGTAAAGTTGGTAAAGACGTGGCATGAATTTAATCGGGCAATGAATCTTATAGTGTTCGTTAGAGAACACATTGAAAGGAGGAAAAGATACGACAGTTTTCCTGTAATCTATTTTGAATTTTGACCAACTGGCAATTGAGTTTGTGAAAGGGTTTTTTGGTCATGAAAACCCATTTCGCCTGTCCAAATGCGGTTAAAAGAATTGTACGTCCGAAAGGACGTCCAATTAAAAATTGGCGCTTTAACTATCACATTTTGGCATTTCCCGAGTTTTGAAGTCGTTTTGAAGGTCAAGGTCAAATATCTCAACAACGGACCAACGCTTTTCTTTCAAATTTCACACAAAGTTACATTTATACCTGGATAATACATCTGTAAAGTTTCATAAAAATCGGGTTTCAAATAAAACGTGTGGAGATAGTTTGGTAAAGTTGGTCGTTAAAAAATAGCGAAATTCTTCGAAATAAAGAAGAATGAATATTACGGAAAAGATATACATGGAATATCACATGTAAGCCCATAAATGTTTAACGCATATATCACAAAACACGCATAAAAAATTTAACGCATCTGGGACTAAAAATAATGAATATTACGGAAAAGATATAAATGAAATATCAAATATAAGCCTATACATGTTTAACGCATATATCACAAGACACACATACAAATTTTCACGCATCTGGGGCTAAAAGTAAGAAAGATAAGCGACTTAGAATGACCCCCTACTGTGTTTCAGTCCATCTTACCCCACCCACTTTATTTACCCATATCTCGGAAAATAAGCCGAAACCATACTTTTTACACATACAAATTAAAGATATTATGTAACCCTATCAATCCACAAAATTTACAGAAAATCTATTTTTTGACCCCTTATTGCAACCCATCCTTTATTCAATAAATCAGATAAGGTCCATGACGTGTACTCTTCTATACATTTTAATCATGCTAGATCATTTTTATTCGGTTACATGTCGTCGCTTTTCAACGAAAACCTTGTAACTGCAGCTTATAATAAGTTGCAGGTACGAGGTTTTCATTGAAAAGCATCGATATTGAGTAATGATCATTAAGCTTTGGGCTTGTACTTTCTCTTGTCTTGCTGAAGCCGAGTCTCGGTTTGCATCAGTTCTGTTTCGACCTCCCGCTTTTGTACGTCACTAAGACCGCCTCGGAGATGTACATCACTGTGTAGTTTACCATAACGACGCCCTCCTTTTCCAGGTTTTGCTAGTCCGGCAACACCCGTGAATGTAAAGTTCGTGACTAGTAGAACCACCAGTAACGCCAGAAATACCGTACTCTTCATCCTGTAATTGTATTAAGGTATTCAACAAATCATTTTAAGATACCTAAAACTTCGTGCTTTTTCGGCGTATTCCGTTACGACAGAGATTGACTAGGGTATCCGGATTCTTAAAATCCATCAACATGTAGCCTGGTGAATTTCCGTTATCACCGACAGTGGCAAAGCCGAGATTGCACGAAATGTTCGGTATCAAATAAAAAAGGTCAGTCCGTTTTATCTTAGATAGCTCGGCTGGGACGAAGGTCTCGAAAGAGCTATTGTAATTGGTGTATAACCTACGTGACATGTTAGAACTAGGTCACGATTTTTTCTGCAATTATTGAAAAAAAGGGAAATACCACCCAATTCAGATAAGACTTGTTTTGTAAGCCCTTGTTATTTAACTTTTACCCCGTGTGTGATTTAAGTGATAGGAATATATATAAATTTGGACTGGAACAACTTCAACAAAATCAAGACGCGCCAAACTTGCCTACCTAAGGAGTTTTTGTCAAATGGAAGCCAACGCATGAATGGTCAAAAAGTTAACTAACTGATTAGAAAAAAATCCTAGAAATTGTACCCCACGTTTACCTATCATATATCATACATACAGGGTGTCCCAAAATATGTGTCCCAATTCTAAACATCTATAAAATTGACAAATGTTGTCCCCTAATAAAATCAGTTACAAAGGTATGAAGGGGACATGATAAAGTTTTGTTTGATATATAGAACATCCATAGTCACTTCCTTAATATATTCAACAACACGCTTTTTGAAATTTACCATTTTTTAACTTATTTGTCAAATGACGTCAACGACGTCATCTCTAAACAAAATATGTTGGCTCTTTCTCCAACACTGTACTGATTAAATGATTTGTGCTTCTTCGTATTCTTTGACTGTAAAGAATATAGTGAAGGTCTTACTATTTTAAGATTGTAAGTTTAAGATAAATGACAGAATTTTAGTTTAAAATGAAAAGAAAACTTATTGCTAGCCATTCTTCTAGTTCTTTCTAATTCATTATTTACCGATAATGCCTTCTACTGCATCATTGATGTTGTTAATTTTTGGGGATTTTAAATGGGAAAAACATTTAAATTACACCATTTTACGACACCCCTTGCAAGGGTCTTTTGTGCATTAATAGGAATTATACTTTTAATACTTTTTCACAAAATGTAAATGCACAGCTTATAATGTATGTATCTGCAAAAACGCCCCTTTCTTGAAAAAGACCTATTGCCATCATCAGAATTTTAAGTGAAACAGCAACTTTCCTAATTTCAAATTCTAGTTTTTGTGATCAACTTTACCCTTTCAACATTTATTGATGATAAGACTTTCACTGCATGTATTTAAGGCACACTAGTTGTAGAATACAAAATTATAACGATCAATTTGATCATCTTAGCACGGAAAAAGAAACTTTGTCAAATTAAAAATATGACGTCGTTGACGTCACTTGTCGAAAAAATTAAAAAATGACAAATTTCATAAAACGTGGTGTGGAATATATTTTCTTCATAAATATAGTTGTTCTTTATATCAAATAAAACTTTATCATGTCCCCTTCAATCCTGTGTCACTGATTTTTCTTTGTGACAACATTTGTCAATTTTATAGATGTTTGAAATGGGGACACATATTTTGGGACACCCTGTATATGCACTATTGGAGACAGGGCATTAATATTCCCCACTTGTTCATAATTATGTTTTGTCAAGACCATTCATTTTGGGACATTTACCTTGACATTGGAGTTTGACTTTTATTGACAAGCAACCATTACGACGACCTATGTTGTTCAAGGACAGCTCTTTTAAAATGGCGTCCTAGTCTGGAATAATGGGTACTTAATTTTCAACACAACTTTGCATGCGTTGGTTCGTATCTTGCAGTTTTGCAGATCTCAGACATCTGCAAAGTTTAAAGCTACTATTTCCCAGATTTTGGACCAAAATTTGTCAAAAACAAACGAAATGTACACTTTTTAAGCTTTATATGACCTGATTAAATGATTACGACAAACTATTGAAGCAACGACTCATTTTTTCGCAATTTGATACCGAATTCATGAAGCGATGTCGAAAGTAGGTCAAAAACAGTAGGACCTGCGACTTTCTTAAATGACGTCACAACATACATGATGACGTCATATTGAAATTCAAGCATGAATCTCGTTTGAATCTTGGTCCGCGCTCTATACGCATGCGTGACAGTTAAAAAATAAATTCAACCGCATCTGAGACGGGGTTGAATTTTGGTTTGGATTCTCCCTAAATTCGGCTATCTCTCTTATAATTTCGGCTCAATATCTGTCTGAATCGCATATTATTAACCATTCTGAGGTGGCCAACACAAAAGTTTTGCATATTTTTTCAAAAAAATTCATTTTTTGCAATTAGACCATCTGTTACCATCACCCTTTAAACCATCGCTTGCATAAGCACCGTAGTTTGGTGTTCGATATTGTCTGCATGGTTTACATCGGGTAATTTTGTAAACATGTGTCATTATATTGTGACCGGGCTATAACCTTGATAAAAGTTTAATTTGTTGCAAAATAAACATCAGCGATAGCTTGAGCTAACAAAACTTTGGAACACACAGAGGACAAATATTGAAATGCTGGATGTACCTTCCATTTCTTCTCAATATCTTATAAACGAGCACTATTTTTCGTCTTTGTTCAAAAAAGAATGATAAAGAATTGACTATGGTAAACAAAGTATACTTACCTTGCGGTCAAAAATTGTTCACACACAAATAAAAAAGTAGTAGTGTTATATCTTGTAGTAGTAGTAGTCTAGTGTAGTATGCTGAAACGTTCAATTTTCCGACCTTTATAGAATATTCTTATTACGAAGTACAGTAATAAAGTTACGGAAAAATACCATATGACCTTTTAATGACACGAATCTAACCATTTCATAAATATGACTATTTTGAACGTCCCTTTGAGAAGCATGGTATGAAATCATTCAGAAAAAGAGTAAATTGCTGTAAGCCAGCAGTCCTTTACCCACAATATTTCCCATCGTCCCTTATCAACAAATATCTCGGTTTACAAATGCTTCAAAAGTTTTCCAAATGCATTTATTTTGTTGGGCGTCAAAGAAGGCGTCATTATGTGGATATAGGTTTTAATTTATCGTGTAAATTGCTTTTTGATGAGGCATCTATATAAGCAATATTATGGCAATTTGAATCTGTCATTTCACATCCACAGCTGTCCGTTATAAATGCCGTGTCATACAAAATAGAGTTGTCTGTTCATAGGCATAATGTAAGTAAAGTGTCGATATAGACCAGCCAGCAGAGCTTGAAAAATCTTACCAGTGGCGTACCTCTTTAAGTCTTGTTTCTAAGGGCGGGATATTCATTCCGCATGCATATTGGCCTACCAGACCTTGACGCTTTTAGATGCTCTTCAATATTTTTTTTAAAAAAACCTTGTTGATAAAAAAAAAAGAAAATGCATATTACTAGCATTTTTATTACTGTTTCAACCCAGGAATATCAGAAACTCAAACGTTTCGTTCACTTTAAACTTCTGTCTGCAACGTCTTTGAATTTAGACTAGCCCGGAATTTTGTCGGTTGGTAAGAGGCCTATACGTTTCAATCTGACTTTGAAGAGGAAGCATCGCAGGTATACAGCATTTCCTGCCACAATGAGTAAGTGCCTAATTGATGTGAATCCATTCCTGTCTTACAAATACAAAATCGTCCTTTCACAGCCAGAAGTGGCTACCAGCAGTTAAAATTTAACTGCTGATAGCCACTTCTGGCTGTCAAGGGACGAAATGTACCCTAGGGGAAACAAAATGTTACACAAGATATAGTTTTGATCAAACTTCGATGTTCAATCATTCAAGAAGGGCGCCTCTCGTCCAAACGCTATAACGATGAGACATCTATACTAGTACATAGTCTCCCATCGTCTCCAATGAACCGCTAGCGAACACTCACAATTAGGCAGAATCGATTTTATAGGCTCTATCTTACTCTGATTTTATCGTTCTTCTGGTCGGCTACCCTCCATTTATGGAAAAAAAATTACAAATGAGTCTAAGGAGAAAGCTTAGTAAGGCGAGGTACATGCAACTAATCGCTTGAGAATTGACGCAGAAAAAAGAAAGTTATTACATAAATTCTTACCTGAAGAGGAGCTCATTTATCAATAGAAGTTATCAAGCCTTCGATGCACGATCCCCACAGTGATGTTTGTGGCTATCTACATGTATATGCAGAACTCCAGTTAAAAGGAGGTAATTGCTTTTCAAAATGTAAATGATTCTTATTCGGGTCATCAAACCCTATGTTGTGGGTGCTCATTTGAAACGTCTCATCGAGGCGATTCAGATGAATTCCCTAAACATAGGGTTTGGAATTGTAAAAGACAGTTAACATGTCTTTACGCACTCTTGTAGGTTGTTCTGTCGTTAAGTATGTGGAATCAAGGCCATCATTCTATTGATCATTATCTAGGAACAACATATGTTACTTTATTTCTCAAGTTTGATAGAAAAAGCAATTGCAATAAAAATGTCATCGTTTTTAAAGTGAACTGTTACGACTTTTATATCTCTCTTTATTTATTTACCCAAATAACGAAGAAATAAATAACAACTCTGTTCTACTAGCGATACAATACCAAATATTTGGAAAAAAAAAGAACCAAATAAGAGGTGTTTTTTTTTTAATTTAACGTCCATCGATATTCGGTTGCACAGGTAGCAGTTCGGATGTATAGAAACCCACAATCTGGCTACGAAAGCCAACTTATTTGGCAGTATACCTTTGCCATACATATGATATGGTAAATAAAGACTTATAGTGGAATACAGTTTGTAAAATCTACTTAAATCTCCTTAAAGGTTCTCATGTTAGATGTTGTTTGCTTCCAAACAATGCCGGAACTTATATGTCGACATGGAAAAACAACTTGCAATACAAAAAAGCCCAATCATGCCAAATAAACAGCCAATCCTTCTCAAGCGGTTTTATTTTGTCTCAATATTTGTTTTGCCATATTTTCCACAAATTATATCTTTAAGGTAAGTTTGGACTCGGGGGTTACTTTCAATGATTTTTAGCTCACCTGAGCACAAAGTGCTCAAGGTGAGGTATTGTGATCGGTCGTTGTCCGTCGTCCGTCCGTCCGTCCGTCCGTCCGTCCGTCCGGCCGTCCGTCCACAATTTCTTTAAAGATCTTCTCCTCCCAAACCAGTGGACCAATCTTTTTGAAACTTGGCAGGAATGATCCTTGGGTGAAGGGCTTTCAAAGTTGTTAAAAGAATTTGATTCCATCAAAGACTCTGGCTGCCGCGGCATGAGAAAAGGGGAAAATAGCCAACTCTTTTAAAAATCTTCTTCTGCCTAACCAGTTGGCCAATTTTCTTGAAACTTCACATGAATGATCTTTGAGTGAAGGGCTTTCAAAGTTGTTAAAAGAATTAAATTCCATCAAAGACTTTGGCTGCCGCGGCATGAGAAAAGCGGAAAATATCTAAATCTTTTAAAAATCATCTTCTGCCTAACCAGTAGGCCAATATTCTTGAAACTTCACAGGAATGATACTTGAGTGAAGGGCTTGCAAAGTTGTTAAAAGATTTTGATTCCATTAAAGATTTGGGCTGCCGCGGCATGAGCAAAGGGGAAAATAGCCAAATCTTTTAAAAATCTTCTTCTGCCTAATTAGCTAGCCAATATTCTTGAAACTTCACATGAATGATCCTTGGGTGAAGGGCTTTCAAAGATGTTAAAAGAATTTGATTCCATCAAAGACTCTGGCTGCCGCGGCATAAGAAAAGGGGAAAATAGCCAAATCATTTAAAAATCTTCTTCTGCCCTACTAGTAGGCCAATATTCTTGTAACTTAATATGAATGATCCTTGGCTGAAGGGATTTCAAAGTTGTTAAAAGAATTTGATTCCATCGAAGGCTTTGGCTGCCGTGGCATGAGAAAAGGGGCAAATAGCCAAATCTTGTAAAAATCTTCTGCCTTCAACTAGTTGGCCAATATTCTTGAAACTGCCCATGAATGATCCTTGGGTGAAGGGCTTTCAAAAGTTTTTGAGAGACTTTGATTCCATCAAAGCCTTTGACTGCCGCGGCATGAGAAAAAGGAAAATAGCCAAATCTTTTAAAAATCTTCTGGCTTACTACATGTAGTTGGCCAATATTCTTAAAACTTCACATGAATGATCTTTGGGTGAAGGGCTTTAAAAGTTGTTATAAGAATTTGATTAATATCAAAGCTCTTAGTGCAGGGGCATCAAAAAAAGGGCAAAAGAGCAAACACTTTTGAAAAGGCTGAATTTTGTTTCATTCTTTTGAAAAACTAAGGAAAAGGGGCTTTATTGCAAAATTCTTAATTTGCTGCTATACAGGTCAAAATGTTTATTTCAACAATGCAAAAAATTTCAGGTGAGCGATCTAGGGCCATCATGGGCCTCTTGTTTTATTTGTACATATGTTGTAAAGTAACATTTCCTGAACAAAATATAAAAAAATCAGGGTAAGTTTCCTGACTTGTTTTCGTGTCAGAGTCATCTGCCCTTGACTAGTAATGACCATTTTCGCAAAATTACCCTTATGTTTTAAAGACATATAGCAAGTTATTCTGAATGGATAATTTCAAATGTTATATCAATTTCGAGACTTAACATATGCACAAATGTGATGAAATGATTGAAAGAAATATTAAAAAAAATATTTTCTGGAAAAAAATTATGGGAAAAGTTGAAAAATCACATTTTGTGAGAGCATTGCAACTTTTTTCCAATTCGCCAAAAAATACCCAATGATTATTTTTTGTTTTCGGAATTTGAAGATAATACCAAGAGCTATTTTTACAAAAAAAAAATCAGCACACCTTTCAAACGCAAATATAAATATATTTGACTTTATCTTACCCACCCACCCTGTTTTAGCCTAATTATGACAAATATATCTATATTTTCAAAAAAACTAACTTTTTCTGGCATATGTTTACATCTAGAACAATAAAATACTTCATTTGACATTCACCATTACAAAAAAGGGGAATGTTTCGCTTTAAAAAAATGGTGAAAATTGTAGCATTGGCATTTGGTGCCGCAGAATAAACAAAAAAAATTGCAAGTCACATGGTCGCTCTCCAAACTTACCTTAATAACACCCATTTTGTCATTTGTGGCTTTTTTGAAGTGGATCACAATAAAATTTTGCCCTTTGGGAAAGGGTTAAGTCAACAATTTATCTTGATATTTGTAAAGATAATACAAAATGGTTTTCCTTTTCTCTATTGATCCTAGTATTCTAGCATAATTTGGTGAAATGCTGAAACACTAATACAGGGTGTCCCAAAAAAACGGAACCCTATTTCAAAGTCAAATATTTTAAAGCGCAAGCAAAAAATTATTTTTTGAAGTTGCAGTACTAAAGATACATTATTTTTGCATATATGTTCTAAATTTCACTTAAAAATATGAATTGGTCCATAAGTTATATGCAATATAATAAAGACACTAAAAACAAAATCATATCGATGACAATCAGTAATTTTATGTAATATTCGCGAGATGATTTACGCGTGCGTCTTTATAATAACATGTGTTATAGGCAGGCCCGTAGGAAGCAATTTCATATGGGGGGGTTAAAGCCCTTGTCCTGAATATCTGGGGGCTGATTTGGATTTTCCCAAAATTTTCAGTGTAAAATTAAGAAAATTCGACATATTGCCCAACATTGGGGGGGGGCTTAGCCCCCCCCCCTAGCCCCCCTGTTCCTACGGGCCTGATAGGTTCAAAGTTTGTTAACAAATATCTGGGGCCACTATACAGGTGCTGCTTTTGCAAATTGAGTCCATATGGTGGCGGTTTAAAATAATTGTAAAGTACATATTGGTCAGTTATAAAGTGTATATGAATCTGTTATACACTTTGATATTTTGTTTGTATTCATTTTTTGCTTTGATTACATCGCAGCCTTAACAGTTAATTTATTAGCAGAAAAGATTAAATGAATATGCGATATTGTAAGTAAAATGTTTCAAAATCACTTTTGTATAGGCCTACTGAATATATCAAACAAGTGTGACGCGTTTACAAATGTATTCAATGAGTGTAGGTGAGCACTGCAAAACGGAAAAATCGATATCGTGTAAAAATGGGTTTTGGGGTGCATTCATTTGATAACCAATATTTCCAAAAGTAATGGATATTTTCAACAAAATTTTAATTGCTAATACAAAACTGTCGTTTCTATTGCATATCTAACTTTGGTGAAAGCTTATTACTTGATACATGAGCAATTCACTTTCAAAAATGGGTTCCGTTTTTATTGGGACACTCTGTATTAACTTAACAAAAATTTAAATTTATAGAACATTCCTCATACAACAAATGCAGGAAAGAAAATCTGCCGTGTTTGAAATAACATTTTACAATAAAAAAACAGAAAGATCACAATGGTATTGCAGTTTTCATATTTGGTCTCCTCCCAAAACATTTTGCATCCCAAATTGACAAGCAAAATGCCTACTATGGCTTGTATTTACTTTTTTTAAAAGTGCAATACGGAGGATTTCCTGATGATTTGATTATGGGTATTTGCCTCAATACAGGAACCGGAAGCAATCAATGTTTTGTCAAGCTCTGAATAATGTGTTTATTTTCGAATAGAATTTATAATATGTTGTCATTTTTACATAAACATTATGTGTACAAAACAATCATTTTGGGAGAAAAAATGCGATAAACCCTTCTGGCTTCCAATGGACGGATCTATTTCAGTTATCTGATACGAAGACACAGTTGTTAAAACATCCGTTAGTTTCTTATTTCACGAAATTACTACAACAGTCTTTTGAAAAATGATATCAATAACGTATCATTTTTCTCCTTTTTGACAGAATTAAAACCCTGTTATTAGCGCGATGCCATTCCATGAAAATAACTATAGTACAATCACGATATTATGGCGTATTTCTTTTAATTTACCATTGTAAACAAACAAAAAGTGTTGTTTATGTTTAATTCGGTTGAGCATGAAACGCTTTGACTCTTTCATATGTGAGACACCTGCAAGATTCGAATCATCGCATGGGAAATAACAGTGGTTCAAGATAGAAACTATGTTGCTTGTAAAGGTTAAAAATTGTAAACAGGTGCCAAGATAGTGTGATTGGACTATAAAAAAGGTCAAATAAAGAATAAGATCTCGGATATCAAATGAGAAAAAACGTATTATAATAGTCATTAACTGTTACCTTTTTGTTACCTTTATGGAAATCGATTTCAAACAAAGAAAGCATTGACATGAAATGTACTTTGATATGAATTTAATTCTTTTGAAAACAACACCAGCAAGGAAAAACACTCTATGATTCGAAGATTCGGGTTTGTGCGTATTTGTGTTCAGTGCTAAATATTTTTTTTACCACGTTTACGGTTCTGTGTATTAACAAAATAAAACAAAGGAGTGTATTTATTTTTGGATGTCACATAAAAGCAAATTGTTTTCACACATTTCTTTCTCGTAAACGTTTCAATAATTTGGCTTGACATTTTCAGACTTCAGAAAACATGCTCTTTCAGATAGAATAAAAGTAAAATTTATTAAAAATAATTGTGAAATGTCACTTTAATGAATAGAAGTACAAGTTTATTGCTTTGATTTGTTTATTCATTACTTAATTATGTCACATGATAACAGGCTGATTGAACTTTGTTTCGGATTTTCATTTTTAATGACATTATTGGTCGCGGATTGGACAATGAATTCCCGTAGAGGTCACACAATTAGCCGTTATCGCGATTCCAAAAGGACGGAAATAGCTTACGTAGTATACCTCACGATATATGACTTGGCAGAGATTGATGACGTGGCAAGATGGCGACAGTGGGCATAGAAAACGTCAGCTCCAAGTAAAAAAAATCGTTTAAATGAGGTAAATAGCTACAACAAGCCCAGAAACAAATCTAGAGACATTGCTAATATACATTAGAAGCAAGCAGATACGATTTTGTAGACAAGAAGATGGCATCCTCCTTATTATCTTCGTCTGTCGGAGGCGAAGTGAGAACACAAAACCGGTTTGAAATCCTAACTGAGCGGGAATCTAGTACTTCTGTCAAGAAAGTCCAGAGACATGAATTCATAAACAGTTCATTAGATGATAAATTAATGCTGATATATGAAGAGTTGAGATTTATTCGAAATGACCAGGTTGATATAAGTCGAAGTTTAGTGTCCGTGGAGAAGGCGATGGGTGGGGTACATGAGAAGCTAAACCAGGTCATCGATACAACTAACACCCAAAGTGAACTATTGAAATGTTTAGCTTACAAGTCCATTGATATAGAAGCCAGATCGAGACGAAATAATCTTATTTTCCGTGGACTTTGTGAAAATTATGGCGAGAATTGTTTTACATTGATTAGGTCGTTCCTTAACAATCACCTAGATATTGACCCCAGTCGTATTTACATTGCTCGTGCTCATAGGTTGGGTCAGAAAAAGCAAGGAGTTCGATTTCAAAAGAGGCCAATTATAGTTAACTTTCGAGATTATTGCGATGTAGAAGAAATCATGGGAAAAGCACCAATGCTAAAAAATACCGATTTTTCAATTGATTTTGACTATCCAAAAGAAATTCAGGAAGCTCGAAATAGATTATGGCCAAAATATAAAGATATCAAAAGAGATGATCCGAGGGCAAAAGTAAAAATAGTGTATCCAGCTAAGATTATTCTTGATGGACAGATTCTACATGACGAGCTGCCAGAATGGGGTCGATACATAGGCAAAAATAGACTGGTCAACCTGAAGTCAGTGGGCAAACATGTTAATCACGCTCACACATACACACATATACAAAATCAGGCGCTGCAATTAAATCACGAATACATGGAAAGTGAATCAAGTGACTTACCCCAACCTGGTGTTAGAAACATTCCTGATAAATCCATAAACATTGAAGATGTCACAATCTCACACACAGACATGTCCCAGTCTAATAGCACATTGACCGAAATTGGACAGTGCCTGGTAAAATCACTGGACATAATAAATAATTCTACACAGAATATAGATCAGACAGATAACACTAGTTTGAATGCTTTGTCTGTTTCACAGCAGACATCCATCAACATTTCACCATCTACTAGCGGCAGTGATGAACGAAACACACAAGCACAAGCCGAGGAAACGCTGCCCAGCTCAGTACCCACAGTTACATCCATTAACAACATGTGTAATACTGTGATAGATAATAACTATATTGAAACAAATACACAAAACATAAACACAAGTGTAGACAAATCCGAATATACAAGCAGACGACGTGAATCTCGTGCATTGTTACGGTCAGAAAGGCGGTCACGGTCTGCTACACCCTATGGGAGATCTCCGGCAATACGCGATAGAGACCGAACAGTCCCGGAACCTATTAATATCCCAATGACGCAATCGGTTGGGGAAACCCAGACCGACGGTGACAAAAGTTAGACTGGAGACTTTGAGAAGGTCAAGCTGCGTTGTGCTTTATTAAATGTACAGGGTTTGGTGTCGAAAAGGGTTAACAAATTGCATTCTGATGAACTAAAATGTGTTTTTGAAAATCACGATATTGTATTTTTCACTGAAACATGGACTTCTGAATTGTCCGATATACAAGTAAATGGTTTTGAAAGCTTTCCATTACATAGAACGAAAATTAAACAGGGAAGCAGGCGCGCCTCCGGAGGCATAATCATTTATATACGAAATGATTATGTCTCTGAAGGCTCACTTGTTTTTCATAGTGAAGATGATATTATTTGCATTAAGATAAATGGATTTAAAGTAGGTTTAGACACGGATTTTTATGTTTGTCTAACTTATGTTTTGCCAGAAAATAGCAGCCGACAAGATGTTACAGAATCTCATACTTTTGACAGGTTGTTGGAAAATATTGTATCTGTTGATTCAAATGTTGGTGAGAATTTTCATATGATATTATGCGGTGACATGAACGCGCATACCTCTAATACACCAGATTTTGTACAAAATGATAACACAAACAATGAATATTTGCCAGACAGTTATTTGATAGACTCATTTAATGTTAGATGCTCACATGATGCTGGTCGCCAAAGGAACTCAAATGGAAATTTGCTTCTAGACTTGTGTAAACAAACAGGTATGAGAATCTTAAATGGTCGAATCGGAGCGTACAAAAACATTGGTCGATATACGTATGTAGGTAGTAGAGGATGCAGTGTGGTTGACTATGTTGTATGTACACCAAATTTGTTCGATTTTATTGATGAATTTTCTGTTTCAGAGCCGAATATTATCTCTGATCACTGTATAGTTGAATTTAGCCTGAGTTTTCAGTCCAGGCCAAAGCATTTTAGACAGGCAAAGGTTATGATATCCAATCATGAAAAATTGGATTATACATACAAATGGCATAACGATCGTAAGTCCGCGTTTATCGACAAGATTTCGTCTGATGATATATTAGAAAAGTTAAACAATTTAGATGATAAATTAATTCATGATCAAAATGAAGATGATATTGATAGTAGCGTAGATAAATATTGTAATATAATTGATGATGCTGTTTCACCATTTTTCAAAAGAAAAATAAAAACGCAACCTATACCTGATAAAGGTGATAACAACATTTGGTATAACAATGAGTGTGATGATAAACGTAGTAAATTTTACAAATTGCTTAACATTTATAGGAAAGACCGTTCTGATATTAATAGACAAAATATGAGTGCTGCTAGGTCAGAATACAAATCTACTGTCCGGAAATGTAAATATGATTTTGATAAAAACAGAACAGATGATTTATTGAAAGCGAAACATAATAATGCCAAATTATATTGGAAAATGTTAAAGCAATCTGCTGGAGTGAAATGTGCAGATATACCCATTAAAGATTTTGAACTGTATTTCAAATCGGTCAATAATCCAAATGATCCTTTCTTCACTGCTGATGAAGATGTTCTGTATTTTATAGAACGCTATGAAAGAAATGAATTTGATGTGATGTTTAATGAACTAAACTCGCCATTTACACAGCACGATATTGAGAAAGCAATCAATCAGTTAAATCGTCCAAAAGTGGGGGACCAGATAATCTTATTAATGATTTTTTTATTCATGGCAAAGAAGCATTAACACCTACAATTGTCAATATTTTTAATAAAGTTTTTGAAATTGGATATTTTCCAAAATGTTGGTCAGAAGGTTATGTCATACCCCTTCACAAAAAAGGTCCTCTAAATGAAGTAAACAACTATAGAGGTATTACACTATTAAGCTCTTTTGGTAAACTATTTACTAGAGTTTTAAACAACAGGCTAAACAGTTGGGCCGAAAATTATAATGTATACATTGAAGCTCAAGCTGGGTTCAGAGCAAAGATGAGTACCATTGACAATATATTTGTGTTGCATGGTTTGATCAACCATATGATTAATAATGGGAGGAAATTATATTGTGCTTTTATAGACTTTAGTAAAGCGTTTGATTACATTACAAGAGAAAATTTATGGTATAAATTAATAAAACTTGGCCTTCGTGGTAATATTTTAAACATATTAAGAGCTATGTATTTAGATGTCAAATCAAAAGTAAAATATCAACATGATTTAAGTGAAAGTTTCGAATGTTCATTAGGTGTCAGACAAGGTGAGTGTTTATCTCCCTTTCTGTTCGCAATGTTTCTTAATGACATAGAAGACATTTTTATGAAAAAGGGTCTTTCAGGTATTGATGTCTGTACTTTAAAACTATTTTTGATTCTTTACGCAGATGACATTGTTATTTTTGCTAATTCAGCTGAAGAGTTGCAAGAGAGTCTTAGTTCTTTACATGAATATTGCATGCGCTGGAAGTTGAAGATAAATACCTCCAAAACAAAAGTTGTTATCTTTAGAAAAGCTGGCAATTTACCTAAAAATTTGAAATTTAATTATGTCGAGGATGAATTAGAGATTGTTAACAAGTTTACATACTTGGGACTTGTATTTACTACAGGAGGATCTTTTTCTGAAGCACAAAAAACTTTATCAGGTCAAGCGTTAAAAGCTATTTATAGCATGAACAAACAATTGTCCAAATTCACAAACCTAGATGTAAGCCATCGGCTCGAATTATTTGATAAACTGATAACCCCGATTTTGAATTATGGTAGTGAGGTATGGGGTTTCAATAATGGAATTGACGTAGAGCAAATTCATATTAAATATTGTAAAACATTATTGAAGGTTAAAAAATCAACTCAAAACGATTTTATTTATGGTGAGCTTGGTCGTTTACCTTTACACAAATTAAGAATAGTCAACATAGTAAGATATTGGCTGAAAATAATACACTCAAACGACACTAAATATATAAAACAAGTTTATTTGTTACTCAAGAATGATATTGAGAGGAATGTTAACATAGTAAATTGGTGTTCTTTATTGAGAAACGTATTGTTTAATCTTGGTTTTGGAGAAGCCTGGCTAACACAAGGTGTAGGTAATGCAAAACATTTTCTTTCTCTTGTAAAGCTGAGAGTTAGAGATCAATTCATTCAAAACTGGCAAGCTCGTATAAACGATTCAAGTAGAGCGTTGTTTTATAAGTCAATCGCATCGATCGGTTTTCATGAATACTTAGATACACTTAAAGTAAATAAATATCGCCAAGCATTAGCACGTTTTCGTTTATCATCGCACAGACTAGCAATCGAGACCGGCAGATGGGCTAAGCCAATATCTAAACCAATTATTGAAAGATAATGTTTTCATTGTGATATACTGGAGGACGAGTTTCATTTTATCATGGAATGTCCATTGTACTCAGAACTTAGACAAAAATTATTGAGTCGTTATTATAGGGAAAGGCCAAACATGTTTAAGTTTATTCAACTGATAAACACGAATAATAAGAAAGAACTAATAAATTTAAGCGCGTTCATTGATAAAGCAAATTGTAAAAGAGATTCTATTTTATTTGATAATACTTAAGTAATATGTAAACCGATTGATAGATATTTCATCTTAGTTTTGAATGAAGACAAATGAGAATATGCACCTGTCTTTGTGTAAAACGTATTGTAAGAAAAACAAGTATTATATTTGCAATTTGTGAGTATGCATGTCAACGTCAAAGGTGATTATAATTATATGCGAGATATATAGGCCTAGTTCAAATTATCATTAATTTATATGTTGTATTATCATAGTCAAAGAGTGTTATATACGTTAATTATTAAAGTCATAAATTCATTTATGATTATAATAATTCATGTCTAACTTCATACTAAGGTAGCTTGAAACTGTATGTTAATTGAAATATCAACTGTGCTAGCATGTATAACGTGTCAATTTAACAAGTTCTGACGTGTTATCACAGATGCACCTGTGGCTACTCTTGTATTTTCGTTTCGTACAAGGGTGACCAATACGGGGATCTGTTGAATGAAGTATTTGTAACATGCACCGATACATACATACGAATCTTTTGGTAAACATATATATCATGTTTCCTTTGGTTTGTCAGATCATATCTCATCTCGCAAAACAAAGGAGAACATTGATTTCTATACTTTGTGTCTGACAATATTATTTATCGTAAAATTAGATTTTGGTCATCTTCTATGTTACATGTCACATGATGTTCCCTTTAAGCCCCGTTCCCACTGTCACGGTGTTGGTCCCGGACACCCACGGTACCTCCCGGTGGGGAAAGAGCCGGTATTCCGGGATGATCCGGGATCTTTTCTCTAAAAAAAGATTCATATTCCCATATTCCCGACATTGCCCCGGTGTACCCCCGGTTTATTACTAACAGGATCTTCCCGTTCTACCCCGGGCTATCCCGATTTGTTCCCGGTTTGCCACGGTGTATTTACGGTGCAGGGGCCGGCGTGATCCCGGCTGATCCCGGTACGACCCGGTGTAACCCCGGTCGTCGCCGGTAGCCGCCGGTATCGCCCTTTCATATCACGGTTGTGCGCCGGTGACAAGCCGATGTTTCCCGCTTGTCACTTGTGGATCAGCATCAGTTCTCTTTCGTCTCTTGAAGTTCTGGTTTATGGGATAGTTCATCTTGTTTGCTTGTGCATGCATCAGAAAATGAAACTACATTGATTAAGCTGAAAATGTCCACGGATCTTCAGGGACTATCACGGTTGAGCCAGGGTAGAGAACCGGACTTGCTCCGGAATATGCCGGTGTTTCCCCGGATAAAGCCGATTCTTGACATCCTCCCGGTGATTCCCGGTGATTGCCGGTTGTATTAAACATTTTAAAACATCCGGGGTCGGTTGCCGGATCAACAAGGTTCATCCCGGATGGTCCAGGATGTTCACGGTGCCGCCACGGTTGTACTTCCGGTTTGTCACGGTTTCCCCCGGACCACTCATCCGGGACTAACCGGGGGTCTAAACCGTGACAGTGGGAACGGGGCTTTAATTTGTTAGATAATATCTGGTCAGATCATATCTCTCAAATCTATTGGGTACACATAATCTAAATTCTATACATCTTGCCAGCAACATTAGTATCTTAAGCAGCATTTGTACCTTGCTTGAGGTAGAAGTACCTACCAGTTGCTTGCCTTTGTATATATACGATTACTTGTTTCTTTCTCTGTTGCTTTGTTTTTTTTGTTTGTTTTTTTTGCACTCGTATTATAATGATATGCTCACTATGCTCACTGTTGCACTGTTGCACCATATACAATTGTATGCCACATGGGTCTATGACCTTCTGGAATATTTGAATAAAACTTGAAACTTGAAAACTTGAAACATGAAAATCGAATGGAATGCTCTGCCAGGTCAATTCTCGTCCGCTATAAAAACATTGTCTGATGTGTAGAGAAAGAACAAAAAAGTACCAATGTTTTTCAACAAAAACCTCGCAGCTGCAGCTTTAAATAAGCCGCAGTTACGAGATTTGTGTTGAAAAGCGACGATACATACATGATTTAGAGGGACTAGATGATATTGACGTGGATTTCTGTTGAACAGAGACGATCTATGTCAATTCGGAATGACCAATTTTTGCGATATTTTTTGAGAATGTACTTTCTTATTACTATTTCAACTATCTAGCTTAGGGCCGTTATATGAATGTGTCTTTTCAGAGGGTGCAGTTTTATTCAACACACCGTCGCTTTGCAACAAAAACCTCTCAACTGCGGCTTATTTTGGTTTCAAGTTTGTTTATATCATATATATAATATATTATAATAGGACTATAATACAATTCATATAAGAAGGATAAGAACAAAACCTTTTGCTTATATAGTTATTTTTAGGCATATTAAAGCTTATCTTTTAAAGTTGCAGTTACGAGGGTTGTGTTGAAAGGCAACCACCTGTATATGTCATTCGTATATGGTGATTTGTCCTAACTGAATTGTGTCTTGAACAAGTAAAAAGAGGGTTTTTTTTTTCAAAATTCAGACATAATACACAGTGAGTACGTGTATAGAATGCAAGACATTAAGGACCTCAATTCAATGTCAATTGTGTTTTCTTTGGCAATGTCCTGTATTACATATAGGGTAGTCAATATCACGGAACGTTTATAAAAACTTATTTACAATATCTTCCAGGTTTTATGAATTCTAAAGATGATATATAAACCTGCTTGTGAGATGCTCCAATGTGTGTTTCTATTGCTTCTCCTACACGTGGAGACCACAGAGACGTCTACAAGCGGGTTGTCCTGGCCGAACGCTGATCAGATCATCCAGGCAGTTTGTCCAACTACCAGCATATGTAATGTACCGAAGTCCGCTACGGGCCTAGTCGACAACTGTTGTACAGGTATTTTATACTTATTTATTGCAGTTTTGTAATTCTACTATGTACTTTGATATTTGGGTGTTTCAAAACTGTGCATCACTAAAGTATTCATTTATAATTTTACAATTGTTATAACCATACGAATTGGTATTTGGTCCAGTTAAAGGTCCGATTGTTTCCGTATCGGCCCGAGGCGTCAAGATTTATCTAGAAAAATATATAATGAGAACTTTCTACGATTACATTTTAAAAGGTCAAGGTCAAATAACTCTAAAAAATTCAGACATTTAAATCTTAAATACCAACTTGAAGGATCATGTTGAGAAGATGACACGACAATTCGTGCATAATAATGAAATAAGTAGAGAGCGTTTCGTAAAATTAGTGTATAATAAATAAGCAGAATAGGAGAATGTCTAAGCAAATATATAAAAAAAAAAAAAACAATAAGCTTTCTTATATTAATGTTTGATAATTCCTATATTTTTCTGCTCTTTATTGATTGCGAGTACATGCAAAGTGTCATTTCGATCTGATATATGCAACAAAAATGTAATTCAAGTTCAAAGTAAACAATTGCTTCTCTTGTTAACCCATTACCACACAGTGACTGTTTTAGACTCCCTAAAAGACAATGGCTTTGGAAAACATTGTGGGAAATGAAGAAATTGCTTGTGACAAGCAATTTCTTCATTTCCCACAATATTTCTACAGAAAAAGACTAAAACTGTGAAAATTAATTCATCTGAAATTGTCATCTGCAACATCTTTGAATATGGACCAACCCAAAATTTAGTCATTTGGTAATGGGTTAATTCATCCATCCCACTTTGTTATCCATTATCTCCGAAAGTAATACCTTATCGGATTTTTAACACATGTATACGTACAAATTAAAGATGTACATGTACAAACGCTTTCTTCATCGTCATCCATTTTGTTGTCCGCAGTAGCTTTTGATGAAGACCATCCTAACATTTTGCAGGTCGGGAAAGGGTTAAAGGGACATTTCATTCCAATTTCAATTTTTTAAAGTATGTCTTGATGCCAAGATTGGTTATACTAATGAGAATAAAAGATATCGATTTTTTGAAGTTGCTGTTGATAAGCGCGAAACACGCCTTCAAAGTTGAGACAGATCGACAAATTCCATATAAATCTGAACTGTTGTCCACAACAATTTGTTCAATTTTAGCACAAAAATATATGTTTCTCGTAAACGATTCAATATTTTGGCTTGAAATTTTTAGAAGAATATATGCTCTGTCAGATAAAAATAAAAGTAAAATTCATGAAAAAATATCTGAAATGTCACTTTAATGGCTTTGAAACTTTTTCCTAATATTGCAGCTTGCACATGTGATTACGGATGTAGCGACGGACAGTGCTGTTTTCGTACTAACACAAAGTCAGATCACGAAATCTGCCTATATCTCCAATCTAAATTGAACAATTTTTATCGGTTTACACCAATGGAAGAGAGAATATCGTCCTATTACGTTGTATCAAAGGCCCCTGATGAGGGATGTTACGATACCAAAGGAAGCTGTAACTCTTCAGATACAAACACGATATTTCCTGTGTTTTCACAACAAACGGGGAAAATATATTTCAACAAGGACTGTGCTTTATGTCATGGCGTGGATGAAGTTATAGACCCAATAGTAACTGTTCTCTGTGACAATTTAGGAACTGCTAAAGATATAAACGTAGACGAAGAACTTGAAAAATTGTTGGGTGGCGATAGATCTTCATTTTGTTTTCTTTATTTTGAATTTCCGGATCAAAATACAACACCCCGCGAATGTGCGATCCATGCCGTAGATAACATAACATCATTTATCAACATCACAAATGAAGATTATCTCAGAGAGAATTACAACATGACCATAGATGATATTGGCAAAGCTTGTATAAGTGATCTCTTTTCACCTGTTTTACATGCACCAAAGAAGAAGTTATATCCAAACCCGTTTTGTTATCTTCTTGGGGAAGGAACACATAGCAAGGACACATGTTATACGATGACAGGTATCAGCGTTGAATTCGTGATGTTACTTAATCCGGATCTTAACAAAGTTCTACGAACGGATAGAGGAGAAATTACTACATACAAAGACGAAGTTTGTACTTGGAACAATTCATTGTCACTATCTCTGAAGGTATCTACAATATTCCAAGATAAGAACCCAAATGACCAATTCAAAAATTGGCGAAACTTGTTTTCTCTTTCAGCGCATCTGATAGAAAAATCAAGTTGAAACAATTAGTAAGTGGAAACATGTTTGGCTATATTAATCCACTTTTGACAAGCGGTGTTGCTGAAGAAAACTTTACGCTTGAACTCTGCTTGCCTGTCCATCAGCCAGAGTTTCTTTGGGAAGATGCAGATGCTGTAAGAATTCTGGGAAATTGATATTCATTAACCTGAACTTTCTTGTTCAATCTCAAACCATAGAACTTTGACAATTATTTTGAATATCGAGTGGCGTTTAAGTTATTGAAAGAAGTTTAACTATATCTATTTCGTACGTTTCCAATATCCAAAAGCGTTTACTATCATTAAACGTAATTAACAATTATTTAAAAAAGCATAATTTCTCCAGATTTTGGCATGAAATGCCCCTCAATTCCTCTATTAAGGGATCATTCTGGAGAAATTAATCTGTTTGATATTTCTGAAGGTGAATTGGCATTTTACAATTAACTTGAAGTTGTAGTGGGTCCCTTCACCTTATTGGGTTAATGTCGCTAGAAGATACCGCTGTTTTTCAACGAAAACCTCGTAACTACAGCTTGCTTTAACCCTTTCCAAAACAAGACCAGGTTTTGACGACCTTAATAGATGAGGCTTGGGAAAACATTGAAACAAAAGAAGAAACTGCTGATAACCAGCAGTTTCTCCTTTTGTCTCAATATTTTCTGTGCAAATATTTCACACCAATCCTTTCTTTATTGACTTCAAAATTGTTGTCTGCAACACCTTTCAAAGTGGAACAGCCAAAAATTATGTCTTTTGGGAAAGGGTTGAGATATCTTATATATCATATATAACATTTCGTTTCCTTATTTTTCAGTATGAGAAATGTCGACCAGTGTTCTGTCCGATCGGTCATGTTGTGAATACGAATGGTGAATGTACCTTCATAACAAATCGTATCATGACAAACGGAAGAATGAACAGATGGCTAAACTTAATCCTGACAAGTACTTCAGGAGCACTATTGAATGAATCAACGCTGGGTAATATAAGTATTGAATACTTATGCAATGTTTTAAAACTGCCTGACGCTTGGGACATAATCTTTTGGGGAATTTCTGCAGAACCGAATGTTCATAACACAAGCCAAATTGTTATTATCATCAAGCTGGATAATTTAAAGTCTGGATTGATAAACGGTTTACCATCAATTAGATCTCATCTTGACAAAAGTGTGTTTATGCTAGATGAACCATTCAAGTTGTCTGTTTATCGAAAGAAACTGTATGTGCATGAAAAGAGGGTTTCCGACATTCTTAAAGTACCATTGTGTTCGGTTAATAACACCAATGCTGAAATACCCAATGATGAAAAAGATGTGTCCAGCTGCTGGAACATAATGGGATTTAATCCTGAATTAAGCCAATACATGTTGATAGATTTCCAATCCCTAAGTAAGCTTCATTTCTGCGACGTGGTTCATTTGACGACTTTTGAATATCATTTAGACACAGGGGGACACTTACTTTATAATCGAATAGTTAGTAGCTATTTATACGATAATGAATTCCT
The DNA here is from genome assembly GCA_963680895.1 of Fragum sueziense. NCBI lineage: Eukaryota > Metazoa > Mollusca > Bivalvia > Cardiida > Cardiidae > Fragum > Fragum sueziense. The sequence continues at coordinate 20,960,366 of OY804592.1, forward strand.
TCTCATAACTGACTCAAACGGAGAGACTTTTGCAAAGATATGTCTTGAAGACTCTGGTTTTAGTAAACTAGACGTTAACGCTGCATTTAAAACAGACGCATCCATATTAATTATGGTTATTTTATTAAGCATCGCCAGGGTCGGCCGTACTTTTGAAATTCTGGACTCTTTAGGTATGATCCTACGTTCATCTCCACCCACCTTATAACTAGTAGTTTCTCCTTTTGTCTCAATATTTTCTGTGCCATATTTTTCAAAAACCCTATCTTTAATAACATCCATTTTGTCATTTATGACAGTTTTTTAAGTGGATCACCCTAAACTTTTGCCGTTTGGGAAAGGGTTAATGTCGAAAGAGTTAAAGTGTTTTACGTGTACCGTCCTAATTCAAAATTAACACTGATCTCAAAATGTTTCTAGATCACGTCGGGGAACCAAGTGAAAAAACAATTGCCCAAAATCTTGAATATATCTGGTAAAACAAGACCATTTAAAAAGAAAATGAAGCTGTGCCGATTGAAAACGTCAGGAATTAGACAGGTGCACTAGATTTTTTTCTACAAAATGAGCTTATAAAAAGTTGTTGACGACATTGTAAAACTTTGCTTGGTGTCAATCATTTCTTTATTAAACGGCCGCATGTTAAGGATTTACTACATCTAGATAATCCAATATGTATTTCGACAATCTTTCCTTCAAACTGCTTTTGAATCGGTCACTTACGGAATTATCAAAGATTTCCTGCAATTGTTAGCTCCACTGGCCGTCAGGCCAGCGGGCTATTGTCATGGCGTTGTGTCCGTCGTGCGTGCGTCAGTGCGCCCGTCCGGGTTGACAGAGACATGCTTATGCTTCGAAATTCTTTGAAAAAAGCATGCTTCTGCTTCGGTTTTTCTTATGAGACTCCCCTATACGACAGTCCCATAAGAAAATGTCTATAACAGATGGAAATTACCTCTGTGTCATTTCTAGCCACTACTCTAAAACTGCAGCACAAGTAAGCGTCGAAGGTATGGACATATTGAAATGTCCGTGCATATAGTTTAGGGTCCATATGAATGGACATTCTTATAAAAAATTGCCAGACTGGTTTAAAAGTCATGGTGCATCAGAGGCATGACAAGCTTCATGATTTCATATAAACAAGCGCTCAGCCGATACTGAAAATTGATTACCAGTCTAGCCAAGTACCCCCTAGCCACACTTCCTGTTACAAGTTACAACTGAAAATTCTTAGTAAGTTTTTAGCACTGTGTATCAAAAGGTTTCATCAGTAATTCACTAAGACTTGGTTATCTTTTTGATGATTTATTGTTTTAACTGTTTCTTGCTCTTGAGAAATGAAGAAACAATAGTAAAAACTAAATGTCATGGGTTTTCGTGATGTAAACAAAGAAATGATCATATATTCTTAGTAAGTTTTTAGCACTTTGTATCAAAAGGTTTCATCAGTAATTCACTTAGATTTGGTTATCTATTTGATGTTTTATTGTTTTAACTGTTTCTTGCTCTTGAGAAATGAAGAAACAATATTAAAAAACTAAATGTCATGGGTTTTCGCGATGTAAACAAAGAAATGATCAACATAGATGGGAGGGAAATTTAAAGCTGCATTTGATCAAAGACCCATAATTTTGAGCCAAATATCCTTGAAAACTGAAAATTCTGATTTTGAATTCAAAGAAATTCCTTTCTACAACTTCTAGTTAACTTTCAAGAATAAGATGACTTAGGGGCGTGAGAGTATTGAAGATTTGACTGAAATAGTTGTAAATAACTGATTATGTATAATGTTCATTTAATTATGCCCCCTTTCGAAGAAAATGGGGGTATATTGTTTTGCAAGTGTCGGTCGGTCGGTCGGTAGGTCGGACGGAAGGTCGGTCTGTCCATAGACCAAACCTTGTCTGGAGCATAACTCAGAAAGTATTTAAAGGTAGAATCATGAAACTTCATAGGTGGATAGATCTCATTGTGGAGAGGTGCAGTGCATAAAAACCGTAACTCTGCTGATCAAATTTTTTGAGTAGACCAAACCTTGTCCGGAGCAGAACTCAAAAAGTATTAAAGGTAGAAACATGAAACTTCATAGGTGGATAGATCTCATTATGGAGAGGTGCAGTGCATAAGAACCGTAACTCTGCTGATCAAATTTTTTTTTGAGTTATTGCCCTTTGTTGATTTTATAACTTGATTCTTGTCCGGAGCATAACTCAAAAAGTATGTAAGGTAGAATCATGAAACTTTACAGGTGGATAGATCTCATTATGGAGAGGTGCAGTGCACAAGAACCGTAACTCCACTGATCAAAGTTTTTGAGTTATTGCCCTTTGTTGATTTTCAAACTTGATTCTTGTCCGGAGCATAACTCAAAAACCATGTTAGGTAGAATCATGAAACTTTACAGGTGAATAGATCTCATTATGGAGAGGTGCAGTGCACAAGAACCGTAACTCTGCCGATCAAATTCTTGGAGTTATTGCCCTTTGTTCATTTTCAAACTTGATTCTTGTCCGGAGCACATCTAAAAAAGTATGTAAGGTAGAATCATGAAACTTTACAGGTGAATAGATTTTATAATGGAGAGTTGCAGTGCACAAGAACCGTTACTCTGCCAATCAAGTTCTTTGAGTTATTGCCCTTTGTTGATTTTTACACTTAATTCTTAACCTTGCCTATATCTCATGTCCTTTTACACATACAGCCTTGATATCTCACACATAGATACCTCCTATCAACATCGTTCACATTAAACTATGACCTTGTGACCTTGACCTTATAGTTTGACCTACTTTTAAAAAAATAATCCCGGCATATATCTCATGACCATTTACAAATACAGCCTTCGTATTTCACATATGGACACATCTTACCAAGACCTTTCACAATTGACCTTGACCTATGACTTTGTGACCTTAACCTTGGAGTTTGACCTATTTTTAAAAAACTTTAACCTGGTCGATATATCAGGTCCTTTTACACATACAGCCTTGATATTTGACACATGGAAACCTCCAACCAAGACCTATCACATTCGACTTTGACCTTGGACCTTGTGGCCTTGACCTTGGAGTTTGACCTCCTTTTAAAAAAATTAAACTGTACCTATATCTCATGTGCTATTACACATACAGCCTTGGTATTTCACACATGGACACATCTTACCAAGACCTTTCACATTTGACCATGACCTTGGACCTTGTGACATTGACCTTGGACTTTGACCTACTTTTAAAAAAAACTTTTACCTAGCTGATATATCATGTCCCTTTACACATACAGCCTTGATATTTGACACATGGACACCTACGACCAAGACCTTTCACATTTGACCATGACCTTGGACCTTGTGACCTTGACCTTGGTGTTTGACCTACTTTTATAATACTTTAACCGGGCCTGTGTTTCATGTCATTTTACACATAAAGCCTTGATATTTCACACATGGTCCAACCAAGACATTTCTTTTTTGACCATGCCCTTGGACCTTCATCTTGGAGTTTGACCTACTTTTAAAAAAACTTAAACTAGGCCTATATCTCATGTCCTGTTACCTATACAGTCTCGATATTTTACACATGGACACCTCCTACCAAGACATTTCACATTTGACCATAACCTTGGCCTGTGTGACCTTGACCTAGGAGTTTGACATACTTTTAGAAATCTTTAACCTGGCCTTTATCTTATGTTCTATTACAACTACAGCCTTGATATTTCACACCTCCTACCAAGACCTTTCACTTTTGACCATGACCTTGAATATTGCAACCTTGACCTTGGAGTTTGACCTACTTTTAAAAACTTAAACCAGGCATATATATCATGTCCTTTTACACCTACAGCCTTGATATTTCACACATGGACACCTCCAACCAAGATCTTTCATATTTGACCATGACCTTGGCATTTGGCCTACTTTTAAAAACTTTAACCTTGCCTATATTTCATTTTACTTTTACATACAAAGCCTTGATATTTCACATATGGACACCTCCTACCAAGACCTTTCATATTTGGTCATGACCTTGGACCTTGTTACCTTGACCTTGGACTTTGACCTATATCAAATGTAGGCCCTTGAGGGGGCATATGTTTTACAAACATCTCTTGTCATATTCATGGGTCAAAGTTTTCCGGAGAATTATTTGTTAAAAACCCTGACACAGCATGCTCGGCATTTTGTGAATCCTGTGGGGGAAACGATGAATTACAAGTCGAGTGGGGAAAATGCAGAAGATTCTTATCATAGGAAGAGCTTGAGATAAGTGCAATCAAACCAAGTAAGAACCTTTTCTTTATCTGTCTAGGCGGAGAAAGGTGGTACTGTGAACGCTCGAGCTTGCCAATGGTGATAGTTCACCAAATATGAGTCACTTTACCCTTCCCACCCTTTTTCCACTCTGTCACAGATTACTATATCTAATATACAGTTGCACAAGACACTCTGTCCAACAAATGTATTAGTCACAGAAGATGTCCATATTTGACAAGTTGCACAAGTCATTTTGTCCAAAAAATATTTAACAGTCATAGAAGATGTCCATATCTATCATACAGTTGCACAAGACACTCTGTCCAACAAATGTTAGTCACACAAGATGTCCATTTCTGTCTAAAGTTGCACAAGTCAATCTGTCCAACAAATGTCTTACAGTCACAGAAGATGTCAATGATCTTTCAATTTACAGGCCTCCTGGATTCTGCTTTACGTTATCTTTATACAAAGAGAAGAAAATGCATTGTCTGTATAACAATTTATTTGTGCACAAGAATGTTCACTGGCGTAGGAAGAGGGGACAAGATGGGCCAGCCCCCTGCCCCTAAAAATTAAGAAGGGGGCAGCATATCCTATGCCCCCCAATTATACACCCATACTTAAACATTTGACCACCCCCAATATTATAAACCTTCCTACGCCTTTGATGTTTACACTGAACATAATACACACTTATGTGACTCCCAAACAACTTTTCTTGTGTGACTGTCACAGAAGTGTGGTGCAGTGCGAACACATTTTTGATGTGTCACACAAGTAACATAAATTGCAACACAAGCAACGTTGGCACACAAGCATGCCGCCATAGGTCCATCCGTCCGAGCGTCCGTCCGTAAACTTTTTCTTTTTAAAATCTTCTCAAAAACTACCAGATAGATTTCAACCAAACTTCACAGGAATGATCCTTGGGTGACCCTCTCTCAGATTCCTCCAAAGAATTCTTATTGAAGTAGAAAGTCTGGAGTTATCTTCCCTTGATTGTCAAAAATGGCCGTTTTGACTTTGTTTTCACTCTAGCAACAACAAACATTGACCAATCAAGACAAAACTTTGACAGAATGATGGTGACTATAAGATCTTGCTTTGGCATTATTTTCAGCTTGATCTGAATTTTACATCATGAGTTATGTGCCCTTGAAATTGACAAAATTGCCATTTTTAGCTCGACTTTTCGAAGAAAATGAGAGCTTATACTGTCACCCGGGCGTCAGCGTTGGCGTTCCAACAAAGGTTAAAGTTTTTTTCAAATATCAATGACTTCCATACTACCAAAGGGATTCAACCCAAACTTGGAATACTTATTCACCATCACACCCTCTACCTTACTACCAGGGCCCATGACGCTGGCTTCACTATATTTGGAGTTATGCCCCCTTCATACTAAGCAACTTAGAAAGTCGAGCGCGCTGTCTTCGGACAGCTCTTGTTGGCTTTTTTTTACTTTGTTTTCACTCTATCAACTAGAAATTTCAACCAAACAGGACAAAACTTGTACAGAATGATGGTGACTAAAAGATATTGCCTAGGTATAATTTTCAGCTTGATCTGAATTTTACATCATGGGTTATGTGCCCTTGAAATTGACAAAATCGCCATTTTCGGCTTTATTTTGACTTTGTGTTCACTCTAGTAGTTACAAATACTAACCAATCAATACAAAATGGGACAGAATGATGACGACTTTAAGATCTTGCATGGGTATAATTTTCAGCTTGATCTGAAGATTACATCATGAATTATGTGCCCTTGAAATTGACAACATTGCCATTGTCGGTCTTATTTTGACTTTGTTTTAACTCTAGCAACTACAATTATAGGCCAATCAAGACACAACAAGAACAGAATGTTGGTGACCATAAGATCTTGCCTTGGTATAATTTTCAGCTTGATCTGATTTTACATCATGAGTTACATACCCTTGAAATTGACAAAATTGCCATTTTTGGCTTTATTTTCACTCTTATAACCACAAGGATGAACCAATCAATACAGAACTTTAACAGAATCTTACTGACATTAAGATCTTACCTGCTTGTAAAGGATGGGTTGCAATAAGGGTTCAAAAAATAGATTTTCTTTAAATTCTGTTAATTGATAGGGTTACATGATATCTTTAATTTGTATGTGTAAAAAATCTGATGAGGGCTTAATTTTAGAGATAATGGCTAACAAAGTGGGTGGGGTAAATTGACATGAGAAGCAAATTTTCACTTTGAAGTTAAATAACTTTTTCTATTTAGATCCGATCGAATTGAAATTTTGCAGGTACTTTCAATGTACTAATGACAGAAAATTTATGGAATCATTAATCATGTATATCAGTTTGTTGATTTTCTGTATTCGTCCTTCTGTCAATCTCAGATTTTGCTTATTTTTGATGTACTAACTTCACGAAACTATCTCTACAACCTTTATTTTTCTACGGATTGATATGATATTTAGTGAACATGATCCTTTATGATGTAACTAAATAATAGTAAACTTTGGATCAAATCCATCACATAGAACCAAAGTTATTTGACCTTGACCTTCAAAGGTTATTCAAAAATAATAATTTTTAAGATTTTGAGCTTAAATTTTGCATGGAAATTGGTATATGAAGTGAATTTTAAACAAATAAAGTTATTTTCATAATATCTTAGTTGTAATTACTTAGTTCAGTGGAAAATTCACGATTGATACTGACTTTTGGGCACATTATAGCAAGGATTTTTGAAGGGGCAAGTGGACAATTTCCTTTTCAATAGTCATTATTATTCTGTATGTCAAGGTCAATGTCAACTTTGAAATTGGCATTGAACAAACTTAGAATAGCAAGAATATTATACCTGTGACTTAATTTATTGAAATTTACTTTATAAGCTCATTTTTATATAGAGATATAGCTGAAAATTATAAAAGGTGACTTTTTAGAATGACCTTTGAAGGTCAAGGTCAAATAACTTTAATTCTATGCACTGAAATTGACTCAAAGTTTACTATTATTTAGTTACATCATATAGGATCATGTTCACAAAATATCATGTCAATTCAAACATAAGTAAAAATTGTAGAGATAGTTTCGTAAAGTTAGTACATCAGAAATAAGCAAAATCTGAGATTGACAGAAGGACGAGTACAGAAAATCAACAAACCAATATACATGATTACTGATTCCAAAAATCTTCTGTCCCTAGTGCATTGAAAATATATGCAAAATTTCATTTTGATCTGAACCATATAGAAAAAGTTATTTAACTTCAAAGTAAAAATTTGCTTCTCATGTCAATTTACCCCACCCACTTTGTTAGCCATTATCTCCAAAAATAAGCCCTCATCAGATTTTTTACACATACAAATTAAAGATATTATGTAACCCTATCAATTTACAGAATTTAAAGAAAATCTATTTTTTGAACCCTTATTGCAACCCATCCTTTCAGCATGATCTGAAAGTCAAATCCAGAGTTATGTACCCTTGAGTTTACAAATAGCTATTTTCCGCTTTGTTTTCACCCTCTTTACATCCACAAATAATGATCAATGTGGTCAAAGCTTTATTAAATGTTGGTACAGTTTAAATCTTGCTTGAGTGGATAACATTATGTGCTCTTGAATTTGACAAAATCGCCAACAACAAAAAAAGACCATGTGAAATCATTGATGTAAAAGTAGTCATGGATTTGCTTGTTTGCGCGCCTGAACTTTTGAAAATGCTTTCAAGAAAACAAACAATTCAGGCCTGTGGAGTGCGTCCAGACCGCCAGGGCTGTCTAGTTTTGTTATATGATTCCCTCCGTGTATATGTTAAAATTTTATTTCTCTATTGTAGCATGGTATTGTGCAAGTTTGCGGTTGCCATGTGAACCCGAAACAATGATAACATGGTTACATTCTAAAAACAAACGTGCCAAAGTGGCACTGTATTCGCTCACCTGAGTTCTTGTTGTATACATGTTCGGTTTGTGAAACATACAAGTATTGTAAACAAATAACAGGGTTCAACATTTATTCATGTGGTTGCCAGACAGTCCGTAGCACTGCCATGTGTTGCTGGCAAAATATGCACTGGTCCTGACCAACTATTTGTATCAAAAGCTAAAAGACCAGTTTTGAATCACAAGTGAATCGATTTTCTGAAGGGCTCACCCTGCCACACCCACGATTTTATGAAAAATCAAAAATTTAAAAAGTTTTGAAAGGGATTACCTAAGGAACATTCCTAGTAGATTTGGAGAAATTTTGTTCAAAGGTTAAGATGAAGAAGAAAAATTTAAACAAAACATATTTTCAAGATATTTCAAAGTAAGATAGTCTCGCCCGGCAACGCCCACATTTTTTACAATTAAAAAATCACCACCAAGTATTGTACAGATACACCCAAGAAACATTCTTGTCAATTTTGCTTCAAATCGACCCCATGGTAGATTTTTTTAAAGATGTTTAATGATTTGTCTAGGTCTGATAACCTCCATCCTTCCATGCCCACATTTTTGATGAATCATTAATATGGAAATAATATGAAAAGGGTCACACAAGGAACATTTCAACCAAGTTTAAACATTACCTCATGGTTAAGTAGGAGAAGGTTTTTAAAGAATTATATAACTATTTCTCATAGTTTGTGAGCCCCGCCCTGCCATGGGTTGAAAAGTCATTAACATGCATTGAAGACAGTCACTCAAGAAACATTACTGCCATGTAGGTAAAAATTGGACCAATGATTGATTTTTAAAGAATTTACTCATGATTTCTCTAGGTCTGATAAGCCCTGCCCTGCCAGGCAAATATTTTTGTAGAATCATAATCTTAGGTCACTTAAGGTACATTTTTGCCAGGTTTGGTAAAAATTGACTCAATGGTTAAGGAGAAGAAGATTTTTGAAAAATTATTATCTAAGTTTGATAAGCCCCCCCCTCCCCTGCCACGCCAACATTCCTTGATAAATCAAAAAATTGAAAACAAGTTTCAAAAAGGTCACTTAAGGTACATTTCTGCCAAGTTTGGTTAAAATTGACTTATTGGTTAAGGAGAAGAAGATTTTTGAAGAATTATTTCACGATTTATTTTTGAAGAATTATTTAACGATTTCTTTAATTCTTATAAGCCCGCCCTGAAACGCCCACATTTTATGATGAATCAAAAAATTGAAAACAATTTTTAAAAAGGGTCAATTAAGGAACATGTGTGCCAAGTTTGGAAAAAATTGACTAAATAGTTAAGGAGAAGAAAATTTTAGAAGAATTATTAAACGATTTCTCTAAGTCTAATAAACCCCACTCGGCCTCGCTCACATTTTTTGACGAATCCAAAATTTGAAAACAGGTCTTCAAGAGGTACACCCAAGGTACGTTTCTACCAAGTTTGGTAAAAATGACTAAGTGGTTAAGGAGAAGAAGATTTTTGAAAAAAAACTAGCTAATAGCTAGAATTGCTCTGCCAGGCCATTTATCGTGAGCTATACATTTCATATCATTCAAAGTTGCTGTACAATTTGATAACGTTTTCAACACATGTCACTGTCTTGTTACTGTTTGTACCCCGATGGGATATTACGAAAGGTTAAAACGATATATTTTTTTTCAAGTGCGGGCAGGATACCATGACACGTGTTTACAAAGGATGGGTTGCAACAAGGGCTCAAAATCGCCCAAGAAATGTATTTTCTTAAACTTCTGTGAATTGATCAGGCTATATAATATCTTTAATTTGTATGTGTAAACAACATACAAATTAAAGATATTGTGTAATCTTATCAATTCGCAGAATTTAAAGAAAATCTATTTTTGAGCCCTTTTTGCAACCCACCCTTTTACTAAATGTAAACAACTTAAAGTGACATTTCACATTTATTTCATTTTTTAAAAGCATGTCTTGATGCAAATATTGTTAATTCTAATGCGTAGAAATGCTATTAGTTTTTTGATGTTGTAATCTATGAGCGAAAAATATGCATTTTAAGTAATGACAGAAATCGCAAATTCTAAATAAATCTGAACTGTTGTCCACAACATTTTGTTTAATTTAAGCACAAAAATATATGTTTCTCGTAAACGGTTCAATATTTTGGCTTGAAATTTTCAGAAAGTTCATAAGAAAAGATGCTCTTACAGATAGAATAAAAGTAAAATTTATATAAAAATAATTGTGAAATGTCACTTTAAAAGTGTTCATAATCTTAATACGAGTTTGTGTGTGTTCGTTCGAATCCTGCAGGTTTAAAACACCTGCAAAATTCCGACAATCGCATGAAAAATACAGTAGTAGGGAGTTCGATATGCGTGTTGTTCACAAAGGTATATTTTGTAAGGACGTGCCATAATATTGTGACCGTATTATTTAAATAAAAAAATACAATCCGATGAAAAAAGTTCCCGGGTTTTACGTTTTACTTCCCTTTAGGAAAAAATCAAAGTGCTGAGAGCACTGTAATTGGACGTCTCTGATTGAGCGGGATTGTACATGAACGAAAGATATTTTATTCATTCTTCTGTGTTTAATTCTATAAGATCGGTTTCGGACATACGAAATCGGCTTTAAGGAATACGACCCATCATTAGCTCTAAATGATTCGTGTAATGTCGGCTGTTTCCGCAACAACGGAAATAATCGAGCATGTTCGGATTTACGGAGATTTTTTAAAACATTTTTTGTAAAGAGACTTCTACATTAGATTTGAATTTGTACGAACAGTTTCTACAACGAATCCCAGCGGATGAATTTATAAAAACGTCAAATGGCACAACAAAAGACGAAAAAATCAAAATATTTTGGCATTTAGAATGACCTCCCTTTGCAACAACAAAAACTACAGCGCACCCAGTGATCTCCCCTGAATCAGAATTTACGTACCTCTGACGTAATATGTCACTGTTTGGAGGTTGATTCGCACCATAAATATTTCGTTCCATAACTGCTCACTTTGGTTACCGTAATTTGGGTTTTTTCTTTGGGAAAAAGGTAAGCTTGACCTTTACCATTTCTTTCTGTTTAACCCTTTCCCAAACAACTAGACACAAGATAAGACCAACTGATGCTTTCTCTACGCTAGATTTGCGTGAAAAAAGAAACCAATGAGAGAAAAGAAGCAAATACTGATACAAGCAGTTGTATTCATTTTCTCTGTAGAATTTCTATTTGGTTATATATTTTTGTGTTTCTGTCTCGTCTTTTCCATCTCTTTAGCTACTAATAAGGCAACAAACATGATTCAAACATGACATCAGAAAACTGATATTCAAAAGTTGCTTGTTCACATAACCCTTTCCCAAACAAGACCTAGTTTTGGCAGATACCTATCTTTCTAGAACGTTTCTGGCTTTATTTTTTTTTCAAAACGTTTCTTGTGATGATAATACCGTCCTCAACTCACACTCAGACACACAAATTTCTGGGGCATTTTAACAATTTTCGACATAGACATGTTTGTCAGTGTCTTACGATTTACATGCAGATATTAGATCTATGTACTTGTAACATTTTTATTTCTACCATTGTTAAAGTATTGAAACTTTGCACACATGCTTGTGGTCAGACATGTATATATTCCTCATTAAGGATAAAGACTGGGTAAAGATTCATTACCTTTTCAAATTTCAATTTGGGTAGACTTTTCTATTCTTTTCATACTATAAAATTTCACAATCCAACACTTTTTCGTTGAGCTATCCTGTCCACTGACAACTCTTGTTTTATAAACAATTTTGTTTATATATATGTTTTTTTAATAGTAACATTTACTATTATATAATTATTCCAATACAAACAATAAAAAACCTGTAAAATTCGTATGGAACAATTTATTTAAGTATAATGAACAAAGAGTGCCATTTTCCTTAAGAAATTTGGGTGTGGTAAAAAAGGGGGTGTATTAGTCAAAGTGATTTTTTTTAAATTTGTGTACGGCCAAACTGTTTAATTTTTATTTTATTTGAAAGAATAAATACATAGAAAAATTATGATCTTCCTTTTGTGCCATGCATTTTGATATATCATTGGAATTAATGTTTTTTAAAATTGACTATAGTTTCAGATTCGTCCAAAAAGCCTGTCGAAAGTATGGTAGCCATGTATTACAAAAGCAAAAAAAGATATTTTGTTGCTGATTATTATTTATTTACTTGTTAGTCCATTGTTGGGGATAATATAAGCTATTGATTAGATGCAAACACTTGTGTTTATTGCTTTTAATCATGCAGTTTTTGTGTTTAAAAGCTCACTTGGGGTGTTTGGCATTTCATGATTTTGTATGACCCTGATGCAAGATATAAAATTATCAAAATTTCACTAACGAAACGATCAAAGTTGATAAAAAATGGCAATTAGATGCGGGATACCTTGCTGATTTTAAATATATATAGTTATTTATGTATCTTTATAATTCTATTGATGGGTCGTATACCTTAATACCAGAAAACCCTTCTCAGGCTTCAAATTGATTTGATTGCCGTTTCAAGACAACTGATTTGTCGCTATGAATAATCACTATTAATTTGATTACCAAATTCAATTAAGGCCATGCGATTAGCACTTTTGTCTTCTTGTTTCGGTTTACTATGAGTATTGTAGTCAGTTATACTTTTCATTGATTTTATAAAGTACGCTTCAAAGCAATTTATTCAAAATGTAAGCCAACGCGCTACATAAAAGAAAGCCGCGATAGCTCACTTAGCAGAGCACTCACCTTGTACTCTTTACACATGTTATATCCGGAAGGCCCTGGGTTCGTATTCTACTCAGACATTGTTCTTTTTAATCATCTTTTTTATACGCCGCCGGAGGCGGACGTATATTGGCGTCATCTTCTCCGTCTGTCCGTCCGTCCATCCGTCCGTCCGTACGTCCGTCCACTTTTCTTGTCAACGTAACTCCTCCTAAGTTTCTGGCTGGATCTTCTTGAAACTTGGTCAATGTTATTACCTCAATTGGTAGATGTGCATGAAGGAAGGATTTTATGGTTCGTTGATTTTTGCCAGAGTTATGTCCCTTAAAAACTTAGTCACTGGGGCTTATTGAAATTGCAGCATTGTCAACGCAACTCCTCCTAAGTTTCTAGCTGGATCTTAATGAAACTTGGTCAATGTTATCACCTCAATTGGTAGATGTGCATGAAGGAAGGATTTTATGGTTCGTTGATTTTTGCATGAGTTATGCCCCTTAAAAACTTAGTCTCTGGGGCTTATTGAAATTGCAGCCTTGTCAACACAACTCCTCCTAAGTTTCCGGCTAGATCTTAATGAAACTTGGTCAATGTTATCGCCTCAATTGGTAGATGTGCATGAAGGAGTTATGCCCCCTTTAAACTTAGTCTGTGGGGCTTATTGAAATTGCAGCCTTGTCAACGCAAGTCCTCCTACGTTTATGGCTGGATACTAATGACACTTGGTCTATCACCTCAATTGGTAGATTTGCATGAAGGAAAGATTTTATGGTTCATTGATTTTTTCTAGAGTTATGCCCCCTTAAAACTTAGTCTCTGGGGCTGATTGAAATTGCAGCCTTGTCAACACAACTTCTAAGATTCTGACTGGATCCTTATGAAACTTGGTGGATGTTATTACCTTAATTGGTAGATGTGCATGAAGTAAGGATTTTATGGTTCATTGATTTTTGCCTGAGTTATGCCCCCTTCAATCTTAGTCTCTAGGGCTTAATTATATTTCAGTCTCGTGAACGCAATTCCTTCCAGGTTTTTGACTGGATATTTATAAAAACCTTTTTGTGAACACAACTTTTTACAGGTTTTTGTGTGAATATTTATAAATCCTTGTCAATGTCATTTTTTTGTCTCAAGTTTTATAAGTGGCGGCGTATATTGTGACCATGGCACTCTTGCTCGACTTCTATCTCCACCATCGTTGGCGAAAAAACGACCGCAGTGATAGAAATTGGGAACGTGCCGTCGGGAAAATGGCAGTGGAGTACAATAAGCAATTTAAATCTTCATATCACTATCAACGAACATTTGAGAATAGCAATGTCCCTATCTGTAAACATATTCATACGATCATCCAGGTACCATCTGTTGCAGACCCATTGCTTCATCTTCTTAGCTCAATACACGTAAACGGGTCTCTTAAACGAAATAAATACAGATCGCTGTCACTTAGTCTTATACTAGTAATAATCATTGTTGTCATGATCATCGATCAGTATGTAAATAGGTCATGATACTGTCGAATATCAGTGATACAGATGCTGGAGGAAAAAAAACTCGTAAGAGCAACTATTTTTCTGAATAGGTGGATTTCACTAGTGTCTCATCTGAGGTTGTTCAGATGGAACCCCGATTTGTCATCGAGTTGAACCCGAGTTGCGAAATGAACTCACTCCCCGATTATCAATTTCAAAACCCTGGTTCCAAAGTACGTCTCGTGGAAACCCCGTTCCTTTAAATGTGTCAAAGACTTAAACAACAATGATCAAAGAAAAGGAACCTATCATACACAATACGTGCATTAAATTGAGTAATCATTCTAAAATGTGTGTTTTCAGTAAACACATCAAGAAAAACAAACGTTTTACAGAAGAAATAATCCGAACTGGTTTTGAACCAACGGCGTTCCAAATTTCAAACTGAAAAAAAGGTTGCGAGGTTAATCCTTTCCCGTTTGAGCTATCGCTGCTGCTGATGATATAGGGTGTCTGTTTACATTATAACCATAGTGTATGCATGTATCGCTTTCTAAAGATCTTACCCTTTACACAATAAATATTACGAAAGTCAAAAAACTACAAGAAAATGATTAAATCGAAAAAAGATCGTAAAGTTGGTTAAGACGTGGTATGAATTGAATCGGCCAAAGAATCTTATAGTATTCGTTAGAGAACACATAGAAAGTAGGAAAAGATACGACAGTTTTCCTGTATGGTCGCAAAATCTATTCTGAATTCTGGTCAACTGGCAATTGAGTCTGAGAAAGGGTTTTTTGGTAATGAAAACCCATTTCGCCTGTCCAAAAGTGGTTATAAGAATTGTACGTCCTTTCGGACGTCCAATTAATAAATAAGTACGTTCTCCCTTTGCCTCACTATTTCCCATTCTATAATTTTCCCATTCTGTAATTTTCCCATTCTATAATTTTCCCATTCTATAATTAATATGTATCCCAACTTACAAACATTTTATTTGTATTCCACAACAGCTTACAGCTTACAGAATACTCTATACTCGTAATTATATATTTTGGGAAAGAATTCACTTCAGCCTAATGCCAGATCAAAGTGATGAGAGCACTGTAATTGGACGTCTCTGAATGATTGAGCGTGATTGTACATGAATGATATATATTTTATTCATTCTTCTGTTACACGTTTAACGTTTAATTTTATAAGCTTTGTTTCGGACATACGAAATCGGCTTTATTACCAAAAATACCCTCTCAGACTTCAAGTTGATGTGATTGCCGTTTCAAGACAACTGGTTTGTCTCTATGAATAATTACTATTAATTTGATTACCGAATTCAATTAAGGCCATGTGATTACCAATGTTTTCTTCTTGTTTCGGTTTAATTATGAGTATTGTCCTCAGTTACACCTTTCGTTGATTTTATAAAAGACGATACAAAGCAATGTATTTAAAATGTAAGCCAACGCGCTACATAAATGAAAGCCGCGATAGCTCACTTGGCAGAGCACTATCCTTGTACTCTTTACACATGTCTATATCTGGAAATTAGGCCCTGGGTTCAAATTCTACTTAGACTTTGTTCTTTTTTAACATTTTTTTCTGACTTCTATCTCCACCATCTTAAGGGAAAAACGACCGCAGTTATTTAGACTCGATCTAAAAACAAATTAAACGAAAGAAATAAAACGCCGATCATTTACATACAATTCCGCTCAATCAATCAGAGACTTCTAAATACAGTGCTCCAAGCTTTTTGATTTTTATTGGTGTTTAGAGCAAAAAAAAAAAAAAACGGCAGCAGTATTTCCCGTGATGCACATTTTCAGAAAATAATCAATGATTATCTTAATACTGGGCCGATTTGAAATCGATTTAAAGCAGAGAATGTGGAAATATGTCACGGATTAGAGGGTCGTAGTGGATTTCTGAGAAAAAAAAACCTGATAAAAAATATTAAAGATCAACCAAAATTTTGGTTGATCTTCAATAACTTTTTTATCACTTGACTTATCAAAAAATCACTACGCCCAACTTATTCCTGACATTTTCCAACCGTCTCTGCTTCAAACCGAATTCAAATTTGTAAAGTATTGACAAAAATACTGATGATTTTCTGAAATTCTGAGTCACGTGATTAACAACCATGACTAAAGACGACTCCAATGATGATAATGTTGTTCAGCCAATCTTTTATATGAAAACTTTATTTTGATTTTATTGGAGTTTTACGCCGTTTTCAACTACTAAGGTTATATCGCGGCCGCATGGGCAACTAACCATGGATTCTTGGCATTTCTCATAAATTTGTACCAGTACTACCACAACACCCTTATCGAGCCACCAGCTGCTCCCCCATATAGGTTCACGATATCAAACCAGTGACGGGTGACATTTTTGTCAGTAAGGGTATTTGCCGCCGCCAGGTATCGAAACCGGGACCTCTCGAATGATAGGCAGATGCGCTACCAACTGCGCCATGGCCGCGGCCCCGAAAAACTTTCATACCGCTGTAATACAAGATTAATACAGATTTCATAGTGTCGGTAGGATTTTTATTTATCTTATCTTCTTTTTAAAAAACAAATCGGGCCTGAGAAATTGTTTTGAAAAAAAAGCTAGCACATATTACATTCCTGCTAGGAGAGTAATTGCTACCACGCAGAGCAGGACGAGGATAATCTCTGTTTTCAAAGTTGTTCCTTCATTGGTGCTTTTGGTTGCTAGGATGACATCATTCGAACAAACCCTGGCACTCTTTCCGTCTTTGTCTTCAACGATATCGAACTCAAGGTCATACAGGATTCTCTTGGTTAGATTACTCTCAAGATACAACGAATCGGGTCCAAGAATAAATTCACGCCATTGCAGCTGGATTTGGTCGCAGAAAAATAATTTATTGACAACCAGGTTGTTGGTTTCTTCCTTAAGATTCAAAAAGAGCCTTTCCCATCTCATGGATTTGCATGCAAGGAAGTTTACTGGTAGGTTGGTGGTTTGAATCTGTTGCCATGATGGTTTAACTATATCTAACGACGGGTACCCACGTAACCAAACTAATTCATATTCCATTAGCGACTGTGTCAAGTGGTATCTTCTTCCCTTCCATTCATATGACCAGGGCAATCGGATAAAATGTTCAATTTCATCGTATATAGTTCTTGTGTTTTTGTTGTTCCACCTGAGTATTATTGTTACTATAGCGCTTTCATCGCATTCCGTTATGTTCATATTTTTATAGATCTTATCCACTTCCCACTTGGCTGGCCATGGATTGTTCTCTTTGAGACCTTGTACTAGATGCTCGTTGAACGTTTTTTTACTTTCATTGCCAAATTCTATCTGTTCCGATGGAGTAAGCTTTATGTTGACAATCCCTTTACTATACGCAAGATAGTTTCCAATAAGTTCACAGTCACCATTTTCATTTCGTATTTTTCCAGTAGGACAATAGATTAGCTTGCAGATTTTCGGTTGCTGGAAACGAAGAATTATAAATTAAGATTTGTTAAAGATTTATGTCAAGAAAAAAGTCACTAAACGCTTTTGAGTCCAACATGATTCTAGATCAGCCTGCGTATACACATAGTCTGATAAGGAACGACGTTGTTCACAAATAGATTCGTCATGGTCTGTGGAAACCATGTAAGAGTAACATGGAGTCGGGTCAGACTGCTTATTTTGAAACATGGCAAACTCAAATGCTATAACGGGACCTTTCTATATATACCGGTCATATTTAGTAAAACTATTTAAAAAAAACGTATAGAACTTTCAGGATGAAGATGATTGTACAGATTTCCACAAGTCTCTTGTTTTAGCCTGATGCTTTATTTCCTTAAGTGGAAAGGGCTATATATTGCAGTAGTAATTGTCAATGCTTTTAAAATAACTATTCCCCTGTATGATGATGTAAAATCATTTGACTATCGTATCAATGATATACGAAAGTAATTCGAGTATATTTTGTTTTATTATGCCTCACGTGACCTAATCATTCAATAATTACAAACCTAATATTTCGTTATATTCACCGCTCAGATAATATTAACCGGTTAATATTTTTTCATATTACCCGCTGAGCATACTATAAATAGAAATTCTGGGTTTTTTATGACGTAACCGTGACGTCACAATGTTTCAAAACACGATATTTGCTGAATCATAGCTAGTTCAACGTAAATACGCTTTTACGTGGCTTGTTACGCAAAAAGGGACCATCTGGAAAATGTTAAAAAGTATGGATCCTAGTCGGTATCTGCGAACTGCACATGCTGATCAGAATCGACATTTTTCATTCTAACCTAATATACTGAAACTAGATTTTTTATTCTATCTTACTTTATGTTTTTTTTTTCTAAATGCAAAATCAGTTTACCTCTGTTTAGCCTGATTCTCATCTAGGTCATGGAATTAACCAGACAAATGTGATGGCAGACCTGCCTTTGCGTGCACGTCACAAATACGAATGGATAAGGCATTCGGTTAATTTTAAGATTTTTTGATTAACGGTGAAGGACTTAGGCATATAAAGTTAGATAAATTGTAGATTAAAAGTTTTGATGTTGTTTCTTTTTCGGTATAATAAAATGAATATCGCATGCCTCTCAGGGCAATAGTACATATCGTCTATCCTCGAACCAGTAATATTGACCTCGGCTGAAGCCTCGGTCAATATTACCGGTCTCGGGTAGACAATATGTACTATTGCCCTGAGAGTCATGCGATATTTATATAATGTTTTTCAATTACATTTATCAACAAAATTGCATCCGGCACCCAGCTAATATGAAAACAGTAATATAATATTTGAAATAGATATTTACCTTTGACATTTCGTATGCCAGACAAGCCTCGTTCTTTGTTTTAGGACCTAAAGCCCTTTTAATGGTGTGCATCATCTTCGTATTAAGAATAAAGGTAAGTGATTCATCAAAGGTCTTCCTTTGGCCAAAAGCCGAACACGTTAGATAAACTGGATTCGGTTTTGTGTTCCCGCACAAAGAACAGAATGCGTTCTTGTATACCAGGCCATTCTGTACATTTACAGTGGGCGAGTTGAACCCACTTTCGCACAGACTCTGTATGGCGTCGAAGTTAAAGTCAGGCGGATTAAAGCCAAGTGGAAAAGATATATTTTGATTAATGCAGCTGTCTATTGCATCTTTATAGCAACGGTTATCTTTCAAGGCGGTAACGTCAGTGAAGTTGAAATCCACGTAACATTCTGGTGAAAGAAATCCTGTTTCTAGAAAATTTAGGAAATCAGTCACAGAGCCAACTAAATATGAGTTTTTACACACTAGGTTTGGTAAAAAAGGCTCAGTGTTAAGTATACCATGACAGCGTGCACAGAGAACATTTTCGTAGACTGCGCCAGTGTCTCTAGAAAACACTGGATAATATGGACCTAGAGGAGTTACGTAGATGTCATCGCATGTTGGGTGAAGGACAACTTTTGGAGAGATTCTAATCGGTCTAGTGTCGACGCACCCGCCTTCTGGTTGCTCCACGATTGTTTTGTAAGCAGGGACTAAGCCGTCTATCATTTCTGGCTGACCTAGGCGCGTGTACAAACATTCAGTCAACTTGGTAGCCGGTTGTGGTTCACTGTTAGATTTATAGTCATCAGGATAACAGCAATTGTCCTTCTCTTTACAGTCAGGGTGACAGGAACAGCCTGTAAAATTAGAAAACGTTTCGGTTATTTTTTGTCAGTAATGTTTTGGTTTGTGTTCATGCAGTAAAAGCCGATGACAATGCGTTCCTAACCATCGCGTCGCGTGATCTAAATATTAAGAACTAGTTTTTATACCATTGGTACGTACACTGGCTCACAGCAAGAAACAGCCCCGTCGACGCAAAGCTGTAACTTAAACTTATATGGGTTATAGCATTTTGACAATGATTTGATTATTTTGTGATCCCTAGATCTAGAGCAAGGAAAACTGTTTGACAAATTCTTTGAGCTATTTTAGAAATACATGTTTATTGGTAATAGTTGACCTGTCCCGGCCCGATAGCATAAACAAAGGGTTCAATGACTTGACTTAGTGGCCTATCTTTTACCTTCTATTTTCCTTTAACGTTTATTAAGATATTGTCAAGATATCGTACATGGTTTTGAAAATAATTGTTATGAGGGTGTCTTTTAGCTGTAAGCTGATATCAGCACAACTTAGAACTTCACTGGAATGGGATGACCAGAAAGAGAAGCAGATGAATGCTTATATTGGAATTTCTAATTTGTATTTTTTCTGTTTTCGAGTTTCAAGCTTTTTTATTTGTCTTACATTTATGACAAATGATTTTGTTTGTTTTTTCTTTCCGTATGGTTCAATGAGTTAATGAAGCTTGTAAAAATCATTTGGGCTTTTGAGTAAACCAATCATCAAAAATACAAAAACATAATTAAACAAAAATATTAAATACCTCTTTGCCCATTTGAACTTTTCCTTTTTTATAAAAAAAGAGTGGTTTCGTGTTCTTTCCTTAATTAGTTTCTTTGATGCTTTGATGGAGATTAATTTCTACCAATTTGAGAAAGCAAGTTCATACGAGACAGAATCATGAAAGTGGATCTTGATTAAAATATACTTTGGTCTATCAATGTATACACACAGTCAGATCAAGATTCCGACCAGCCTGCGTAAACGATAGCATTTATGCTCTTTTTCAGCTTCGGCAAGACCTCTATCGTCTGTGATATGTATTTCAGAAAGTCCCATGACTATCTCGTTACCCTGTGGTCAAAACTTACAGCTGGTCGTTTTTGGAAAGCAAATTTGCAAAATTTGTTTTTCTTTCCAGTCGTGTTTCTCTGCACTTTACCATTCTCTGCATACCACGCAACATCTCCCGGTCCTCCTCACTATAAATAGTTCTATCAAAACCAAAGATCAATGACAAGAACAATCTTTCGAATATTCAATATCGAATTCTATTGTTGTACATATGATATTCAATTGTGTGACCGTTGATAAAACATCCAATTAAACATGTGTTAAAAGAGGAGAAACGATCACGTAGTAATTTGCTTTCATTACGGTTCAATAGCCAGTCCAATATCTTTCGTTGAAAATGGGTCAGTCAAGTTTACTGAACTATGAAATATGCGACCCACTTCAAGCGCTAAAAATAGGAACTAGGACACGTCTATTTTAAGAATCTTTCTATGCCCAAATTCTTACACGTTTTAATGTCCGAAACTAAACAATGATATTCGATAAGCCATGCATTTAATCGCGTTCACAATAATTGATTGATCAACTAAGTGGGTATTTTAAGGTTAATGACATAGACATCTTGTCTAATAGGCCTTGCTAGTATTCGCGTGTAGCTAGGCATTTCAAAGCGAAAGTAGAAATCTGGGAAACCAGAATATGTGATGATATGCTCAAAATGCATAGAAATCAGACTAGCAATCCTTTCACCACTTGGTTTAAAAAACGGTGTTAACTTTTTAATCTATAGATATAGATCTAGATGAATATGCCTACATAGAATCAAATCAATTTACATTGTTGGTATGTTAAACATTTCCCAAATAGAAACATTTCAGATTGGTCACAATAAAAAAACCGTAGCAGACGACGAAATTGGTATATACCTAGATAAAATAAGAACTATTTGTAGATAATACCAAAGACAATATCGAGGTTAAAGTAGAAAATTCTGATTATCAGCAGTTTCTTCTTTCATCCCAATATTCCCCCGAACATTTTCTTTACGGGCTGTCAAATCCAGTCTTATTTGGGAAAGGGATAAAGTAGTGACGGAACACATGTTTTAGCAAGTAAGACATGTAGTTTTCAGAGATCAAATGCATTTTAATTAGGGTATAGACTCCTTTCATTTATGTTTTAGTCCGTACCCGCAGAACACTTCCGGTAATCCGAGACTTCTCTGATGAAAATTCGCTCGATGATACTTGGATGTCGCTATTTACAACGGAACGCTGTCCCAGTCAAACTCAAAAGAAAATTCCGACACAGCGACATAACTTGTGTCGGAATTTTCTTTTGTTTTTGAATTGGACAGCGCTCTGATGTAAATAGCGACATCCAAATATCGAAGAGCGAATTTTCATCAGAGAAGACTCTGATTAACTTCCGGAGGCAAACAATGGGTTTATGGGAAATTAACATTGTATACATGTGAATTGTTACTAAAACTAGTAACAAATCGACATTTTCAAAACGAGGCTCCCAAAAAATGCGGAGAAATCGATGACGACGCACGTGCATTCAATATACAGCGATTAAGCGCACGTGCATTCAATATACAGTGATAAAGAGAAGTTTTAAGTGGAACAAAAACTATGAAATTGAATGAATTCGTTGATAGCCGGTAAGATGGTTATTTTATTTGATTTACAGTCAACCGTTCCCAGTTTAAAAATTTCGCCTTTTGCCCGTAAGGACGACTTCCGGAGGCTGTTGTGTGTGTGTGGGGGGGGGAGGTCTTAGTGGAAACTTGTCCATTGTACCGAATTTTGCAAAAGTTCACGTCATACATCAAATAGATTTATGAACCGACACCTGTTATACTAGTCTATTATACAAGAAAACCTACTTTAGAACATGACATTGGGTATAGGAGAACATATAGAGTGCTAGAATGCCTTTTAGTCGTTTTCGGTTGGGAGAATTCGGCCCCCGGATAGGAGGCTCTGCTCTCCCAGTCCCTGTTTGGAGAGGACCCAAGACCACATGCCTTCCAATTTCTTGCTTTCTACATCATTTCTTATAACATTTTATTGAAAATTAGTGCCCGAAATGAATTAAAATAGCACCATGTTTTCGGCAATTGGATTTTCCATAGAAACTTTATAGAACCTACCATAGTATACTAACAAAAGTGAAAACTTTACACATACATTGCTTGTCATATTTCTTCTAAATTCAACAAGTAAAGAAATCAAATGAATGTGCTTCGCATCGTTCATTGACTTGGTTGTGCCAAACACTAAACGTTTTGTTGATCTTAATTATGGGGGTGAAAAACGGACCCTTTAAGTGTGACAGGGGTCCGTTTTTCAGGTGTGCAATTTATGAACATCAAACATTTTAAATTCCCTATTTGTTTATGTCAAAGGGGGGTAATTCACAAAATTGACAGATTAGACCTTTATTTTAGAGCTTGCTACAAGTGAAAAGAGAGATGTTTTGTGGTTTTTTGGCAACCCGGATATGACCAATTCCGTAAAAATAATGAATCGTTTATCGCGCGTATGTGGCATTAGATGAAATTAGCTGTAAATGCATTAAGGGCCGTAACTTTGACATTAAAGGAGACAAGGCAATGAAACTTCGACAAAAGGATTGCCAAATGCCATGGAAATATTGTAAAAATAAAATCAGGCTTTTAGTTCGATACTTTTTCAGAAACAAGAAATCTTGCAGCGTAAAGTTTTCTCTTTTGTTCAGTATATTTTGCTGATATGGAACAGACATTATCCTTTCATAATTTTTATTTTGTAACTTTCTAAAGAATCAAATTCAATTAATTACTTTTATCCAACTCCGTGTCATTCATATTGCTAACAACTAGAAAAGGCCTTTAGACATAATCAGCAAATTTGCTTTCCAACAGTACTTTCAGTACTTTGATACTATATAATTCATTGAGCGAGTCGTTATTTTCACGCGAGCATTTTTCAATTATTCTGCCTTAGTACTAAGAATATTTTATACAGTCATTTACGTTAATTATTAGAGTTTTGAGTTACAGAAATATTTTTGCAACTTTGATTGAAAAAAAAAGAGATTTTTTGGCTTGTAATCATTCGTACCCTGTCTCCATCGCCCGTTACCACCATGCAAGTTCAGGATGAGCTACTGCTTTTGAAAACCAAATAAAATCAATTTTGCAGAAGCATTTGAGCTCCTTAGTACTGTCCAAGTGTGAGCGGTAATATTTTGCATGTGTTTGTGCTCTAGATTAGAGCAAATAATGGACAGGTCACAGGATGTATTCCCAGCCTCGGAGAATGGACAATTATAAATAAACTTATGGCTGAAATATTGTTGAGAGGTGTTAAATTAAAAAAGAAATGAAAAGAAAAATGTTTTAAACCTTTACCAAACAAGAATGTTAATGTTTTGACTGTCAAGGGCGGATCCAGGATTTTTTCGGGGGGGGGGGGGTCTAGCCCATAAGATGGAAGATGGCTTTAAATTTTTGAATTGTGTAACGATACATGTATAGGCCTACTGTACTAACTTTGTATAGTCAAAATTCGATTTTCGGCCAATTCAAGGCGAGGTCCGGACCCCCTTCTAGATCCGCCCGTAACTGTGCTACAGAGATTGTTTCGAAAATCATTTCAAGAGACAAATTAATGAAATACTTTTAATCAGCAGTTTCCCCTTTAGCCTCAACGTTTTTTATACTTCTATGTACAAACGCAAGGGTGGATCCAGGATTTTTTCGGGGGGGGGTCCAAGCCCAATTGCCAGGGAGGGGGAGGTCCACGCCCGAATGATGACTTAAATATGTTAAATTATGACGCTTTGATTATATAGTCAACATTCAATTTTCGGCTTATTCCAGGGGGCGGGGGCGATCATCCCGAACCCCCCCCCTCTAGATCCACCCTTGCACATACAAAATCCTACTTTTAAGATGCCCATTCTGTTGTCTGCAAGAGCTTCCAAATTGAATCAGGTGCCGTTTAGAAAAGGGTTTTACAAGCCGCTGTCAAACTTGAAAAGTCTAAATAATTTGTCGTTTGGGAAATGGGCTTTAAGAGCAATGCCTTTATTATCAAATTGATCTACCATAATGAATTATCTATCTACATAAGCCTTTCGGTACTGAGATTGTCATCTTCACACTGAAAATGGCATGTTTCGTACATTTTTTTGTTGGGGAAAGGGGGTTAAATACATGAAAATGACAGTTAAACCTGGCGGCTAGGTCCTCAAAAGATCCGTGGGTACTACGTTTTCGGAGGGTCAAAAATGACTTAAGGACAGATCCTCCATTTATTTCCCAAGGTAAGATTTTTTTTATTTTTTCTGTAATGATATTTAAATATATAAGAAGTAAAAAAATGACTTAAAAACTATAGGTCACCAAGCGAATTAAAAAGTTATTGGATTTCAAGGGAGACTACTCTTGTCTAAAATTGCAAAAATGAAGTGTCACTTAAATACCCACAAAAAGGTGCTCGAAATGACTAGCATTACATACATAAGTCTTTATTGTGTTCAATATGTTTTATTTTGTATAAATTAGTATCAATTTGGGAAAATTTATTGATGATTTTGAAATTTTTAGTAAACCATTCTTTCAAAAGTAGCTGATATTGCTCTTTTTTCGCAACGTTTCTGACAATAAAAAATATTCCAGCGGTAAGAATTTTTTCTTTTTTGGTGTAGACATAGTGCTTGGTCATACCTACAAAAACAAACAAAGAAAAACATATCAAACCAAGCGTTTTTCTAAATATAGATATAAGTAAAATTTGGTTTACTTTTTGCAGCTCTGTCCGAATTTGTTTCACTACTTTTATCCATTTTCTTCCTTATTACCAGCTTTAGATAATAAAAAGTGTCATCTTTTGTGTCCATCTGAAGCGGACTAGCTCATAAAAACACCACTTTGCTTTTGTTGCTGCGTTTCCTATCGCTAACGCCACATGTTGAACGCGTAACAGAAAGCGAAATGTACCATCCGAGTACTATTACACTTTAATTGACCAAACAGAGAAAATTGAAATAAACGAAAAGGGTCTTGTCATTTAGCAACCAAACATTAACTAAATGTAAAAAATACATTTGCTGAAAAGGCCAATTACTGAAACAGCTTTATTTTCGTTATTTAGGATATGCGCAGTAAGTTGCGCAGTAACAACTGGAGGATCTGTCCTTAAAAGCCAGTAAAGACCATAATTGGAAGTCAGTCAATGATATCCCGTCGAGATTCACAGAGGAATCATCACAAAACGGAGTGTGATTCCTCTTAAACTTCTTCTTTCCTCCGTTCATTTCCATTGCACGTTGGATGCTTTGCTCTCAATTGGGTCAGAGCCTCGATCTGACATTAAAAAGTGTTACTATTTTAGTAACAAATTGGAAGTGTGTTTGGGTGTATACAAACTGTCAAAGCGATGTTACTTTTATAAGAAATATATCTAAGTCTAACAAATATTTTTTCTGATGTAAGATTAGTTTGCGAAATTATTGACGACCCACATGGAATGTCGAGGTGTAATGAGAATTAAAATCTTACCTTGGCAGCAAGAGACAAGACCTCGAACGACATTTACCAATTCATTCGGCCTCACTTTAGCATTGGTTGCGTTAACGTCGCATATATCCACCAGGGGACATAAATCGTGAATAAACTCGGTAATTGTCTCCCTTACGTTGAGCTGTTTTGATTCGACGACATCTGCACGTGACCAAGTAATGATAGCCAGCTGTATCATCACGTACAGAAACATCATGCACATCGTTTTGGGCGTTCTTCTCTGAAATATGACCAGAGGGGAATGTAGAGATGGCAATAATAGGGTCCAAACTCTGTCCATTCATTGTGAAATCGACCAACTATTTTTCCAAACCACTAACACAATTTAGGAAAGTAAAACGGAAAACGACTTAATTGCTATGTGTTAGCAAGTCAAAAATAGATAAAATACATGTATTGCTTATATTTTGGATATTGTCGGTGTTGTTGCAAAACCTCGTATCTACAGCTTTTATCAAGGAAAAAGGAAATGACAAAATTAAGGCTTTTGTCAGGTTTAGCATAAAGTATGGAGCTATGTCATAAAGGCTAATTAAAGCATCGCTATTTGTTACGACAAAAAGTTACTCAAACTATTTTGTTCGTAAAGTAATGCGCAAAATCAAGACTTCCTAAGCTTCGAACGTGTTCAGTTAGAAAAACATTAACCCTTTCCCAAACTGCGAGAACTTAGACTGGTTCAACTCAAAAGCTGCTACGAACAATACTGTTGATGTTGATAAAGATAGGATTTGTGTACAAAACATCAAGGAAAATATTGAGGCAAAAGGAGAAAATGCTGATTATTAGCGTTTTCTTTTTTTGCCTCAATGTTTTCCCAAGTCTTTTTCCATTAGGGACGTCAAAACTAGGTCTTGTTTGGGGATATGATTAATGAACGCGTCCATTGGTCTTGGGAATAGTGGCAGCGACGAACTAGGTAAATGGTATCTTTATCAGGTCAGACAAAGTATTCCGTCTTTTACCAGGAGTGTATATTTTTGGTTGAATTGAACTGAATGCCGTTTACTACAGTTCAGATGTTCTTCTCGTCTTTTTAAATGCGTTTTTTGTCTCATCGACAACAATATGATATCTATAACAATACTGATAGTATTTGAACGCATTAGAATTACCCAACTTGGTATCAAGACATACTTCAAAAAAAGAAATTGGAATGTGATGTCACTTTAAAGCGATAGTTAAAGAAGATATATATAAAAGAGAAAACATGCTGATGACCACGATCCTATCAAAGTGCTCAATGTAAGCGTCTATGATCACTTACCGTCCGTCGTCTGTTTGTTCACTAATATTTCGTGTTATACACTCTAACATCCACAAACAAGCCAATCGTGATCACCCGGTCAAAAGAAGTGCGATGCCTATTAATTTCTTGGATATTTGATATCATTTATATCTTATATCTCCAGAAAACATGAAAAAATGAAAATGAGTGTCATGTTTTCATTGAACCATTTCCCAATGGAATATCTATGTTGGTCTAATTTGGGGAAAAATGCAACAGACAACAAGATAGATGCTGCAAAAGAAACAAAAGTCTTTCCACAAGTGAAGCAGGGTCTACCCTCGACTTTGTTGGAAGCCGGTTTTGCGGTAGCTTTGCTTTTATAAAAGTCAGTAAATGTCCTCCGAATTCGATCGGAAAAGTTCATGAAAACTCGCATGTACTCATACTTAGTCAAACGTCCAATATTTTCCTTATCTTGATATCACCGTAAGATAGGAAGACCCCGGGCTAGTCGGGCATGTTTGGCCAGTGAACATGTATAGCATATCGACAGGGAGAGAAAACTCGATACCGGATTGTCCAAAATCACGATGGATAATCACGTGATTCAGAATTTTAGAAAATCTTCACTATTTTTTTAATACTTGAGCAATTTGAAGTTGGTTTGAAGCTATAAATTTTCGAAAATGTCAGAAATTAGCTGGACGTGAAGAATATCTGAAAAATCAGCTGATGAAATAGTTATTGAAGATCAACCAAATTTGTGGTTAATCCTCCATATTTTTCTATCAGCTGATTTGTTTTTGATTCCACCACGTCCATCTAATATGACGAATGCACACTTTCTCTGCTTCAACCAAAATTCAAATAATTCCTATATGAACAGAATAATTGCAGATTTCCTGAAAACTGTTGTATCACGTGATTATCCAACGTGATGATGTCACCCAAGACGAAAGCTTTTCGCAGAACGTTTTAGGTAGCATTGAATACAAAAACAAAATTTAGAATTCATTTTTGACAGTGTCGGTAAATTTTCCACATGTGTGTGCGATTTTGTTTTTATTTAGATGCGACATGATCAAACTGTTTGCATATTTATGGAGACAATTAAGTTCTTTTTCGGATTAATACGGAATCCTTCTCCCGACATCGAATTTTCGATTTTTTTACCTAGCTACAGGTAGGAAAATCAAGATTAGCGCCACTAATCTAGTTTTTTCTACCTAAAATACTCCCACCAAAAGTCGAAAAGTCGACGTTTTTAACTGAAAGTTGTAAAAAAACGGCGATATTTTTTTTAGCTAATACTTACCAAGAAAAATCGAGGTTAGCGCCACTAATCTCGTTTTTTCTAGCTAAAATCTGTCCTCGAAAAGTCGACGTTTTTCATCTGAAAATTGTCAACGAAACGGCGATTTTTCGACCTTAAACTAACCTAGAAAAATCGAGATTAGTGCTATTAGTTTCGTTTTTTTTTTTTTTTTCTGACCAAAATATTCCCACAAAAAGTCGACGTTTTTCATCTGACAATTGTCAAAGAAATGGCGATTTTTCGACTTTAAACTTATCTAGAAAAGTCGAGATTAGTGACAATTGTCAAAGAAACGGCGATTTTTCGACATTTAACTTACCTAGAAAAGTGGAAATTAGTGATCCTAATATCGATTTTTCTATGTAAGTTTGAGGTCGAAAAATCGCCGTTTCTTTGATACTTGTCAGTTAAAAACGCCGACTTTTCGTGGGAATATTTTAGCTAGAAAAGTCGAGATTAGTTGCGCTAATCTCTATTTTTCTAGGTAAGTTCAAGGTAGAACAATCGCCGTTTCTTTGACAATTGTCAGTTAAACACGTCGGCTTTTCGTGGGAATATTTCAGCTAGAAAAGTCGAGATTAGAGGCGATAATCTCGATTTTTCTAGGTAAGTGTAAGGTCGAAAAATCGTCGTTAATTTGACAATTGTCAGTTTAAAACGTCCACTTTTCGGGGAGTTTTTTTTCGGGGGAGTTTCGACGCGGTCTGTCTAGGCCTAGTCCGACAAGTTAATTTGAGGCAAGTTCTATCACGACCGAACTAATCCATTTAAGGGAGATAACATTCCCATTTCATTTATGTAAAGTATGTCTTGATGCAACGATTTGTAATTCTAATGTGTTTAAATGGTATCAGTATTTTTCAATTGTTGATGATAAGCAAAATAAACGCCTTTAAAGTTCACACGAAAATGACAAATTCCGTTTACAAGTGAACAGCTTTATACAACAACAAATTCAAAAAAAAATATCTTTATTGACAACAGATGTATCAATGGATAAATGCAGTTATGTTTAGGCTAATATTTCCAGTTTCCCAAAAAGCTATAGAACGAATATGTAAATGGTTATGGCTTTTAAAATCAAGTGTTCCAAAATACACAGCAATTAATCATTTATTTTTAAGCAAAAACCGCATAATTTAAGGAACTTTCGGGTTATTTTATAAAAAACTGTAGAAGGCAGAAAAAGATAGTTAATATATATTTCGGAACGAATATAGCATAGAAGATATTGGGACAAAAAGAGTAAAGCATTTTCTTCATTTTACGTCACAGTACCTACTATGCTTTTCTTTTATTTGCGTTAAAAGTAGATCTTGTTTTGGAAAATTATTCTAATAAGTTAAAAGATAAAAACAAAATATTTACCTGTACTTAATTGGAGATCTCTTCTTACGAAGTTCAGAATATTTTCAGTTTTCTAGCGAACACGAAAAATGTTTTCAAATGGCTTTTCATGCCATTTATATCATTGGCATTGTGATTCGAAATATAAGCCCAGCTGGTCAAAAACATAGCATTGGTGGGAGGTCAAAACCTCGTAAGTACAGCTTGGAAAAGCTTGAAAAAGCTGGAATTACGAGGTTTTAACCTCTTACCGATGAGTACTCGTTAATGTTTTCTTACCAGATAATTAATTTTCTGTGGTGTCAATTTTCTAGGTCACAATTAACGATTGCTCCGAAAAAAAGAAAACGATCAGAAACCAGAAGGGTGTTAACCTATATGGGTTAGAGAACACTTAGTTCGTTTAAATACCATGTACAGTATAGTCGGCACTTGTGTCAAAGTCGATGGGGGTGCCCAAATACTTTGACATACCCGGAGTGGGATACATGAAAAAATCAATGACGTATAAATTATTAAATATAATGGAATGTCATATGGAATGTCATATCCCAAAGTATGCACGTGCTATAGCTCACGATAAATGATCTGGCAGAGCATCTCAGCCTATTGGCTACGGCTGCTCTGCCAGGTCAATTATCGTGAACTATAAGCGCTTGATTAGAAATTTCATGATTTGTTTTTATTTCATATTGTCTTTTATTCCGTGATAGGGCACATGTGGTCATTATTTTTTTCTTTTCAAAACAGGAACAATAGATTCTAAGATGTGTTTAGCGAACAAATGCTTGACATCAGGCGATCTTTATTCTCGTATCATATGATATTCTAACGAATTCCTCCATAGAATAAAAACATTGCCGTAATTATAACACACTTAAAAGCAAGCCTTCAACAACGTTAATGAAAAAAGACCTTTATGTCGAGTGGCTAGCCGATATTCTATTGATCAATTTAATTGGCATCTAATAGATTTGACGTCGCATCGAAACAGCTTCGGATTGGCATTGATGGTTGACCATGTTATGAAATGATGTCGTTACGTTAAGCAGGTATATGTTAATCCTTGGAAAAATACAATTTCTAAGCATGCATGTGTTGAAAGTTACAAAAAGAAAGGGTGATTGAAACCTACATAACACAAAGTTTCAAAATATGGAGATTATGTTCTTTTAACTTTTCGATAGGCTTGATATTAATTCACACATGATTTCATGTGTCGATAGGAAAGAATAAAAATAGTATGATATAGTATTTCCATTCTTTCCTATTGTCACATTTTGTCAGTTTTACTTTCATAAATTCGTTCAAATTCCTATTTGGATCACTAGATTCGGAGCTAGTGTTGATTAAAGTTTTCTTTTTTTTACGAAACATATTTTATCCATCATTGCAAACAACATGTCTGTCATTTTCCATGATAACCACCATATCTTTAGGTTCAAAAATGGAGAAAACGTATATTTTGTGACACAAGCATCAAATAATTATGACATACTTTATTTATCATAGTAAGCAGGTTATTTTTTTCTAAAAAGGAAAATGGTATTCATCATGATAACCACAATGACTTCCATTTTCCAGACGGCCACAATCTCTATAGGTAAAAGAATATCATATACATATAATAATAAAACACATTGACATGATTTGACCTTTATGCAATGAATAAATTTTCATTTTAATACATTTATCCTCGAGGGAATACGTTTGTCTCCGAAAATCATCGTTAAAGATAAGCATGTTTTGATCCGAAAGTAACATTTCTATAATCTAATGATCAGCATAGTGGTTGTTTGGCTGAGTGGCCGAGAGGAAAAGTGCGCTATCTTCAACGTGATGGGATCGGGGTTCAAATCCCATCAATCGTTTGTATTTTTTTCTTTTTGTGAACTAAATTGAACTGTTTGAAGAGATTGTTTCAATGCGTTGAAATACGCAACAGGGAACGATTATTTCGGACAAAGAAATACTAAATTTCGTTGGTGTTGTTATAAAACCTGGTAACTACGGATCGATTCAAGTCATTGTTACGATATTTTATAAACAACACCGAGGGTTTATCAAAACACTACGGTAAACCCAGTCTATTTTAGGCCTAGCACAAAATTCATTGCTGTTCTCGTGCTTACATACAAACACTTGAAAACACACTCGGGTTTCTTGAGCTTTTCATTTTTTTGAGATTACGCCTATTTTAATGATTAGCTTTACTGAAAATTTCGATCCAAACGGACCACGGTATAGTCTGTCGGTTATAACTGTAGACTTGTATACAAACACTAAAAAATAAATACATAATTTTAACATTTACCAAACCTTTTATTGCGAGTTATACGGGCGAATTAATGTCCTACTCGTTTATTTCCAAAAGATGATGTGTTTGTGTTGGGCCATTTATCAACAACAAGAAGTAAAGTGTTTGTATACAAGTCTACATTTATAGCCGATGAGTTATAGCTTAACACTTTTATTTGACTAGATAAGATAAAATCTTATTTTCACATGGCGGCACAATGTTGTATAACGGATACAGTGTACGCTTTTACGTAAATTAACTACGGACCATTCCCGTCTAAAATGGACAATAAACTTTTCCACTTTTGTGAACAGTTAAGGTCACTCTGCCGGGTCAATTATTTTCCTCTATAGTTATGTAATAACCCATTTAAAAGGTATAATAATAAGTGACCCGTCACGCTAAAAGGGACCTTATCCGAACTCAAAAATCCCAAATTTTGACAAATTTGTCAGACCAAGCACAGGTCAACCAGATCCCGTATGCGAAAAGTGAAGATATAGCATGATAGGGGAAACATTCCAGATTTAGAAAATTGCATAAAAGTGAAAAGTGTCGGCCCTAGTCTGGCTGCGCGGACTGCGCAGACTGACTAGGGTCGATATTTTTCACACATCCGATAAGGTCCCTTTTAGCGTGACGGATCATATATAAACTTTTAAACTTGGTTCACGGACTTGAACGAGAACTAACGGAGATACACTAGGACAACCAGTCAATCGTGTAATTATGATAATAGAGGTTACGCTCAGTCATGTCATTCTGCAACGGTAATACCATGATAAACAAAGATTGCTGCCTAATTCCAAGATGGCTACCTTCTCTGTATGTAACATTTCTATTACAATGTACATACATAATAGTTTAAGGTTCCTTGTCTCAAATTCCACCTTTTGGTACATTCTTTATGTGAAAAAGATTTGAATTTCTTTTTAAACGCCGTTTGGGACAGAGATTTCAGAACAAAATATTTCATTTTTCAATTTGTTACATTTATGATTATGTTTTTGTGTTGTTTTACTATTACATGCTTGCAATATAAAGATCATTGTCTAAACTTACTTCAGTATCACATGTCTTAAAGAATATGGAATAAGGTAATTCTTTTCTTTACCGTTTGGAATAAAACATAATCAAGCTTTGATTTTGAGATATGTATTCTTATGTTCTATTGCTGTTACATATTTTAAAATATACGGATCCTTGTCTAAATTTAACTATTCTTTCTGTACTCCCCATGCCCAGAAGAACATGTGAATTAAGGAACATTTATATTTACATCGTTTACGACGCAATGTTTAACGTGTTATATTGTCAAGAAACTCCTTTTAGAACATTACTTTTGTGTTACACTGCTGTTACATACGTGCAATATGTATACATATCCTTGTTTATCTTAGGTACATTTCATGTTTAAAAAAATGAAATCATTTTCTAAAGTTAACGTTTAGGACATATCTTTCCAACAAAATCTATTTTTCAAGGTTCTACGTTTATGGTAGTATTTTGTGCTGTATTGCAGTAACCTACATACAATATATGGATCGTTGTCTAGAAAATCACTTTTCAGTACATTTTATGTCGGAACAAGATTTAAAGTGTATTTTCTTTCATGCCGTTCCTTTATCGCCATTTGTGAATCACTTCTATTTTTCAAGGTTCTACATTTGCCGTAATGCCGTTACGCAAGTGCAATATAAGGATCAAAGTCTAAAAACACCGTTTGGAACAGATTTTCCAAACAATTTTATTTTCAAAGTACTACCCTTAGAATGTTTTTTTTTTGTTGTTGTTGTTGTATTGCTGTAACATTACGTACACTATATGGGTACTTGTTTAAAAACCCACAATTTCCCTGCATTCTATCTGTAAGAAGGTTTGAAATAAGGACTTTTCTTTTTTACACCGATTGGGACCGATTTATATTTTTCTAAAAAATATCTTTTTTCATGGTACTACTTTCAGACATAAAATGTCCTGTGTTCCCCGTCAATGCACAGGAATAAATCACCTGAGCTGCAGGCGAAACCATGTGAATTCTGTAGCCGAGCCTTCGGGCAGTTCAGAATTCTATTAACCCTCAAGCAAACATCACAATTTACACACACACTCTACCAAGTGGGGTCATTTATGACCTCAGACACATTTTTGGGACGCACATTTTGCAAAATTTTCTTCTCTATGCAACCACCTTTCTCTGCACTTTACCATTCTCTGCATACCACACAACATCTTCCGGTCCTCCTCACTATAAATAGTTCTATCAAAAGCAAAGATTAATGAGGTAACACATTCGAATATTCAATATGTAAGTCTGAAGTTATACATGTAGATATTGAATTGTGTGACTGAAAATGAAACATTCAATTAATCATGTTTCTAAGAGAAGAAAAGACCGATGTAGTGATTTGCTTTATTATGGTTCAACGATCAGTCAAATGGCCTTCCTTGTAAATGGGTCAGTCAAGTTTACTGTACCGTGAAATATATTCAAAGCTATAAAGAGTTAATTTACACAAACGATAAATATGCTAGACTGGTTACCGCCCCTTAAATTTATTACAGATTTAGTTATTACACAAATGGGTACCAGTCTACAAATATGCATGAAAGTTGTGCTAAAAATAGATACAACAACTCCAGCATAGAATCAAAGTATTCAAGGGATTCAATGGATAAGCAAAATACCTAACCAAAGTACTCTACTTCTGGACAGGCCTACATTATCAACAAATTTGCTTCTCAACAGTACTTTCAGTACTTTGATTAGTAATATGTCTTTGTCTTTGCCAGGAAGTGGCTTATTTACAATCTTATTATGCAGGAAAACATACAAAGAAAAAACAACTGTTTTTATCTGTTGGGCAATGTTTCATTTCTGGTTTAAAAATATTGCTGCTCTTTAAGAAATACCGCTACTCTATAATATTCATAACACAGCTTACCGAGAACCGTTTACTTTTCATTTTTGTTACAAGTATATATATAAAAAATAACAAGAAGATGGAACTTTTCCATGTGATATTTTTATGCTATAAAAAATGTTGAACCTTTTTTTTTTCGTAAATTCGATGAAAAAAGCTCATGCAACATTTGACATAAAAACGCTATTTCATGGGATTTTGTATTTATACAATTATTGTGGTATATGTGGTATACTTATTCTAATTTTAGAAATTACGTCATGAGGGATAATTGTTTGTACTTGAAAATCGTGTATATGTCCTACCCAAATACTGTTTACTAGATATATTTTTCAAGCGGTACAACAAAGTAAACTTTAAAGTTAATCCAATCCCAGAACACGCAAAAAGATCAAGTAAAAAAAAAAATTAATTTCGCATAGCAATGGAAACTCCCTACTTCCGGTTTGCCAAAGGGGAATGTCTAAATCCTTTCCGTTTGAAGACCAGATTAATGCATACTAGGGGAATGTCTAATTCCTATCCGTTTAACGACCAGAATGCATACAATCAGAATCGCTAATCGTGATATATACCACAAGTACTTTAGTATTGAATTAACACTTCGCATACAATTTCGGCTGACCAATTTACATAATTTCAAGGCTTGTTTTAACTGAACAGGTCTGTGTATTGCTAGTAGAACATTTATATTTTCATACTTTTTTTTCAAAATTGTAGACTTTTTAACGGATTCTCACGCTAAAATAATTAACCATTCCCCTAACAAAACATGGTTTTTCTCATACCTTTTTTTCCCTAAAATAGTAGACAGTTAGGCTTTTTGATGCACTTACATAATTAACCCTTTCCCAAACAAGACCTGGTTTTGATGCTCCTAGTGGAACGTTTTTTACGCAGGTTAGTAACAGCTTTGAAATCAGAACAGTTCGTGTTTTGGGAAAAAAGTTAAAAATATGTCTACATTGTGTTATATATGGTTATGTTATTTCAGTCCAGTCAGTCGGATCCCTAATATTCATGGCTGCATTTACAGGCAGTGTAGAAAAAGACCAATATCATTATACATGCAGCCTGATTTTAGATCACATATAATGCATACACAAATCAAATTTCCCGAATCATATTGGTTGTAATTGTTTATTAATCCAATTCTTAAGTTGTGGAACACGTTTTGCCCAATTTCTGTAGAAATTACCCTCTAGCTAATACTTCGAATTGCTCTACCAGGCCATTAACCGAAACTTATATATTGCATTGTTTTCATTGCGTTACATCTTACACCCGAAACAATACCAATCTATGTTGGGCTACATGTTTTACTGGCGTTGTGTCCGCTGTGCGTCCGTTCAACCATGTCTTTAATAATAAACGTTTCCTTTTCCTCCTGTTCACAAAGCGATTTCAGATTGCATAGACTAAGATCAGCCTGCACTGGCATGCAGTCTGATCTTAGTGACACCTACTATTCTCTACTAAATAATTATAGGAACATCTGAGCTATAGTGGTTAAAATGTCCCAATTTAAATTTGGGAATTGAATTAAAACACAATAAAATTTCAAAAGGCTAATAATTAAACAAGTAACAAGTAGATCTATATTTCTTTTTCTTTTGAATCCTACTATTTTACCCCATCTGGTGGGATTAATTGCGTGGTCCCATTACGGTCATGAGTCCGTGTGTAAACCTCTTCTCCTAAACATTTTATTCTTCAAAATTTCAACTAAAATAGGCTACATAGGAATGAATTGCATGGAGCCATTAAAATTTTCTAAAAAAATCATGCAGTACTCTGGTTGCTATAAACCGGTCATTGAATTTAATTGTAATAAAGCATGTGTTTCGCTTGGGGATATGCCACTATTAGAGTCATTGATGGAATTTCGATCAGATTTAAGATTTGGTTGGAAAAGATATACATTCAGCAAAAAGTAAATGTTGAAAAAACACAGAGAAAAATGAAATATTGTCGAAACATTTTTAATTCTCTTTGCTGTACATTACAGCAAATTTTTACTTGCATATTGTGTATTCCAAACTTGTTGAAGTTATAATTTATGGAAATTGAAATGTTGTTAAATGTTTTACTTAAAGAGACATTTCAGAATTTTTTGTCATAAATTTTACTTTTATTTTTATCTGAAAGAGCATATTTCCTTATGAAAATTCTGAAAATTTCAAGCCAAAATATTGCGCCGTTTACGAGAAAGGGGGGGTCTCATTTGCGCCCACGCACAGATTTTCTTGTAACTTTACTCATAGAATGCCTCTGACCTATGAACTACAAAAACATATTCCTTTTACTCAAAGAGTGCATATAGGCCTATACGCGGCACCTTAAAGTGTTCCCGGTTTTCATTGATACAGGTCTTACAAAAACTCAATGTTGGCTATCTAGTTTTGGTATAAATCCACAAGTGTTAATTAAAATAGCAAGAGGAGTCATTGTAAAAACTTTTGATACCAATACTGTTGGTACCAACATGCGCCAAAAATTCTTAGAAATTAATTTTGTCAGAAATTGTCAGAAAAATAGCCGAGAAATTTTCAAAACCTAAAATTCTATCAAGTTTTTTTTGTATGTTCCCGTCTTTGTCAACCTATGAAATTGATAGGAAAGTTGGCCATACATGTCCCCTGTTTGCATGCAAAATTTGGAGAAAATTTGAAACCGGTAACATTGTCAAATAATGAGAATAGTGAACAACGGCACCTTAAGATGCTCCCGGTTTTTAATGGTTCCCGTCCAGCAAAAGCCCAATTTTGCTTACCTAGTTTTGATATCAGTCCAAAATTTTGAACCAGAATAGCAAGAGGAGTCATTGTAGAATATTTTGGTACCACATTGTTGATACCAACATGAACAAAAAAATTCTCAGAAATTTATCTATTCAGAAAAACAGACGAGAAATGTTCAAAACCTAAAATTCTATCAATTTTTTTGTATGTTCCCGTCTTTGTCAACCTATGAAATCAATAGGAAAATTTGCAAAATATGTCCGCTGTTTGCATGCAAAATTTGATGAAAATTTGAAACCGGTAACGTTGTCAAATAATGAGAATTGTGAACAATGGCACCTAAAGATGTTCCCGGATTTCAATGGTTCCCGTCCAGCAAAAGCCCAATTTTGCTTACCTAGTTTTGATATCAGTCCCAAGTTTTAAGTCAGAATAGCAGGAAGAGTTATTGTAGAACATGTAGAACATTTTCAGACCAATATTTTTATTAGCAACAGGCCATATAATTTCTCAGAAATCTATTTAGTCAGAAATTGACAGAAGAACAACCCAGAAAATTATATAAAACCTAATTGTCAATCAAACTTTTTTGTATGTTCCCGTCTTTGTCAACCTATGGAATTAATAAGAAAGTTGGCCATATTATGTTCCCTGTTTGTATGCAAAATGTGGTGAAAATTTGAAACCGGTAACATTGTCAAATTATAAAAATTGTGAACAACAGCACCTTAAAATGCTCCCGGATTTCAATGGTACCCGTCTAGCAAAAGCCCAATTTTGCTAGTTTTGATATCAGTCCCAAATTTTAAATCAGAATAGCAAGAGGGGTCATTGAAGAACATTTTGGTACCAACAATGTGGCTGCCAACATGCAAAAAAATCTCAGAAATTTATTTGGTCAGAAATTGTCAGAAAAACAGCCGAGACATTTTCAAAACCTTCAATTCAAATAATTTTATTTGTATGTTCCCTTCTTTGTCAACATATGAAACTGATGAAAAGGTTAGCCAAATATGTCTCCCAGTCGTATGCAGAATTTGGTGAAAATTTGAAACTGGTAACATTGTCAAATAATGAGAATTGTGAACAACGGCACCTTAAAATAATCCCGGATTTTAATGGTACCCATCTAGCAAAAGCTCAGTATTGCCTACATAGTATTGATATCAGTCCCCAATTTCAAATCAAAATAGTAAGAGGAGTCATCGTACAACATTTTTGTATCAATATTGTTGATACAAACATGCCAAAATGATGCATGCTCTTCTCAAACCTGCGATTATCAAAAAGTTAATATGTCAACTAAGCAGTGGCTAGTTCATCATTACAATAGAAATATTAGCAATTTTGCATTGAAAGGCACAATTAATGTACAATAAAAACTGCTTTTGTGTTATTTTTATTATCTTGAGCAGTGTAGTAAAGAAAAAAATGCTTGTATTTTTAATAACTGTGCGAAAATGCTCTTGTAAGGGCCCATCACTTTAACCGGAAGAAAAAGAAAGTAGTCTAAGTGCTGCTAAGCCACAAAGGAAAGTTAAAAAGGGTGACATAATAGATGAAATATGTAACATTATGCATCTCCTTTATTTTTCATCCCCACATTCATAATTTACTCCGCTGTTTGGGATTTTTTCTACCATTATATTATTGGTGGGTGGGGTACGACAATGTGCTAATTATTCTTTAAAATCATGTTTTTGCGTGGCACAAGCTAAAATTAATGCCATTTATAAGTTGGTTATGTTAAATAAAGACACAACAAAGCATAATGAGCTATTTACAAATGTATATGAAAATAATTAAGTAAAATCTTAGATTTTACATTCTTAGAAATCTCGACCCTTTACACTTAAATTAAAAAACAACACTGTTACCGGTTTTATTTTTTCTTCATATTTTACCATAAGCATGGGCATATATAATGGCAATTTTAATGTAAATTTCATAGGTTGACAAAAACTGGAACTAGGTGAAATTAAGACCTGAATTGGGTCAAAATATTTAAAAACTAAGAAAAATGGCGATGAGGTCATACAAAATCTTTTAGAAAATTGTTTTTTGTTGAGTAATACATACTATTCCGGTTTATACACGATGAGAAATTATTAGACATTATTTTTGGGGACAATTTGGCTCGAATACAACAAAGCTGGGTGTATATGGCCTCTTTAAGTTAGGATACCCCCAATTCTTAAGCAAAAATCTTAAAATTCTTAGAAAATTATTTCCAGAATAGATTTTTAAAAAATATTTCGGGAATATAGCTGTAATAACGAATACTAACTTCATACCAAATTTCATGAAATTCCGAGCGTGGGCACAATCCTATGGGAACTTCTGATAGGGTGAGACCCCCCTAAAACCGCCCTTTATATTTTTGTGTTAAAATTGAACAAATTGTTGTGGACAACAGTTCGGATTTATATGCAATTTATCGATTATGTCTTAACTTTAAATGCGTGTTTCTCGCTTATTGGCAACAACTTAAAAAAACTAATAGTATTTATACTCATTAGAATAACCAATCTTGGCATCAAGACATACTTTAAAAAATGAAATTGGAATGAAATGTCCCTTTAAGGTCAAATAATTTCCAATTTAATTTGCAATTAATTGAGGATTCGTACTTTTCAATGCGTTTATATTAGGTCCTAGCACGAAAAGAGATGATAAGTCCTCCGATAGTCGTTCAACCGTCAGGAAAAGTTGCCATATAATCGACGAGTAGTAGATTGACAAAGTCAAAAACGTAAGCGTGTATCGGAAAACAACTCCGAAAAAAGCAAAGATAAAATATGTGTCGGGATTTACAAATGACCCAACCTGATTGCTTGATACTTAAGGGGGAATGCTCCAGTTTTTCGGAACACTCGGTCATTACTGTAGTAAATTAAATGTTTCGTACCAATATGTTTCGCTACCATATTTTCAATAATATCACACATCATTACAATTTACCATTTTCGACGGTAAAAGTGTATTTATTATGCGAAACTGATTTCCTCAAGATGGAAATCGATTATTTAGAGCAAGACAGTCGTAAGTGTGTATGCAGTTACCACTGTTTTGCGTCATTTTATTCATGTGTAGCTGATAAAAATTGCTGTAACTCACTAATAAGTGCGCTGACCTATACATTTTCTTTTTGAATTATTACCAGGATATGTTGCTTAATACAATGAGGGAGTTTTATCAAATTCTATTATGTAGAACTTGTAATATTTCCAAAAATATGCAAATTTTGGCATAAAACACTCCAGCTTCGTTGATCTAACCGAACACGTGAGCATGCTATTTTATACATTTACGCGTTTATAAAACCACATATTTTGGGTTTTCTGTTCTTATTAAATGTAAGACATTACTTTAAATCCGTTTTCGGGACTAAACGATGAATATACAGCATTTTATTAGTATTTTAGTGACCTTTGACAGGTGCAAGAAATTGTGCATTTTTTCGCTGTAGGGGTATGTGATACGAATGCCTATAAAATTCAAACAAGATCGCTGACCATCCATTTTTATTTTATTTTTCAATTGGAAATAACATGTAATTTCAACATACAAAATATAAATAAATTCTATGGTTGGGAAAAAATTTAGGACTGGAGCATTCCCCCTTAATCGTGTACATTAAAGAGGGCCAACTATTGGAAGCGTTGGATCTTTGATATGCATACTTTTTTCCGCGAATGAATTTGAAATACTCCACTTCGTCAAACTTGAGTTTTTTTTGAGTTTTTTTTTTACGTTGTTTTTTGTGTTTGAAAGTACTAGAAGATCCACTAGAATCCAGAAGAACGGAAGTATTTGCTATACCTGAATGACAAATAATTCAATTTACCCATGCTCGCTTCGCTTCCTATACACTTACCACATAAAGTAACGCAACATTTTCAAATTTCAATATTTTTGTTTTTAACAAACAAGGATCAAAAAACGTACTTTCTATTGTTCGCAAGGAAAGATTATGAAAGAAATTTTGAATGAAATATTTAAATTTCCAACGAACAAGCCAGAATTGCGTCCCTTTATTATTTTACGTTAAGCACGTCCTAACGTCTTGCAAGTTAAGAAACAATCCTAAAAGATAGTTTTACTGGTAGTGTGTTGTCAGTTACACAGTAAAAACACAAAAGAATGTTACTGTGCGCACTAAGCGTCATGTCATAACTTCCGGAAAACAGCCGTCGACATATCACTTGAATTTGAGTTCTGAAAAAGTCAATTGGCATGGACTTAAAAGCTTGGCGTCCAAATTTTCTTCAATTTCAAGGTTGTGGTACCACTATATTGCAAAAACCAACGTGCAGGATCGATCCAAATCATCGACTGGGCCAGTTACAATCAGTCGGTAGGGTATTAGCCAAAGAGCTCTGAACATTAGAACAAATTCCTAATAGCAGCAGATTCCACATAGATGAACATTGGCAGACATGGATAAGCCAACGAAAATGAATTATTCAACCAGAAGCAAACCGTTTTATAGCTGTTATTGACTAAATTTTGGGATAATTTTCGCCATTTAAGACAACTTATCCGTCCAAAGAGGGTCTGATTCAGTTTAAGGTAGAATACCCATAATGAGCACCAAAGAACCTGCGGCGAAATTTGAAAATGCCAGTAATTCCTAAACTGTGTTGCATTTCCATTCCAAATATAAACATAAGCATTTTGTACGGTTTAGAATTTTGAATTCATGCATAGTTATGAAAATATTTGACAAAAATGTTCAAAATTACCTCCCTTGCATATGAATATAGAGTAAAATGATATTTGTAAATTATTTTCTTCTTGAAGCATAATCTTGAAATCTGGCACGGTGAATCAACTTATGTGAAGTGTATTTACAAGTGTGTGTAATTTAATGCATTTCGTATGGTTAGAAAGTGGTGTTTTTCATTATGGGTCTTCTACCTTAAGAGTCGCAGGTCTGTGCTTCGGTTGTTTGCATAAAGTCATGGAATTCACCCAAACGCCCAGGCAGGCGGGCTGGGACAAACAAACGAAATACCAAAGGCGATACTAGTAAGTACGTTGACAATGTGTTGCGCCCTGTTGTCCCTGATATTATGTAGGAAGAGTCAATGGCATGTTGCAAAAGGATGGCGCCCCTGCACACACTGTTGGTTTCACACGACGATTGTGCAGCTAAACAAGGTTACTGCCCTTATTTGAGAACACGTATGCTATCGAACACTTCTGGGATTGTCTGAAAAGGTGCGTTCGTGGTAGTCTTAATCCTCCAACAAACCTGTTTTGCGAACGAACAATCTTCAGGATGAGTGAACTAAGTTTCTTTAACATCAAACCGCTCCAAAAATGGTGTCGATGTGATAAGCATGTCAGATTTTTATGAAAACAAGGGAAGATTATAACAATGAAATTGTTTGTGACTTTTGAATTTACACCGGGTGTCTTTGAATTGAAATTTCTGTCTGTAAATGTCTTAGCATACTTATGATGTTTCGTTTACTGTTTGATGAAATGTTACATATGATTTCAAAATAAAAATATCCTTAAATTTATTAACGAGTTTTCAGATATTTGTTATTGAATGAGTGTTGCGTTACTTTATGTGGTCAGTGCATTTGTACAAACAGTTACGGTAGTCGTGTGTCATAGATTTTGCATGACAATTTATTTTCATCAATTCATGATTAAATTCTGAGAAACATAGTAAAAAAAGAGTCTACTAGTAATAAATCAGAGTGTAATTTCGATTTGTTGTTATATTCATGAATTTACACACTGCAACCCGATCGTCTAATTCAGGGGTATCTTTCTTGTTGTCATATTTTGCATCCATTTGATCGCGTCTAAAATTTTGCTTCAGAAAAGAAGAAAATGTTCTATTTGCAAGCAAAGTATTCACATGTAAAGTAAACTGTCATGCTGAGCAGAAAGGGGAATACTTTTATAGCTCTTACTTCCAAGACCGTTCCTTCATTTGCACTATTGTCGGCTAGGATGGTATCATTTAGACAAACCCTGGCACTAAGTATGTCTTTATCTTCAACTATATCGAATTCAAGGTCATGTAGGATTCTCCTGGTTAGGTTACTC
The DNA here is from genome assembly GCA_963680895.1 of Fragum sueziense. Lineage (NCBI taxonomy): Eukaryota > Metazoa > Mollusca > Bivalvia > Cardiida > Cardiidae > Fragum > Fragum sueziense. The sequence goes on from OY804592.1 coordinate 21,004,936, forward strand.
TCTAGGTATGACCTTTTTGGGCCAAGAATGAATTCGCCCGATCGTAGCTGGATTTGCTGACAGAAAAATAACTTGTTTACGATGAGGCGTATTATTTCTTTTTTGGGATTCCGAAACACTATTTCCCATCTAATAGATCCGTATTTAAGGTACGTTTCTGTTGGTAGATTTGTGGTTTGACTATGTTGCCAAGATGGCTTAATTGACCAGTCGTTACCAGGTATCCTAATGAATTTATATTTGATAAGCGACTGTGTCAGCTGATACCTCCTTCCGTTCCATTCAAATAGCCAGGCTAACCGGATTGATTCTTGAATTTCATCATATATGTGTACTGTATCTCTGTTATTCCACCTGAGTGTTACTGTGGCAATAGCAATGTCTTCACATTTCGTAAAATTCATATTGATAAAGATCTTATCCACTTCCCATTTGGCTGGCCATGGATTGTTCTCAGTGAGACCTTCAACTATACGCTGGTCAAATACTTCTTGACTTTCATTACCAAATGCTATCTTCTCTTTTGGTGTAAGCTTTATATTGACAATCCCTTTACTTTTAGCCAGGTAGTTTCCAATAAGTTCACAGTCACCATCCTCATTTCGTATCTTTCCAGTGGGGCAGTAGATTGTTTTGCAGTTTTTCTGAAGCTATAAAAGAAGACAAACGTATAAATATTAACCCTATTGCGGACTTTTGGGGTCCATTGAATCCCAAGGAGTATTTTGGGTATATCTACGGAGTCATTTCAAAAGCTGAAAAATTTATACTTTATGTAATCTATACCAGTACATCGATGATTCTTGGCACAAAATGTTTTCCATGAAAACTCAACGGTTTTTATACTATAACCAAAAAGAAGGTTGGGATCCATTAGACCCCTTACAGAAAAATAGGCAATATCGAAGAAATAACGATATATTTCAATTTTAACTGAACTTGGAATGCACTACGTTGTACCTTTTATTAAATAATTTGTGTTTGAACTGGTGTGTTACTTACCTAAATGTGTAAGGATAACAAGAGGCCCAAGATGGCCAATATCGTTTATCTTAGAAGGCTTCGAGTATATTGAGGCTTTGAATATATACATATGTGAAATCTTCTGTCCATTGGACCCCAATTAACCTTTAAGGTAAGTTTTAGTCACCGACCGGAATAGGGTTAAGTATCATTTGCACCGATCGACCATTTCCTAAACAAGACCAAGTTTTGGCTTCTCTATTGAAGCAGGCTTTTACAGACATTAGGGTAAATGAAATTCTTTTCCAACAATGTTTTCAACATATTAATGCCAAAAGAACACTCGCTTTCAACTGTTGTTTGCGACAGATTCAAATTGAAACAGTCCATATTTTTGTCTGGTGGTGGGTTTAAGCAACATGCATTATTTTCCACTTATCCTATGGCCATAACTGGTAAAAAGACCGAAATCTCCTTGGTGGACAAACACAATTCTTTATTTACCTACAGTATCATTTGTCAGAGGTTTTGGCTAAAATGACACCTGCAGGATTGTCAAACAGTCGCACGCAAAGAGAGCTGAACTCCATTATTTTGACTGATTAATAATTAGAAATATCTGACAGACCGACGAATATCGGTTAGTCTGTGTTGAATATAGATCTACAACTGAAATATCTTAATGGTTTATTTACTTTTAGTGTATAAGAGCCTAAAATCGAAATATTTTTACCAGTAGTGAAAACGTCAAACAGAACTAGTCCTCTACGAATTGAAGTAAATTCTTGCCAATGTTTGACGACAGGTGAAATTCTTGACATACAATTATTTGCATTATCTATGTAATAAATAAATGTGAAAACATTCGTAGCTTGAGCTTATTCATGATTAATCCTTACCTTCGATTGTTCGTCTGTCACTTTCTCTTCTAAACAAACTTCAATCTTCGATTTTGGACCAGGTGCTTTATTGATAGTATGCATCATTTTCATATTAAGAATAAAGGTTAGCGACCCATCTAAGTTTGTTCTTGGGTTGAGAGCTGGACACTGAGGATAAAGTCGAATCGGTGTTGTGTTTCCACACAAGGTACAGAAGACGTTCTTGTACACAAGACCGTTGTTTACATTTAAGGTGGGTGAGTTTAATCCACTGTCGCAAAGACTTTGTACGATATCGAAACTCAAGTTGCTTGGACTAAAACCAAGTGGAAACGTGACAGTTTGACTCGTGCAGGTGGTTATTACATCTCTATAGCAACGATTATATGTCAAGGCTGAGACGTCAGTAAAATTGAAATCCACGTGACACTCCGGTGAAAGGAATCCTGTCTCAAGAAAGTTTAGGAAATCGGTCATTGAATTATCTTCTCTCGTTTTCACTTTTCGCGGGTGACAGACGAGGTTTGGTAAAAACCATTCGGTATTGTGGATTCCATAACAACGCGCACACAGAACATTCTTGTAAACTGCGCCAGTATCTCTAGAAAACACTGGATAATATGGACCTAGAGGTGTTACGTCGATGTCATCGCATGTTGGGTGAAGAACAACTTTTGGTGATATTCTAATCGGTCTAGTGTCGACGCATCCACCTTCTGGTTTTGCAACAATAGTTTTGTAAGCCGGGACTAAGCCGTCTATCATTTCTGGCTGACCTAGACGCGTGTATAAACATTCAGTCAACTTGGTAGCTGGTTGTGGTTCACTGTAAGATTTGTAGTCATCGGGATAGCAGCAATTGTCCATTTCTGTACAATCAGGGTGGCAGGAACAGCCTGTAAGATACAGAGCATATTATGTATTTCATTTACAGTCGACACTCGTTGTGTCGAAGTCGGAGGGGCCGTCAAAATACCTCGGCATATCCAGAGTTCGACTTATCCGATTTTGTTCGGCTTCGATAAAGTAGATATTTGACTGATTTTGATACTAATTAAGTACGATTATTATTGAAATATAGTAGGAAAAGGAAAGAAATTGCTCGTTTCGAGCAATTTTTGTCCTTTTCCTACTATGTTTCAATAGCTATATTGAGTTCGAAATTATTTTGTTTGAAAAAATTATGTCCATTGATGAAGACGGGACCAGATTTAAACTTCGACTTAAGCGAAAATTCGACTTATCCGATGTCGACATAACGAGTGTCGACTGTATCTATGGGTCACATCAAACGGGGAATGCCTTTTTGGGGTATCATTAATATCGGTTAAAATGATCGATTATTTAACAAAAGACAAAAGCGATTGATTTAGTGAGTAAAGTGTGCTATCTGTACATCGATTATGTGTCTTGGACCGATGCATTTACAAAGACAAATCAGACGGCTTACTAAAACTCGGCCGTTACAATATTTCTCGGGCCTCCGCGAATATTAAAGATCTCAAGAATGTGAATAAACCCTATAAAATGTGCCCTTATGAACTTCGTTTTATCGCGAACAATTTTTTTTTTATCAATGATAATAATTATTATAACAATTATTTTGATAATACTGATTATAGTATTGGTATCGGTAACAATAAACTCTTACCCTGACAACAAGAGACACGCCCTATGCCGTCTATTTCATTCGGTTTCAATTCTGCACTGGTTGCATTAACATCGCAGATGTCCACATACGGACATAAATCGTGAACCAAGTCGGCGATTGTCTCCCTTACATCGAAATTCGGCGATCCAGCGAATCTTGCACGTGACCAGGAAATGGTATCCAGCTGCATCAGCAGGTGCGTCAATAGATTAAACATCATCTTGGACGTTCTTTTCGAAAAGGCTAGAAATCACAGATTCATCCCTTCTATCCTGAAATCAAGTACTGAAGTCCGATTTTTTGCTCAAACAGTGAATATTTACGAAACCAAATCCTACCCTGACCCTCAAACACCCTGAAATCGAAAAACAATTTGTCTTCCCTCAATGTTTAACGGACAAAATGATAATATCACATTCATATCACAAAAATACACTCAAAGCGCTGCACATATTGCTAAAGTATTTCGAATTCTCAGTATTTGATATGGTTTGTCACAAGTCAAACATGCACTGTTTGACAAAAGAAATCTTTAAGTCTTAGAGTATAATAGATCGTATAAAGTACAAACAATTTCATGCACACCATACAGAACCACCTGAGCAATAGCAATGAGCCGGGATCTGGAAAATCGTCCCTTATAGCATTTGAGACATGGACGTTTCAAGACCTGCCTGTTCCTAAGCAAAGACTGGCATGCACAGATGCTGCTTTTATATGGTTGCTACAGGTCACAAAGAAGCTATTAGAGAACAACATGGATCCTGATCAGACTGTGCGTATGCACAGGCTGGTCTGGATCCAGGTTGTTCTCAAATGCCATAAAAAACGTTTTTCCAGATCCTGGTTCAAATGAATTTGTGCTAGAAATAGTCTGGGTTTACAGTTACGTTTTGATAAACGTCGTTGTTGGAATAAAACCTTGCAACTACGGCCTGGACCAAGCCGTAGTCACGAGATTTCGTAATAACACCTACGAAATACTATTTGTTTGTCCGAAATAACGTCACGGTAAATTTAACAAAATCGTTCCCTATTAGTTTCAATAAGAACGATAAACTATTGATTCGATAACAACAACGTTATTGATGCAACATCTTGCATCAACAGTTTCTTTTCACTTTAATGAACACCCTATTGAAAAGTTCTTTAAATGATTTCAATTAATATTGCTACAAATGCAATGACGAGGCGTTTCAAAGAAAATTAATTGATCCATTTACTGAAAACGTTTTATCCAAATGCCTCCCAATTCTAAACATTTGTGACCCAACATGATAAAAGGGACTTTATAGGAAGTCCAAAAATACATTTTTTGACAAACTGATCAGAGTCAACAACAGTCAACCAGATGCCGTATATCTGGAAATTAATTTGGATAACATTCTGGATGCAGAAAACTTCATTGCGTCGAAAACAATCGGCCCTAGTCTGTCTGTGCGGACTGCACAGACTATAGTCGATACTTTTCACACTTTCAAGAATGTCCCTCTTAGCTTGACTTGTATCATTTAATTCAAGTGCATTTTTGTGATTGTTTTCATTATTCTACGATCACGTGTAATTATCTGAGTGTGATAATGCTCATCTTTGTTAGCTCACAAGAACGCAACGTGGCCAATGTTAGCTATTGTGGTCACTCACCGTCCATCTGTCCACCCACAATTAATTCAAGTATTTGAGCCGGGATCTGGAAAACATAAATCATTAAAATTTAAAAATTCATTTGAGACAACCATGTTTCAAGATCAGTCAGCGCCTTAAGTCAGTGAAGTTTGAACGGGATCATCTAACGGTTGCTAGAGGTCACAAAGAAGCTATTGGAGAACAACATGGCTCTTGACCAGACTGCACGTATACAAAGGCTGATCTAGAATCATGTTGATCTAAGCTGGGCTTGGAGAGGGGGTACTTTTTATCCGCCCTATGGATTTTTTCAACACTTTTCAGTCCATCAAATCGTCCGCCGTTATTTTGTCATTTCCATTGACTGGAATACCAGGCCTAGTTACCAAATCCAGTCTACGAAAAAGCAGTAGCTGAACAATAAACATATTGAAAAAAGTCACGTGGGCGCTCTCCAAACTCTCCTTGAAAGGTATAAGGGACCTTTTCCAGATCCTGACTCAATTACTTTTCAAAAAGCCATTTCCTGAAGTAATATTTGCACTTGAGCAGTATAAGTGTAAGTACTCTCCATTGCCGAGCTCTATTGATTAAACCATCAAATATGACCTCTGCAGTTTTCGGTACGCCAACAGCCTATTTGGTCGTCATAATCTAATTATAGCACACCATTTGAATTATGGAATCAAAATCATTCAGTTTTATCTTGCATGATCATTACGTATACATTACGTCGCTTCTATTTTTGGTTGACGCCGGTAACATTTGAATTAATTATCGAATCAAAATCATTCAGTTTGATCTGGTTTGATTACGTATACATTACGTCGCTTCTATTTTTGGCTGAAGCCGGTAATTTGAAGCGTCAGCCAATGAAAGTTTGTATCAGCTTTTTGAATTGTTTTGTTGTGTATCGCCAACGATTGGATGCTGAAATCCCGCCAAGGCCCCGAGATTAGACGTGAAATGACCCCGCGAGAACAGAGCTCATTCCATCGAAATGGAATGTTGAGATAATGCGTTCTGTTCATAAGAGAGTAAAGTGTAAGTCGACTGAGAAAGGACTAACCCTTTCCCAAAGAAGAATAGAAAAGGCTTGGGGAAATATTGAGACAAAAGAAGAAAATGCTGATGATCAGCATTTTCTCATTTTGTCTCAATATTTTCCGTGCTTTATGGTACATAATTTCTGTCATTATTGGAACTCATTGAGTCGTCTGCAGCAGTTTTAAAATTAGACCAATTGCTGTTTGGGAAAGGGTAAAAGGCGATTGAGGATGGTCACAATCGATGAAGGTTTATCTTATCAGTCCAAAATTAAATTAGTCAAAAATGAGTCTTTCCCGAAACAATCCCGGGGTTTTAACGGCGGGGCTCTGGAAAAACAAAATTTCGAAAATTGTTAGAATTTTCCTTCACTACTTTCCCATTTTTCGTTCATAGTGCTATGTTTCTACAATACGTTAACAGATTTTTAGACCCTTTGACCAGTAACGTCTGAATTTCTTTTTAATTTTTTATCACTTCAAATTATTTCTACTTGTGAAAGGGTCAAATGAGTCAAAGGTCAATTGAGGATTACCTTATACTGGTACAAAATTTCACGATGTACTGCGGGGAAACACGTTACACACCGATTGCAGAAAATCTTGCGACAGCTTTATTTAGAAATATGGGACCGGTTTGAATTCGGTTACACGTGGAGAAGATTTAGATACGTCAGGGCTTCGTTGGATGTTGCGGATCCCTTAAACAGCACCGGATTGAAAATATTGAAGATCAAATAATATCTTCGGCCGGTTTGTTTTAAAAGAGCTGTCACAACCAGCTAATTTCTAATGTGTTTCCGCCTTCTCTACCTCAAACCGAATCTAAAGCATTCTCGTATGAATAGCATTTTTGAAGAAAATTATTGTCAAAAATGATGATTGAAGAAAATTATTGTCAAAAGTTCTTGTTTTTCTTATCGCTTGAAGGATGTTTACTTCCTTCAAAAACACCGAATCCCCTTAGCCCCTCGTTAACGTTGGATTAAATCAATCCAGGGATTGCGTGTTCGAGCCCCGCTTCTGTATCCTTTCGTAGAATTCATTTTTCTGTGATCAGTGGATATGAATCACTTAAGTGACAGAGCGGTTGGATACTAGGATTTAAAATTTAGGCATTACTGGTGGGAGAAATGCTATGGACTCGTAACGATGTTGCGCAGCCGCCTTGATGGGACCATATCGTACTGTTCGTACTTCCGTATGTCTGTTTATCCGAAACTTAACGAAAAAAAAAACTTTTCTATTGTGCTGAACTAAAACAAAGAAATCAGTACATTATAAGCATGTAACTATAAAACTTTGCGAAAAGATATGCCAAATAGTGATCGTCTAAAAACCATTCTTCTTGTATTTCTCTTAAGGGGGAATGCTCCAGTTTTTCGGAACACTCGGTCGTTACGGTAGTAAATTAAATGTTTCGTACCAATATGTTTCGCTACTATATTTTCAATAATATAACACATTATTACAATTTACCATTTTCGACGGCAAAAGTGTATTCATTATGCGAAACTGATTTCCCCAAGATGGAAATCGATTATTGAGAGCAAGACAGTCGTAAGTGTGTATGCAGTTACCACTGTTTTGCGTCATTTTATTCATGTGTAGCTGATAAAAAATATTATTTTCGATGTTTGAGGAACGAATTAGTCGAAAATTAATTTCCCTTGCTATGTCTAAGCTCCGATAGATGGCGTTGTATAGTGCACGAGCTTGCTCGTGCGTTTGTAAGTCCTTCACTCAGAGTTGGAAACCGACTGTAGGCGGACGTGTATTGCTGTTTTTATTGTCGTTGGGCGGTGTAGCACGTGTTTCTCTTTCCAAATGACGAACTGGCTACATTGGTTTAGATGAATCTGCATCGTTACTGAGATGTCTCTTCTTGATCAACATGACAGTGCATATTCGACATGGAGCGATGGGGTGTTAGAAGACGTATATTGAAATAAAGCTATGCATGACTGCAGACGATAATTGAAGATAAGTACTATTTCATGGCTCCTTATCTAACAGTTAATTGGAGGAAAAGGATAACCTTTTTCCTTTTATTGCATTGCAATTAAATTTCGAGAACAAGAATGTGCCGCTGAATGGAAATAGCCTACGCTATTTTCCTTAATCGCGTTGAAATTAAATTATTGTGTATAAAGGAGTATTTTAGAAATAGTATGAGAAAGGATGAAATTCATATATGAGTTTCTTTTACACTTTGCTGTCTACGTATCAAAAATGGCATTGGATTTTGTGCTAAATATAGATCTTGTTTACCGTTATGTATTGGTAAATCGTCGATGTTTTTATAAAATCGTGTAACTACAGATCCTATCAAGCTGTAGTTGCGACGTTTTTGATTTACACTGACGAAATAGTATTGTTTGCGTCACTGTTTAATTGATATAATTGACATGATATCATGTGCATTATGGAATTGAATTGTTCAATTCTGCAAGAAACAAATTATCCATTTATTCAACAGTTTTGTTGCCTGTATTTATTCGTGTGTATGGGCATTACATTACTGTTTCTGTCTTTTCAGAATATTTTGGGTACCGTAGAGTGATGGCGATTGAAATTGAATGGTTGTGAGCACTATAGTGACTGACGTTTGACTTCGCGGGATGTCGTCTTACTGATATGTACAGTTAAGGTGGTGAAGCTAAAATTTCGTGTCAACATAAATGTTCCAGAGGATGCACTGGTGAATTAGCCCGAGTTACTGCGTGATTATAAAAGAATCTATGCATATTGTCTGTGGATCCATTTATTGTATAGACACAGTTCTGTTAAGTCCTCGAGTAATTGTTAATTCTAATATGCTACGTCACTGTTTAACGCTTTTAATTATAGTTCATGCCGGAATTAACATTGATTTAAGTTTTTGTACGAGAATGTTATTTCCTTATTTGGTTAGTTTGCTATTTATACAAGGTTTATGACAAAATGCTAGAACGTGGAAGAAAAAGTTGATAGAGTACATAATTCCGAAAGTTGAGCGTTGTTACGTATGTTAGGTACAATAAATTACCGTAACTTGAATGAAATGCAATGTAAATGTTGTATATTATTGTTGTAACCATTTGTTTCGTACGTGTGCATTTATCTACATGTATTGTTAGCATATTGTAATTACACAAATTACGGCATCGGAAATATTTGTATTTAAGGTCGGCCATTTCAAGAAGTGGCATAGCAGCCAGAACTTGCCATGATATATGATGTTTGAAGTTGCATAGAGATTCGGACCAGTTGTTATGTGGAGAGTTTTGCACAGCTACATGTATATCGATATGTATAGTTGTGCAAAATTCATATTGCTAGTAATTACGGGATAAAACTATTTACTTCTTAGTTCAATGTTAGTGTAATGAATATCTATTGGGTTATTGTTGTTTGCATTGAAATGTTTTTGAGTACGTTCGTTGCTTTGTATATGTGTTGTAACTATGCCAGGGAAAACTATTGCTTATGATGAAGAATATAGAAAATAATTAAATACCAGTGGATGATGTTAAATATGTGCACACTGTACACACATGTTTGTATTGCTGTAATAATGTTTATTATTACAACGTTTGGTAATAGGGATGTTGAGAATTCCATGTGAATCCATTGATAAATGCTTTAGTATTCAATACTTCTATGACATACCCGTTCTTTTAGTCTCAGTCGGTATACAGTCCAACTGTTACGCCAAAAAATAATATTTTTGTGTTTGTTGTTATGTTATCCTCTAGAGGAGAGTGAGTTGGCAAGGGAAATATTATTTTCGATGTTTGAGGAACGAATTAGTCGAAAATTAATTTCCCTTGCTATGTCTAAGCTCCGATAGATGGCGTTGTATAGTGCACGAGCTTGCTCGTGCGTTTGTAAGTCCTTCACTCAGAGTTGGAAACCGACTGTAGGCGGACGTGTATTGCTGTTTTTACTGTTTTAGTTTTTAATATTGAAAGCTAGATGTATGATTGTAGAAAGTCAGTTATGTCAGAATACCATGCAATACATTCGGTGCATGATATATGCAAGTTCGTTTTGAACGCTGATTACCAATGTTTCCTTGTGTTCTCTTATGAACAATTTCTTCAATTGCTATTTCACACATTAGTTATGTTAAAAGTACTACTTATCCATACTTGTTTATGCATTGGGCATATGATGCCATTCGCTTTCATGTGGTATTGAGCATTTTGGAATGTTCAATGTCATGTATTAACGAATGACTAATTAATTCCATGACATATAGCGGCTGTTGTATAAGTCATGTTCATAGATACGTTTAGAAGTTGAAAGTTACGAAGTATCTATAGCCGACTGTGATTGGTTGATTTAGATTATGTTGATAGTAGTTAGCTGAGTGCCAAATAAAGACAAGTCGTTGGCATTGAATGTGTAGATATGCTAAAATGTATGTTGTTTCGTGTGCTAGTAAGTAATTATTACTATATAAGTGTAGCAGTCAGCCAGTGAACGTGTGGATACGTTTGTATACACTAAACATGGATGAGTTGAACTTAAAGAACATTCATTTATAGTGTGAAATTGGGACATTTTTGCATGTTCAATATCATTTATCATTGAATGTTAGCAAGGTAAAGTCATACGTATCTGTTACTGTATTGAATTATATATCCATAAGTGCGATTCCAATATTGAAAGACGTTGAAAGTTCAGATGCGGTCATAGTTGAGTGTATTTGAGCAATTTGATGTGTTGCTAGTTATTTGCTGTTGAGTACCTTGTACATGTATATGCACAATTATTGTCATTGAGTATTTAGATGTTCACATGTTTCATGATTACTGATATTGAGCTCTATTGATACTTTTAAGTAACCGAACGTATAGGTGCGTTCGTGATATTTAATGAACATCGTAGTCATTCGCAAGTGCATGTGTCCGGGGTCATCTGCAAGCGTTCGTGTCGATAAAGTCAGAGTCATATGAATTGAAACATGTGTGTGCGTTTGTATTTATATGGAATTGAACGCATATACGCGTTATGAAGTGACAATGAATGTATGAGCATGTTCGGGTCTGTAGTAATTAGACGCATGAGTGCGTTATGCATTGCGCAAGTAAACTTGCAGGAACGATTGGGGTCATCTGCATGCGACCGTGTTGGTTCGAGTTGCGGTGTCGTTCATGATAAGCCAGATGCGAACGTTTACGTACGTTCAGAGTCCATCGGAATTGAACGCATGGGTGCGTTATGCATTACGCAAACGGACGTGCAAGGACGTTCAGAGTCATCTGCAGCGAACGTTTCGGTACGTTCGGAGTTAAATATTCAATGAACGTGAGAGTACGTTCATGGTTAAGTACTAGCGAACGTGAGGGTACGTTCGGTGTCATCTGCAAGCGAACGTGAGGGTATGTTCGGTGTCATCTGCAAGCGAACGTGAGGGTACGTTCGGTGTCATCTGCAAGCGAACGTGAGGGTACGTTCGGTGTCATCTGCAAGCGAACGTGAGGGTACGTTCGGTGTCATCTGCAAGCGAACGTAAGGGTACGTTCGGTATGTTTCGTGAACGTGAGGGAACGTTCATGGTTAGGCGAACGTGAGGGTGCGTTCGGTATGTTTCGTGAACGTGAAGGTCCGTTCATGGTTAGTGCGAACGTGAGGGTACGTTCGGTATGTTTCGTGAACGTGAGGGTCCGTTCATGGTTAGTGCGAACGTGAGGGTACGTTCGGTATGTTTCTTGAACGTGAGGGTCCGTTCATGGTTAAGGCGAACGCGAGGGTGCGTTCGGGAGCGGCGGTGAACGTGTGGGTACGTTCAGAGTCATTCGTGAGTGAACGCGTGGGTGCGTTACGCAATTCGCAAGCGAACGTGCAGGTACGTTCGGAGTCATCTGCTATTGAACGTGTGATTCACGTTCGGAGTTGAATGTTGAGCCGCTAGCGAACGTGAGGGTACGTTCGTAGTCATCTGCAACGAACGTGAGGGTACGTTCGGAATGTTTCTTGAACGTGAGAGTACGTTCATGGTATCAACGCGAACGTATGGAGACGTTCGGAGTATTGTTGTTGTAATACGCGTGTTGTATTGTACGATTGATGAGAATAAACGGCCCGCAGTCGGTATACAGTCCAACTGTTACGCCAAAAAATAATATTTTTGTGTTTGTTGTTATGTTATCCTCTAGAGGAGAGTGAGTTGGCAAGGGAATTGCTGTAATTCTCCGATAAGTGCGCTGACCTATATATTTTCTTTTTGAATTATTACCAGGACATGTTGCTTAATACAATGAGGCAGTTTTATCAAAATCTATTATGTAGAACTTGAAATATTTCTAAAAATATGCAAATTTTGACATAAAACACCCCAGCTTCGTTGATCTAACCGAACACGTGAGCATGCTGTTTTATACATTTACGCGTTTATAATAGCACAAATTTTGGGTTTTCTGTTCTTTTTAAATGTAAGACGTTACTTTACATCCGTTTTCGGGACTAAACGACGAATATACAGCATTTTATTAGCATTTTAGTGACCCTGGACAGGCGCAAGAAATTTTGCATTTTTTCGCTGTAGGTGTATGTTATACGAATGCCTATAAAATTCAAACAAGATCGCTGACCATAGGCGTATTTTTGACTTACCGATGACTGTAAACGAAAATTTTAAGGCCAGAAACGCGTATCGCCAATCTATCAAGACCTGCGTTATGTCGTTGTTGTTTTAGCCGATACTCAAGACGTGGGTAAGTCAAAAATGCGTCTTAAATGTTTTGATGAAACAGGTCTTGTTTGGGAAAGGGTTTAACGGTTTTGCTCTCGATAATCCGTTTGTGACGATGGCGGAAGAAAAATGATATACACGTGATTGCCAAAAAGTGTTTCCGTCTTATTTATTTATATCAACAAAAAGGAAATTATCTTTCAACGATTTATTTGGTCCAGGAAGTTAACAAAAAGGGATCAACAGCTTATCATTAAGACTTTAACACAGATCATTAATTTCAAAGTAAACGGATATAGGACATCGAACACACTCACGGGTTATACACATCGCATCTCATTAGTTTATCTTAAGTAAATTAAGACAAGAAGATGGTGATGTGTAGTAGGATATATTTCGGATGTTTTGTTTTTCTCTCACTTTATATTGCATACACGGTAGGGTATTTTTCTTTCTTTCTTTTCTTTTCTTCCTTTTTTACAAGTCCAAGTTACAAGGAACTTAGACTTGTTTTGCCTCTTTACGTTCTCCGGTCTAAATCAATATCAACACGATCAAAAACGGGTGCCGCAATATGTAACGGGTATTGATTTTTTATGCGTTATCTTATTGTTGACGACTGGACCCGGGCTACAAAGAACAAATTACTGTATTTGATGAAAACGAATATTTTTAAAAGTAGCAAAATTAATGTACATATATATAGAAAATTATGACGGAATAAATGAAAATTATCACCCGTCTTTCGCGACAAAGGAAATTGACGAGGGGTATCCTAGTCAATTTCGTTACCACCGAAGTTACACGAAGAGTTTGGTATTTAACCCTTTCCCAAACAAGACGGGGCTTTGACGCCAATACCAGAAAAGGATTGGGAAAACATTGAGACAAAAGAAGAAACTGCTGATAACCAGCAGATTTACTTTTGTCTCATTATTTTCCGTGTTGTATTATACATAAGTTCTATCTTTTCCAACATCCCTTTTGTCATCTGCGTCAGCTTCAAAATTGGACTACTATTAAAAAGTGTTGTTTTGGAAAGGGTTAATGATGGATGGAATGCATCATACTTTGGGCGTGTCAGAATTAAACGTTTTTCAATAATTAAATCTTTCGACAAGATATTAATCAAAAAGGGATTTGTGTACAAAGTAGGACACAATCTGTTGACGCAAAAGAAAAATACTCAAATAATTAAATCGGTGCAACTTTATTTTCGTCGGTTAAGTCCGTTACCTTAACCCATTACCAGACGAAAAAAATGGATTGTTCCAATTTGAAAGGTATCGCAGACGACAATTTCAATTTGATGAAACTTTAAAAAATCTTTCTATTTTTGGTTATAAAACATTGTAGAATATTAAAAAAGTGCTTGTTACAGGCAATTTCTTCATTTTCAACATTGTTTTGCCAAGCCTTTTCTTTTGAGGGAGTCAAATGGTGTCACTATGCAGTAATGGGTTTAGAAAACCTTGTCGAAGTGATATCACTACATTATGCAGATGTAACAATTTAATTTTGGAGCACTAGTTAAGAAAATGCTGGTTTTTCAGTAATTTCGTGATTGTGGTTTAATGTTTCACACTTATAGGCCATGGGCCGAGCCGGCAAATTGTGACAAAGTGCTTCAGGCTGGAGGGTGAAGGGGAAAACTTGATTTAGTAATTAAGATATTAATGTATAAAGTCATAATCAGGATAGTTTACCTTAAATTATGTGGTCACTAATTAGAAAAACGCGATTTTAGTGTCTTTGAAGATGCCCATAATTGACCAATCAGATGAGAGTATTTAGCCTAAAAGGCTTCAGCCCGGTCCTGAAAAATGGCCGCCCCCATATAGGAATGCATCTGTCAAACCTCAAAATTTGATGTATGTGTACTTATTTCATGCACAGACGTTACATGGACGAGGCTGTACAGTAGCTAAAATGTTTGGGCAACTGTGAATGGTAAAGAAAAAGAAATTGCCCTGAGTATTTTGACTTATAGTAACGAAGTTTTACCTGACATTGGGTTCAATCGTCAGTTCTGCCAGAAGTACACAAACAGTAAGCGAATTGAATGTGGGGCGAAGCGGAGGGACGCTGGACGTCTAAGATCATCTGAGGACCAACAAGGTGAATGTCAGGTGAGTATTGTTTTTAAAGAATTGTGTTTAGCAGGGGTCCATAGAAATACCAGAACGCACAGTAATTACCGGAACATTACTAATGTAGTAGATCTATTTGGGGAAGGGTTCTATGCTTTTCAGTTTATACCAATGGATGATGAAGATCAATTTTAATCCATTCCCACATAATGACTCCTTTTGACGCCCTACAAGATAACAGATTAAGAAAACATTGTGGAAATGAAGAAATTGTGATAAGCAATTTTTCATTGCCCACACTGGTATTTATTACTATTACTACACAGACAAAAAATATAACTTTTCATTCACTTGAAATTGTCGTCTACATCGTCTTTGTATTTGGATAAGTAAAATTTTGCTGTCTGCTAGTCTACTGGGTTAAATGTGTATGCCTGTATGGTCAATCCTGTGCATTCTGGTAATCACTGTGCGTTTCGGTATTTCTATGGAGCGTTTGCAGTGTCTGAATGTGCAAATATACAGTGATTTCCAGTTTTCAATCAGTAGGACATATATACATTGTTTTTTGTACTGTAAAGTAACCTTCATTAGAAAACACTGCTATTTACATTAGGATACCGTAACATGACTGAAAATGAGAAATGGCAAACCATTTAAAACAAATTTAAAGCTACAAAATATACATAAATGTAAACAATTCTTCTTTCATTTTCTTTCCAATTATAAGGTCTATATCCTACTATTTTCTGGCAGTTTGAAGCCCCTAGACCTGGCAGGTAGCCGGGCATGCAGAAGCTATGCCCAATTTTTTTTCTTAAATTTTTCAAGTTGAATAAATTTGGTAAATTAACCCTTTCCCAGACAGCAAAAATTTGGACTGGTCACATTTTCAAAAAATGCTACAGATGACAAAATGAATGCTTATAAAGATAGTTTTTATGAGTAATATAGCATAGAATATATTGAAGCAAAAGGAGAAAATGCAAATAATGAGCATTTTCTTCTTTGTCTCAATGTTTTCCCAAGCCTTCCGTATTTGGGACATCAAAACCAGGTCTTTCTTGGGAATTGGTTTAATAAATAAATAAAACATTGAATCATAAATATTTTAATGTCTTTCAGGCTTCTGATTCAAAGGGAAAGGGAAAGTAAAAGCTCTCAAGTTGCTGAAGAAAGATGTGTCATATCAGCATGCCTTCTCCAAATTGGAAAAAACATCTGTTATTATCTCAAGACCTGACGGAAGAACTGGAGAAGTTTGTCTGTGAACTGTATGGATGGCCAGGTTGTGTCAGGGTCAATGATGTCCGGTACAATTGCTTCAGGTTTGGGTGTACTGGTGATTCAAGCATGCCTCCAAACAGTGATGCCCTTGCTTTACATATGCAAAGAGCAAACTTTCAGGCCCATATATACAGAACATCCAAACGGCGCGGCCCTCTCCGGATGGACATGGGTGGACAATGTTAGAATCACAGCTCTCTATCAAATGGTCAAGTATAGCTGTAGCTCCTAAGTCAGTTCTTCACAGCATTCAATGTGGGTGCATCAAAATGACCTGTGAATCAAGCAAGTGTTTGTGCAAAAAAGCTTGACTACCGTGCACAACAATGTGTCGTTGTGAAAACTGCTCAAATGTTGACCATGAATATTACTCGGATGTTGGCAAAAATGTCGAATTTTCTTAATTTTACACTGAAAATTTTGGGAAAATCCAAATTAGCCCCCTCAATATTCAGGACAAGGGCTTTAGTCCCCCAATATGAAATTGCTTCCTACGGGCCTGCATTCCCACACGATGACGCTTTTTGACACCCCTCAAGATAAAGGCTTTGGAAAATATTGTGGAAAATAAAGAACTTGCTTGTTAAAAGGCAATTTCTTCATTTCTCACAGTGTTTTTTTACACAGAAACACCAAAATGTATTCAATTTCATTCACTTCAAATTGTCGTCTGCAACATTTTTGAATTTGGGCAAGTCTAAAATTCTGTCGTTTGGTAATGGGTTAAATGTTAAAACAACTGTAACATTATAGTTTATGACTGTTAATTACCATCAAAGTTTCTGAACCTTAGACAAATTTAACCATTTCCCAAAAAAGAACGGTATATGATGTTTCTATTAGGTAACACTAGGAAAAGCATTAAGACAAAAGAAGAAAACACTGGTAATCAGCATTTTCTCCTTTTGTCTCAATATTTTTCATGCTGTACAATACACATTTTTTACCTTTGATATAATTTGTTTTGTCGTCTGCAGCAGCTTTCAAATTGGACAACCCTTAATTTTGCTGTTTGGGAAAGGGTTAAAAACAAGTATTTGATGATTTAATGTTTCACTAAAATAATGTGAACTGCAGTTATCACGGTGTATTATCACATGATTTAGAATTTCCGATAATCTTCAATAACTTTGTCAATACTTGACCAATTTGAATTCGGTTTGAAGCAGAGAAGGTGGAAAAATGTCAGGAATAACATGGATGTCGTAGATTTTTTAAAAATCAACTGACAAAAAGTTATTGAAAATAAACCAAAATTTTGGTTTATCTTCAATAACTTTTTTATCATTTGATTTTTCAAAAATCAACCATGTCCATTGTGTGCGTGAGATCTGTCCACATTCTCTGCTTTAAACCGAATTCAAATCGGTCCCATATTAACAAAGTTATTGGAGATATTCAGTAATTATTACATCACGTGATTATACACCGTGGTTATACATGGACGAGACAATTATGTCCCAGTCACCATCATTTTCCTGTCTTTCTGGTGTGTTGAAATATAATTAACAACTATATATTTTATTTTTCTTAATTTTGAGGATCTAAAATAGGCCTACTTTTGTTATCTTATAAGATTATAAGTAGATCTAAGCTTAACGAGCATCTTCTTTTTTGCCTTATCATTTTCTCCACCTATGTTGGATGAACAGCTGTTGGCTTGAATTTCATGTTTGCGTTCGCACTCCTGCAAGAGATGCTTAATCCTTTCCAAAATAAAAATAATGTAGGGTTGCACAATCTGAAAGATGCATCAAACGACAAAATGGATTTTGATAAAGATGGCACTTTGTTGTGTTAAAGCACAGAAAATATTGAGGAGAAAATGCCGATCATCAGCATTTTTTTCTTATGTCTCAATGTTTTCCCAAGGCTTTTTAATGAAAAGTGTCAAATGCATGCCTTTTGGAAATGGGTTAAACTGCTTTTACCCCTTCCCAAACAACAAGTTAGTGGGACGGTAGCCAGTCTCGTTGCTATGATTCAAAAGCTGCTGCAGTGAAAAATATGGGTTGATAAAGAGTTGGTTTGTGAAATTTATATAAAACCTAGAAAATTTTGAGGCAAAAGGAGAAAATGCTGATGATAAGCATTTTCTTCTTTTGCCTCAATGTTTTCCCAAGCCTTTTCTTATAAGGTCGTTAAAACCCGGTCTTGTCTGGGAAAAGGTTAAAGGAATGTGTTACAACTAGAAACTTAGGTTGTATGGGTCTCAACCTAAGACCTGTTGATAACAGATAGGGCCTATATTTCACCACAACCCATCTTTTGTTGCCACTTTGATTGACATTCATGAATATCAGACTGGTCCAAAATATAAATGTTACAAAGTAACAAAATAAGTGCACCACAGAGCAGAAGATTTGTGTGCTATAATGTGTAAAACCTTCTTGGCAAAGGAGAAAATGCATATTACAGAAAATAGTTTCGTTATCACGTTTTACTAACCATACTGGGATGTCAAAACCTGGCATTACAGTCAAACAGTAGCTGGAACACCTTTTGGACTAACAAATTCGTGAAAAATATCAGCAGTTTGACACATAAAGCCATTTATCCGAATTTATGTTGTATCCGGATATAGGTACACTTTACCTAGTATTTCAAAGTCAAATTACTTTATAGTGACCACATACTTTAGGGTAAACAATGTTGTTTTGTAATCAGGATATGATGGGGATTATTTTGATATATAGTTTATGTATTCACCCTATAGCCTGAAGCAAACTTTTTTTTAGAAGCCTTTTTTTGGGTTCGGCCATGGCCTATTATATTCATTGTCATTCTTTTCGATTGCAGAGTGCAAAGGTATGCGGACAAACGAAATGCGATGGTAAGTTTTAATAATTAACTGTTCTTGAGATTTTTAATTGTGACCCATCTCGCTGAAAGGGACATTCTTTCTGGTGTGAAAAAGTATCGATCGCAATCAGTCAGCGCAGTCCTAATGGTCGATACTTCCTAATCTTTTGTAATTTTCCTAATCTAGAATGTTTTCTCTATCATACTAATATATTATTCTCCAAATGCTACATTAGTTTGACCATAGTTGAGAGAGACCTGTGTCCCGTTTTACTAACGATTGTACGATTATTTTTTGCGTAATTATTTGTAACAACAAACCTGGTTGGCCTAATCCGATTTTTCGTGCAACCAGATGCCTTGTTACACAGTTTACACAAAAATATGATCGTAAGTTCGTTAGTAAAACGGGGTCCTGTTTCTCTAAACTTCATTTCACACATTCCCCACAATCATGGTCCATTTCAAAGTGAACGGTCACAAGTATTTACTTTTTGATAAAGAGACAAGATATTGGGGGAAAGGGAGGGTGCATCCACTGGCCACCGGCATTGCAGCTTGCCAGTGATGCAATAAAAATTTCACAGTTGATGTCCACAAAATTTTTAGAACAGGCACGAGAGAATAATGAGACAAAAGAAGAAAATGTTGACAATTTATCAATATTTTCATTGTCCTAGTGAATCATGTCAGCATCGACATCTATTTTGTCGTCCTGGTGCAGGTTTTAATTTGGAACAGTCTTTTTCTGTTTCGGATTGAGTTGAAATCTGGCAAAACAAGACGTGTTTGTGGAAAGCAAATGCCCCCGAAATGGCCATTTTCTTAAAATGGTAAGTTTTCGTGAAAAGGCTTGATAATGGTTAACGGATGACATTGAGCAAGATTATATTGCATGGAACAGATAGCTGTCATTGAAAGAGAGTTACATACTAAATTTGAGCGTTGCAAGTCAAATATTTTTGGAGAAAAGACAAAATGTTAAGTTTTCGGACAGACGTACGGACGGATAGACAGACGGACACGAGTTAAACAATATGCCCCCGATCTTTCGATACGGGGGCATAAACATGCTCATTTTCCTTATGTCACATCTGGTGAAGTCTGACCCTTTTCTCGAAATTCGGTTTTAAGGGGGAATGCTCCAGTTTTTCGGAACACTCGGTCATTACTGTAGTAAATTAAATGTTTCGTACCAATATGCTTCGCTACCATATTTTCAATCTGATAAAAATTGCTGTAATTCACTAATAAGTGCGCTGACCTATACATTTTCTTTTTGAATTATTACCAGGACATGTTGCTTAATACATTGAGGGAATTTTATCAAATTCTATTATGTAGAACTTGAAATATTTCCAAAAATATGCAAATTTTGACATAAAACACTCCAGCTTCGTTGATCCAACCGAACACGTGAGCATGCTGTTTTATACATTTACGCGTTTATAATAGAACATATTTTTGGTTTTCTGTTCTTATTAAATGTAAGACGTTACTTTACATCCGTTTTCGGGACTAAACGATGAATATACAGCATTTTATTTGCATTTTAGTGACCTTGGACAGGTGCAGGAAATTGTGCATTTTTTCGGTGTAGGGGTATGTGATACGGATGCCTATAAAATCTAAACAAGATCGCTGACCACCCATTTTTATTTCATTTTTCAATTAATAATAACTTGTTATTTCAACATACAAAATATAAATAAATTCTATTTTTGAGAAAAAAATTAGGAAACTGGAGCATTCCCCTTAAGTTATTCCCATAAGGTCCCTTTCAATGTGACGGGTCACAATTTTGGATTTAGGGGAAGTTTCTTTTTCAAGTTGATCATCCGGGATCGTAATAATGGTACGAGTTTCACTTCCTGCTTAACAGCAAGTAGATTTTCTTTTTTTCGAAAATGATTACCAGTTTCGGTTATATTGAGGTATTGACACCTTTGTAAAACTTTAAGAAGAGGAAGAAGATTTGAATAAGGGTTTAATTTTACCTTGAGTATACATGACGTAATTTAAGCCATGCAATAGTTTTTCGCCATGCTAATTCTAAAAAAACACAAAAACAAATTGATTGAAGCTGTTGTTACGCCGACGGTTTATCAAAGCATATCAGTAAGCCCAGTCTGATCTATGACAAAAATTCTTTGCAATTACCAATTATATTCTCTTCTTTCATCTTAATAACTGTCTATGATGTACTGTTGTATGCGCCTTTTCTTGAAAAGAAAACCTCTTTTAATAGGAAACACTGTCCAAAACAAGACCTCACTTTGGCGTCCATGATAAAGAGCACTTATTAAAACATTTGTTCATCTTAAATAAAGTACACTCATATTCGAATTGTAATTGGACAAAGTAGAGTAGTGCTTAGATAGCGTCATGATAGTCCATTTTTCGTGTCAAATTACAAAGGTTTTAACCCCTTCCCAAACCAGACCTAGCTGGCTTTCACGTCCCGAATAGAAAAGGCTTGTGAAAGCATTGAAACAAAAAAAGGAACTGCTGATAACCAGCGGTTTCCCCTTTTGTCTCAATATGTTCTGTACTATATTTTACACAAAATCTATCTTGAATAATTTCTTTTTTTGACAGCTTTTGAAGTGGATCATCCTAAACTTTGTCGTTTGGGAGAGGGTTAAAAAGAATCGTTTGTAAGTGTGACGACCTCTGTATGAGAGAAGAATTAAACCATTCCGACATTGACACTATTGAATTGACGCCCAACAAGAGCAATGCTTTGAAAAACATTATGGAAAATAACGAAATTGCTTGTACCAATGTTTCTACCTAAAGCCTCTCTTACAACCCGTCGTGCGTCTTTTTAAATCGCACGTTTTAAAACTCTGCCAAATCGCACGATTTATAAATACGCAAGACGGGTTGTAAGAGCGCCTCAAAATATTGTCCGGTCAATTCTTTGCTGCGTGCAGTCTGCGTTGTGGTTGCGTCCATCAAAATCGTACGTTGCACGCGCGTGCATCGCACGACTAAACGAACGTTTTAGACGCAGACCGCACGCAGACCGCACACAGGAGCACGTACGACCGGTTGTAAGAGAGGCTTTAGATATTAAAATATGTGACCCGTCGCGCTAAAATGGACTTTATGGGTTTTGTGGAAAAAATATCTACCCTAGTCAGTCTGCGCAGTCCGCACAGCCAGACTAGGGCGATATTTTTCACTTTTATGTATTTTTCTAATTCCAGAATATTTACCGTATCCTACTATATGTTCATTTTTCACTAGTTGACCTGTGCTGAGTATGACAAGTTTGTCAAACTTTTGGTTTTTGGAGTTTGGATAAGGTCAATTTTAGCGTGACGGGTCACAATTATGTGCACTTTCTTTCATTTGAAATTGTATTCTGCAACATCTTTGAATTTGAGTCTAATTGTTTTCCGTCTGATAATGGGTGAACTATAGTAGGCATGTCTGTCTTTCAGAAACAGAAGGGGGCTACTGTTGCGCCAAAGAAAGCTCGAAAACGGCACCAAAGGATTGCTGCTGCATGGGAACCCCACCAACAAGTTTTTCTATATCATGTCACCATAGCTCTAGTGTCAGTGTGGGATTACCAACGTGTAGGTATTACATAAGAATACATGGTTATGTGCCCTAAGTTATAATCAAAGTGCTGTTGTTTTTTTCAAAACTCCACCAATAAGTTTTTTCCATATCTTGTTACCACAGCTCTAGTATAAGTGTGGGATTACCAACGTGTAGGTATTATATACGACGAATACATAATGTTTTTGATATATGGTACTACATTTTTATATTCCAAGAGCTACATGCATGTATAACAATGTTTATATGTCGGCATATTGTTTGAATGTAGCCTTGGCGAAAGGCCTACATTATTTTTTTTTTAAAAAAAAGCTATGTTATGTTACGTTATATTATATGGTTATGTGCTCTAAATTGACGAAACAAAATTGCTATTTTATGAGAATATCGCTTAGATAGACCAACGTTACCTTCCCCTTTTTCAAAATACACCAAATATTCACGAATACCAATCGCTTGATACGTGGATCATCCAATAAATAGTGAGACTGTTCCAATTGCAGACATATCTTGACTTATATTCTTTCAATGTTCCTATATTCCTTCAATATAGGATCTTCCCTTTTTGATGACAAAATTCAACCAGCGATAAAGTATTCTAATTTCGGTTGCTAGGCAACCAGAGTTAATGTGTCACATCTGATTGGCCACGTTTACTTCCAATACATTTAAATCCTCAATAGGAACACATCGCAATGATTCTTTTCACTTAGGACAATGATGAAAGTCTGGAGGACCTATGTGCAAAAAAAAATCGAGGTTGTGGTTAAATGTTTCAATTTTAGAGCGTCAAAAGTGACGTCACCCTACTTGACTTGGGACGGGCGACGTTGTCATGCAGAATAAATAGTGTACGTCCATGCAGCTTTGGTCGCTTCTTGTAAATGCGGGTCTCGAGAAAGCCATTAGAAATATGCAACAATACTCTATATTGGCTGTTTTAACAGATAGGTTCCATTTACAGGTAATATGCGCTGATTTAAATAGACAAAAATCATCATTTTTGAATATTTTTCTTCAATTTTCGCTTCTGTTTATCAACCGAAGATTGGTTGCTTCTGCACACTAATCTTTTCGCCCCTGAACTTTGCAACCTACCAGAAAATAGCTGTCTATGACTAAGCTTTGTCCCAGAATCTTTTAGAGAGGTTTGAAATATCTCCGTCCCATTATTTTCATAAAATTATGCATTTTTCATACATGCATTTTTTTACTAACGCCAAGCCGCACGAAACGCGTCCACGTTACCACTGTTTATGTCAGAGGAAGTGACCTCATAAATATGACGTAATAAAGTTACAACATTTGGTACAATTTTTCTATAGCTAATATGCTGGGCCATGTAAGTGCCAAGTTTCATTAAATTCTGCCGGACAGTTTTTGAGATATGACAACAGTCTCACTTATTATTGGATGACCCTCGTATACCTGTTAATCCCGCTTTAAGCTACGGGTTTGAAGATTGGGGAATGAACAAGGCTCATAAATTGGGAAGTATCCATACGACATTTTGTAATTTAATCCTATCCCAAACGGCAAACAATTTGTCTGTAGACGACAAAGAGCTTCTTCAGACGACAAAGTGGATGCTAATAAATATTAGATTTGTGCAAAATATTGACAGAGGCAAAATGAGAAATTGCCGACTATCTGCAATTTCTTTATTGTCTCAATATTTTCCCAAGCCTTTTCTGTCAGGTACAGCAAAACCAGGACATGCTTAAGAAAGGGTTAAGATAACACTCCTAATTCATATTTACAAATTGTACACAAAAATTAATTTGATTACGACACGACCAATTATAAATAATTGTAAATCTATATCATCTTTTTAACCCCTTCCCAAACAAGACCTGCTCTCTAGAAGTCCGTAAGAAATTTGGCATATGAAAATATTGAGGCAAAAGAAGAATATGCTGATTATCAGCATTCTCTCCTTTTGCCTATTTTTTCTGTGGTATAATATTCACGATTTTAACTTTAGTAACAGGAATTTTGTCATTTGCAACAGCTTTTAAATTGGACCACCCTACTTTTTTAGTTTTTGAAATGGTTAAAATTTAACATAATCTGGGGGCTTGGAAATATCCTTTGCATTGTTTTGTACATAGACTACAATGTTCTCAGACCACTCTGTACCTAAATGAAGACTTATCTGGGTCTATACTGTTCTGTTACCATTGGTATAGGTAATGAGTAATTTATCATGGATCTAGATAAAATTGCGTGTAAATGAAAGCTGATCTGGAACCAAGTTGGTTTCAAACGTCATAAGAGCTCTTTTTCCGAATCCAAGTCAAAGTGTTGGAATATCAATGCATTTTGTGCTAAATATAGACTTGGTTTACCGTTATGTGTTGATAAACCACCAGTGTTGTTATAAAATCTCGTAACTACGGCTTAAATCAAATCGTAGTTATGAGATTTTATAACAACACCTGCGGAAATACTATTGTCTGTCCGAAATTACATCACAGTTAACTATGTAAAATAGTTCCTTATTCCAAATTATGCTTGTCTATATTTTCAGGGGCAGCCGTGATAATCGCCCTTGTGGTGCTCGGTGTGATAGGCGGCGTCATTGTTGGCGTCATCATGTACATGCGTAAACGTCAACGTGAGCGTTATGGGACGATATAAGGACACAATGACGTTATTAATTTTGATGGAGAGAGATAATTTATGTCGAAATAACTTCCCTTTTATGTTCGGCGTTGGGAGGGGGAAACTCGTAGCGTGTTAAAGCTTGAGTTACGAGGTTTTGATCCTCCATAAACAGTATAATGGTATATGTTCTGTTGTACGTCATGGAAAAATGTTTTAGACCTTTTCCAAACAAGACCTGGGTCTGTATTATCAACGATTGTACGATTATTTTTTGTGTAATTACTTGAAACAGCAAACCTGATTGGCCCAATCTGATTTCTCGTGCAATTAGATGTTTTGTTACACAGTTTACACAAAATCGTGGTCGTAAGATTGTTGATAATACGAGCCCCATGTTTTTGCTTCACAGAGAAGGCTTGAGAAAACAATGAAACAAAAGAAGAAACTGCTGATAACCAACGTGCAGCTTCTCCATTTGTCTCAATATTTTCTATGTCATATTTTTCGCAAATTAAATCTGTAATAACTTTCATTTTGTTATTTGTGGCAGTTTTTGAAGTGGATCGCCTTAAAAGTTTGCCGTTTTAGAAAGGGTTAAACCTTTTCCAAACAAGACCTGGTTTTGGCATTCTCGAAGGGAAACGTTTGGAAAAAGCAGACTAACGAAGAAAACTTTCTTCTTTTGACAAAACGTTTTCTTTTCATACCTGTACACCAATTCCATGTTTATGGGTTTGTACTTTAGAGAAATCTGAAATTGTGTCGTATAGAAAAAGATTATTTTTTCCAAAACGACAAGATATTTGGACTTATCAAATTTAAAACCAGTCGAGCCTTCGTGAGGTGTTTAACATTACGCGTATTTCATATTCTAGGCGAATTAACTTTTGACTTGCCTTAAAGTGACATTTCAGAATTTTTTGTCATAAATTTTACTTTTATTTTTATCTGAAAGGGCATATTTCCTTATGAAAATTCTGAAAATTTCAAGCCAAAATATTGCGCCGTTTACGAGAAATTTATATTTTTGTGTAAAAATTGAACAAATTGTTGTGGACAACAGTTCGGACTTATATGCAATTTATTGATTATGTCTCAACTTTAAATGCGTGTTTCTCGTTTATTGGCAACAACCTAAAAAAACTAATAGTATTTATACTCATTAGAATAACCAATCTTGGCATCAAGACATACTTTAAAAAATTGAAATTGGAATGAAATGTCCCTTTAATGATAAAAGATTTTTTAAAGTTTGTATCACATTCCATAATTATTTACCTAGCAATATTCGATCGTTATGCATTTTTTGGACCAATATTAAGTTTTGTGTGAGAAACCTTTGAAATTCTGTATTTACGTTCAGGGGAAGTAACAAATATTGATTATTTTTATAATGTGGTACAGTTACCTCACTTAGCCTATAATTCATTAAACATTTTATTTGTTATACATGCATTCTTTCTTCTATTCATTCCTTTGTAATATTCCTGTATATTTATACATCCGAAATATATATTATTCATGATTCATAATCATTGTTGTATTTCATGCTCCAAGTGAGTTTTCTTTTATAAAGTATTTGAATAAATTAATAACGTAGATTTAGCTTTGTCATTGATTCGCATCTGCATTGGCTTGAGACAAGTGTAAAATGTTGAAGTCTGTGAACTAGCTTACCTTTCTAAACAAAACCTGATAGCAAAGGCTTAGGACCGCACTGAGGTAAATTAGATGCGTATAACCTTTATTTTCTCCTTTTGTATCGATAGTTTCAGAGCTATTAATTTGTAAACATTTTTTTTTTTTATTTCTGCTGGTTTCCATTTTGTCGATGCACAGATTCCTTCGAATCAGAAAAGTCTTATTGGAAACACTTATTGGTCCAAATATATCAAATTAAGGAAAGAAGAAACGCAACAACTATTTTTTTGTTATTTCCTTTATGTTATTAAAGTTGTTACTGATTATAACAGGGAACTGTTTCTTGATATTGATCTTTGTGTTTACGTTTAAACCTGTCTGACATGTAAGATAACGTCAAAATAGACGTTTACCTATTTCTCACGTACAAACCTTTAAACAACCAAACTTTACATAAAACTCTTTTGATTTGTATAGATGCACGTCGACTCGACAAAGGCAATGAATTTCGTTTGAATTCAATCCCTCATGTCATTTTGCGACTTTTTAAAAGACGTCGTCCAGTAGCAATTGTGATGTTTATTAACGGAACATCTCAATCCGCACTTATTGCTGACTTTTGTGTACATCGGTATGCAAAATATTGCTTGAGGTAACGTCTTAGAACGAACGGAACAACTGACGGTCGCCCGTCTAACGTCACGATGTCAGGACTAGAACGTTCGCTTATTTTAAGTACGGAAACAAAATTCTCTTATCGAAAAAAAAAAACTGTTGATGTTATTCATGTACAGTACAGCAATCATATTCTAGCCAGCAACCGTTAACGTCAGTCTGGATTGCGTGCAAGAACGCATTTAACGTTGACACCAAACCGCTCTCATTGAAACGCATATTGATGGCACGTACAACCTGTGACCTTGATGATATTTTTAAGCTAGAAAGTCAAATGATGAAGTTTTAATGTGCATTGAAAAAAGGACTCGAATACGGGTAATTTTGAGAAAAAACAAAAACAAATCGTATGACCAATTTAACTTTTTGTTGCGTTTCTTTTTTTCCTTTAGTACATTTACAGCTAGAGAGATAGTTTCGTAAAGTTAGTACATCAAAAAAAGCAAAATTTAAGATTGACAGAAGGACGAATACAGAAATCAACAGACTGATATACATGATTATTGATTCAAAAATATTCTGTCCCTAGTACATTGACACTACATGCAAATTTTCAATTCGATCTGATCTATACAGAGAAAGTTATTTAACTTCAAAGCAAAGTTTTGCTTCTCGTGTCAATTTACCCCACCCAATTTGTTAGCCACTATCTTCAAAAATAAGCAATCGTCAGATTTTTCACACGTACATATCAAAGATATTATGTAACCCTATCAATTCACAGGAATTAAAGAAAATCTATTTTTTGAACCATTGTTGCAACCCATCCTTTCTATATTGTCAGTGTACTACACTTTGATTGGTATTTTTGTGTTGTATTGATGTTACAGACGCAATCCCAGTTAAAGTGGACAATTGACTAAATTTTTATCGAAATTTTTCATTTTACCATTTACTCATTCTGGACAAATTTTCTTCATGGATCACATCTTCTGCACAAATTTCTCTTGTTTTGTCAACTGGGCTTGCTTAGTTTTGGATTTATAGACTGTTATATGATCAAATGTGTGCATAAAAAATTATGTAATTTAAATAGACCCCTTTGTGAAATGTGTGTCTAATTTCACATTAAGTAATGCATAAAGAATAATAAATCCGATTTATTTTGATGAGTATTTGTTTGTAAAATGTGAATCAATTGACAATATGGATGTAAATGGCGAATTGTACCTATGCGAATGAAAATACAAAACGGTCATCCTTGTACAATTCCTTTATTTTAGAACGTTGACTACTTCCAACTCTTCTAAAATACACCAAATAACCTTTAATTTTCTCTCGTATTGTTAAACAAAAGCAATGAGTAATTATTCCCTTAATCGATATACCGAAATGGAAAGTCAATGATTTGTTAAAAATCAACAATAGTTTAAAACGGGTCTGTCCCGAACGTAACTACAGCTTGTCCCGTACGTAATATGCTTTCTTTTCTTCAACATCACAGCCTCTGTGTTATTACCTTTTCAATCAAATCTAAATATTATCAGGCAATATCCATTTGCCAGACACTTTGTCAAAAAAATTGTAATGAAATGAGTAAATGAAAATAATCGAAGAAAATTTAGAATCTATAATTTATAAAGGTAAAAAACGCTGAAATAGTCTATTTTAATGTATCAATCTAGTGTAATATATATGGGTATGAATATATTCCTATATATATTAACAAAAACCGGCATATTTTGTGGAACTTTCTTCAATATTGTAAAAATAGTATCAATTAAGCGTAATTATAATACCATAACGTACGAGACTAGTACGAGTACGTGTACAGTCTATTATGTGCATTGAACGTCTATTTTGCTTAAACTGGAGTCCTAAAGGAACCCAAAACACATAAAATAAGCAAAGGAAACGTTCCATTTCAGCAATTTAAAAACTGAAAACTAAAAATTGCCTCGAACGTTATGAACTCGTACGTCACTTTTTAACGTGTACCCAATTTTATTTGGCCTGCTGCATCAATGCTATTATAGTAATCGGCATAATTCTTTTTGTCATATTTGAAGACACGTCGAATAGTGATGTTATTTGAAAAATTAAACTATTTATAGTACACATTTTTAACTACAGTTACTTTAGTTCTTGCCTCGTACGTTACGGGGTTAAAATTACGGTAAATTGTTTAAGAATGATGTTGATTTTTCAAAAATATTGACAAAAGTATATCAAAATACGACTTCATTTTGATTATATATATTTATACTTAAGTAGATTACGCTAGATTAATGCATTAAATGTAGATTTATGTCAGTGTTTCTTAGCTTTAAAGAAAGTGTCCCGTACGTTTTTGAATTTTGGAGACAACGACTCGAGACTGTTCTACAAATTTTGGATTACATTTTTTATATAAATCTTGGTATCGTTTTGGAGCTCTATGTTTTCTGTACAAAATTGGGACTTTTCTGTAAGGATAATTTATTGTTGAAATTGACATTTTTGGTTTGAAAGTTAGAATTTATACCAGGAGACATCGGTTTTTCGTACCCCCTAGTTTGATTGTCACATGATTTTCATAAGAAATGATGTTCTTACGAACGTAAATTATAGATACATTTTTTAGTTATAGGTGTTGGATGAAAATAAATGTGGAGGGCATTTATATAATGTTGACTATTTGCAGCTAAAATATATTGAAGGCCGGAGACATCAATTGTCCCCTTTAACTGGGATTGCGTCTACAAACGTACAACAAAGGAATTCTACACCAAAAACCCAATTTCGATACATTCCATGGCAAAAAGAAGATTTGAATGGCAAAAAGAAGATTTGAAATATTGACAATTCATTATTTGCACATTTTGGGAAATGTTTTTAAAAAAATTCATTTTTCCAGATGACACTTTTATGTACCGAAAATTGACTTTTTAGTCCATGACCCTGATGTAAGGGTTTGAATAGCAAAACAACGCAAAAGTACCATCTTAAAAGGGCAACCGGGAAAACGATTGTTTTTGAAAAAGGTTTCCCAAACATTGTAAATAATGAATTATAAATGTATATTTCAAATCTTCTTTTTGCCATGTAATGTACCGGAAATTGGGGTTTTGGTCTAGAATTCCTACGGCGTACGTTTGTAACATCAATACAACAACAAAAAAAAAAAACTACCAGTCAAAAGGTAGTACACTGAAAAATAGACATTTACCGAAAAAATCTGTCACAAACGGTGTACAATCAAATGTCCTCATTTCAAATCGTCTTTATAGCCAGGGAATGTACCGTAAAGTGGCGTTTTAGTCCAGAATTTTGATATTGTAGGTGTGTTATAGCAATACAACACAGAAGTACCATTTTAAAGGGACAACCTGGAAAAATGATTTTTTTGAAAAAATGTTTCCCAAACGGTGTAAAAACGAATTTTCAAAATTTCAAATCTTCTTTTCGCCATAGAATGTACCGGAAAATGGGTTTTTGGTGTAGAATTACTATGTCGTACGTTAGTAACACCAATAGAATACGATAATACAAATCAAAAGATAGTAAACTGAAAAATAGAAATTTCCGAAAAATCTGTCCCAATTTGTGTACTATCAACTGTCCTCATTTCAAATCTCCTTTTTAGCCAGGGAATGTACCGAAAATGGTCTTTTTAGTCCAGGATCTTGATATTGTAGGTGTGTAATAGCAATGCAATACGAAAGTATTCTTGTAAAGGGACAACCTGGAAAAAGGGAATTTTTGAATAATGTTTTCCATACGGTGTAAATAATGAATTTTCAATATTCTTCATCTTCTTTTAGCCATGGAATATACAGGAAATTGAGTTTTTGTTTTAGAATTCCTATGTGGTACGTTTTTAACATAAATACAATACAAAAAACAGTGAGAAAAATAGAAATTTTCCGAAAAATCTGTCCCAAACGGTGTACAATCAACTGTCCTCGTTTCAAATCTTCTTTTTAGCCTGGGAATGTACAAAAAGGAGACTTTTTTGTCCAGGATCGTGATATTGTAGGTGTGTAATAGCATTACAACACAAAAGTACCATTTTAATGGCACAATGTGGAAAAAATATATTTTTTAAGAAATGTTTCCCAAACGGTGTAAATAACAATAATTGTTCTATATTTGAAATCTTCTTTTTGACATGGAATGTACCAGATATCGGGTTTTGGGTCTAGAATTCCTATATGGTACGTTTGTAACATCAATACAACTCAAAACTACCAGTCAAAAGGTAGTACACTGAAAAATGAAAATTTTCCAAAAAAAAAGTCAAAAATAACGGTGTACAGTCAACTCTCCTCATTTCAAGTCTTTTTTAGCCAGGAAATGTACCGAAAAGGGATGTTTTAGTCCAGGATCCTGCTTTTGTAGGTGTACAATAGCATTACAACACAAATGTACCGTTTCAAAGCGACAACTTGGAAAAAAGAATTTTTTAAAAAATGTTTCCCAAACAATGTAAAAAATGAATTTTCAATATTTCAAATCTTTTCTTTGCGATGGAATGTACCGTAATGTTTTTTTTTTTTTTATTTTATTTTTTTTTGGGGGGGGGGGGCGGCTATAGCATTCCTATGTTGTACGTTTGTAATATTAATACAGCACAAAAATACCAGTCAAAAGGTAATA
This sequence comes from Fragum sueziense, assembly GCA_963680895.1. NCBI lineage: Eukaryota > Metazoa > Mollusca > Bivalvia > Cardiida > Cardiidae > Fragum > Fragum sueziense. The sequence goes on from OY804592.1 coordinate 21,037,038, forward strand.
CACAGAACCATCGAAATCTTCCGATAAATCTGTCCAAAACTGTGTACAGTCAACTGTCCTCATTTCAAATCTTCCTTTTAGCCAGAGAATGTACATAAAAGTTGCGTTTTAGTCCAGGGTCCTGATATTGTAGGTGTGCAAAAGCATTACAACACAAAAGTACCATTTCAAAGGGACAACCTGGAAAAATGAGATTTTAGAAAAAATGTTTCCCAAACGGTGTACATTAAAATTTTTTTACTCTACACCGTTTTGGACAGATTTTTCGGAAATTTTCTATTTTTCAGTGTACTACCTTTTGACTGGTGTTTTTGTGTTGTATTGATGTTCTGATGTTACAAATGTGCTACATATGAATTCTGCCCAAATACCGCATTTCCGGTACATTCCATGGCAAAGAGAAGATCTGAAATATTGAAAAATCATTTTTACACCGTTTGGGAATTATTCTTCAAAAATTTCATTTTTTCCAGGTTGTCCCTTTAAAATGGTACTTTTTGTGTTGTAATGCTATTGCACATCTACAATATCAGGACCCTGGCTAAAAAGAAGATTTGAAATGAGGACAGTTGACTGTACACCGTTTTGGACTGATTTTTACGAAAACTTCTATTTTTCAGTGCACTACCTTTTGACTGGCATGTTTGTGTTGTATTGATGTTACAAACGTTTGACCTCGGAATTCTAGCCCCAAAACCCAATTTCCGGTAAATTCCATGGCAAAGAGAAGATTTGAAATATTGAACATCCATTATTAACACCGTTTGAGAAACATTTTTTTAAAAAAAATCATTTTTATATGTTGTCCCTTTAAAATGGTATTTTTGTGTTGTAATGGTAATGTAAATAGAAGATTTGAAATATTGAAAATTCATTATTAACACCGTTTGGGAAGCATTTTTTCAAAAAATTCATCCCTTGGCTAATAAAAGTTTTGAAATGAGGACAGTTGACTCTACACTGTTTTGGACAGATTTTTCGGAAAAATTCTATTTTTCTATGTACATGTACTACCTTTTGACTTTTATTTTTGTATTGTATTATGTGTTACAAATAGTCGACCTAGGAATTCTAGCCCACAAACCCAATTTCCGATACATTCCATGGCAAAGAGAAGATTTGAAATATTGAAAGTTCATTATTTACTCCGTTTGGGAAACATTTTTAAAAAGATGCATTTTCCAGGTTGTCCGTTTAAAAGGGTACTTTTGTGTTGTAATGCTATTGCACACCTACAATATCAGGATCCTGGATTAAAATGTCAATTTTCGGTATATTCCCTGGCTAAAAAGAAGATTTGAAATAAGGAAAGTTGACTGTACACCGTTTTGGACAGAATTATCGAAAAAAAATGCTTACAGTGTACTCATTTTTGACTGGTATTTTGTGTTTTATTGACGTTAAAAACGAATAACATAGGAATTCTATCCCAAAACCCGGTACATTCGTTAAGAGAAGATTTAATTATTGAAAATTTATTATTTACACCGTTTAAAAACATGTTTTAAAAAAATTCATTTTTTCCAGGTTGTCCCTTTAAAATAGTACTTTTGTGTTGTAATGTTATTAGACTCCTACAATATCGGGATCCTGGACTAAAACATCACTTTTCGGTACATTCCCTGGCTAAAAAGAAGATTAGAAATGAGGACAGTTGACTGTGCACCGTTTTGGACAGGTTTTTCGGAAAATTTCCATTTTTCAGCGTACTACCTTTTACTGGTAGTTTGTGTTGTATTGATGTTGCAACCGTACTACATAGGAATTTTAGCCCCAAACCCCAATTTCCGGTACATTCCATGGCAAAGAGAAGATTTGAAATATTGAAAGTTCATTATTACACCGTTTGGGAAACATTTTTCGAAAACTTCATTTTTTCCAGGTTGTCCCTTTAAAACGGTACTTTTGTAAAGTATTGCTATTGCACACCTACAATATCAGGATCCTGGACTAAAGAGTCACTTTTCGGTACATTCTCTGGCTAAAAAGCAGATTTGAAAGAGGACATTTGACTCTACACCGTTTTGGATTTATTGGATAGATTTTTAAGAAGAAAATCTATTTTTCAGTGTACCACCTTTTGACTGGTATTTTTGTGTTGTATAAGTGTTACAAACGGACGACATAGGAATTCTAGCCAAAAAAACCCAATTTCCGATACATTCCGTAGCAAAGAGAAGATTTTAAATATTGAAAATTTATTATTCACACCGTTTGGGAAACTATTTTCAAAAAATTCATTTTTCCAGGTTGTCCTTTTCAAATGGTACTTTTGTGTTGTAATGCCATTGCACACCTACAATATCAGGATCCAGGATTAAAACATCACTTTTCGGTACATTCCCTGGCTAAAAAAAGATTTGAAATGAGGACAAATGACTGTACACATCGTTTTTGACAGATTTTTCGGAAAATTTCTATTTTTCAGTGCACTACCTTTTTGTTGGTATTTTGGTGTTTTATTGATGTTGCAAACGTACGACATATGAATTCTAGCCCAAAGCTCGAATTTCCGGTACATTCCATGGCAAATAGAAGATTTGAAATATTGAAAATTCATTATTACACCGTTTGGGAAACATTTTTCAAAAAAATCATTTTTCCAGGATGTCCCTTGAAAATGGTACTTTTGTGTTGTACATGTAATGCTATTGCACACATGCAATATCAGGATCATGGACTAAAATGTCACTTTTTGGTACATTACCTGGCGAAAAAGAAAATTTGAAATGAGGACAGTTGACTGAACATCGTTTTGGACAGATTTTGAATATTTCTATTTTTCAATGCACTGCCTTTTGTTTGGTATTTTTGTTTTGTATTGATGTAACAAACGTACGACATAGGAATTCTATCGCAAAAACCAGTTTTCCGGTACATTCCATGGCAAAGAGAAGATTTGAAATATTGAAAATTTATCATTTACTCCGTTTGGGAAATATTTTTTCAAAAAATCATTTTTTTTTTTTTGGTTTTGCCTTTTAAATTGTTACTTTTGTGTTGTAATGCTATTGTACACCTACAATATCAGGATCCTGGACTAAAACGTCATTTTTCGTTACATTTTCTTTCTTAAAAGAAGATTTGAAAGAGGACAATTGACTGTACACCGTTTTGGAACTATTTTTCGGAAAAGTTCTATTTTTCAGTGTACTACCTTTTGACTGGCATTTTTGTGTTGTATTGATGTTGCAAACGAACGACATAGGAATTCTAGCACAAAAACCTAATTTCCGGTACATTCCATGCAAAGAAAAGATTTGAAATATTGAAAATTCAATATTGACTCTGTTTCGGAAACATTTTTTTTTAAATTATTTTTTTTCCAGACATTCCCTTTCAAATGGTATTTTTTTTGTTGTAATGCGATTGCACATCAACAATATCAGGATTCTGGACTAAAACGCCACTATTCAGTACATTCCTCGGATGAAATGAAGGTTTGAAATGAGGACAGTTGCCTGTACACCGGTTTGACAGATTTTTCGGAAAATTTCTATTTTTATCGTACTAGCTACCTTTTGAAATGTATTTTTGTTGTATAGATGTTTAAAACTTAAGATATATACATGTATATAGGAATTCTAGCCCAAAAAACACAATTTCCGGTACATGCCATGGCAAAGAGAAGATTTGAAATATTGAAAATTCATTATTTACCTCGCTTGGGAAACATTTTTCAAGATTTTTCCCAGGTTGTCCCTTTAGAATGGTACTTTTGTGTTGTAATGCTATTACACACATACAATATCAGGATCCTGCACTAAAACGTCATTTTCCGGTACATTTAAATGAAGAATGTTGACTGTACACCGTTTTGGACAGATTTTTCGGAAAATTTCTTTTTTTCAGTGTACATACTACCTTTTGATTGGTGTTTTTCGGTAGTATTGATGTTAAAAACGTGCGACATAGGAATTCTAGCCCAAAACCTCCAATTTCCCGTACATTCCATGGCAATGAGAATATTTGAAATATTGAAAATTTATGATTTACATCGTTTTGGAAACATTTTTTTAAAAAAAAAACACCAACATTTTTTATCAGGCTGTCCCTTTAAAATGGTACTTTTGTAAAGTACGTTTGTAACATCAATACAACACAAAAATACGAGTCAAAAGGTAGTACACTGAAAAATAGAAATTTTCCGAAAAATCTGTCCAAAACGGTGTACAGTCAACTGGGCAAGTTTAAAAAAATGTGACCATTCACTTTTTACATGCCACGGCTCTTACAGAGAAACATATTCAACCGAATCAAAGCTAAAAAGATGTGTTATTATGTCTATATACTGGGTACCAAGTTTAAAGAAAATCGCTTCACAAATAAAAAAGATATGTCATAAAAACATGTCAAAAATGTCAGGAGTGAAACGTTTTTGTGTGACACTTAACACTTATACCAAGTTTCTAAGCAATGGTAAATAAAAGACAGTGACAGGATACTACAATAAGCACTTGTAATTCATAAAACAACATGTGCATCATCATCTTAAAATTACCTTTTCATCTTATCTTCACTGGTTTAGGATGTGGAGCCTGTTTTATACAATACCCCTCTGAATTTTATGTCAGGAGTGAAACACTTTTAATTTTCAAAATGTGTTCTCATTTTTGCCTATTCAGCCAGAAATCTACCACTCAACTTTTTTTAGAAAGCCATCAACCTTGTGGACATTATGCACTATACTATTTAGTGATTCATGGGTTACAATTTCTCGTATTGTGCAATATATATGCTGTCAGGAGTGAAACGCTTTTTTGATGTCATTTTGCAAGATTGTGCACACAATTTTAGCTAAAAAGTAGTGAAAACGAATTTAAAATATAATTTAGGTACTGCTTAACCATTTAGAATAGTTTTTAGCCACCTAAATTAAGAAATCTGGATGATATTCTGTAAAATTAGCTGTTATTCTTAACATTCAAATGTCACACTTTGGTCACATTTTTTTTAAACCTGCCCAACTGTCCTCATTTCAAATCTTCTTTTAAGCCAGGGAATGTAGCGAAAAGTGATGTTTAAGTCCAGGATCCTGATATTTTAGGTGTGCAACACAAAAGTACCATTTTAAAGGGACAACCTGGAAAAAATGAAATTTTTGAAAAAATGTTAAACCAACGGGATAAAATTCAATATTGAATTTTCAACATTTCAAATCATCTCTTTGCCATGGAATATACCGAAAATTGAGTTTTTGGGCTAGAATTCCTATGTCGTAGTTTGTAACATCAATTCAACACAAAATACTAGTCAAAAGGTGTTACACTGAAAAATGGAAATGTTCCGAAAAATCTGTCCAAAATGGTGTACAGTCAACTGTCCTCATTTTAAATCTTCTTTTTAGACAGGGAATGTAGCAAAAAGTGACATTTTAGTCCAGGAACCTGATATTTTAGGTGTGCAATAGCATTACAACACAAAAGTTCAATTTTAATGCTAGGTTCCCACTGCCGATCTAATTAACTCGACCAAACCCGATCGATCGATCGAGGTCGGTCGGCAGTGGTGATCGGGATTAGTCGAGATTGTCGAGTATGGTCTGCATCGATCGGCAATCCTGCCAATTTGTTTTGACACGTCAAAAAATCCGTGTAGCGATCGAGTAGAAAGCACATCGGGAAGTTGCTCGAGTATCGACCGTTTAGAAGATCGAGCTGATCGACAATCACTCGTGTAGAGATTGTGTGTGATCGAGTCGATATTTTTACTTGGATATGATTGGATTAACAGATGGAGCAGAAGTCGAGTTGATCGGGAAAGCGTTCGGGAATTACTCGTACAAGTCGAGGTGATCGAGTGCTTCCAACTGCTGTATGGCAGCGGATCAACTAGATCTACTCGATCCCTTAAATGCCCTCGATCAAACCCGACCATAATACTTCTTCTCGATCTCTAGTCGATCAAACCCGATCTCTTCACACGATTTGGTCTAGTGAACAGATGAATCAGAGGTCGAGTTGATCGGGATGTGGTCGGAAATTACTCGAGTACAAGTCGAGGTAATCGAGTGCACGTTCGGTGCAGGTCGGAATACAGATTATCAACCCGATCATACTCGATGTCTAGACCCGAGTGATTCTCGATAAGGTCGATCTTCTACCCGATCAATACACAATCGCTTCTCGATTATTTTTGTACTCGATCGCACCCGACTATTTTTGCAAGTCAAAAAAACTCGAGTAGAAAGCCCGAGCGATGCAGATCAATTTCGATCACCTCGACGTCTCCCGACCACCCTTGCAGATTGAACTCGACCTGTATTCGATCGCGTGATTGAGTTGATCTGATCGGCAGTGGGAACACTAGGTCGTGTAGTAATAAATGTGTACAAACATCACTAGATCCCACGCAAATTATCTTAACAGAATTTTTGAAAATTATCGGAAACGTTGTTTCATGTTCTTCCCTTAGTTAAGACATAACACGTACGATTGAAATAACCGTAGATAATGCCTAAAAGAATACATTAATCGTTATATTAAATCAGATTAAGGGTGAGTCAATAGCTAAAAGTACATTTACATCTCATTTAAATTATGTATATGTTTAAACCGGCAACATTATGAAATCATTGTGAATATGTGATAATCACAAGCACTGCAGACAGATTTTCGTTCAGAACACCTAGAATAGAATCAGCTCGATCTGGTCGTGTTTAGATCGAGATGGTCGGGTCTTGGTCGTGTAAGGCTCGAATTAAGGTCGATGTGATCGGGAAGAAATCGAAAAGATGGTCGGGCTTCAATCGGAAAATGATCAGAAGTGCTCGGATCCCCGGGGGTCGGGCTTGATCGGGGAAATTTGGAGGTCGTGTTAATCGAGTTGAACAGATCGGCAGTGGGAATCTAGCATAAAGGAACAACCTGGAAAAAATTAAATTTTTGAAAAATGTTTCCCAAACGGTGTCAATAACGAATTTTCACTAATTCAAATCTTCTCTTTGCCAAGGATGGTAACGATAATTGGTTGTCTGGGGTAGAATTCGTTTGTTGTACGTTTGTAACATCAATGCAACACGAAAATACCAGTCAAAAGGTAGTAAACTGAAAAATAGAAATTTTCCAAAAAATCTGTTCAAAACGGTGTACAGTCAACTGTCCTCATTTCAAATCTTCTTTTTAGACAGGGAATGTACCAAAAAGTGACGTTTTTGTCCAGGAACCTGATATTGTAGGTGTGCAATAGCATTACAACACAAAATACCATTTTAAAGGGACAACCTGGCTAAAAAATGAATTTTTTGAAAATATGTTTCCCAAATGGTGTTAATAATGAATTTTCAATATTTCAAATGTTCTCTTTGTCATGGAATTTACCGAAAATTTCGGTTTGTTGCTAGAATTCCTATGTCGTACGTTTAAAACATCAATTCAGCCAAAAAAATATCAGTCAAAAGGTAGTACATTGAAAAATAGAAATTTTCCGAAAAATCTGTCCAAAACGGTGTACAGTCAACTGTCCTCATATCAAATCTTCTTGTTAGCCAGGAAATGTAGCGAAAAGTGATGTTTTAGTCCATGATCCTGATATTGTAGTCCATTACAACACTAAAGTACCATTTTAATGGGACAGCTTGCAAAAAATATTTTTTTGAAAAATGTTTCCCAAACGGTGTAAATAATGAATTTTCTATATCTAAAATCTTCTCTTTGACATGGAATGTACCGGAAATTGGGTTTTTGCGCTAAAATTCCTATGTCGTACGTTTTTAACACCAATACAACACAAAATACCAGTCAAAAGCTAGAACACTGAAAAATGGAAATTTTCCGAAAAATCTGTCCGGAACTGTGTACAGTTAATTGTCCTCATTTCAAATCGTCATTTTTGCCGGTAAAATTAATGGCAAAGAGAAGCTTTGAAATATTGAAAATTCATTACTTACACCGTTTGGTAAACAATTTTCAAAAAATAGAAATTTTCCGAATAATCTGTCCAAAACGGTGCACAGTTAACAATCCTCATTTCAAATCTTTTTTTATTCAGAAAATGTAGCGAAAAGTGACATTTTAGTCCAGGATCCAGATATTGTAGGTGTGCATTAGCACTACAACACAAAAGCACCATTTTAAAGCGACAACCTGGAAAAAATGAAATCTTTGAAAATGTTTTCCAAACAGTGTAAATAATGAATCTTCAATATTTTAAATCTTCTCTGTGCCATGGAATGTACCGGAAATTGGGTTTTTGGGCCAGAATTCCTATGTCGTACGTTTGTAGCATCAATTCAACATACCAGTCTAAAAGTAGTAAACTGAAAAATAGAAAATTTTCGAAAAATCTGTCCTAAACGGTTTACAGTGAACTGTCCTCATTTCAAATCTTCATTTTAGCTAGGGAATGTTCCAAAAAGTGAGGTTCTCGTCCAGGATCCTGATATTGTACGTCTGTAATAACATTACAACACAAAAGAACCATTTTAAAGGGACAACCTGGAAAAAATGATTTTTTTGAAAAAAATGTTTCCCAAACGGTGTAAATAATGAATGTTCAATATTTCAAATCTTCTCTTTGTAAACGAATGAAACCGGCAATTGGATTTTAGGGATAGAATTCCTATGTCGTACGTTTTTAACATCTTTACACACAAAAAATTAAGTCAAAAGGTAGTACACTGAAAAATAGAAAATTTCCGAAAAATCTGTCCAAAACATTGTACAGCCAACTTTCCTCATTTTAAATCCTCTTTTTATCCAGGGAATGTACTGAAAAGTGTCTTTTTAGTCAAGGATCCTGACATTGTAAGTGTGCAATAGCATTACAACACAAAAAGACCATTTTAAAAGGAAAATCTGGAAAAAATGATTTTTTTGAAAAATGATTCCCCTACGGTGTAACCAATGAATTTTCAATATTTCAAATGTTCTTTTTTCCATGGAATGTACCGAAAATTGAGTTTTTGGGGTAGAATTCCTATGTCGTAGTTTGTAACATCAATACAACACAAAATAACAGTCAAAATATGGTACACTGAAAACTATAAATTTATCGAAAACTCTGTCGAAAACGGTGCACAGTCTACTGTCCTCATTTCAAATCTTCTTTTTTGCCAGTGAATGTAGCGAAAAGTAATGTTCTAGTCCAGTATCCTGATATTGTACGTATGCAATAGCCTTACAACATAAAAGTACGATTTTAAAGGGACAACCTGGAAAGAATGATTTTTTTGAAAAATGTTTCCCAAACGGTGTAAATAATGAATTTTCAATATGTCAAATCTTTTCTTTGCCATGGAATGTACCGGAAATTGGGTTTTTGTGCTAGAATTCTTATGTTGTACGTTTGTAACATCAATACAACACAAAAATACCAGTCAAAAAGTAGTACACTGAAAAATAGAAATTTTCCGAAAAATTTATCCAAAACGGTGTACAGTCAACTGTCCTCATTTCAAATCTTCTTTTTAGACAGGGAACGTGCCGAAAAGTGACGTTTTAGTCCAGGATCCTGATATTGTAGGTGTGCAATAGTATTGCAACACAAAAGTACCATTTTAAAGGGACAACCAGGATTTTTTTTTGAAAAATTTTTCCCAAACGGTGTAAATAATGAATTTTCAATATTTCAAATCAAAAAGTGACATTTTAGTCCATGATCATGATATTGTAGGTGTACAATAGCATTACAACACAAAAGTACCATTTTAAAGGGACAACCTGGAAAAAGGGATTTTTTTTTTGAAAAATGTTTCCCAAACGGTGTAAATAATGAATTTTCAATATTTCAAGTCTTCACTTTTGCCAAGAAATATTCCGGAAATTGGGTTTTTGTGCTAGAATTCCTATGTCGTACGTTCGTAACATCAATACACACAAACATACCTGTGAAAAGGTGGTATATTGAAAAATAGAAAATTTCCGAAAAATCTGTCCAAAACGCTGTGCAGTCAACTGTCTTCATTTCAAATCTTCTTTTTAGCCAGGGAAGTTACCGAAAAGTAACATTTTAATCCATGATCCTGACATTGTAGGTGTGCAATAGCATTACAACTCAAATTACCATTTAAAAAGGACAACCTTGCACAAAAATGAAATTTTTGAAAAAATGTTTCTCAAATGGTGTAATTAACGAATTTTCAATATTTCAAATCTTCTCTTTGCCATGGAATGTACCGGCATATGGGTTTTTGGGCTAGAATTCCCATGTCGTACGTTTGTAACATCAATACAACACAAAAATACAAGTCAAAAGCTAGTAAACTGAAAAATAGAAATTTTCCAAAAAATCTGTCCAAAACGGTGTACAGTCAACTGTCCTCATTTCAAATCTTCTTTTTAGACAGGGAATGTACCAAAAAGTGACGTTTTCGTCCAGGAACCTGATATTGTAGGTGTGCAACAGCATTACAACACAAATTACCATTTTAAAGGGACAACCTGGAAAAAATGTTTTTTTTTTTTGAAAAATGTTTCCCAAACCGTGTAAATAGTGAATTTTGAATATTTCAAATCTTCTCTTTGCCATGGAATGTTCCGAAAATTGGGTTTTGAGGCTAGAAATCCTATGTCGTACTTTTTTAACATCAATACAAGACAAACATACCAGTCTAAATGTAGTACTCTGCAAAATAGAAATTTTCAGAAAAAAAAACTATCCAAAATGGTGTACAGACAACTGTCCTCATTTCAAATATTCTTTTTCGACAGGGAATGGACCGAAAAGTGACGTTTTAGTCCAGGATCCTGACATTGTAGGTTTGCAATAGCACTCGAACACAAAGGTACCATTTTAAAGAGACAACCGGGCATAAAAGAATTTTTTTGAAAAATGTTTCCCAAATTGTGTAAATAATGAATTTTCAATATTTCAAATCTTCTCTTTACCATGGAATGAACGGGAAGTTGGGTTTTTTGGCTAGAATTCCTATGTCGTACGTTTGTAACATCATTAAAACACAACAATACCAGTCAAAAGGTAGTACACTGAAAAATAGAAATTTTCCGAAAAAATCAGTCCAAAACGGTGTACAGTCAACTGTCCTCTTTTCAAATCTTCTTTTTACACAGAGAATTACCAAAAAAGTGACGTTTTAATCAAGGATGCTGATATTGTAGGTGTGCTATAGCATTACAACACAAAAGTACCATTTTAAAGGGACAACCTGGAAAAATGAAATTTTTCAAAAATGTTTCCCAAACGGTGTAAATAATGAATTTTAAATAATTCAAATATTCTTTTTGCCATGAAATGTACCGGAAATTGGGTTTTTGGGCTAGAAATCCTATAACGTACTTTTATAACATCAATTTAACACAAAAATACCAGTCAAAAGGTAGTACACTGAAAAATAGAAATTTTCCGAAAAATCTGGCCAAAACGGTGTACAGTAAAATGTCCTGATTTAAATCTTCTTTTTAGCTAGGGAATGTACCGAAAAGTTACGTTTTAGTCCTGGATCCCGATAATGTAGGTGTTCAATAGCATTACAACACAAAAGTACCATTTTAAAGGGACAACCTTGGAAAAATGCAATTTTTGAAAAATGTTTCCCAAACGGTGTAAATAATGAATGTTCAAAATTTCAAATCTTCACTTTGCCATGGAATGTACCGGAAATTGGGTCTTTGGGCTAGAATTCCCATGTCGTACGTTTGTAACATCAATACAACACAAAAATACCAGTCAAAAGGTAGTACACTGAAAAATAGAAATCTTCCGTAAAAATCTGTCCAAAACGGTGTACAGTCAACTGTCCTCATTTCAAATGTTCTCTTTAGCCAGGGAATGTACCGAAAAGTGACATTTTAGTCCAGGATCCTGATATTGTAGGTGTACAATAGCATTACAACAAAAATGTACTATTTCAAAGGGACAACCTGGAAAAATGCAATTTTTGAAAAATGTTTCCCAAATCGTGTAAATAGTGATTTTTCAATATTTCAAATCTTCTCATTGCCATGGAATGTTCCGAAAATTGGGTTTTGGGACTAGAATTCCTATGTCGTACATTTGTAACATCAAAACAAGACAAACATACCGGATATAAGGTAGAACACTGCAAAATAGAAATTTTTCGAACAAATCTATCCAAAACGGTGTACAGTCAACTGTCCTCATTTCAATTATTCTTTTTAGACTGGGAATGTACCGAAAAGTGACGTTTTAGTCCAGGATCCTGACACAGTAGGTTTGCAATAGCATTACAACACAAAAGTACCATTTAAAAGAGACAACCTGGAAAAAAATGAAATTTTTGAAAATTGTTTAACAAACGGTGTAAATAATGATTTTTCAATATTTCAATATATCAATATATTTCAATATATTCTCTTTGCCATGGAATGTACCAGGAAATTGTAGTTTTTGGCTTGAATTCATATGTCTTTCGTTTGTAACATAAATACAACACAAAAATACAAGTCAAAAGGTAGTACACTGAAAAATAGAAATTTTCCGAAAAATCTGTCCATAACGGTGTAAACTCAACTGTCCTCATTTCAAATCTTCTTTTTAGCCAGGGAATGTAGCGAAAAGTGACGTATTAGTCCAGGATCTTGATATTGTAGGTGTTCAAAAACTTTACAACACAAAAGTACCATTTTATAGGGACAACCTGGAAAAACAATTTTTTGAACAATGTTTCCCAAACGGTGTAAATAATGAATTTTCAAGTTTCAAATCTTCTCTTTGCCATGGAATGTACCGAAAATGGGGTTTTGGGGCTAGAATTCCTATGGCGTACGTTTGTAACATCAATACAACACAAAAATACCAGTCAAAAGTTAGTACACTGAAAAATAGAAATTTTCCAAAAACTCTGTCTAAGACGGTGTACAGTCAACTGTCCTCATTTCAAATCTTTTTTTTAGACAGGGAATGTACCGAAAAGGGACGTTTTCGTCGAGGATCCGGATATTGTAGGTGTGCAATAGCATTACAACACCAAAGTACCATTTTAAAGGGATAACCTGGAAAAATTGATTTTTTTTGAAAAATGTTTCCCAAACGATGTAAATAATGAATTTTCAATATTTCTAATCTTCTCTTTGCCATGGAATATACCGGAAATTGGGTTTTGGGGCTAGAATTCCTATGTCGTACGTTTGTAACATCAATAGAACACAAAAAATCCTGTCAAAAGGAAGTACACTGAGAAATAGAAATTATCCGAAAAGTCTGTCCAAAACTGTGTACAGTCAACTGTCCTCATTTCAAATATTCTTTTTAGAACGGGAATGTACCGAAAAGTGACGTTTTAGTCCAGGATCCGGATATTGTAGGTGTGCAATATCATTACAAAACAAAAGTAACATTTTAAAGGGACAACCTGGAAAAAATGAATTTTTTTAAAAATGTTTCCCAAACAGTGTAAATAATGATTTTTCAAATTTCAAATCTTCTCTTTGCCATGGAATGTACCGGAAATTGGATTTTTGGGGTAAAATTCCTATGTCGTACGTTTGTAACATCAATACAACACAAAAATACCAGTCAAAAGGTAGTACACTGAAAAATAGAATTATTCCGAAAAATCTGTCCAAAACGGTGTACATTCAACTGTCCTCATTTCAAATCTTCTTTTCCTATGGGGAATGTACCGAAAAGTGACGTTTTAGTCCAGGATCCGGATATTGTAGGTGTGCAATAGCATTACAAAACAAAAGTAACATTTCAAAGGGACAACCTGGAAAAAATAGAATTTTTGAAAAATGTTTCCCAAACGGTGTAAATAATGATTTTTCAATATTTCCAATCTTCTATTTGCCATGGAATGTACTGGAAATTGGGTTTGTGGGCTAGAATTCCTATTTCGTACGTTTGTAACATCAATACAACACAAAAATACCAGTCAAAAGGTAGTACACTGAGATATAGAAATTATAGGAAAAGTCTGTCCAAAACTGTGTACAGTCAACTGTCCTCATTACATACCATTTTAAAGGGACAACCTGGAAAAGAAAAGTTTTTGAAAAATGTTTCACAAACGGTGTAAATAATGATTTTTCAACATTTCAAGTCTTCTCTTTGCCCTGGAATGTACCGGAAATTCGGGTTTGGGGCTAAAATTCCTATGTCGAACGTTTGTAACATCAATACTACACAAAAATACCAGTCAAAAGGTAGTACACTGAAAAATAGAATTTTTCCGAAAATCTGTCCAAAACGGTGTTCAGTCAACTGTCCTAATTTCAAGTCTTCTTTTCAGAAAGGGAATGTACCGAAAAGTGACTTTTTAGTCCAGGATCAGGATATTGTAGGTGTCCAAATAACATTACAACAAGTACACTGAAAAATAGAAATTTTCCGAAAAAAATGTCTAAAACGGTGTACAATCAACTGTCCTCATTTCAAATCTTCTTTTCTGACAGGCAATGTACCGAAAAGTGACGTTTTAGTCCAGGATCCTGATACTGTAGGTGTGCAATAGCATTACAACACAAAAGTACCATTTCAAAGGGACAACCTGGAAAAAACAAATTTTTGAAAAATGTTTCCCAAACGGTGTAAATAATGATTTTTCAATGTTTCAAATCTTCTCTTTTCCATGAAATGTACCGGAAATTGGGTTTGTGGGCTAGAATTCCTATGTCGTACGTTTTTAACATCAATACAACACAAAAAATACTAGTCAAAAGGTAGTACACTGTAAAATAGAATTTTTCCGAAAAATCTGTCCAAAATGGTGTACAGCTAACTCTTCTCATTTCAGTTTTTAGCCAGGGAATGTACCGAAAAGTGACGTTTTAGTCCAGGATCCTGATATAGTAGGTGTGCAATAGCATTACAACATAGAAAATAACCATTTTAAAAGGACGACCTGGAAAAAGGTATATTTTCTAAAAATGCTTCCCAAACGATGTAAATAATGAAATTTCAATATTTCAAATCTTCTCTTCGCTCTGGAATGTACCGGAAATTGGGTTTTTGGGCTAGAATTCCTATGTCGTGCGTTTGTAACATCAATACAACACAAAAATACCAGTCAAAATGTAGTACAATGAAAAATAGAAATTTTCCGAAAAATCTGTCCAAAACGGTGTACAGTCAACTGTCCTCATTTCAAATCGTCTTTTTAGCCAGGGAATGTACCGAAAAGTGACGTTTTAGTCCAGGATCCTGATATTGTAGGTGTCCAATAACATTACAACACGAAAGTACCATTTTAAAGGGACAACCTGGAAAAAATGAAATTTTTGAAAAATGTTTCCCAAACGGTGTAAATAATGATTTTTTCAATATTTCAAATCTTCTCTTTGCCATGGAATATACCAGAAAATTGGAGTTTTGGGCTAGAATTCATATGTCGTACGTTTGCAATATCAATAAAACACAAAAAACCAGTCAAATGGTAGTACACTGAAAAACAAAAATTATCCGAAAACTCTGTCCGTAACGGTGTACAGTCAACTGTCCTCATTTCAATTCTTCTTTTTAGCCAGGGAATGTACCGAAAAGTGACGTTTTAGTCCAGGATCCAGAGATTGTAGGTGTGCAATAGCATTACAACACAAAAGTACCATTTTAAAGCGACAACCTGGAAAAAAATGATTTTTTTTGAAAAATGTTTCCCAAACGGTGTAAATAATGAATTTTCAAATTTCAAATCTTCTCTTTGCCATGGAATGTACCGGAAATTGGGTTTTTGGGCTAGAATTCCTATGTCGTGCGTTTTTAACATCAATACAACACAAAAATACCAGTCAAAAGGTAGTACACTGAAAAAATAAAAAAAAATTAAGAAGAATTGGTCCAAAACGGTGAACTGTCAACTGTCCTCATTTCAAATCTTCTTTTCTGACAGGGAATGTACCGAAAAGTGACGTTTTAGTCCAGGATCCTGATATTGTAGGTGTGCAATAGCATTACAACACAAAAGTACCATTTCAATGGGACAACCTGGAAAAAGGATTTTTTTTTTGAAAAATGATTCCCAAACGGTGTAAGTAATGAATTTTCAATATTTCAAATCTTCTCTTCACGATGGAATGCACAGGAAATTTGACTTTTGGGCTAAAATTCCCATGTCGTACGTTTGTAACATCAATACAACACAAAAATACAAGTCAAAAGGTAGTACACTGAAAAATAGAAATTTTCCGAAAAATCTGTCCAAAACGGTGTACAGTCAACTGTCCTCATTTCAAATCTTGTTTTTAGCCAGGGAATGTACCGAAAAGTGACGTTTTAGTCCAGGATCCTGATATTGTAGGTGTGCAATAGCATTACAACACAAAAGTACCATTTTAACCCATTACCACACAGTGACTCCTTTTGACTCCCCACAATAAAATTGCATTGGAAAGCATCGTGGAAAATGAAGAAATTGCTTGTGACAAGCAATTTCTTCATTTTCCACAATGTTTTCCACCCAAAAAGACATAAAAATTAAAAATTCCATTCACTTGAAATTGTTGTCTGCAGGATCTTTCAATTTGGACCGCCCTAATTTTTTGTTGTTTGGTAATGGGTTAAAGCGACAACCTGAAAAAAAATTTTTTTGAAAAATGTTTCCCAAACGGTGTAAAATACTGAATTTTGAAATTTCAAATCTTCTCTTTGCCATGGAATGTACCACAAAATGGGTTTTTGGGCCAGAATTCCTATGTCGTACGTTTGTAACATCAATAAAACACAAAAATACCAGTCAAAATGTAGTACAATGAAAAATAAAAATTTTCCGAAAAATCTGTCCAAAACGGTGTACAGTCAACTGTCCTCATTTCAAATCGTCTTTTTAGCCAGGGAATGTACCGAAAAGTGACGTTTTAGTCCAGGATCCTGATATTGTAGGTGTCCAATAACATTACAACACGAAAGTACCATTTTAAAGGGACAACCTGGAAAAAATGAAATTTTTGAAAAATGTTTCCCAAACGGTGTAAATAATGATTTTTTCAATATTTCAAATCTTCTCTTTGCCATGGAATATACCAGAAAATTGGAGTTTTGGGCTAGAATTCCTATGTCGTACGTTTGCAATATCAATAAAACACAAAAAACCAGTCAAATGGTAGTACACTGAAAAACAAAAATTATCCGAAAACTCTGTCCGTAACGGTGTACAGTCAACTGTCCTCATTTCAAATCTTCTTTTTAGCCAGGGAATGTACCGAAAAGTGACGTTTTAGTCCAGGATCCTGATATTGTAGGTGTGCAATAGCATTACAAAACAAAAGTAACATTTTAAAGGGACAACCTGGAAAAAATAAAAATTTTGAAAAATGTTTCCCAAACGGTGTAAATAATGATTTTTCAATATTTCCAATCTTCTATTTGCCATGGAATGTACCGGAAATTGGGTTTGTGGGCTAGAATTCCTATGTCGTACGTTTGTAACATCAATACAACACAAAAATACCAGTCAAAAGGTAGTACACTGAGAAATAGAAATAATAGGAAAAGTCTGTCCAAAACTGTGTACAGTCAACTGTCCTCGTTACAAATATTCTTTTTAGAACGGGGATGTACCGAAAAGTGACGCTTTAGTCCAGGATCCGGATATTGTAGGTGTGCAATAGCATTACAAAACAAAAGTAACATTTTAAAGGGACAACCTGGAAAAAATGAATTTTTTTAAAAATGTTTCCCAAACGGTGTAAATAATGATTTTTCAAATTTCAAATCTTCTCTTTGCCATGGAATGTACCGGAAATTGGGTTTTTGGGGTAAAATTCCTATGTCGTACGTTTGTAACATCAATACAACACAAAAATAACAGTCAAAAGGTAGTACACTGTAAAAATAGAATTTTTCCGAAAAATCTGTCCAAAACGGTGTACAGTCAACTGTCCTCATTTCAAATCTTCTTTTCTGGCAGGGAATGTACCGAAAAGTGGCGTTTTAGTCCAGGATCCGGATATTGTAGGTGTGCAATAGCATTACAAAACAAAAGTAACATTTTAAAGGGACAACCTGGAAAAATGAAATTTTTGAACAATGTTTCCCAAACGGTGTAAATAATGAATTTTCAAGTTTCAAATCTTCTCTTTGCCATGGAATGTACCCGAAAATGGGGTTTTGGGGCTAGAATTCCTATGTCGTACGTTTGTAACATCAATACAACACAAATATACCAGTCAATAGGTAGTACACTTAAAAATAGAAATTTTCCGAAAAATCTGTCCAAAACGGTGTACAGTCAACTGTCCTCATTTCAAATCGTCTTTTTAGCCAGGGAATGTACCAAAAAGGGACGTTTTAGTCCAGGATCCTGACATGTAGGTGTGCAATAGCATTACAAAAAAATACCATTTTAAAGAAACGACCTGGAAAAAATGAAATTTTTGAAAAATATTTCCCAAACGGGTAAATGATGATTTTTCAAATTTCAAATCTTCTCTTTGCCATTGAATGTACCGAAAATTGTGTTTTTGTGCTAGAATTCCTATGTCGTACGTTTGTAACATCAATACAACAGAAAAATACCAGTCAAAAGGTAATACACTGTAAAATAAACATTTTCCGAAAAATCTGTCCAAAACGGTGTACAGTCAACTGTCCTGATTTCAAATCTTCTTTTCAAACACGGAATGTACCGAAAAGTGACGTTTTAGTCCAGGATCCTGATCTTGTAGATGTGCAATAGCTTAATTTACAACACAAAAGTACCATTTTAAAGGGACAACCTGGAAAAAACAATTTTTTGAAAAATGTTTCCCAAACGGTGTAAATAATGAATTTTCAAATTTCAAATCTTCCCTTTGCCATGGATAGTACCGGAAATTGGGGTTTGGGGCTAGAATTCCTATGTCGTACGTTTGTAACATCAATACAACACAAAAATACCGGGCAAAAGGTAGTACACTGAAAAATAGAAATTCCAAAAACTATGTCCATAACGGTATACAGTCAACTGTCCTCGTTTCAAATCTTCTTTAAATAGACAGGGATTGTACCGAAAAGTGACGTTATAGTCCAGGAACCTGATATTGTAGGTGTGCAATAACATTACAAGACAAAAGTACCATTTCGAAAGGACAACCTGGAAAAAACGAAATTTTTTGAAAAATGTTTCCCAAACGGTGTAAATAATGATTTTTCAAATTTCAAATCATCTCTTTGCAATTGAACGTACCGGAAATTCGGTTTCTGGGCTAGAATTCCTATGTCGTACGTTTTTAACATCAATACAACAAAAAATTACCAGTCAAAAGGTAGTACACTGAAAAATAAAAAAAATCCGAAAAATTTGTCCGTAACGGTGTACAGTCAACTGTCCTCATTTCTAATCTTCTTTTCTGACAGGGAATGTACCGAAAAGTGACGTTTTAGTCCAGGATCGGGATATTGTAGGTGTGCAATAGCATTACAACACCGAAGTTCCATTTTAAAGGGATAACCTGGAAAAATTGAAATTTTTGAAAAATTTTTTACAACCGATGTAAATAATGAATTTTCAATATTTCAAATCTTCTCTTTGCCATGGAATGTACCAGAAAATGGGGTTTTGGGGTAAGAATTCATATGTCGTACGTTTGTAACATCAATAAAACACAAAAATATCAGTCAAAAGGTAGTATACGGAAAAATAGAAATTTTCAAAAAACTGTCTAAGACGGTGTACAGTCAACTGTCCTCATTTCAAATCTTCTTTTAGCCAGGGAATGTACCGAAAATTGACGTTTTCGTCGAGGATACTGATATTGTAGGTGTGTAATAGCATTACAAAACATAAGTACCATTTTAAAGGGACCACCTGGAAAAAATGAAATTTTTGAAAAATGTTTCCCAAACGGTGTAAATAATTAATTTTCAATATTTCAAATCGTCTCTTTGCCATGGAATGTACCGTAAATTGGGTTTTTTGGCCAGAAATTCTATGTCGTACGTTTGTAACATCAATAAAACACAAAAATACCAGTCAAAAGGTAGTACACTGTAAATGGAAATTTTCCGAAAAATCTGTCCAAAACGGTGTACAGTCAACTGTTATCATTTCAAATCTTCTTTTTAGCCAGGGAATGTACCGAAAAGTGACGTATTAGTCCAGGATCCTGATATTGTAGGTGTGCAATAGCATTACAACACAAAAGTACCATTTAAAAGGCACAAGCTGGAAAAAAAAAAATTTTGAAAAATGTTTCCCAAACAGTGTAAATAATGAATTTTCAATATTTCAAATCTTCTCTTTGCCATGGAAAGTACCGGATATTGGGCTTTGGGGCTAGAATTCCTATGTCGTTCGTGTTTTACATCACTACAACACAAAAATATCAGTCAAAAGGTAGTACACTGTAAAAAAAGAAATTTTCCGAAAACTCTGTCCATAACGGTGTACAGTCAACTGTCCTCATTTCAAATCTTCTTTTTGGCGAGGGAATGTACCAAAAAGTGACGTTTTAGTCCAGGATCCGGATATTGTAGGTGTGTAATAGCATTACAAAACATAAGTACCATTTTAAAGGGACAACCTGGAAAATGATATTTTTAAAAAATGTTTCCCAAACGGTGTAAATAATGAATTTTCAATATTTCAAATCTTCTCTTTGCCAGGGAATGTACCGGAAATCCGATTTTGGGGCTAAAATTGCTATGTCGTACGTTTGTAATATCAATACAACACAAAAATACCAGTCAATAGGTAGTACACTTAAAAATAGAAATTTTCCGAAAAATCTGTCCAAAACGGTGTACAGTCAACTGTCCTCATTTCAAATCTTCTTTTCAGACAGGCAATGTAACGAAAAGTGACGTTTTAGTCCAGGATCCTGATATTGTAGGTGTTCAATAGCATTACAACACAAAAGTACCATTTTAAAGGGACAACCTGGAAAAAACAATTTTTTGAAAAATGTTTCCGAAACGGTGTAAATAATGAATTTTCAATATTTCAAATCTTCTCTTTGCCAGGGAATGTACCGGAAATCCGATTTTGGGGCTAAAATTGCTATGTCGTACGTTTGTAACATCAATACAACACAAAAATACCAGTCAATAGGTAGTACACTTAAAAATAGAAATTTTCCGAAAAATCTGTCCAAAACGGTGTACAGTCAACTGTCCTCATTTCAAATCTTCTTTTCAGACAGGCAATGTAACGAAAAGTGACGTTTTAGTCCAGGATCCTGATATTGTAGGTGTTCAATAGCATTACAACACAAAAGTACCATTTTAAAGGGACAACCTGGAAAAAACAATTTTTTGAAAAATGTTTCCGAAACGGTGTGAATAATGAATTGTCAAATTTCAAATCTTCTCTTTGCCATGGAAAGTACCGGATATTGGGGTTTGGGGCTAGAATTCCTATGTCGTACGTTTGTAACATCAATACAACACAAAAATACCGGTCAAAAGGTAGTACACTGAAAAATAGAAATTCCAAAAAACTCTGTCCATAACGGTGTACAGTCAACTGTCCTCGTTTCAAATCTTCTTTTTAGACATGGAATGTACCGAAAAGTGACGTTTTAGTCCAGGACCCTGATATTGTAGGTGTGCAATAGCATTACAAAACAAAAGTACCATTTCGAAAGGACAACCTGTAAAAAATGAAATTTTTGAGAGTGTTTCCCAAACGGTGTAAATAATGATTTTTCAAATTTCAAATCTTCTCTTTGCCATTGAACGTACCGGAAATTGGGTTTTTGTTCTAGAATTCCTATGTCGTACGTTTTTAACATCAATACAACAGAAAAATACCAGTCAAAAGGTAGTACACTGAAAAATAGAAATTTTCCGAAAAATCTGTCCAAAACGGTGTACAGTCAACTGTCCTCATTTCAAATCTTCTTTTCTGACAGGGAATGTACCGAAAAGTGACGTTTTAGTCCAGGATCCGGATATTGTAGGTGTGCAATAGCATTACAACACCAAAGTTCCATTTTAAAGGGATAACCTGGAAAAAATTGAAATTTTTGAAAAATGTTTTCCAAACGGTGTAAATAATCAATTTTCAATATTTCAAATCTTCTCTTTGCCATGGAATGTACCAGGAAATTGTAGTTTTTGGCTTGAATTCCTATGTCTTTAGTTTGTAACATAAATACAACACAAAAATACAAGTCAAAAGGTAGTACAGTGAAAAATAGAAATTTTCCGAAAAATCTGTCCATAACGGTGTAAACTCAACTGTCCTCATTTCAAATCTTCTTTTTAGCCAGGGAATGTACCGAAAAGTGACGTATTAGTCCAAGATCTTGATAAAGTAGGTGTGCAATAACATTACAACAAAAAATACCATTTTAAAGGGACAACCTGGAAAAGAAAAGTTTTTGAAAAATGTTTCCCAAACGGTGTAAATAATGAATTTTTCAATATTTCAAATCTTCTCTTTGCCATGGAATATACCAGAAAATTGGAGTTTTGGGCTAGAATTCCTATGTCGTACGTTTGCAATATCAATAAAACACAAAAAATCAGTCAAATGGTAGTACACTGAAAAATAAAAATTTTCCGAAAACTCTGTCCGTAACGGTGTACAGTCAACTGTCCTCATTTCAGATCTTCTTTTTAGCCAGGGAATGTACCGAAAAGTGGCGTTTTAGTAAAGGATTCGGATATTGAAGGTGTGCAATAGCATTACAACACAAAAGTACCAATTTAAAGGGACAACCTGGAAAAAAACAAATTTTTGAAAAATGTTTCCCAAACGGTGTAAAGAATGAATTTTCAAATTTCAATTCTTCTCTTTGCCATGGAATATACCGGAAATAGGGTTTTTGGGCTAGAATTCCTATGTCGTACGTTTTTAACATCAATACAACACAAAAATACCAGTCAAAAGGTAGTACATTGAAAAATAGAAATTTTCCGAAGAATTTTTCCAAAACGCTGTACAGTCAACTGTCCTCTTTTCAAATCTTCTTTTCTGACAGGGAATGTACCGAAAAGTGACGTTTTAGTCCAGGATCCTGATATTGTAGGTGTGCAATAGCATTACAACACAAAAGTACCATTTCAATGGGACAACCTGGAAAAAGGATTTTTTTTTTGAAAAATGATTCCCAAACTGTGTAAGTAATGAATTTTCAATATTTCAAATCTTCTTTTCACGATGGAATGCACCAGGAAATTGGACTTTTGGGCTAGAATTCCTATGTTGTACGTTTGTAACATCAATACAACACAAAAATACCAGTCAAAAGGTAGTACACTGAAAAATAGAAAATTTCGGAAAAATCTGTCCTAAACGGTGTACAGTAAACTGTCCTTATTTCAAATCTTGTTTTTAGCCAGGGAATGTACCGAAAAGTGACTTTTTTGTCCAGGATCCTGATATTGTAGGTGTGCAATAGCATTACAACACAAAAGTACCATTTTAAAGGGACGACCTGGAAAAAGGTATATTTTTCAAAAATGTTTCCCAAACGGTGTAAATAATGAATTTTCAAATTTCAAATCTTCTCTTTGCCATGGAATGTACTGGAAATTTGGTTTTTGGGCTAGAATTCCTATGTCGTACGTTTGTAACATCAATACAACACAAAAATACCAGTCAAAAGGTAGTACACTGAAAAATAGAAATTCCGAAAACAGTGTCCATAACGGTGTACATTCAATTGTCCTCATTTCAAATCTTCTTTTTAGCCAGGGAATGTACCGAAAAGTGACGTATCAGTCCAGGATCCTGATATTATAGTTGTGCAATAGCATTACAATTCAAAAATACCATTTTAAAGGGACAGCCTGGAAAAAAGGAAATTTTTGAAAAATGTTTGCCAAACGGTGTACATAATGAATTTTCAAATTTCAAATCTTCTCTTTGCCATGGAATGTACCGGAAATTGGGTTTGTGGGCTATAATTTCTATGTCGTACGTTTGTCAATACAACACAAAAATACCAGTCAAAAGGTAGTACTACACTGAAAATAGAAATGTTCCGAAAAATCTGTCCAAAACGGTGTACAGTCAACTGTCCTCATTTCAAATATTCTTTTTAGACAGGGAGTGTACCGGAAAGTGACGTTTTAGTCCAGGATCCAGATATAGTAGGTGTGCAATAGCATTACAACACAAAAGTAACATTTTAAAGGGACGATCTGGAAAAGGGTATATTTTTTTAAAATAATGTTTCCCAAACGATGTAAATAATGATTTTTCAATATTTCAAATCTTCTCTTTGCCATGGAATGTACCGGAAATCGGGTTTTGGGCTAGAATTCCTATGTCGTACGTTTGTAACATCAATACAACACAAAAATACCAGTCAAAAGGTAGTACACTGAAAAATAGAAATTCCGAAAACATTGTCCATAACGGTATACAGTCAATTGTCCTCATTTCAAATCTTCTTTTTAGCCACGGAATGTACCGAAAATTGACGTATCAGTCCAGGATCCTGATATAGTAGGTGTGCAATAGCATTACAACACAAAAGTACCATTTCGAAGGGACAATTTTAACCTACAAAAAATATTTTTTTTGGAAAATGTTTCCAAAATGGTGTAAATAATGAATTTTCAATATTTCAAATCTTCTCTTTGTCATGGAATGTACCGGAAATTAGGGTTTTGGGTTAGAATTCCTATGTCGTACGTTTATAACATCAATACAACACAAAAATACCAGTCAAAAGGTAGTACACTGAAAAATGGAAATTTTCCAAAAACTCTGTCCAAAACGGTGTACAGTCAACTGTCCCCATTTCAAATCTTCTTTTCAGACAGGCAATGTAACGAAAAGTGACGTTTTAGTCCAGGATCCGGATATTGTAGGTGTGCAATAGCATTACAACACAAAAGTACCATTTCAAAGGGACAACCTTGAAAAAGGTACATTTTTGAAAAGTGATTCCCAAACGGTGTAAATAATGAATTTTCAATATTTCGAATCTTCTTTTTGCCATGGAAAGTACTAGAAAATTGGAGTTTTTGGCTAGAATTCCTATGTCGTTCGTTTGTAACATCAATACAACACAAAAATACAAGTCAAAAGGTAGTACACTGAAAAATAGAAATTTTCCGAAAAAGTCCAGGATCTTGATAAAGTAGGTGTGCAAAAGCACTACAACAAAAAATACTATTTTAAAGGGACAACCTGAAAAAAGAAAAACTTCAAATCTTCTCTTTGCCCTGGAATGTACCGGAAATTGGGTTTTTTGGCTAAAATTCCTATGTCGTACGTTTGTAACATCAATACAACACAAAAATACCAGTCAAAAGGTAGTATACTGAAAAATAAAAATTTCCCGAAAAAAATCTGTCCAAAACGGTGTACAGTCAACTGTCCTCATTTCAAATATTCTTTTTAGCCAGGGAATGTACCGAAAAGTGACGTTTTAGTCCAGGATCACGATATTGTAGGTGTGCAATAGCATTACAAAACAAAAGTACCATTTCGAAAGGACAACCTGGAAAAAATGAAATTTTTGAAAAATGTTTCCCAAACGGTGTAAATAATGAATTTTTCAAATTTCAAATCTTCTCTTTGACTTTGAACGTACCGGAAATTGGGTTTTAGGGCTAAAATTCCTATGTCGCACGTTTGTAACATCAATACAACAGAAAAATACCAGTCAAAAGGTAGTACACTGAAAAATAGCAATTTTCCGAAAAAAACTGCCCAAAACGGTGTACAGTCAACTGTCCTCATTTCAAATCTTCTTTTTAGCCAGGGAATGTACCGAAAAGTGACGTATAGTCCAGGATCCTGATATTGTAAGTGTACAATATTACAACACCAAAGTTCCATTTTAAAGGGATAACCTGGAAAAATTGAGATTTTTGAAAAATTATTCCCAAACGGTGTAAATAATGAATTTTCAATATTTCAAATCTTCTCTTTGCCATGGAATGTACCCGAAAATGGGGTTTTGGGGCTAGAATTCCTATGTCGTACGTTTGTAAAATCAATACAACACAAAAATACCAGTCAAAAGGGAGTACACTGAAAAATAGAAATTTTCCAAAAACTCTGTCTAAGACGGTGTACAGTCAACTGTCCTCATTTCAAATCTTCTTTTCAGACAGGGAATGTACCGAAAGGTGGCGTTTTAGTCCAGGATCCTGATGTTGTAGGTGTAATAGCATTACAAAACATAAGTACCATTTTAAAGGGACAACCTGGAAAAAATGAAATTTTTGAAAAATGTTTCCCAAACAGTGTAAATAATGAATTTTCAATATTTCAAATCGTCTCTTTGCCATAGAATGTACCGGAAATCGGGTTTGGGGGTAGAATTCCCATGTCGCACGTTTGTAACATCAATACCACTCAAAAATACCAGTCAAAACTTAAAGAATAGAAATTTTCCGAAAAATGTGTCCAAAACGGTGTACAGTCACCTGTCCTCATTTCAAATCGTCTTTTTAGCCAGGGAATGTACCAAAAAGTGACGTTTTAGTCCAGGATCCTGATATTGTAGGTGTGCAATAGCATTACAACACAAAAGTACCATTTAAAAGGGACAACCTGGAAAAAATGAAAATTTTGAAAACTACCAGTCAAAAGGTAGTAAACTTAAAAAATAGAAATTTTCCGAAAAATCTGTCCAAAATGGTGTACAGTCAACTGTCCTCATTTCAAATCGTCTTTTTAGCCAGGGAATGTACCTGAAAAGTGACGTTTAGTCCGGGTCAGGATATTGTAGGTGTGCAATAGCATTACAACACCAAAGCTCCATCTAAAAGGGATAACCTGGAAAAATTGAAATTTTTGAAAAATGTTTTCCAAACGGTGTAAATAATGAATTTTCAATATTTCAAATCTTCTCTTTGCCATGGAATGTACCGTAAATTGGGTTTTGGGGTTAGAAATCCTATGTCGTACGTTTGTAACACCAATACAACACAAAAATACCAGTCAAAAGGTAGTACACTGTAAATGGAAATTTTCTGAAAAATCTGTCCTCATTTCAAATCTTCTTTTTAGCCAGGGAATGTACCGAAAAGTGACGTTTTAGTCCAGGATCCTGATATTATAGGTGTGCAATAGCATTACAACACAAAAGTACCATTTAAAAGGGACAACCTGGAAAAAATGAAAATTTTGAAAAATGTTTCCCAAACGGTGTAAATAATGAATTTTCAATATTTCAAATCTTCTCTTTGCCATGGAAAGTACCGGATATTGGGCTTTGGGGCTAGAATTCCTATGTCGTACGTTTGTTACATCAATACAACACAAAAATACCAGTCAAAGGGTAGTACACTGAAAAATAGAATTTTTCCGAAAAATCTGTCCAAAACGGTGAACAGTCAACTGTCCTTATTTCAAATCTTCTATTTAGACAGGGAATATACCGAAAAGTGACGTTAGTCCAGGATCCTGATATTGTAGGTGTGCAATAGCATTACAACACAAAAGTACCACTTTGAAGGGACAAACTGGAAAAAATGAAATTTGTTGGAAAAATATTTCCCAAATGGTGTAAAAAATGAATTTTCAAAATTTCAAATCTTCTCTTTGCCATGGAATGTACCTGAAATTGGGTTTTGGGGCTAAATTTCCTATCTCGTACGTTTATAACCTCAATACAACACAAAAATACCAGTCAAAAGGTAGTACACTGAGAAATAGAAATTTTCCGAAAAATCTGTCCAAAACGGTGTACAGTCAACTGTCCTCATTTTTTCAAATCTTCTTTTCAAACGGGCAATGTAACGAAAAGTGACGTATAGTCCAGGATCCTGATATTGTAGGTTTGCAATATTACAACACAAAAGTGCCATTTTAAAGGGACAACATTGAAAAAATGAAATTTTTGAAAAATGTTTCCCAAACGGTGTAAATAATGATTTTTAAATATTTCAAATCTTCTCTTTGCCCTGAAATGTACCGGAAATTGGATTTTTGGGCTTAAATTCCTATGTCGTACGTTTTTAACATCAATACAACACAAAAATACCAGTCAAAAGGTAGTACACAGAAAAATAAAAAAATCCCGAAAAATCTGTCCAAAACGGTGTACAGTCAACTGTCCTCATTTCAAATATTCTTTTTAGCCAGGGAATGTACCGAAAAGTGACGTTTTAGTCCAGGATCCTGATATTGTAGGTGTGCAATAGCATTACAAAACAAAAGTACCATTTCGAAAGGACAACCTGGAAAAATTGATTTTTTTGAAAAATGTTTTCCAAACAGTGTAAATAATGAGTTTTCAATATTTCAAATCTTCTCTTTGCCATGGAATGTACAGGAAAATTGGTTTTGGGGGTAGAATTCCTATGTCGTACGTTTTTAACATCAACACAACACAAAAATACCAGTCAAAAGGTAGTACACTGAAAAATAAAAATTTTCCGAAAAATCTGTCCAAACTGGTGTACAGTCAACTGTTCTCATTTCAAATCTTCTTTTCAGACAGGGAATGTACCGAAAAGTGACGTTTTAGTCCAGGATCCTGATATTGTAGGTGTGCAATAGCATTACAAAACAAAGGTGCCATTTTAAAGGGACAACCTGGAAAAAATGAAATTTTTGAACAATGTTTCCCAAACGGTGTAAATAATGAATTTTCAAATTTCAAATCGTCTCTTTGTCATGGAATGTACCGAAAATTGGGATTGTGGGCTAGAATTCCTATTTCGTACGTTTGTAACATCAATACAACACAAAAATACCAGTCAAAAGGTAGTACACTGAAAAAAAGAAATTTTCCGAAAACTCTGTCCATAACGGTGTATAGTCAACTGTCCTCATTTCAAATCGTCGTTTTAGCCAGGGAATGTACCGAGAAATGACGTTTTAGTCCAGGATCCTGATATTGTATGTGTGCAATAGCATTACAACACAAAAGTACCATTTTAAAGGGACAACATTGAAAAAATGAAATTTTTGAAAAATGTTTCCCAAACGGTGTAAATAATGATTTTTCAATATTTCAAATCTTCTCTTTGCCTTGGAATGTACCGGAAATTTGGTTTTTGGGCTAAAATTCCTATGTCGTACGTTTGTAACATCAATACAACACAAAAATACCAGTCAAAAGGTAGTACACTGAAAAATAAAAAATTCCCGAAAAAAAACTGTTCAAAACGGTGTACAGTCAACTGTCCTCATTTCAAATATTCTTTTTAGCCAGGGAATGTACCGAAAAGTGACGTTTTAGTCCAGGATCCTGATATTGTAGGTGTGCAATAGCATTACAAAACAAAAGTACCATTTCGGAAGGACAACCTGGAAAAAATGAATTTTTTGAAAAATGTTTCCCAAACAGTGTAAATAATGAATATTCAATATTTCAAATCTTCTCTTTGCCATGGAATGTACCGAAAATTTGGTTTTGGGGCTAGATTTCCTATTTCGTACGTTTTTAACATCAATACAACACAAAAATACCAGTCAAAAGGTAGTACACTGAAAAATAAAATTTTCCTGAAAAATCTGTCCAAAATGGTGTACAGTCAACTGTTCTCATTTCAAATCTTCTTTTTAGCCAGGGAATGTACCGAAAAGTGACGTATAGTCCAGGATCCTGATATTGTAAGTGTACAATATTACACCACCAAAGTTCCATTTTAAAGGGATAACCTGGAAAAATTGAAATTTTTGAAAAATTATTCCCAAACGGTGTAAATAATGAATTTTCAATATTTCAAATCTTCTCTTTGCCATGGAATGTACCCGAAAATGGGGTTTTGGGGCTAGAATTCCTATGTCGTACATTTGTAACATCAATACAACACAAAAATACCAGTCAAGAGGGAGTACACTGAAAAATAGAAATTTTCCAAAAACTCTGTCTAAGACGGTGTACAGTCAACTGTCCTCATTTCAAATCTTCTTTTCAGACAGGGAATGTACCGAAAAGTGACGTTTTAGTTCAGGATCCTGATGTTGTAGGTGTAATAGCATTACAAAACATAAGTACCATTTTAAAGGGACAACCTGGAAAAAATGAAATTTTTGAAAAATGTTTCCCAAACAGTGTAAATAATGAATTTTCAATATTTCAAATCGTCTCTTTGCCATAGAATGTACCGGAAATCGGGTTTGGGGGTAGAATTCCCATGTCGTACGTTTGTAACATCAATACCACTCAAAAATACCAGTCAAAACTTAAAGAATAGAAATTTTCCGAAAAATGTGTCCAAAACGGTGTACAGTCACCTGTCCTCATTTCAAATCGTCTTTTTAGCCAGGGAATGTACCAAAAAGTGACGTTTTAGTCCAGGATCCTGATATTGTAGGTGTGCAATAGCATTACAACACAAAAGTACCATTTAAAAGGGACAACCTGGAAAAAATGAAAATTTTGAAAACTACCAGTCAAAAGGTAGTAAACTTAAAAAATAGAAATTTTCCGAAAAATCTGTCCAAAACGGTGTACAGTCAACTGTCCTCATTTCAAATCGTCTTTTTAGCCAGGGAATGTACCTGAAAAGTGACGTTTAGTCCGGGTCAGGATATTGTAGGTGTGCAATAGCATTACAACACCAAAGCTCCATCTAAAAGGGATAACCTGGAAAAATTGAAATTTTTGAAAAATGTTTTCCAAACGGTGTAAATAATGAATTTTCAATATTTCAAATCTTCTCTTTGCCATGGAATGTACCGTAAATTGGGTTTTGGGGTTAGAAATCCTATGTCGTACGTTTGTAACACCAATACAACACAAAAATACCAGTCAAAAGGTAGTACACTGTAAATGGAAATTTTCTGAAAAATCTGTCCTCATTTCAAATCTTCTTTTTAGCCAGGGAATGTACCGAAAAGTGACGTTTTAGTCCAGGATCCTGATATTATAGGTGTGCAATAGCATTACAACACAAAAGTACCATTTAAAAGGGACAACCTGGAAAAAATGAAAATTTTGAAAAATGTTTCCCAAACGGTGTAAATAATGAATTTTCAATATTTCAAATCTTCTCTTTGCCATGGAAAGTACCGGATATTGGGCTTTGGGGCTAGAATTCCTATGTCGTACGTTTGTTACATCAATACAACACAAAAATACCAGTCAAAGGGTAGTACACTGAAAAATAGAATTTTTCCGAAAAATCTGTCCAAAACGGTGAACAGTCAACTGTCCTTATTTCAAATCTTCTATTTAGACAGGGAATATACCGAAAAGTGACGTTAGTCCAGGATCCTGATATTGTAGGTGTGCAATAGCATTACAACACAAAAGTACCACTTTGAAGGGACAAACTGGAAAAAATGAAATTTGTTGGAAAAATATTTCCCAAATGGTGTAAAAAATGAATTTTCAAAATTTCAAATCTTCTCTTTGCCATGGAATGTACCTGAAATTGGGTTTTGGGGCTAAATTTCCTATCTCGTACGTTTATAACCTCAATACAACACAAAAATACCAGTCAAAAGGTAGTACACTGAGAAATAGAAATTTTCCGAAAAATCTGTCCAAAACGGTGTACAGTCAACTGTCCTCATTTTTTCAAATCTTCTTTTCAAACAGGCAATGTAACGAAAAGTGACGTATAGTCCAGGATCCTGATATTGTAGGTGTGCAATATTACAACACAAAAGTGCCATTTTAAAGGGACAACATTGAAAAAATGAAATTTTTGAAAAATGTTTCCCAAACGGTGTAAATAATGATTTTTAAATATTTCAAATCTTCTCTTTGCCCTGAAATGTACCGGAAATTGGGTTTTTGGGCTTAAATTCGTATGTCGTACGTTTTTAACATCAATACAACACAAAAATACCAGTCAAAAGGTAGTACACTGAAAAATAAAAATTTTCCGAAAAATCTGTCCAAACTGGTGTACAGTCAACTGTTCTCATTTCAAATCTTCTTTTCAGACAGGGAATGTACCGAAAATTGACGTTTTAGTCCAGGATCCTGATATTGTAGGTGTGCAATAGCATTACAAAACAAAAGTGCCATTTTAAAGGGACAACCTGGAAAAAATGAAATTTTTGAAAAATGTTTCCCAAACGGTGTAAATAATGAATTTTCAAATTTCAAATCTTCTCTTTGTCATGGAATGTACCGAAAATTCGGATTGTGGGCTAGAATTCCTATTTCGTACGTTTGTAACATCAATACAACACAAAAATACCAGTCAAAAGGTAGTACACTAAAAAAAAATTTTCCGAAAAATCTGTCCAAACTGGTGTACAGTCAACTGTTCTCATTTCAAATCTTCTTTTCAGACAGGGAATGTACCGAAAAATGACGTTTTAGTCCAGGATCCTGATATTGTAGGTGTGCAATAGCATTACAAAACAAAAGTGCCATTTTAAAGGGACAACCTGGAAAAAATGAAATTTTTGAAAAATGTTTCCCAAACGGTGTAAATAATGATTTTTCAATATTTCAAATCTTCTCTTTGCCTTGGAATGTACCGGAAATTGGGTTTTTTGGGCTAAAATTCCTATGTCGTACGTTTGTAACATCAATACAACACAAAAATACCAGTCAAAAGGTAGTACACTGAAAAATAAAAATTTCCCGAAAAAAATCTGTCCAAAACGGTGTACAGTCAACTGTCCTCATTTCAAATATTCTTTTTAGCCAGGGAATGTACCGAAAAGTGACGTTTTAGTCCAGGATCCTGATATTGTAGGTGTGCAATAGCATTACAAAACAAAAGTACCATTTCGGAAGGACAACCTGGAAAAAATGAATTTTTTGAAAAATGTTTCCCAAACAGTGTAAATAATGAATATTCAATATTTCAAATCTTCTCTTTGCCATGGAATGTACCGAAAATTTGGTTTTTGGGCTAGAATTCCTATTTCGTACGTTTTTAACATCAATACAACACAAAAATACCAGTCAAAAGGTAGTACACTGAAAAATAAAATTTTCCTGAAAAATCTGTCCAAAATGGTGTACAGTCAACTGTTCTCATTTCAAATCTTCTTTTCAGACAGGGAATGTACCGAAAAGTGACGTTTTAGTCCAGGACCCTGATATTTTAGGTGTGCAATAGCATTACAAAACAAAAGTTTCATTTTAAAGGGACAACCTGGAAAAAATGAAATTTTTTAAAAATGTTTCCCAAACGGTGTAAATAATGAATTTTCAAATTTCAAATCTTCTCTTTGCCATGGAATGTACCGGAAATTGGGTTTGTGGGCTAGAATTCCTATTTCGTACGTTTGTAACATCAATACAACACAAAAATACCAGTCAAAAGGTAGTACACTGAAAAATTGAAATTTTCCGAAAACTCTGTCCATAACGGTGTACAGTCAACTGTCCTCATTTCAAATATATTCTTTTTAGCCAGGGAATGTACCGAAAAGTGACGTTTTAGTCCAGGATCCTGATATTGTAGGTGTGCAATAACATAACAACACAAAAGTACCATTTTAAAGGGACAACCTGGAAAATGACATTTTTGAAAAATGTTTCCCAAACTGTGGAAATAATGAATTTTCAATATTTCAAATCTTCTCTTTGCCATGGAATGTACCGATACTGGGTTTTAGGGCTAGAATTCCTATGTCGTACGTTTGTAACATCAACACAACACAAAAATACCAATCAAAATGTAGTACACTGAAAAATAGAAATTTTCCGAAAAATCTGTCCAAAACAGTGAACAGTCAACTGTCCTCATTTCAAATCATCTTTTTAGCCGGGGAATGTACCGAAAAGTGACGTTTTAGTCCAGGATCCTGATATTGTAGGTGTGCAATAGCATAACAACACAAAAATACCATTTTAAAGGGACAACCTGGAAAAAATGCAATTTTTGAAAATTGTTTCCCAAACGGTGTAAATAATGAATTTTCGATATTTCAAATCTTCTCTTCAGATTTAGGAATTACTCAATTTCTAGGCTCACCGGTGACCCGTGACGATCTGTAATCGGTATGAAGGCCAGGAGTTGATTCTAGGCTACTTTTACAGCAGGGGGCAATAAATCTCCTGACCACAACTGATTTGGAATGTGATAAGAAGCTGCAAGTGTAGCATATTATGTTTCTTATCAGAGATGAAATCAGTTTTAACAGATATAAATGTATTATGAATATAATTTGATTCTTATAATAGTACTCAATATTTTTTATGAATCATGTGTGTACATCAAATTGACTGACTTTGGCTTGATAGAGTAAAATAATAATTATAAAAAGATTTAAAAAACATTGTTCAAGCAAAAGATGCAATTTATGCTAATTCCATGTATTTTTCCTTTTGCCTCAATATTTCTCGCAATGGAGCATATTTACAAAATTGTTATAAATCTTTAAGTAAGTCTATTCCAAAATTTCCTGTTTTTTGTCAGCCACAATAGGAAATCTATTAGAGAACATTGAGACAAAGGAGGCATTAATGCTTATACCAAGTAAGCATTGAGGTAAAGAGGAAAATACCGATTCCAAGTATCCATTTAGTGCTCTTTATCTTGATTTCTATTAGCCTATATTCAAAAGATGTAAATCAGCATCTTTATTGTTGCACTAGCGTATACATCCCAAACAGCATCACGTAAGGCTGATGTGTGGATATACAAGTTAAAATGTGATCGTATCAGCACAGGAAAAATACAAAAAAATATTACCTGCATTTTCTTCTTCTCTTTCATTAATTATTTTCATAGACTGTAATTTCTAAGAACTCTAAAATTGGGTTTGGTAGGTGATTTACTACGTCAGACGCACCTTCTGACAACTTTTAGAACATGAAACGATTAAAAGAACTGCATTTAAATATGTCTTAATAATGATATAATCGTCAAAAGACTTGTACAGCCTTCAATCATATCGCCTAACAATACTCGTCCATACCCAGTAAACAATTTTTAGTTTTCAAAACGTAGCGACGACGTTTCCACAAAACGTTTTCAACAAACGTAACGAAGTCGTCTTGCTACCCGAAAAAGTGGCCCCCTCGACCGACGTTCGGAAAACGTTTTTCAAAAACGTTTTCAAACCTTCAATAATACCAATAGAAAACTTTGTGAAAACTGAATGATTTTTAGTTTTCCAAACGTAACGACGACGTTTCCAACAAACGTTTCCATGAAACGTGTTGAAGACGTCTTATTACCCCAAAAAGTGGCCCCCTCGACCGACGTTCGGAAAACGTTTTCAAAAACGTGGTAAAAACTTCAATAATACCAAGAGAAAACTTCGTGAAAACATGCCTCTAGAACGTTTTTAACACGTTTTAGGAACGTTTGGTTTTTGATACGTTTTGACGACCAGATTATTACGTTTTGATGACTACATTCAAACGGTTTCAAAACGTTTCTACCCCAGATACCTGCAAACGTTTCCAACAAACGTGTTGAAGACGTCTTATTACCCCAAAAAGTGGCCCCCTCGACCGACGTTCGGAAAACGTTTTCAAAAACGTATTGAAAATTTCAATAATACCAAGAGAAAACTGCATGGAAACTTGATTCTAAAACGCTTTTATAACGTTTTAAACATGTTTGGTTTGAAAAACGTATGGGAGACCGGGTAAGTACGTTTTCATGACTGCATTCTAACGTTTCTAAAACGTTTCTACTTAAATACCAATGGAAAACTGCATGGAAACTTGATATTAACACGTTTTCTTAACGTTTAAAGAACGTTTGGTTTTGGGAACGCGTTGAAGATCATTCGAAGCCGCCATTCTAACGTTTTCATGTCGAACGCAAAACGTTAGAATCTGTGTTAAAGACGTTTTCGTACCTCTAAAAGAGCCCCCTTCTGAGACGTTTGGAAAACGTTGTCATTAAGATTTTAGAACATTCCGTTTAACCCTTTTCCAATCAAGATCTGGTTTTGACGTCCCTTATAGAAAAGGCTTGGGAAAAGATTGAAACAAAAGGTGTGAATGCTGATGTCCAGCATTTTTATCTTTTGTCTCTATATATCCTGTGCAAATTCCTATATCATTAACCATTTTGTCATCTGCAGAAGCTAACCAACTGAACTATCCTCTATTGTTGCTGTTGTTTCGGAAAGGGTAAACTTAACGAATTTTCACCTCGTACTAAGAGAGTAAACAGTCGTTAATTGAGTTTGTGTACTTAAGGTAGTATACCCCTAATGAGATTCTCTCGACGTCTGAATTATTCGGGCGCGATCGAAAACATTCGGCGGTGGAATTCCTCACCGCCGAATGTTAACGACCGGGCCCGAATAGGTTCGGATACGTAACGACGCCACTCGAAAAAAAATCCGATGTTTTATGAATCTCAAAATGGCAACATTACTGGTATTCTACCTTAAAGTCTCTGGAATGAGTTTGCATGAAAGCACTTTTATTTGCATTTGAAGAAAATGGAGAATTTGATGATTAAAAGTATTATTTTCTTATTTTCTCTTTTTTCCCAAAACAATTTCATCAAGGGTAGGGTCATGCAAAACAGGACTTGTTTGGAAAAGAATGCATTAATGAGAAAACGTTACATAACAAACATGAGCTTAATTGTTACATATTCTCTGAGGTAATTAAAATGTTAGACTTATCCAAAAAGACAAAAAGGTGGTCCAATTTGAAAGTTTTTGCAGACGACACATCATTAATAAGTAGATAACAGCTGCATTTATGTACAATGCAACATAACATATTTGAGCAAAAGTATATACTGTTGTGGAACTTGGTTATCGCGTTTTCTTCTTTCTCCGATGTTTCCCAATGACTTACATGTATCTAACACAGGTGTTTTTGGGAAAAGTTGAATTTGCAGACAGGCATAGACAGAATGACAGATGGGTCGAAAAGACAAAACAATATAATTATCCCAATTAATTATATTTTGATAAACAGAGAGTCAATGGCAGAAAATTAAGTGAGCAGTGTTCGTTCTCCAGTTTAGTATATATCGCAGTCTTGTGAATTGTGGTATACCATGGGTAAGATTCCGCCTATCTATTTTGATGCAAGTCTGTATATTCTTCGATAAAGTCCCTAAGTATTACCGTTATCTGGTTTCATTTTCCCATGATACAAGAATACAATAAACGACTTGCTCTTCAAACTCGACATAACAATTGCCAAAACTGATCACTGTTTTACTTAAACAATGGAGCACCATATAAACTTGCACAAAATATAGTATTGTTATTTAATTTAACATCTTGATTGTTTTATATGAACTCTGGAAGTGAGTCCAACATTCTTGTAGCCACCACAGCGTTTAGTTGAATGTTTTGGTGGTAATGAGGTGTTCTGAGGTTTCGTCTATCCATATGTATGTTTTAGACTCCAGCACGTTTTTATATTTACAATTATAGTTACAACGTTGCGCTTACTGAAAGAGAGTGTCTTGATATTATGTAGCTACACATTCTCTCGCTATTAAATCTGCATGGTCAACATCACTACTACTTGCGTTTTTGGA
Source organism: Fragum sueziense (assembly GCA_963680895.1). Lineage (NCBI taxonomy): Eukaryota > Metazoa > Mollusca > Bivalvia > Cardiida > Cardiidae > Fragum > Fragum sueziense. The sequence goes on from OY804592.1 coordinate 21,074,124, forward strand.
GTCACTCTGAGTCTGGAGGCACAATTGGATGACCATATATATCAATAATATCCTCAATATCTGTAGGTATGTCCTCCGCATCAAAGAATTGTCAGAAAAACTATCGTCATTTATTAACGCTTGTTTTTTCTGAACATAGACTTCACGACGATCCCGTCCATACTGTAAACATCTTCCTCGCATACGCCTTCTACCTTCGACTGCGTTTCATAAAGTGAAACATGGGACTGAAACAGTTCTTAGGGATTGTGCTCATGTGTGTTCGGTGAATTGCTAGCAAGTATTGCTGTAGTACAGGCAATGGAGGATAGTCGTCGTCGGATGAACAATCACTTCATAAGCCTATGAAATATAAAATATATATTAGATTTAAGTGTGAAATTGAGAATGATTGATGATATACACAGAAATGTTATACTAGCTCTGATTATTTGTTTTCTAATTAAAGGTTCTGACAATTTTAATAAGAATTTTCAAAGTTTATCAAAAAGCAAACAAAAAACAAAACACAAAAAAAACACCAAAAAATTATGTATGGACATGGTCGATACAGTATGTAGGCAATGTAGCAAAATGATGTGATAATTATTTTAGTACTGAGACACAGGTCTTAGACTTTCATCAGCTGATTGCTAAATCTAGTACAATTCAGTATTGATAGATAAATTTTGTGTATTTCCTTTCATTTAGGAAAAGTCTAAGTGTAAAAATCCAGATACGTTTCAACAACGTTGACAAAACGTTGTTGGTACTTTACTATACGTAAGACCGAGGACAAGATTTGATACCCCGTATCAAGGCTTTCAGTATTTTAATAACATCAACACTTGTAAACTACTAGTACACACGAACAAGGAATGTTAGATCTACTTTTCTATCTGAAAAGTTTTAAACGACGTTTTCAGGACGTACTGAAAACGATGTTGTTATAGGCGGTGTATAAATAAATCTATTTTGAGACAAGAAAATTAAAAACAATGTCTCACATACATTAAATGTCAAATAGAACAACTGGTACTTCAAACTAAGACGAGTCACTTATAGATAATAAGATTTAGAACAGTTTGGCGAAGTATCCAAGCTGAGTTTCTTCAAAATTTGCAAAACACACATTATTTACTCATCCGTGTTAAAAGTTAATCGTTAAAATGCGGTTTTTGAAATAAAGAATATTTCAATGATCGACTTACCCAATGTTTCCTTCAGAATTACCGGTGTGAATATGAATAAAATGTGGTTTGTACTCTTTCAACGTTTGCACTCTGTCAACATCAACAAAATGGCGCCCGAAAATTTGTGGTTTGAAATAAAAGTACCCGGATGTTTGTGGAAACGTTTTTAAAACGACTTACAAACGTCAGTTTACTTTCTCTTTTAAAATGATAAAATATTTGACTGAACATTCACGATATGAAGCATTGCAGAAATCATTGTTTAAACTTGTTTCACGGATTTTATAAAGATGCAAACCAAAAGAACCCACGCTTGCATCAAAACCTTTCGTTTGAAAACGTGTAAAAAACGTGGCGATCAAGTTGCTAAAAATAATGTTAGAAGAAAACGCATTCAAACGTGTTCAATACGTTTTTACGTAAAAATTAAAAACGCAAAGCACTGTAAAGGTTAGATCTAGGGATGAATAAAAACATGGCTTTGAAGGTTCTGTAATACGCATGAAAAAGAAAACATTATAAAAACGTTTTTGAGACGAATTGAAAACGTTCACTGTAGAAGATAAGCAAAATAAGGGTTTCAATATTCCAAATAAGTCTTACTATCATGAAAGTCAACCAAAACGTTACAATTTAAACATATGATACCATTTCCATGTTCTCATATTTATCGTTTTCATCAAGTCCTGAGTTGGTTGTGGTTTAAGTGCGTCGTCTTTACGTATTTAATACGTACTTACGATGAAAACACGTTGTCAAAACGAATGAAACACGTTTTCCAATCCAAGACTTGTAAGGAACATCTTCGTCACCAAAACCTATTGCTTATTTGAAAACGTAATAACCCGGTCTTCAATACGTTGCAAACGTTTGCAGGTATTTTAGGTAGAAACGTTTTGAGACCGTTGGAATGCAGTCATCAGAACGTAATAATCTGGTTCTCAATACGTCTTAGTTGCAAAAGGGTTAAACGAAATGTTCTTAAATCTAAATGACAATGTTTTGCAAACGTCTCGGAAGGGGACACTTTTAGGGATACGAAAACGTCTTCAGCTCAGTATGAAAACATTAGAATGGCGGCTTGGAAACTTCTTCAACACGTTTCCAAAACCAAACGTTCTTTAGACATTATAAAAAAGTGTTATTTTCAAGTTTCCATGCAGTTTGGTTTGCTATTGGTATTTTTAAGTAAAAACGTTTTAAAAACGTTAGAATTCAGTTATGAAAACGTAATAATCCGGTCTTCAATACGTTTGTAAGACCGAGCGTTCTATAAACGTTATGACAACGTGTCTGCCAAGTTGCTACAAATAATGTCAGCAGGAAACGTGTTCAAAACGTGCTGAACACGTTTTTATAAAAGAAATCAAAAACTACATACACTGTAAAAGGTGCGAATGTATGAAATAGGAATTAAATGTTCGAATTATCAAGAATATTACAGACATGAACTTAGGATACATGTATTATTAATATCCGTGTTGATGTTTTTGTACATTCCATTTTGATTAAGGTTTGGTTGTGGTTTAAGTACGTTGTGTAAACGTATCTAATTCGTCGTTAAAATGCAAAGCACAACCAAAACGTATCTAAAACGTTTTCTGAACCGTCAATTGCAAACATTAGCATTTCGGTTGTTTTTCTAATAAAATAAAATAAACACATAGAAAAATATTATCTTCACGCGAATAATGAACTATTTGAATCAAACATTCATCAAACATTGCACAAACTTTTTTAACTTGTAGCAAAACCTTTTTGAAACGTTTTGAAAACGTAACCATGAAGGTACTTTAATATACATGGAAAGTAAAACGTGTTTAAAATGTTTTTGAAACGAATTAAAAGCGTCATCTGTAAAACATAAGGGAAATAAGAGTTTGAATATTCAAAATGACTTTAACTATCAAGAAAGTCAAACAAAATGTGATATTTTTACCAATATCAAATCATTTCCGTGTTTGGATTCATGTAGTTGTCATCAAGTAACGAGGTGGTTTTGGTTTAAGTACGTCGTCTTTACGTATTCAATACGTCTTAAAGATAAGAACACGTCGTCAAAACTTATCAAAAACGTTTTCCAAACAAAGACTAGTAAAGAACGTCTTCGTCACCAAAACCTATTGTTTACTGGGTAGTTGAAATATCTTGGAAACATTGAAAGAAAAGAAGAACTTGCTGATCATTGATTTTTCATTTTCATTCAATATTTTCTATAGGTCTAAAAATCTGTACCTTTTTGTCAGTTGTTTTGTAGTAAAATTTGGAACCCTTAGCTTTCAGGACAAATGAGGTAATATAAATGAGTATGTTGTAGAAAATACTGCGGTTCAGTTTTTTCCACAGTGTCAGAAAATCCGTTAATCTTATTGTTTAAGAATTGTTTATATTACTTAGAAGTATTGCCATACATTTGGCACATTTGTCCTTTTTGAGGAATCAGGTTCTTAACTAAAGAAAGAAACGAAACAATATATGTACGGATTCATCTCACGGGAAATTAAAAATGGTTGGATTTTTTGTCCTCTTGTTTACCAACTTAATTACAAAATGAATTTAAGAAAGTATACCATTATGTTACATAACAGCAACACTTCAATATTTTTATGGCGAACAATCTTGTCTGAACTGGTTTCTTAAACATTTTCTACGGAAAAGGTGAAATTGCTAATACATACCTTATTTTCAGTTCATGCAATGCAACTATATCATGAAATTTCGTGATCTCTTCAAACACCATGATGTAAACTATCGGTGATGAAAACTATGTTTTGAAACCCATTATTGCATAGTGACGCCTTTAGACTCCCTCACAAGAAAAGGCTTGGGAAAACATTGTTGAAAATGAAGAAATTGCTTGTATCAAGCAATTTCTTTGTTTTCACAATGTTTTCTAACCCAAAATGTTAAGATTTTTTTTAAATTTCACCAGCTTGAAATTGTCGTCTGGGTCAATATCAAAAAGTGTGCACTTTTCTGTGATTTCTACATTAAAAGGTTACTTTTGAGTTTTGTGACTGGCCTTTTTTCGTATACATAGTAACTGTTAGTCTTAAAATATTTATCCATAGCCAAATAGCGTACTTTTTCAGATAAAATGAAATTGGTGCTCATAAGTCTGTAAAAATCACCAAAATTGCCCGTGACTTCGCCGTACCCTTGACTTTCACAAGCAAATACAGAAAAACTACTAAACTTTCTCATATGAAAATTACATGATTGAATTAAATGAGCCAAAAATTAGTAACAGCAGTATCCAATGAGACTAGATAGGACGTAATATAAGATTTATGAGCTGAAAATATGTTGTATCACGACGCCGCTTTTATTCATTTGAACAGACGAATTTGAAAAATAACTACTGCTTCCTAAAACGACACTTTTATAAAAACATGCGACAGCAGCGGATCTAATGCAAGTAGCTTAATGCCGTCTCTAGGAGCAAAACAGTAGATGAGATTGACGCCGTACTTTTTTATCATGTCATTGGTGTAACGCCTTTTTACATTATACATGAACGTTGAATTTGAATGAGATTTGGACATTTTGGAAGTCATGTAAACTCCTGGTCTATGGAGTGATCAAATTAAGAGATATCTTTCATTACTTTGAGTATCACTGGATAGAATCCGAATACTGTCAGTGGTGTAACGGTCAGTGGAGTAACGATAAACATGTACACAAATTGTATTTTGGGACATTTGATACATGGGGAGTAAAGAATTTGTATGTGATATTTAAAGGTAACTATCTAAGGAATACAGTCAACAAAAAACATTTTGAAAATGTACAAAGTGAAGCGTGAATATAACATTAATAGCTAGTTTTGTTACACCATTGACTATATTTCGTTACACCATTGAAAATTTTGCTCAGAACAGTATTTTACGAAAGCATTATTAGAAGGTACTTCCTTTGTGATGGCAATTTATCTCTATACCAATCTGAAGAAATGATATAATTCATTTGCAGGATAAAATTGTACAAAATCATTACAAAACAAGGTTTTAGTTAAAACCGTTACACCACTGACATAGTTTAAAAATGTCGGTGGTGTAACTGGTGTTACTGTTGAAAACTATTTTTGATTAAGAGGTTAATTTTGGAAATTTTGTCATCCGGGGATTTCAATATTAACAAAAAATATTCTATAACTAAATTCCAACTTCTTGGTATGAATACATATCATCAATGTGCACAGTATGGTCGTATTGATCTTTCTATGATGCCTTTTTTTCTACGTTACACCACTGACATGTGAAAGTTATCCGTTTTTCTATTTTTTTTTTTTTAAGAAAATGCTTCAATATCATCTGCTTATTATTTGAAACATATTCTTAAAGGTTATAAGCAACAAATAAAGTATAGAGAAAAATAAAATTAACTTGTTCATTTTTATCTTTACCGCCACTGAAAAGTGCATATTTTTTGAAAATGACCCGTCTGTAGCACCTTTCAAATTGGAACAGTCCAAAATTTTGACGTCTTCTGGTAATGGGTTAATCAAAAGAAATACATCTTTCTTAATTTCTCTAAACATGAACAAGTATACTGTGATTCATTCCCAATGAATATTCAGTATTCAGAAAAGGAGATGGGCATAACAACTGGAAAGAATGTTAAGCAGTTAAATTGCTGGAGAAAGGTCACTGCTAGGGCTTATCAGATAACATACCATGAATGATTTACTGGCTTCCTGGAGTGTCTTAATGGATTGTGTTACATAATTTACTGACCAGAGAAAATTCATCTCCCACTACATTTCCGAAGGATATCTGACGAAATGTTGACTAGTTCTCTATAGTGTCTTTGCCATGGAATGTACCGAAAATTGTGTTTTTCGGCTAGAATTCCTATGTCGTACGTTTGTAACATCAATACAACACAAAAATACCAGGCAAAAAGGTAGTACACTGAAAAATAGAAATTTTCCGAAAAAATCTGTCCAAAACGGTGTACAGTCAACTCACCTCATTTAAAATCTTCTTTTTAGACAGGGAATGTACCGAAAAGTGACGTTTTAGTCCGGGATCCTGATATTGTAGGTGTACAATAGCATTACAACACAAAAATACCATTTGGGTTTTCGGCTAGATTCCTATGTCGTATGTTAGTAACATCAATATAACACAAAAAAAAACAATCAAAAGGTAGTACACTGAAAAATAAAAAAAAATCCGAAAATCTGTCCAAAACGGTGTACAGTCAACTGTCATCATTTCAAATCTTCTTTTTAGAGAAGGAATGTACCATAAAGTGACGTTTTATTCAAGGAAACTGATATTGTAGGTGTGCAATAGCCGTGTACAACACAAATATACCATTTTAAAGAGAAAACCTGGAAGAAATGAAATTTTTGAAAAATGTGTCAAAATCGGTGTACGAGGGACGTTCATTAAAGATTTCCCCTGACTTACTTTCGGTTGAGTTAGGAAGTCGAAATTTTACACATACATTACCGTATACCTCTATAGGTCACATGAAAATTTGCAGCTCTGAAATGTAATTAGTTTCTTATTTCCGTGGGCTGAAGTTAAGTTAGGTAGCGTGATGGAGCAAGCAGCCATCAGATTCCTGTATTTGAAAGATCACACTCCAAAGGAGGCATTTGATGAGATGAAAGAAGTTTGTGGGGATGATGTCCCATCATATGACGTTGTCAAACAGTGGCAAACTCAGTTCAAGTGTGGTCATAAATCTGTGGAAACAGCCCGAATGCTGGGCGCCCACAGTCTGTCATTGGTGATGCCACCATCAAGTCAAAGTAAGATTTCGGGGACAATCTACGGTGTTCTACAGAAGAGGTCTACAAAACTGCATTAAACGATGGGAGAAGTGTGTCTCTCTGGCTATAGGCCATGTAGAGAGAGATTGATATTTGTGCCAAGTTTCAATTCTCTGGGTTTATTGGAAGTAGGTCAGGGGAAATCTTTAATGAACGCCCCTCGTAAATAATGAATTTTTAATATTTCAAATCTTCTCTTTGCCATTGAATGTACCGGAAATTGAGTTTTAGGCTAAAATTCCTATGTCGTAAGTTTGTAACATCAATACAACACAAAAATACCAGTCAAAAGATAGTACACTGAAAAATAGAAATTTTCCGAAAAATCTGCCCAAAACGGTGAACAATCAACTGTCCTCATTTCAAATATTCTTTTTAGACCGGGATTGTACCGAAAAGTGACGTTTTAGTCCAGGATCCTGATATTGTAGGTGTGCAATAGCACTACAATACAAAAGTACCATTATAAAGGGACAACCTGGAAAAAAAATGCAATTTTAGATACATGTTTCCCAAAAGGTGTAAATAATGAATTTTCAATATTTCAAATCTTCTCTTTGCCATGGAAAGTACCGGAAATTATGTTTTCGCCTATAATTCCTATGTTGTACGTTTGTAACATCAAGCCAACACAAAAATACCAGTCAAAATGTAGTACACTGAAAAATAGAAATTTTCCGAAAACTCTGTCCAAAACGGTGTACAGTCAACTGTCCCCATGTCAAATCTTCTTTTTAACCAGGGAATGTACCGAAAAGTGACGTTTTAGTCAAGGATCCTGATATTGTACGTGTGCAATAGCATTACAACACAAAAGTACCATTTTAAAGGGACAACCTGGAAAAGATAAAATTTTTGAAAAATGTTTCCCAAACGGTGTAAATAATGAATTTTCAATATTTCAAATCTTCTCTTTGCCATGAAATGTACCGGAAATTGGTTTTTCGGCTAGAATTCATATGCCGTATGTTTGTAACATCAATACAACACAAAAATACCAGTCAAAAGGTAGTACACTGAAAAATAGAAATTTTCCGAAAAATCTGTCCAAAACGGTAACAGTCAACTGTCCTCATTTTAAATCTTCTTTTTAGCCAGGGAATGTACCGAAAAGTGACGTTGTAATCCAGGATCCTCATATTGTAGGTGTGCAATAGCATTACAACACAAAAGTACCATTTAAAAGGGACAACCTTTAAAAATGAAATTTTTGAAAAATGTTTCCCAATCGGAGTAAATAATGAATTATCAGTATTAAAAATCTTCTCTTTGCCATGGAATGTACCGGAAATTGGGTTTTTGGGCTAGAATTCCTATGCCGTACGTTTGTAACATCAATACAACACAAATATACTAGTCAAAAGTTAGTAGACAGAAAAATAGAAATTTTTCGAAAAATCTGTCCAAAACGGTGTACAGTCAACTGTCCTCATTTCAAATCTTCTTTTAAGACCGGGAATGTACCAAAAAATGACGTTTTAGTCCAGGATCCTAATATTGTAGGTGTGCAATAGCACTACAACACAAAATTACCATTTTAAAGGGACAACCTGGAAAAAAATGCATTTTTTAAAAGATGTTTCCCGAACGGTGTGAATAATAAATTTTCAATATTTCAAATCTTCTCTTTGCCATGGAATGTACCGGAAATTGGGTTGTTTGGCTAAAATTCCTATTTCTTACGTTTGTAACATCAATACAACACAAAAATACCAGTGAAAAGGTAGTACACTGAAAAATAGAAATTTTCCGACAAAATCTGTCCAAAACGGTGTACAGTCAACTGTCATCATTTCAAATCTCATTTTTGGACAAGGAATGTACCGAAAAGTGACATTTTAGTCCAGGATCCTGATATTGTAGGTGTACAATAGCATTACAATACAAATGTACCATTTTAAAGGGACAACCTGGAAAAAATGCAATTTTTTATGAATTATGAGTTATGATTACTTCCTGGAATATATGGAAAAATTGTACGACATAGTAAATGTTTACTCTACACAGGGTGTAGTTTGTATTATGGGAGATCTTAATTCTCATCTAAATGGAAATACTTTTATCAAACCTTTAGACAGACGAGGTAATGCATTGAATACCTTTTTGAAATTTTATGATTATGTTTCAGTTGGTACGTCTTCTATTAATGTTGGTGCAGACTGTACATTTGTCTCATATGATAAGCAGTCAAAATCTATTATTGATCACACATTAATTCCTGCAAATTTGACAGATCTGATAATATATTGTAAAACGTTTGACGATGATTGTTTGAATGTGTCTAATCACAGACCAATTTTGTTGAAATTAAGTATTGAAAGGCTTTTTGCAATAAGGAAGGATGATACAAAGATGAACATAAAATGGAAATCACTATCTACAGAGAAACTAAATGAATATGAGTCTACACGAAATGATTTACTACAAAATGATATGCATTTACAGTCAAATCTCTCTATGTCGAACTTCGTGGGACCTACGAGAAAACTTCGACGTATAGAATGTTCGACGAAGAGATATTTTGGAGACAAGCGGCCATCATCGCTTACATGGGCACTTCACGTCATGTCGGTCGGAGTTGCTGGATACCATACCCCCCACGTGTTGACCCGGGTCCTTTACCAAACAAGTCCTGCGTAGAATAAGCGTTAGATGCCTCTGTAGTCATTGTGAATAACAAATCGTCGTTGTAAATGCAAATCATCGTCCCTCGTTTTTGGAAGATTTTTAAGGGGAAAGATGAAAGTTACTTTCCCCAAACTGAAAGGTTTACTTGATATTTGGACATATTGTTCACTAATAAGGTGCCATTAATATTGATCAGTAGCCTAAAATATCTCAAAACCTTCAAGAATTGTCTTAACTGGGCACCACAATGTTTTACTTTGTAAGTGGCAAAAATCTACATCCGAGGTTTCGCACTTACACCGACGAAATGTAACGCTGTATACAATTTCCCGGGCCACCCACTTTTTACGTCCTCAACAGTAATTAATACAAAAAATCAAATACAATCAGGTAAAAATCAATATTCGATAAAGGTAAACACCTGTTTTGACGGCTAGAGTTGACGGGTCGAAAGGTGTGAAAAACTGACTTGATTGCAATTATCATCGTGTAAGTTTGAGGTTCGTCGTATACAGGTGTGAATGTGTGCAAATATAGGTGATTGGACTTCGAAATTGGTTCGACGTAAGGAGGAAGTTCGTGCAAGAGAAAACGACGTATAGAGGTTGAAATATATAGAAATAAAGAGCAAAAGAGTCGGGACTTGAAAATTACTTCGACGTAGGGAGAACTTCGGCTAAGGGAGGTTCGACATAAAGAGATTTGACTGTATTTGAGAATCATAGCATGAACGGAAACTACAAATTTATGATAAACGACATTTATGTTAAGCTCTGTAGTTTAGTCAAACAGGCATCAGAACCTTTACTGTCTAAATCTAATTACAAAGCGTACCTTAAGCCGTTCTGGAATGAAGAGCTTAAGACGCTTCATAAATGTATGAGGAATAAAAGGCGTAAGTGGTGCTTGATAGGTAAACCCAGAGATGATACCAATCTTGAATACATAGAATATAAGGAATCAAAGAGAATGTTCAGGAATAAACATAGATTTTATGCTGAACGTTATCTTTCATCCCTTAATGATGAAATTGACAAGACGGCTGAAATTGATCCGTGCACTTTTTGGAAGCTGTATGGTAAACGAAGCTCTTCAAGACGTAATGTTTATCAAGGAGCTATGAAATTCAATAATGAAACCAATAGGGATTCTCGAGATATAACTCAACAATGGGGTTTATATTTCAAAAACTTATATGCATTTGATTCTAATGACCATAGTGATGATCCTTTTGTACACCATGTTAATGAGACTGGAAATCATATCCGATCTGAGTCTTGTCGATCTCTAGATGATCGGTTTAGTTCCGATGATCTGAGGACGGCAATTCTCAGATTGAATAAGAATAAGGCATGTTCGCATGATAATATTTTCAATGAACATCTCATTTTTGGAGGCGAAAGGCTACATTCATGTCTATTGAAACTGTACAATATGATGTATAAGTATTCATTTGTGCCCAAAAGTATGAAATATGGACACATAATCACATTATTTAAAGGGGGAAACAAGAGTAAACTAGATCCAAATAACTACAGGGCGATTACATCATCGTCTGCTTTCTTAAAGTTGTATGAAGCTTTATTGCTCCATTTAGTCAAATCTGAGTGTGTAGTACCTTTAAGCCCTCTTCAATTCGGTTTTCAGCCAGGCATTAGCTGTCCCATGACTTCCTTTTTGCTTAAAGAGAGCTTATTCTATGCTAAAGATTCTAATAGTAAACTTTACACATGCTTTTTAGACATTCAGAAAGCATTCGATAGTGTATGGCACAATGGACTATTTTACAAATTACGCGAAATTGGTATTACCGTATTTACTCTAAAGTCAGTTATTAGTCTTTATGACGAAAATCAATGTTGTGTAGTCTACAATGGACACAGATCGGAATCATTTGATATTGAAGTGGGAACCAGACAAGGAGGGCTGACGTCACCATTTTTCTATCTCTGTTTTATCAATGACCTTTTAGTTGAATTAGAGAAAAGCATTGCAGGTTTTACCTTATATAACATTAGACTACCATTTATAACTTCTGCTGATGATATGGTTCTTCTTAGTCTCACTAAAAATAGTCTTGACAAACTGTTAGATACTTGCTACTCATACTCAAGAAAATGGATTTTTAAGTACAACCCAAAAAAGTGTGCAGTAATTGTTTTTAACGAGAGTAAACGTGCATTTGCTTTATCGCAAAGGAAATGGTCAATTGGGTCCGAAACTATTGAAGAAAAAGAGAGTTATACGCATCTTGGAGTAGTTTGTGACAAATATTTTTCAAACTCATCAAGCATTCATGACGCAGTTTTAAAGTTACGTGGGTCTTTTATGAGTCTTTTTAATAGTGGAGTGAATGATAAGTGAATGATAAGTGCCTTCATCCCTTCACTAGTAAAAAGTTATACAATGCCATTGTCTTACCGCGAGGACTGTATGGGTGTGAAACTTGGCTTTCAATATCCGATACTGAACAATTAAAACTAGAGCGTTGCCATCGATTCTGTATAAAGAAAATTCAAGGTTTGGGTATGCTTTGGGTATGCTTAAAATGCTGAATGTGGAAAGTTACATTGACATGCGGAAATTAAATATGTTAGGTCACCTATGTCGACTACCAACAGAAAATACAATAAAAAGGTTTTTAACTTTAGATTATGTAACCACATTCTATCAAGCAATAACAAAATAGGATATTTTAATGATATTTTTGCTGTCTTGCATAAATACGGTATTACACAATATTTGGTCGATTTCTATGAAAAAGGCTATTTCCAAAGAAATTGCCTTTGGAAAAACATTGTTAGAAATAAAATTCAAAACGTTTTTGAAGAAAAGTGGGTTAGAAATATATATGCAGAGCCCGAATTTGAAATGTTTGTAACAATACATCCTGGCTTTCGTGAAAGCAATTTTTGGCATATCTCGAAAAGCAGCTCTAAATATCGTAAATACTGTGATACGATAATCAGAATATTTTCGATTCTTGGACGTTGCAACGCAGATATTCTTTGTGACAAGTGTGAACAAATTTATGATGATGTAGTTGTACATTGTCTCATACATTGCAATGCGACAGTGCACATTAGACAAAAATGTTAGACATGATCCTTTGTAAATATGGTGCAATTATTGTTAAAGATTATTTTAGTACACTGAGTGACAAAACTATAGCATGTATTTTACTAGGAGCTCCGTTGCCAGAATTGGTTTTGAGATTAAAAGTGAATCACCTTGAATTTGTCATATCGTTATTGCATTATGTTCATGACATGTGGACATTATTCAATAATTAATTATGAAAATTTATAAAGTATTGTGAGACACTTAGTAGAATGCATCATTGTAACGCATAACGGCAATAGAACAAGATTATGATTTCAAAAGTATCGATTGCAATATAATGCATAGACATGTGTTATTAGTTAATTAGCATAAGGTAGATCTATCTGTCAGGATTGTTTCTTGTACAACCTTTTCTTCTTGTCGTTATGACAATCTATAAATGTTTGTATTTGTTTCTTGTTTGATGTTTTTGTAATGTATGTATATGTATGTATGTATGTATGCGAATCTTCATGTAATGGAGGAAATAAAGATTTGAATGTTGTACCTTTGTAACATCAATACAACATTAAAATACCAGACAAAAGGTAGTACACTGAAAAAAAGGAATTTTCCGAAAAATCTGTCCAATACGGTGTACAGTCAACTGTCCTTATTTCAAATCTTCTTATTAGACAAGGAATGTACCAAAAAGTGACGTTTTAGTCCAGGAAACTGATATTGTAGGTGTGCAATACCCTTACAACACAAAAATACCATTTTAAAGGGACAGCCTGGAAGAAATGAAATTTTTGAAAAAAGATTCCCAAACGGTGTAAATAATAAATTTTCAATATTTCAAATCTTCTCTTTGCCATGGAATGTACCGGAAATTGGGTTTTTCGGCTAGAATTCCTATGTTGTACCTTTGTAACATCAATACAACATTAAAATACCAGACAAAAGGTAGTACACTGAAAAATAGAAATTTTCCAAAAAATCTGTCCAAACGGTGTACAGTCAACTGTCCTCATTTCAAATCTTCTTTTTAACCAGGGAATGTACTGAAAAGTGAGGTTTTAGACCAGGATACTGATATTGCAGGTGTGCATTAGCATTACAACACAAAAGTATAATTTTAAAGGGACAACCTGGAAAAAATGAAACTTTTAAAAAATGTTTCCCAAACGGTGTAAAAAATGAATTTTCAATATTTCAAATATCTTTGCCATGGAATGTACCGGAAATTGTGTTTTTGGGCTAGAATTCCTATGTCGTACGTTTGTAACATCAAAACAACACAAAAATAACAGTCAAAAGGTAGTACAATGAAAAAAAGAAATTTTCAGAAAAATCTGTCCAAAACGGTGTACATGAAGTCAACTGTGCTCATTTCAAATCTTCTTTTTTGACAGGGAATGTACCGAAAAGTGACTTTTTAGTCAAGGATCCTGAAATTGTAGGTGTGCAATAGCATTACAACGCAAAAGTACCATTTTAAAGGGACAACCTGGAAAAAATGAAAATTTTGACAAATATTTCCCAACCGGTGTAAATAATTAATTTTCAATATTTCAAATCTTCTCTTTGTCATGGAATGTACTGGAAATTGGGTTTTTGTGCTAGAATTTCTAAATCGTACGTTTGTAACATAAATAAAACACAAAAATATCAGTCAAAAGGTAGTACACTCAAATATATTTTTTTTTCGAAAAATCTGTCAAAAACGGTGTACAGTCAACTGTCCTCATTTCAAATCTTCTTTTAAGCCAGGGAATGTACCAAAAAGTGATGTTTTAGTCCAGGATCCTGATATTGAAAGTGTGCAATACCACTAAAACACAAAAGTAACATATTAAAGGAACAGCTTGGCAAAACTGAAATTTTTGAAAAATGTTTTCCAAACGGTGTAAATAATGATTTTTCAATACTTCAAATATTCTCTTTGCCATTGAATGTACCGGAAATTGAGTTTTTTAGCTAGATTTCGTATGTCTAACGTTTGTAACATCTATACAACACAAAAATACCGGTCAAAATGTAGTACACTGAAAAATAGAAATTTTCCGAAAAATCTGTCCTAAACGGTGTACAGTCAACTGTCCTAATTTCAAAGCTTCTTTTTAGACAGGGAATTTACCTAAAAGTGACGATTAGTCCAGGATCCTGATATTGTACGTGTGCAATAGCATTACAACACAAAAGTACCATTTTAAAGGGACAACCTGGTAAAAATGATATTTTTGAAAAATGTTTCCCAAACGGTGTAAATAATGATTTTCAATATTTCAAATCTTCTCTTCGCCATGGAATGTCCCGGAAATTGGGGATTTTTTTGGCTAGACTTCCTATGTCGCATGTTTTTAACAACAATAAAACACAAAAATACCAGTCAAAAGGTAGTTCACTGAAAAATAGAAATTTTCCGAGAAATCTGTCCAAAACTGTGTACAGTCAACTGTCCTCATTCTAAACCTATTTTTTAGCCAGGGAATGTACCAAAAAGTGACGTTTTAGTCCAGGATCCTGATATTGTAGGTGTGCAATAGCATTACAACACAAAAGTACCATTTTAAAGGGACAACGTGGAAAAAAAAGAAATTTTTGAAAAATGTCTACCAAACGGTGTAAATAATTAATTTTAAATAATACAAATCTTCTCTTTGCCATAGAATGTACCGGCAATTAGAGATTTTTTTTTGGCTAGACTTCTTATGTCGCATGTTTTTAACATCAATAAAACACAAAAATACCAGTCAAAAGGTACTACACTATAAAATAGAAATTTTCCGAAAAATCTGTCCAAAATGGTGTACAATCAACTGTCCTCATTTCAAATCTTTTCTTAAGACAGGGAATGTACCGAAAAGTGACGTTTTAGTCTAGGATCCTGATATTGTAGGTGTGCAATAGCATTACAGCACAAAAGCACCATTTTCAAGGGACAACCTGGAAAAATTGAAATTTTTGAAAAATGTTTTCCAAACGGTGTAAATATTGAATTTTCAATATTTCAAATCTTCTCTTTGCCATGGAATGTACCGGAAATTGGCTTTCTTTGGCTGGAATTCCTATGTTTTACGTTTATAACATCAATACAACACAAAATACCAGTCAAAAGGTAGTACACTGAAAAATAGAAATTTTCCGAAAAATCTGTTCAAAACGGTGTACATACAGTCAACTGTCCTCATTTTATAACTTTTATTTAGCCAAGGATTGTACCGAAAAGTGACGTTTCAGTCCTGATATTGTTTGTGTGCAATAGCATTACAACACAAAAGTACCATTCTAAAGGGACAAACTGTAAAAATGACATTTTTGAAAAATGTTTCCCAAACGGTGTAAGTAATGAATTTTCAATATTTCAAATCTTCTCTTTGCCATGGAATGTACCGAAAATTGGGGTTTTGTGCTAGAATTCATATGTCGTACGTATTTAACATCAATACAACACAAAAATACAAGTCAAAAGGTAGTACACTGAAAAATAGAAATCTTCCGCAAAATTCTGTCCAAAACGGTGTACAATCAACTGTCCTCATTTCAAAACTTCTTTTTAGACAGAGAATGTACTGAAAAGTGTCGTTTTAGTTCAGGATCCTGATATTATAGGTGTCAATAGCATTACAACACAAAAATACCAGTCAAAACGTTGTACACAGAAAAAAAGAAATTTTCAGAAAAATCTGGCCAAAACGGTGTACATGCAGTCAACTGTGCTCATTTCAAAGCTTCTTTTTAGACAGTGAATATGCCTTAAGGTTTACGAACTGAGAATGAAAACACCACTTTCTAGCCATACGAAATGCATCAAATTACACACACTTGTAAATACACTTCACATAAGTTGATTCACCTTGCCGGATTTCAAGATTATGCTTCAAGAAGAAAACAATGTACAAATATTATTTTACTCTATATTCATATGCAAGGGAGGTAATTTTGAATATTTTTGTCAAATATTTCCATAAGTATGCATTAATTCAAAATTCTAAACCATACAAAATGCTTATGTTTGTATTTGGAATGGAAATGTCACACAGTTTAGGAATTACCAGCACTTTTCAAATGTCGAATCAGGCTCTGCATTTCATTCTCAGTTCGTAAGCCTTAAAGTGACCTTTAGTCCGGGATCCTTAAATTGTACGTGTGCAACAGCATTACAACACAAAAGTACCAGTTTAAAGGAACAACCTTGAAAAAATGAATGTTTTTTTTAAATGTTTCCCAAACGGTGTAAATAATGAATTTTTTAATATTTCAAATCTTCTCTTTGCCATGTAATGTACCGGAAATTGGTTTTGGGGCTAGAATTCATATGTTGTACGTTTGTTACATCAATAAAACAAAACAAAAAAATACCAGTCAAAAGGTAGTACACTGAAAAATAGAAATTTTCCGAAAAATATGTCCAAAACGGTGTACAGTCAACTGTCCTCACTTCAAATCTTCTTCTTAGACAGGGAATGTACCGAAAAGTGACGTTTAGTCCAGGATCCTGATATTGTACGTGTGCAATAGTATTACAACACAAAAGTACCATTTTAAGAGCAATTCTCTGTAACCACCAGAAAATCGTGGCCACGCACAGTCACAGATTTTATCCAAACCTTATTTTTTGAATAGAGGGCCAAAAACCATACATTGAAAGTGCACTTCGTTTTTAGAATTTTTTCTTCGTTTCCATGGAAACTTCGCTCAAAGTTCCAAAAATTGAAAATTCTTTGATAACGCACAACGTATCAAAAGAATGACTGATGTTTAAGTTACTTTAGCAGAAAATCTATATTGTTTGTAATGTATATTTAGGGTATTGAATTGCATTTTTTCTGCATGTGTTGATTTTCTTATATGGTCTATCAAAAGAATTATATAATTATTTATAAGTCTAAATTAGTGCCACAAAAGTTGGTTATAGGGGTCCTGTTAATGCTTCGTTAGTAAAAAACGCAGGCAAATTTAAGAAATGTAATATATTATATTTCAAATAAGGGACATTGCTGGTTCCAAAAAGGAAAAAAATCTCGGTGGGCAATCCAGAAACGTCCGTGTGAGGGTTCATTGAAATCCACCAATGTGAGCAATTTTGCTTCCCCCCTCTTGAAAATCCGGTCCTTTTCAGTTTTTTATACCCAACCATAGCAGTAAACAACAACAACTGTCATGGCCGCCACCATGCATTTGCACCAGTTTGTGTAAGTGAAAATATTGATTTTGTCCCATATTGAATGCTTTGGGGCCCAGAGAACAAGAACCTCGATAATATGTAATTAAGGCAAAGCCTTAAAGCGAGCGATGACAAACTAACTAAACATGGTTACATCCCAGTTGGTCTAATCCCATTTCGTCTAATATATAAAAATATTGGATTAGACGAAAAATTCCCATTTCGTCTAATACTTTTTCAGACCTTGTTTCATATCCCAAAAATCTTAAATAAAAAGACATTATTCAACAATATATATCTATAGGCCTAATACATGCATAAATAAATATATATTAGACAAACTGAGAAAATATTTTAGAAGAAAAGCAAATTTCTTGAAATAAGGGTTTTAGACGAAATGGAAAATTTGAATATTAGACCAATTGGAATTGGACCAACTGGGATGTTCCCCTAAACATACCAGTTCACTTTTGGACCAACAAAACTTCATTGAAAAAGAGATAGATTTAAGAAGAATCTATGTGTAATGCAAATTTGTAGAAGTTACCCATAAATTTTCTCAAACAAGACCAGTTTTGAAGCACAAGGATAAAATTAATGGAAACAATTGAGGGAACAAGAGCTTCGCAAAGCGGCGCATATACGCCCGAGAGGGGATTGTCAGTAAAATTGGCCATTTTTTCGATTCAAGGGCAGTTAATTCAAACAAGAAAAGTTATCAAAATTCTGTTTGCACAACAAGACACCATAGAGATTCATTGTGGCTAGTTTGATTAAATTCTGGTTGAAACTATAGCCTATAGGAGTTGCACACAGGAGAAAATGGACATTTTTGATAAAATGGGCATTTTTTCTTAAATTCAAGGGCAGATAATTCAAGAACGAAAACAGTTATCTAAATTCTGTAAGCGGTGTGCACAACTAGACACCAAGGAGATTCATTGTGGCAAGTTTGATCGAATTCTAATCAAAACTGTAGGAGGAGTTGCGCACACAAGAAAATGGGCATTTTTTTAATTCAAGGGCAGATAATTCAAGAACGAAAAGAGTTAATTAAATTCCGTAAGCGGGATGCACAACTAGACACCATAGAGATTCATTGTGGCAAGTTTGATCAAATTCCGATCAAAACTGTAGGAGGAGTTGCGCACACAAGAAATTGCTAACGGACGGACGGACGGACAGACGGAAGGACGGACGGACGGACAGACAGACGAGCAGGGCCATAACATAATACGACCCTTCGGGCGTATAAAAAATGTAATCAGCATGTTTTCCTTTAAAATGGATACGAAAGAGACAAATTCATATTTTTATATTTAGACAGAAAGTATTAGCAAGGAGCAATCGGACAATTAATACAAAATGCCTTTATAAATGCATTTTGTTGTCTTCAGGCTCTAGTCTCAAAAAGGACCAGTTTAACATATTTCTATTTGGGAAATAGCTCAAAGATTGTGCATCGATCTTTAGGAAAGAGGTAAAATTTCCGAACGCGACCATTCATTTGAAGTCTGCAGGACACATGCGTCATTGCGAAAATTTAAGCCAAATGATTAGGGCCTATCCCTTTTGAACAGCGAGTTTGGCATGCTTGTGAAAAATAATCTAATCACCTGTTTAATCTAACTACACCATTCACTTTAATTACACTAGATTTATCCAGTTTAGCTCTCTCTCAAACAACGGATTGACGTCTCAAATTTCAAAAACTAAGCCTACAACGTATTGGGAGATATTTTGAAGAAAAAAAAAAAAACTATTTCGACCACTGTAACTCGTTTCATATTAGACCAGACTAAGATTGGACTACACCATGATGAATTCGCTACATGTCTAGATGAAAATAGTTTCATGTTTTGATACCGTTTCGCTACAATTCGGCCCGTTTTGGTATTGGTTTCGGTACATTTCGGTCGGTTTCGGTTTGTTTGGTAAATCGTCCAACCCGTTTGGGCCGATATGAATCTGCTTTGCGCACTATTTTCATCTAGACATGTAGCGAATTCATCATGGTGTAGTCCAATCTTAGTCTGGTCTAATATGAAACGAGTTACAGTGGTCGAAATAGTTTTTTTTTTCCCTTTTCGCCCATGAGTTTAGCCTATGAAAATTGAAATCAATACAAAAACCAGACACTTTATGTCCCTACATAAACATTATTGATTAGATATGATATTAAAATAAATGAGTATTGCCATTTAATGCAATAAAAATTCAAGATTAATAGGAGTTTAGGCTGATTTGAATCTCCTTTGCACCATCGCAAGCTCCTTTTCGCCCGTGAGTAAGCCTATAAAAATCGGAGTAAATACAAAAACCAGACACTTTTTCAAAAAAAGAAAAAAAAAATACACAGTATTGAATAGACCAAAAATGACCAAAAAGGCCCAGTCCAAAAAGGCCCAATATTTAAAATGATAAAATAAGACCTATATCTAAATTATATTTGAAATTATAGATCTAATTATATTTTAGGGTCTATTTCATCATTTCATGTGATTTATGATGATATAATAGATGAATGAATTGATAAATTATAGAATTAGACCCATACGTGATTTTAAGTTAAATTAATTAGACCCTATTAGACTAAGAATTTTAAATTTGAAAAACTATGTGATTTATGATAAATTTAATAACAGACAAATCAATTGGTAAATTGTAGAAATTTATAGATCTATAAGTGATATATGGGCCTATATTGATTAGATCATCTGCACCTTCTTGGACTTTGGAGCAGTTGGAAATTTTGCCATCTGGTAAAGGGTTACCTACTGCATGTCAACTACAACAACAATAACAATGTTATCAGAAATTATCATTATAAACTCTAAAAATATCTTTTAATTTACATAATATCCACAATATTCTTTCCTTTGTAAATTGGGCGTTTCTGGACTGGGTCTTTTTTGGTTTTGGGCCTTTCTGGACTGGGCCTTTTTGGTTTTGGGCCTTTCTGACCCCGATTCATATGATCTAATAATACATAAATATTACAATCTATTGCGCTGGAAATTCATGATTAAAAAGTTTATACTGATACAAATCTCCTTTGCGCCGCCCTGCTCCTTCTCGCCTGTGAGTAGCATATGAAAATCGGAATTTGTAAAAAAAAAAAAACCAGAAAAAACAGATACTCTTTGACAGAAAAACAAACATGATGGATTAGATATGATCTCAAAATACGTGAATATTGCTATTAAATGCAATAAAAATTCGTGACAAAGGAGTTTAGGCTGATATGAATCTCCTTTGAGCCGGTCCACCACCAGCCTTTTCGTCCGTGAGTGGACTATGAAAATCGGAATCAACACAAAAATCAGACACTTTATGCTCCAAAACAAACATTATTGACTAGATTTAATCGTAAAATACATGAATTAAACAATTTAATGCGATAAATAATCATGATTAAGGAGTTTGGGCTGATATAAATCTCCTTTGCGTTGCCTTCAGGTCCTTTGCATCCTTTGCGCCAAAAACAGGTCCTTTGCGTGTTTTAGTCCATCCACTTCCGGCAGCCAGAAACGCTGCGATTTTTAAAATTGTGGTAAGGATTTCACAGACGTAATTCGTCCACAGCTTGTATTTGTTAAATCAATTGAATCCCACAGCTTTAACGTCTTTATTTTTTGGTAAGCATTATTGACCATCCTTTACAACCGTAACACAATAACTGATGTCCAAAAACATTCACTCCGGAGACCGGAAGTTTAATGATAAAAAAATATCGGCCCAACGTATGTACGTAAGAACGTTTTCACGCATTACCATTAACGCTCGTTCGCTGCGAACTGGCGCTTCGCGCCAGTTTGCTCGCATCGCTCGCTATGATTCAACCAAATAAAGGTTTGTGTACATTTTCTTTCATTGAAAAACTTGCTGTAGCCATTGTACTCTTACTGGTTTCAGACAAAACTCGGCCCATCTGTAAAATGTCTTTATTTATCTGTTTAACCCATAAATCTGGTACTGTTTGCCTAATACTTTCACATAAGGAATTCTAGTCCATGTCTTGTTAACCATTTAAATCAATTTCCATAACATTTTCTTACTTGCTTTACAGTTTTGTAGATTTGTTTATCTCAAATTGTAAACAAACATTTTTTTCTCCATGTGGGCTTTCACTTCAACATGGTTTACTTAAACAAAAGCATGCATAGAATCGTAGGTATGTTCAGTGCCAGATCCATGATTTCTGTTAGGGGGTTCAAATATACAGCTAAGGGGGATTCGTTCTCCTGTGTTTACACAAATTTGACCGAATTTCTGCATGAAATGAAATAATCAGGTCACAGAGGGGGGTCTGGATCCCCAACTGTATGTTTAACATTTCTGCCAACTGGTACTTCCAATCATGTTTATCTAAATCAAATTCTACAATCAAATTTCTAAAACCATTTCTCATTGATCTATTTTTTTTAACCATGAAAATTGTTTTTGTTCTATTTTTATTCCATTTCCAATAACCATGACATCATCAAACCATGACATCATCAAAAATGTTATGACATCATCAGTATAAGAAAAATCTTATCATGTGATACCAAATTTGTCACATGATATTTTTCCATTGTTTATTTTTAGAATGATTGAGAGGGGAAATAACCTCAACTTTACATTTTGCTAAGGTGGATGAACAATTATGTCCCATGACTCAACATTGCAAGGCCAATCTAGGATTTTTTTCCTAGGGGGGGGGAGAGAGAATTCAGACATATTGTTTACATGTTATCTATCGTTAGTTCGTTGATACTGACAAATGAAAATATCCCCAAACCTGCTTATATTGTCTTGACTAAGACAACTTTGTAAGTTACTTAGAAAATTGCAAAAATCGACATACGAGGTTTTGCATTTACACTGATGATATATAATAATATTACACAAATAAAGACAAACTCAGCTGTTTCAAAAAAAATTTCAGAGCCCAGTAGAAAATAATATTTTAAAAATGGGATTATTGTTTTGAAATATATCAATCATTTTACTGGACACATCAATCATTAAAGTATAGTTCTATAATGAATTTAAACACTGATAAATTTCAATTCAGTTGCAGAAAAATGTGACCTATCTAGCTTAAAGGGACCATTTAGGAAGCTGTCATTATTGTCTTACTCTAAATTGTCATGTGTATCAGTTTTCAAAATGTCACATTTGATTTTCTAAGAGGATGGGATGTTGTCCTGTTGAAAATAAAACTTTCCCAATCACTAATATTGAATTTATACACTGGTAAATTTCAGAAATGTAGACAAATATGACCTGTCAAGCTAAAAGGGACCATTTGGGAAGTTGTCATCATTGTCACCAATCATCATCATATAATCATCCAATTAATACATAGTGCCTGAATCCATTGCCGGAATGTCGAAAAGCCTGTATCATCTTGTAACTATCTGGTAAGTGGAAATAGTCTTATAAATGTTGCCCAAACTTTGCACAATTAAAGACAAAATACTATAAATGATACAAAAAAATAGTCTTCAACAGCAGAGTTAAAATGGCCATACATTTAATTTTTGTTTGCAGATTTCGTCATAATTTCTGCAGGCTTTTGCACCGATAAAAATCAAAGTGCTGAGAGCACTGTAATTGGACGTCTCTGATTGATTGCGCGGGAGTGTACATGAACGAAAGATATTTTATTCATTCTTCTGTGCTTAATTCTATAAGATCAATTTCGGACATACGAAATCGGCTTTAATACCAGAAAACCCTTCTCAGGCTTCAAATTGATTTGATTGTCGTTTCAAGACAACTGATTTGTCGCTATGAATAATCACTATTAATTTGATTACCAAATTCAATTAAGGCCATGCGATTAACACTTTTGTCTTCTTGTTTCGGTTTACTATGAGTATTGTCGTCAGTTATACTTTTCATTGATTTTATAAAGTACGCTACAGACGCAATCCCAGTTAAAGTGGACAATTGACTAATTTTTTTTCGAAATTTTTCATTTTACCCTTCACTCATTCTGGACAAATTTTCTTCTTGGATCACATCTTCTGCGCAAATTTCTTTTGTTTTGTCAAGTGGGCTTGCTTAGTTTTGGACTTATAGACTGTTAAAGGATCAAATGTGTGCATAAAAAACTACGTATTTTAAACAGACCCCTTTCTGAAATGTGTGTCTAATTTCATATTAAGTAATGCATAAAGAATAATAAATCCGATACATTTTGATGAGTATTTGTTTATAAAATGTGAATCAATTGACAATATGGGTGAAAATGGCGAATTTTACCTATGCGAATGAAAATTCAAAACGACCATCCTTGTACAATTCCTTTAATTTAAAACGTTGACTACTTCCAACTCTTCTAAAATACACCAAACAACCTTTAATTTTCTCTCGTATTGTTAAACAAAAGCAATGAGTTATTCCCTTAATCGATATACCGAAATGGAAGGTCAATGATTTGTTACAAATCAACAATAGTTTAAAACTGGTCTGTCCCGAACGTAACTACAGCTTGTCCCGTACGTAATATGCTTTCTTTCCTTTAACATCACAGCCTCTGTGTTATTACCTTTTCAATCAAATCATAATATTATCAGGCAATATCCATTTGCCAGACACTTTGTCAAAAAAAATGTAATGAAATGAATAAAGGAAAATAAATACAACTCTATAAGCTATCTGGGTGTGTTGTTTTACAAATTAAGACTTCCTAGCCAAATTAGTTTCAATTTATAAAAGTTGAGATGTTCGTATTGTTTTGACACATGAGGTATGTGTAATAACTTCTTAATTAAGTGAAATGTTATCCAAAATTTGCTAGACATCCTTACCTCTGATGGATCCAATGTACGAAAACGTACGGGACACTTTTTATAAAGGTAAGAAACGCTGAAATAGTCTATTTTAATGCATCAATCTAGTGTAATGTATATGGGTATGAATATATTCCTATATATATCAACAAAAACTGGCATATTTTGTGGAACTTTCTTCAATATTGTAAAAATAGTATCAATTAAGCGTAATCATAATACCATTACGTACGAGACTAGTACGAGTACGTGTACAGTCTATTATGTGCATTAAAAGTCTATTTTGCTTAAACTGGAGTCCTTTAGGAACCCAAAACACATAAAATAAGCACAGGAAACGTTCCATTTCAGCAATTTAAAAACTGAAAACTAAAAATTGCCTCGAACGTTATGGACTCGTACGTCACTTTTTAATGTGTACCCAATTTTATTTGGCCTGCTGTATCAATGCTATTATAGTAATCGGCATAATTCTTTTTGTCATATTTGAAGACACTTCGAATAGTGATTTTACTTGAAAAATTAAACTATTTATAGTTACACATTTTTAACTAGAGTTACTTTAGTTCTTGCCTCGTACGTTACGGAGTTAAAATTACGGTAAATTGTTTAAGAATGATGTTGATTTTTTTAAAATATTGACAAAAGTATATCAAAATACGACTTCATTTTGATTTTATATATTTATACTAAAGTAGATTACGCTAGATTAATGTATTACATGTAGATTTGTGTCAGTGTTTCTTAGCTTTAAAGAAAGTGTCCCGTACGTTTTTGAATTTTGGAGACAACGACTCTAGGCTGTTCTACAAATTTTGGATTACATTTTTTATATAAATCTTGGTATCGTTTTGGAGCTCTATGTTTTATGTACAAGATTGGGACATTTCTGTTAGGATAATCTATTGTTGAAATTGACATTTTTGGTTTGAAAGTTAGAATTTATACCCGGAGACATCGGTTTTTCGTACCCCCTAGTTTGATTGTCGCATGATTTTCATATGAAATGGAGTTCTAACGAACGTAAATTATAGATACATTTTTTAGTTATAGGTGTTGGATGAAAATAAATGCGGAGGTCATTTATATAATGTTGACTATTTGCAGCTAGAACATATTGAAGGCCGGAGACATCAATTGTCCCATTTAACTGGGATTGCGTCTACAAAGCAATTTATTCAAAATGTAAGCCAACGCGCAACATAAAGGAAAGCCGCGATAGCTCACTTAGCAGAGCACTCACCTTGTACTCTTTACACATGTTACATCCGGAAGGCCCTGGGTTCGAATTCTACTCAGACATTGTTCTTTTTAATCATCTTTTTTTATACGCCGCCGGAGGCGGACGTATATTGGCGTCATCTTCTCCGTCTGTCTGTCCGTCCATCCGTCCGTCCATCCGTCCGTCCACTTTTCTTGTCAACGCAACTCCTCCTAAGTTTCTGGCTGGATCCTCTTGAAACTTGGTCAATGTTATCACCTCAATTGGTAGATGTGCATGAAGTAAGGATTTTATGGTTCGTTGATTTTTGCAAGAGTTATGCCCCTTAAAAACTTAGTCTCTGGGGCTTATTGAAATTGCAGCCTTGTCAACGCAACTCCTCCTAAGTTTCTAGCTGGATCTTAATGAAACTTGGTCAATGTTATCACCTCAATTGGTAGATGTACATGAAGGAAGGATTTTATGGTTCGTTAATTTTTGCCTGAGATATGCCCCTTAAAAACTTAGTCTCTGGGGCTTATTGAAATTGCAGCCTTGTCAACACAACTCCTCCTAAGTTTCTGGCTAGATCTTAATGAAACTTGGTCAATGTTATCACCTCAATTGGTAGATGTACATGAAGGAAGAATTTTATGGTTCATTGATTTTTGCCAGAGTTATGCCCCCTT
Organism: Fragum sueziense; assembly: GCA_963680895.1. NCBI lineage: Eukaryota > Metazoa > Mollusca > Bivalvia > Cardiida > Cardiidae > Fragum > Fragum sueziense. The sequence continues at coordinate 21,100,596 of OY804592.1, forward strand.
AAAACTTAGTCTGTGGGGCTTATTGAAATTGCAGCCTTGTCAACGCAAGTCCTCCTACGTTTATCGCTGGATATTAATGACACTTGTTCAATCACCTCAATTGGTAGATTTGCATGAAGGAAGGATTTTATGGTTCATTGATTTTTTCTAGAGTTATGCCCCCTTAAAACTTAGTCTCTGGGGCTGATTGAAATTGCAGCCTTGTCAACACAACTTCTTCTAAGATTCTGACTGGATCCTTATGAAACTTGGTGGATGTTATTACCTTAATTGGTAGATGTGCATGAAGTAAGGATTTTATGGTTCATTGATTTTTGCCTGAGTTATGCCCCCTTCAATCTTAGTCTCTAGGGCTTAATGATATTTCAGTCTCGTGAACGCAATTCCTTCCAGGTTTTTGACAGGATATTTATAAAAACCTTTTTGTGAACACAACTTTTTACCGGTTTTTGTGTGAATATTTATAAATCCTTGTCAATGTCATTTTTTTTTGTCTCAAGTTTTATAAGTGGCGGCGTATATTGTGACCATGGTACTCTTGTTCGACTTCTATCTCCACCATCGTTGGCGAAAAAAACGACCGCAGTGATTTAGAATCGATCTTAACACAAATTCAACGAAATAAAGTAATGAAACGCCGATCATTTACATACAATTCCGCTCAATCAATGAGACGCGTCTAAATATAGTGCTCCAAGCACTTTGATTTTTATTCCTGTTTAGAGTAAAAAAAGAAAAAAACACGGTAGCAGTTTTCCCTGGTTGTGGTTACAAAACAAATTCAATACATACTTTTCCTGAAACAAAATACCAGATGAATTGGAGCACCTAACCATGGATTCCTCATACAAGTACTACCGCAGCATCCTTACATCTACAGATGTGCATAAAAAGAAGAAATTGGGAACGTGCCGTTGGGAAAATGGCAGTGGAGTACAATAAGCAATTTAAATCTTCATATCATTATCAACGAAAATTTGAGAATAGCAATGTCCCTATCTGTAAACATATTCATACGATCATCCACGTACCATCTGTTGCAGACCCATTGCTTCATCTTCTTAGCTCAATCCACGTAAACGGGTCTCTTAAACGAAATAAATACAGATCGCTGTCACTTAGTCTTATACTAGTAATAATCATTGTTGTCATGATCATCGATCAGTATGTAAATAGGTCATGATACTGTCGAATATCAGTGATACAGATGCTGGAGAAAAAAAACTCGTAAGAGCAACTATTTTTCTGAATAGGTGGATTTCACTAGTGTCTCATCTGAGGCTGTTCAGATGGAACCCCGATTTGTCATCGAGTCGAACCCGAGTTGCGAAATGAACTCACTCCCCGATAATCAATTTCAAAACCCTGGTTCCAAAGTACGTCTCGTGGAAACCCCGTTCCTTTAAATATGTCAAAGACTTAAACAACAATGATCAAAGAAAAGGAACCTATCATACACAATACGTGCATTAAATTGGGTAATCATTCTAAAATGTGTGTTTTCAGTAAACACATCTAGAAAAACAAACGTTTTACAGAAGTATAATCCGAACTGGTTTTGAACCAAGGGCGTTCCAAATTTCAAACTGAAAAAAAGGTTGCGAGGTTAATCCTTTCCCGTTTGAGCTATCGCTGCTGCTGATGATATAGGGTGTCTGTTTACATTATAACCATAGTGTATGCATGTATCGCTTTCTAAAGATCTTACCCTTTACACAATAGATATTACGAAAGTAAAAAAACTACAAGAAAATGATTAAATCGAAAAAAGATCGTAAAGTTGGTTAAGACGTGGCATGAATTGAATCGGCCAATGAATCTTATAGTATTTGTTAGAGAACACATAGAAAGTAGGAAAAGATACGACAGTTTTCCTGTATGGTCGCAAAATCTATTTTGAATTTTGGTCAACTGGCAATTGAGTCTGAGAAAGGGTTTTTTGGTAATGAAAACCCATTTCGCCTGTCCAAAAGTGGTTATAAGAATTGTATATCATTGCTTTTCTTCGCAAGCTGCGTATCTTCAGATTAAAAGTTTAAACAAGCTGCAGATACGAGGTTTTCGAAGAAAGGGGACAATAAAGATTTTATACAAAATTTCCTTCATTTTCCCTTTTTTAGGCACATATTCACAAAGGCCAAACCTTCATGATTAAGTAGCTGAAATGATGAACATCAAGGTTATTCCTTTCCCAAATAAACTCTGGTTTTAACATTCCTAACAGAAATAAATCTGGAGAAAACATAAATTCAAATGTAAAGTTCTGACTGCTTGAGAAACCATTGATACTAAAGAAGAATGCTGCCGATAACCAGCATTTCCTCATTTTATCTCAATATTTTCTGTGCTATTAGTATTATATAGTCCACAATTTTTATTGCTGTCAACATCCATTTTGTCATCTACAGTGCCCTTCAAGTAAGATCTACCTAGAGTTTTGTCATTTGTGAATTGATATTTTTTTTCAATCACAGTAAAAACTAGATAGTGCAGTAGAAAATGGTTGAACATGGATTTTTCTCTTTTAATTTCAGATGGTTGAGAGGAAATATTGGCTGCATCTAAAATGATAAGTTGGGAAAAAGTACTACAGGTAAACAAACTGGTTTGAATTTCAGGATTGTATACCTCACGATAAATGACCTGGCAGAGCATCCAAGCCCATTGGCTAGGGCTGCTCTGTCAGTTCAATTTTCGTCAGCTATACTTTCTTTCACAAATGAATAATGATAAGTTTATATGCATCCACTTGCAGCATATTGCAGTGCACCATTAACCCTTACCCAGACAAGACCTCGTTTTGATGTCCCTATAAGAAAAGGCTTGAGAAAACATTGAGACAAAAGAAGAAAATGTAGATGATCAGCATTTTCTCCATTTGCCTCAATATCTTCTGTTATATTATACACAAATTGCTTCTTTGAGGACATCCATTTACAATGTAGTCATCTTAAGCAGCTTTCAAATAGAACGGCCCTACAATTTTGTTGTTTGGGAAAGTGTTAACTCAAACTTTCGGAATTCCATACTTTCCCCCTGCTTGTAAGCCTTTCTCAAACAAGACCTTTGTGGTTTGGCAGCCCTGATATAGAAAACATTGAGAAAAAAGAAACTTATGATAAACCACATTATTTATTTTACCTCAATATTCTATGCGCTATAAATTATAATGATGAAACATTCACAAATCATATAGATAATTTACAACACTACACTTTTGTTGTATGCAGATTCTTTTAAAAAGGAGCAGTACAGTTTTCTGTTTGAGAAAAGATAAAGAATGACAATATTGTAGGGTTCAACCCTTAAAAAAATAATTTTAAAATTTCATCTTATTTGGATTTGCAACCCTTTCCCAAACATTTTTTGGGTGATCCAATTGGACAGCTGCTGTAAATGACAAAAATTGCTGAAAAGGATTTGTGTAAAATATAGCACTGAAAGTATTCATGAAAAAGGAGAATATGTTAATTATCATCATTTTGTTCTTTTGTCTCAATGTATTCCCATGCCTTTTTGATTAGACACATAAAAACTAGGTCTTGTTTGGGGTTTGGATAAATAAGAGTATAAAGGCTAGTTTAGAGGAGTTTAATTTATAACATATTAATGATATGACTAAGTGTCTTTTTTTCTCTTATCTTAGTTAAAATGTCTTTTATTCATCTATCTTTTTTGTCTTTGTACTGGGTATGCAGTTTTCACATCTTATATAATAAATATTTCAGATTCGGCTGGACCAAACATCAATTTCTCAACTGTCAACACAGCCCATTTCCAGAAATATGGATGGCCAGATATTGGTTTGAAGAAAAGAAGAAACTGTAGTGTTAGTGTAGAATTAACCAATTCAACTCCACGCAATGTAAACTGTAGTGTTTCCTAGGGAAGCTGTTTAGGGCCATGATTATACCGGAACTTTATTTGATGTCGACCCAAAATCTATATCAGTTATTGTTGTTTTGCAGTCGATCATATTGCAACAAAATCGGCTGCGGACAGAGAGAATAACTATGGAAGAATTAGAAAGTTGTGTTGTGACTATTGATGAGTGAATGAAATAAAATAAACTAAAAATGAACCCTTTAACCCATTACCACACAGTGACTCCTCTTGACTCCCTACAATATAATGGCTTTAGAAAACATTGTGAAAAATGAAGAAATTGCTTGTGAAAAGCAATTTCTTCAATTCCCACAATGTTTTCTACCCTAAAAGCTATAAAACCTCTAAATTTCATCACATTGAAACGTCGTCTGTGCACAACTTTTTTCAAATTGGAAAACCCCAAAATTTTGTCGTTTGGTAATGGGTTAAAAATAAAAACTGAATTCATAACTTTCGGAAGCAAAAAACAGCTACAAAAGTGCATATTACTTTCAAATCAAATCAACTATGCTGGGGACCACGTTAAGTCGTTAAAGTGTATAAGACATGTCTTTGGTGTGTACCAAGAGGAAAACCTGAGCTTTAGCGAACATGTGAAGAAAAATGTGAAACTGCTAGCCTACGTTCAATTATCTAATAATAGATAACATAAGAAGATATATATTTCGAAAGATGAAGTCTAATATGGACACAGGCTGTAAACTTGCAGTTGCTGCAAATGCTGAAGGAGCTATGAGAGAATAGTATGGATTTTTATCAGACTGCATACTCGCAGGATGATCTGGATCCTTAGTGTTCTCAATTGCACTTAAGGGACATTTTTCTACATCCAGGTTTATATATAATTCAATTAGAGGAATTGCATTGCTTCTATTAATTGAAGCTCGATATTGTTACATGAAATTGTAGTAGGTTGGCACTGAAAACACATTTCTATGTTTACCTTATTTGTGTCTTAAATTAATTCAAATAGCATTTCAAGCAATAAGAGCGTTAGTATGGTGTACATGTACTTCTATTGTATGTTACCGTGGCAACAGTAACCTTCTTTAAAATTCTTTGTGGTTTTTAGCTCCACTGGCCGAATGCCAGCGGGCTATTGTCATGGCGTTGTGTCCGTCGTGCGTCCGTGCGTCCGTTAACTTTTTCTTTAATTAAACATCTTCTCCTCTTATACCAGTGGGCCAATTTTGACCAAACTTTGCAGGAATGTTCCTTGGGTGACCCTTTTCAAAACTTGTTCGCGAATTTTTGATTTGTCAAAAAATGTGGGCGTGGCAGGGAGAAAGGGGCTTATCAGACTTAGAGAAATCATAAGAAAATTCTTTAAAAATCAACCATTGGGCCATGTTGAACCAAACCTGGCAGGAATGTGCCTTGAGCCATTCTTTTCAAAATTTGTTCACAAATTTTTACATTTGTCAAAGAATGTGGCCGTGGCAGGGAGAAAGGGGCTTATCAAACTTAAAGAAATCATAAGAAAATTCTTTAAAAATCAGCCATTGGGCCAATTTGAACCAAACCTGGCAGGAATGTGTCTTGAGTCATTCCTTTCAAAATTTGTTCACAAATTTTTACATTTGTCAAAAAATGTGGACGTGGCGGGGAGAAAGGGGCTTATCAGACTTAAAGAAATCGTAAGAAAATTCTTTAAAAATCAACCATTGAGCCAATTTGAGCCAAACCTTGCAGGAATGTGCCTTGAGTCATTCTTTTCAAAATTTGTTCACAAATTTTTACATTTGTCAAAAAATGTGGCTGTGGCAGGGAGAAAGGGGCTTATCAGACTTAAAGAAATCATAAGAAAATTCTTTAAAAATCAACCATTGGGCCAATTTGAACTAAACCTGGCAGGAATGTTCTTTGGGTCTCTCTTTTCAAAATTTATTCACAATTTTTGACATTTGTCAAAAAATGTGGCCGTGGCAGGGAGGAAGGGGCTTATCAGACTTAAAGAAATCATAAGAAAATTCTTAAAAAATCTACCAGTGTGCCCAATTGAACCAAACTTTGCAGGAATGTGCCTTTAGTCGTTCTTTTTAAAATTTGTTCACAAATTTTTATATTTGTCAAAAAAATGTGGCCGTGGCAGGGAGAAAGGGGCTTATCAGACTTAAGTGAAATCATAAGAAAATTCTTTAAAAATCAACCATAAGGCCAATTTGAACCAGACTTTGCAAGAATGTTCTTTAAGTCTCTCTTCAAAATTTATTCACAAATATCAAGATTTGGCTGCAGCTGTGTAAGGCTTACAAGAAATCATGGGATAATTCTTCCACTTTAACCAGTGGAGCGATTCAGGCCCTCTTGGGCCTCTTGATCATTTAATAGATTACACACAGGACATAATTCAAATAATACATGAATATAGTATTTGGTATTTTCAGCTTTTAAGGACAATTATATGTATGAAAAGCAGTGACTTTTTTACCTGCGCATCCTGCAACTTTTACTCATAATTTGGTCTCTGGGATGCAAAGTTTTAATTCTAGCGAGTCCCAGGATGTAACAATTTTTACAGATTTCCTATTAAAAATAGTGTATTGGACTCACTTAGCTAGTACTTGGACTCATTGATATGGAATCTAGCGAGTCCCCAGGACTCACAGTCTTTAAATTGTAAAAAAATCACTGGAACAGATGTTCAAGCTTAATGAAGTGGGTGGGGTAGTGGTTGCCTTTCCGAACATAAGAAAATACTACAAATTCTGTGATAAATTGTTGAGTTATATATGAGTTTAAAAAAACACAAATGCCAATGATTACTCAAATTTTAGTTTTATTACACAAGAAACCCTACGGCAGATGTTTTATGCATAATTTCATCAATAAGCCATCTGTTGCTATGGAGTTTTTCTGTTGCTAAGGATTGTTTATCAAGTAAATTACCATGGTAACATATATTTCACTGATACAAACTTTTTTGAATTAGATAAAGAATGCTTAATACATCTTTAAAAACAAATGAAATTGCACACTTTACACACCATTTTGAGGTCTAATTGTACATTTACCTATATCGCGGAAGTGGGTGGGGTAATTTTCCCTTTCACAAAGAATTTTAGACGGTGAAGTAAACTTTATTGACTATTTTCATATCATTTTAGTCATTTAAAATAACACGCATTGGAACAAATGATCTATGATAGAAAGAACTTAGTTACAAGCAAAGCACATTGAATGAAATTACTATTTATTATGATTACATGTGATTTTGTTCTACATGTTTCCATGGCAACCATTTTTGTACCAATGGCCAGCTTTGCAAATCTGTAACATAAATCATGTACATTTCTTAATATCATCAATGGATCACACTTGGTCACATTCCATTATCTTTACAAGATGTTTCAGCATGAGCATGTATCAATTTTCCTGTTAATTTGAGTGGGTGGGGTAATTTTTACTCCATCTTTTATGATCAGAGATACAAAATTTGTTGTAAAAAAGATTGTTAGACTTAATACATCATGTCTAATCAGGTATATTCTCAGAAACATTACTAATACTAAATAAATTTGATTTTTACATATTCTAAGCCAAGTATTGAGAAAATGTCTTTTCTGGGCATCTCGCTTTAGTGGCTTCTTCTGAGAGCCGCTGAAAGTTTTGTTTATGACTTGCCCACTAAGATTTTTCTTTCAATTGCTTCTACTGTCTATGGTCTTTCAAGGAAACTATGTCATGACTTTTGATTTTGCCTGCAATTTTTTTCTCAAGTTCTCAAAATATGACTAAATATCAGTTTTTTGATAAAATTGGAAAATGTCTTACCCCACCCACTTTAAGTCTGCCATGGTTATGTGACAATTCATTCTACTGAGATGGAAAGGTACATAATGTTTAAGGATGTTTGTCTGTAGAATATTAGGCATTCAATATTCATACTCGAAAAAGTGCCATTTTTTGCCTAAATTTTTATGTTTTTGAGTCCCAAATCTTCTTTTGTGGTTACCATGGCAACCGAGCATATATTGAATAAAATAAAGTGCAGTAATTTGTTTTTGTGCCATTATTCACATATCCCGAAAGTTTGAACAAAATCTATGACTATGCGTGCCGGGCCCCTCTTTGAATTTTCTGGTGGTTACAGAGAATTGCTCTTAAAGGGACAACCTGGTAAAAAGGATTTTTTTGAAAAATGTTTCTCAAACGGTGTAAATAATGAATTTTCAATATTTCAAATCTTCTCTTTGCCATGGAATGTATTGGAAATTCCATTTTTGGCTGGAATTCCTATGTCGTACGTTTGCAACATCAATACAACACGAACATACCAGTCAAAAGGTAGTACACTGAAAAATAGAAATTTTCCGAAAAATCTGTCCAAAACGGTGTACAGTCAACTGTCCTCATTTCAAATCTTCTTTTTTGAGAGGGAATGTACCGAAAAGTGACGTTTTAGTTCAGGATCCTGGTATTGTAGGTGTGCAATAGTATTACAACACAAAAGTACCATTCTAAAGGGACATCATGGAAAAAATGAAAGTTTTGAAAAATGTTTCCCAAACGGTGTAAATAATGAATTTTCAATATTTCAAATCTTCTCTTTGCCTTGGAATGTACCGGAAATTATTTTTTTTTACTGGAATTCATATGTCGTACGTTTGCAACATCAATAAATAAAAAAAAATACCAGTCAAAAGGTAGTACACTGAAAAATAGAAATTTTCCGAAAATTCTGTCCGAAACGGTGTACAGTCAACGGTCTTCATTTCAAATCTTCTTTTTAGACAGGGAATGTTCCGAAAAGTGACGTTTTAGTCCAGGATCCTGATATCGTAGGTGTGCAATAGCATTTCAACACAAAAGTACCATTTTAAAGGGACAACCTGGAAAAAAATGATTTTTTTTTTTAAATGTTTCCCAAACGGAAAAAATTATGAATTTTCAATATTTCAAATCTTCTCTTTGCCATGGAATGAACCGAAATATTGGTTTTTGGGCTAGAATTCCCATGTCGTACGTATGTAACATCAATACAACACAAAAATACCAGTCAAAAGGTAGTAAACTAAAAAATAGAAATTTTCCGAAAAATCTGCCCAAAACGGTATACAGTCAACTGTCCTCACTTCAAATCTTCTTTTTAGCCAGAGAATGTACCCAAAAGTGACGTTTTAGTCCGGGATCCTGATATTGTAGGTTTGCAATAGTATTACAACACAAAAGTACCATTTTAAAGGGACAACCTGGAAAAAATGAAAGTTTTGAAAAATGTTTCCCACAACGGTGTAAATAATGATTTTTCAATATTTCAAATCTTCTCTTTGCCATGGAATGTACCGGAAGTTGGGTTTTTGGGGTAGACTTCCTATGTCGTACGTTTGCAACAACAATAAAACAAAAAAAATACCAGTCAAAAGGTAGTACACTGAAAAATAGAAATTTTCCGAAAAATCTGTCCAAAACGGTGTACAGTCAACTGTCCTCATTTCAAATCTTCTTTTTAGACAGGGAATATACCGAAAACTGACGTTTTAGTTCAGGATCCTGATATTGACGCAATCCCAGTTAAAGTGGACAATTGACTATTTTTTTTTTTCGAATTTTTTCATTTTACCATTCACTCATTCTGGACACATTTTCTTCATGGATCACATCTTCTGCGCAAATTTCTCTTGTTTTGTCAACTGGGCTTGCCTAGTTTTGGATTTATAGACTGTTAAATGATCAAATGTGTGCATAAAAAACTACGTATCTTAAATAGACCCCTTTGTGAAATGTGTGTCTAATTTCACATTAAGTAATACCTAAAGAATAATAAATCCGATACCTGTTGATGAGTATTTGTTTGAAAAATGTGAATCAATTGACAATATGGGTGAAAATGGCGAATTGTACCTATGCGAATGAAAATACAAAACGGCCATCCTTGTACAATTCCTTTATTTTAGAACGTCGACTACTTCCAACTCTTCTAAAATACACCAAACAACCTTTAATTTTCTCTCGTATTCTTTAACAAAAGCAATGACGCAATCCCAGTTAAAGGGGACAATTGATGTCTCCGGCCTTTAATATATTCTAGCTGCAAATAGTCAACATTATATAAATGCCAACCATATTTATTTTCATCCAACACCTATAACTAAAAAAATTATCTATAATTTACGTTCGTAAGAACTCCATTTCTTATGAAAATCGTGTGACAATCAAAGTAGGGGGTACGAAAAACCGATGTCTCCGGGTATAAATTCTAACTTTCAAACAAAAAATGTCAATTTCAACAATAAGTTATCCGAACAGAACTGTCCCAATCTTGTACAGAAAACATAGAGCTCCAAAACGATACCAAGATTTATATAAAAAATGTAATGCAACATTTGTAGAACAGCCTCGAGTCGTTGTCTCCAAAATTCAAAAACGTACGGGACACTTTCTTTAAAGCTAATAAACACTGACATAAATCTACGTTAAATGCATTAATCTAGCGCAATCTACTTTAGTATAAATATATATTATCAAAATGAAGTCGTATTTTGATATACCTTTGTCAATATTTTTGAAAAATCAACATCATTCTTAAACAATTTACCGTAATTTTCACCCCGTAACGTACGAGGCAAGAACTAAAGTAACTGTAGTTAAAAATGTGTAATTACAAATAGTTTAATTCTTCAAGTAACATCACTATTCGAAGTCTCTTCAAATATGATAAAAAGAATTATGCCGATTACTATAATAGCATTGATACAGCAGGCCAAATAAAGTTTGGTACACATTAAAAAGTGACGTACGAGTCCATAACGTTCGAGGCAATTTTTAGTTTTCAGTTTTTAAATTGCTGAAATTGAACGTTTCCTGTGCTTTATTTATGTATTTTGGGTTCCTAAATTTCTCCAGTTTAAGCAAAATAGATGTTTAATGCACATAATTGACTGTACACGTACTCGTACTAGTCTCGTACGTAATGGTATTATAATTACGCTTAATTGATACTATTTTTACAATATTGAGGAAAGTTCCACAAAATATGCCAGTTTTTGTTGATATATATAGGAATATATTCATACCCATATACATTACACTAGGTTGGTGCATTAAAATAGATTATTTCAGCGTTTCTTACCTTGATAAAAAGTGTCCCGTACGTTTTCGTATATTGGATCCATCAGATTTAAGGATGCAAATTTTGGATAACATTTCACTTAATTAAGCAGGTATTACACATACCTCATGTGTCAAAACAATACGAACATACGAACTTTTATAAATTGAAATTAATTTGGCTAGGAAGTTTTAATTTGTAAAACAACACACCCAGATGGCTTATAGAGTTGTATTTATTTTCATTTATTCATTTCATTATAATTTTTTTGACAAAGTGTCTGGCAAATGGATATTGCCTGATAATATACTGATTTGATGGCAAAGGTAATTACACAGAGGCTGTGGTGTTAAAGAAAAGAAAGCACATTACGTACGGGACAAGCTGTAGTTACGTTCGGGACAGAACAGTTTTAAACTATTGTTGATTTGTAATAAATCATTGACTTTCCCTTTCTGCATATCGATTAAGGGAATAACTCATTGCTTTTGTTTAACAATACAAGAGAAAATTAAAGGTTGTTTGGTGTATTTTAGAAGAGTTGGAAGTAGTCAACGCTCTAAAATAAAGGAATTGTACAAGGATGGCCGTTTTGTATTTTCATTCGCATAGGTACAATTCGCCATTTTCACCCATATTGTCAATTGATTCACATTTTACAAACAAATACTCATCAAAATGTATCGAATTTATTATTCTTTATGCATTACTGAAAGGGAAATTAGACACACATTTCACACAGGGGTCTATTTAAAATACGCATTTTTTTATGCACACATTCGATCATTTAACATTCTATGAATCCAAAACTAGGCAAGCCCACTTGACAAAACAAGAGAAATTTGCACAGAAGATGTAATCCATGAAGAAAATTTGTCCCGAATGAGTTAATGGTAAAATGAAAAAATTCAAAAAAAAAAATAGTCAATTGTCCACTTTAACTGGAATTGCGTCAATGAGTTATTCCCTTAATCGATATACGGAAATGGAAAGTCAATGACTTATTACAAATCAACAATTATTTTAAACTGGTCTGTCCCGAACGTAACTAGAGCTTGTCCCGTACGTAATATGACTTCTTTTCTTTAACATCACAGCCTCTGTGTTATTACCTTTTCAATCAAATCATAATATTATCAGGCAATATCCATTTGCCAGACACTTTGTCAAAAGAATTATAATGAAATGAATAAATGAAAATAAATACAACTCTATAAGCCATCTGGGTGTGTTGTTTTACAAATTAAAACTTTCTAGCCAAATTAATTTCAATTTATAAAAGTTGAGATGTTCGTTTTGTTTTGACACATGAGGTATGTGTAATAACTTCTTAATTAAGTGAACTGTTATCCAAAATTTGCTAGACATCCTTACTTCTGATGGATCCAATATACGAAAACGTACGGGACACTTTTTATAAAGGTAAGAAACGATAAAATAATCTATTTTAATACATCAATCTAGTGTAATCTATATGGGTATGAATATATTCCTATATATATCAACAAAAACCGGCATATTTTGTGGAACTTTCCTCAATATTGTAAAAATAGTATCAATTAAGCGTAATTATAATACCATTACGTACGAGACTAGTACGAGTACGTGTACAGTCTATTATGTGCATTAAAAGTCTATTTTGCTTAAACTGGAGTCCTTAAGGAACCCAAAACACATAAATAAAGCACAGGAAACGTTCCACTTCAGCAATTTAAAAACTGAGAACTAAAAATTGCCTCGAACGTTATGGACTCGTACGTCACTTTTTAATGTGTACCCAACTTTATTTGGCCTGTTGTATCAATGCTATTATAGTAATCGGCATAATTCTTTTTATCATATTTGAAGAGACTTCGAATAGTGATGTTACTTGAACAATAAAACTATTTATAGTTACACATTTTAACTACAGTTACTTTAGTTCGTGCCTCGTACGTTACGGGGTGAAAATTACGGTAAATTGTTTAAGAAAGATGTTGATTTTTTAAAAATATTGAGAAAGGTATATCAAAATACGACTTCTTTTTGATAATATATATTTATACTAAAGTAGATTACGCTAGATTAATGCATTAAATGTAGATTTATGTTAGTGTTTCTATGCTTTAAAGAAAGTGTCCCGTACGTTTTTGAATTTTGGAGACAACGACTCGAGGTTGTTCTACGAATTTTGGATTACATTTTTATATATATCTTGGTATCGTTTTGGAGCTCTATGTTTTCTGTACAAGATAAGGACAGATCTTCTAGGATAATTTATTGTTGAAATCGACATTTTTGGTTTGAAAGTTAGAATTTATACCCGGAGACATCGGTTTTTCGTACCCCCTAGTTTGGTTGTCACATGATTTTCATGAGAAATGGAGTTCTGACGAACGTAAATTATAGATAATTTTTTTAGTTATAAGTGTTGGATGAAAATAAATGTGGTGGGCATTTATATAATGTTGACTATTTGCAGCTAGAACATATTAAAGGCCGGAGACATCAATTTTCCCCTTTAAATGGGATTGCGTCTATTATAGGTGTGCAATAGTATTACAACACAAAAGTAATATTTTAAAGGGACAACCTATAAAAAATGAAAGTTTTGAAAAATGTTTCCCAAACGGTGTAAATAATGAATTTTCAATATTTCAAATCTTCTCTTTGCCATGGAATGTACCGGAAATTGTTTTTTTTTTTTTTTTTTTTTTTGCTGGAATTCATATGTCGTACGTTTGCAACATCAATAAAACAAAAAAAAAATACCAGTCAAAAGGTAGTACACTGAAAAATAGAAATTTTCCGAAAAATCTGTCCAAAACGGTGTACAGTCAACGGTCTTTATTTCAAATCTTCTTTTTAGACAGGGAATGTTCCGAAAAGTGATGTTTTAGTCCAGGATCCTGTATTGTGTGATATTGTATGTGTGCAATAGTATTACAACACAAAAGTACAAGTTTAAAGGGACAACCTGGAAAAAAGGAATTTTTCGAAAAATGTTTCCCAAACGGTGTAAATAATGAATTTTCATTATTACAATCTTCTCTTTGCCATGGAATGTATTGGAAATTTCATTTTTGGCTGGAATTCATATGTCGTACTGTTGCAACATCAATACAACACGAACATACCAGTCAAAAGGTAGTACACTGAAAAATAGAAGTTTTCCGTCCAAAACGGTGTGTATGCATTGAAGTGTCCTCACTTCAAATCTTCTTCTTAGCCAGGGAATGTTCCAAAAAGTGACGTTTTAGTCCAAGATCCTGATATTGTAGGTTTGCAAAAGTATTACAAAACAAGAGTACCATTTTAAAGGGACAACCTGGAAAAAAGGATTTTTTCTTTAAAAATGTTTCCCAAACGGTGTAAATAATGAATTTTCAATATTACAAGTCTTTTCTTTGCCATGGAATGTACCGGAAATTTGTTTTTTTTTGGACAAGAATTCATATGTCGTACCTTGGTAACATCAATACAACACAAAAATACCAGTCAAAAGGTAGTACACTGAAAAATAGAAATTTTCCGAAAAATCTGTCCAAAACGGTATACAGTCAACTGTCCTCATTTCAAATCTTCTTTTTAGACAGGGAATGTACCGAAAAGTGACGTTTAGTCCAGGATCCTGATATTGTACGTGTGCAATAGCATTACAACACAAAAGTACCATTTTAAAGGGACAACCCGGAAAAAATGAAATTTTTGAAAAATGTTTCCCAAACGGTGTAAATTATGAATTTTCAATATTTCAAATCTTCTCTTTGCCATGGAATGTACCGGAAAATTGGTTTTTGGGCTAGAAATCCCATGTCGTACGTACTTTGTTACATCAATACAACACAAAAATACCAGTCAAAAGGTAGTACACTAAAAAATAGAAATTTTCCGAAAAATCTGCCCAAAACGGTGTACAGTCAATTGTCCTCACTTCAAATCTTCTTTTTAGACAGGGAATGTACCGAAAAGTGACGTTTTAGTCCAGGATCCTGATATTGTAGGTTTGCAATAGTATTACAAAACAAAAGTACAATTTTAAAGGGACAACCTGGAAAAAAAGGATCTTTTTGAAAAATGTTTCCCAAATGGTGTTAATAATGAATTTTCAATATTACAAATCTTCTCTTTGCCATGGAATGTATTGGAAATTTCATTTTTGGCTGGAATTCCTATGTCGTACGTTTGCAACATCAATATAACACGAAATTACCAGTCAAAAGGTAGTACACTGAAAAATAGAAAGTTTCCGAAAAATATGTCGAAAACGGTGTACAGTCAACTGTCCTCATTTCAAATCTTCTTTTTAGACAGAGAATATGCCTTAACCCTATTCCGGACTTTTGGGGTCCATTGGACCCCAAGGGGTATTTTGGGTATATCTACGGTGTCATTTAAAAAGCTACAGCATTTACATTTTAGGTAATATTATACCAGTCCATCGATGGCTCTGGGCACAAAATATTTTCCATGTACACTAAAGTGTTTTCCTATTATAGCCAAAAAGAATCTTTGGGTCCATTGGACCCCAGTTGGGGTCCACTGGACCCCATATAGAATTAAATAGGCAATATTGAAGAAATGACGATATTTTTCCATTTTAATTGAATTAGGAATGTATTCTGTTGTACACATTATCAAAATAAATTATGTTTTAACTGGTGTTTTACTTACCTAAATGGTGTAGAGATAGTTTCGTAAAGTTAGTACATCAAAAATAAGCAAAATCTGAGATTGACAGAAGAACGAATACAGAAAATCAACAAATTGATATATATGAATAATGATTCCTAAAATGTATCAACCTCGGTCCATTAAATGTACATGCGAAATTTCATCTTGATCTGATCTATACAGAAATAGTAATTCAACTTCAAAGTAAAAATTTGCTTCTCGTGTCGATTTACCCCACCCACTTTGTTAGCCATTATCTCCAAAAATAAGCCCTCTTCAGAATTTTTACACATACAAATTAATGATATTTTGTAACCCTGTCAATGCACAGAATTTAAAGAAAATCTTTTTTTGAGCCCTTGTTGCAACCCATCGTTTTAAGACTATAGGCCTTGTGGTTTGGGAGAAAATGACTTATTTGTAATTTTGAACAGACGGGTAGGTGAACAGATGGACAGACAGACAGACGAATGACAGTGTATGATCACAGTACATTATCCTCGGCACTTTGTGCTAAGGTAAGCTAATAAATCAATGTAATTTAACAATTCACATTGACACATTATTTGCATTTTGCATGCATTTTTGTAATGGGTTTCAGTGGACCCCAATTGACCTTTAACGTAAGTTTAAGTCACTGACCGGAATAGGGTTAAAGTGACGTTTAGTCCAGAATCCTGGTATTGTAGGTGTGCAATAGCATTACAACACAAAAGTACCATTTTAAAGGGACAACCTGGAAAAAATAAAATTTTTGAAAAATGTTTCCCAAACGGTGTAAATAATGAATTTTCAATATTTCAAATCTTCTCTTTGCCTTGGAATGTACCGGAAATTGGGTTTTTGGGCTAGAATTCATATGTCGTACGTTTGTTACATCAATAAAACAAAACAAAAAAATACCAGTCAAAAGGTAGTGCACTGAAAAATAGAAATTTTCCGAAAAATCTGTCCAAAACGGTGTACAGTCAACTGTCCTCATTTCAAATCTTCTTTTTAGCCAGGGAATGTACCGAAAAGTGACGTTTTAGTCCAGGATCCTGATATTGTAGATGTGCAATTGCATTACAACACAAAAGTACCATTTTAAAGGGACAGCCTGGAAAAAATGAATTTTTTGAAAAATGTTAAACAAACGGTGTAAATAATGAATTTTCAATATTACAAATCTTTTCTTTGCCATGGAATGTACCGGAAATTGGGTTTTTGGGCTAGACTTCCTATGTCGTACGTTTGTAACATCAATACAACACAAAAATACCAGTCAAAAGGTAGTACACTAAATAATAGAAATTTTCCGAAAAATCTGCCCAAAACGGTGTACAGTCAACTGTCCTCACTTCAAATCTTCTTTTAGCCAGGGAATGTACCGAAAAATGACGTTTTAGTCCAGGATCCTGATATTGTAGGTTTGCAATAGTATTAGAAAACAAAAGTACCATTTTAAAGGGACAACCTGGAAAAAAGGAATTTTTTGAAAAATGTTTCCCAAACAGTGTAAAAATGAATTTTCAATATTACAAATCTTCTCTTTGCCATGGAATGTACCGGAAATTTGGTTTTTTGGACTAGAATTCATATGTCGTACCTTTATAACATCAATACAACACAAAAATACCAGTCAAAAGGTAGTACACTGAAAAATAGAAATTTTCCGAAAAATCTGTCCAAAACGGTGTAGAGTCAACTGTCCTCATTTCAAATCTTCTTTTAGACAGAGAATATGAATTATACAGGCCCTCATTTAAATGTAGCTGACTACCTCACCAGTGAGGAAACCCCGAGAATGCATGTCTTGTTTATCATAACATAACCTAGCTATTAAAATGTTCTTATCAGATTGGAGTGGTCAGAGATTCTCAGCATGGGACCCTAGACTGACCCCTTCCAAATACCTTTCTAGATGGTAGACACTGATAAGAAATTTGGGGAAAATAATGAACCCGTTTCTAAAACTCTTTTCTAATCTATTCAAGACTTTTTTTTTAGCTCACCTGAGCACGAAGTGCTCATGGGGAGCTATTGTGGTCACTCACCGTCCGTCGTCCGTCCGTCCACATTTCTTTAAACATCTTCTCCTCCTAAACCATGTGGTCAATTTTGACCAAACGTGGCAGGAATGTTCCTTGGGTGACCCTTTTCAAAATTTGTTCGCGGATTTTTGATTCGTCAAAAAATGTGGGCGTGGCAGGGCGTGGCGTATTGGACTTAGAGAAATCCTAAGAACATTCTTTAAAAACCAACCATTGGCCCAATATGAACCAAACTTGGCAGAAATGTTCCTTGGGTGAACCTTTTCAAAACTTGTTCGCGAATTTTCGATTCGTCAAAAAATGTGGGCGTGGCAGGGCGTGGCTTATCGGACTTAGAGAAATCCTAAGAAAATTCTTTAAAAATCAACCATTGGCCCAATTTGAACCAAACTTGGCAGAAATGTTCCTTGAGTGACACTCTTCAAAATTTGTTGGTGAATTTTTTATTTGTCAGGAAAAGTGGGCGTGGCAGGGCGTGGCTTATCGGACTTAGAGAAATGCTAAGAAAATTCTTTAAAAATCAACTATTGGTCACATTTGAACCAAACTTGGCAGAAATGTTCCTTGGGTGACACTCTTTAAAATTTGTTGGTGAATTTTTGATTTGTCAGGAAAAGTGGGCGTGGTAGGGCGTGACTTATTGGACTTGGAGAAATGCTAAGAAAATTCCTTAAAAATCAACCGTTGGCCCAATTTGAACCAAACTTGGCAGGAATGTTCCTTGGGTGACTCTTTTCAAAATTTGTTTGCGAATTTTGATTCATCAAAAAATGTGGGCGTGGCAGGGCGTGGCTTATCGGACTTAGAGAAATCCTAAGAAAATTCTTTAAAAATCAACCATTGGTCCAATTTGAAATAAACTTGGCAGTAATGTTCCCTGGGTGACTCTTTTCAAAACTTGTTTGCAAATTTTTGATTCGTCAGAAAAAGTGGGCGTGGCAGGACATGGCTTCTCTGACTTAGAGAAATCCTAAGAAATTTCTTCAAAAATCAACCGTTTGCCCAATTTAAACCAAACTTAACAGAATCTTTCTTTGGGTGACTCTTTTTAAAATTTGTTTGCGGATTTTGATTTGTCAGATAAAGCGGGCGTGGCAGGGCGTGGCTTATCGAAGTTAGAGACACCCTAAGAAAATTCTTTAAAAAACACATTGGGCCAATTTGAACGAAACTTAGCAAGAATTTTCCTTGAGTGACTTTTAAAAATGCGTACACAAATTTTCTTTGTCGTCTAAAATGTGGATGTGGAAGGGCAGTGTTATCAGACTTAGAGAAATCATACGAAAACTCTTTAAAAATGAAGCATAGGGCCAATTTGAACCAAACTTGGCAACAATGTTCCTTGAGTGACCCTTTTCAAAATTTGTTCACGAATTTTTGATTTGTAAAAAAAGTGGGCGTGTCACAAACTTCTTTCAGGTGAGCGATATAGGGCCATTCTGGCCCTCTTGTTGTTTTTTTTCATTATCTATTGGTTTTTAAAAGTCTAAGACATAGTTTGTCCCATTACCAGTTGGCAAAATTTTAGGGTAATCCAAATTCTAAGATGCTGTAGACGACAATTTCGAATGAATGCAGTTTCACATTTTTGAATCTTTATCCGTACAAAACATTTGTGGGAAATGAATAAATTGATTGTGACAAGCAATTCCATCATTTTCCACAATGATCTTCAAAGCAAGCATCTCTGTGAAGTCGAAAATAATCATTGTGGGGAAACGGGTTAAAGTGACATCACATTAAATGACATTCTATTCCGGACATCCGGGCGTCGGCATTGGCGTCAATGTATTGCTAAAATGGTAAAAGTGTTCGTGTGCAAGTTTCTCAATCTCTTTTTCTACTAATGATATTGCTCCGAAACTTCCTATTTGACCATAATATCACCCACTAGGCAATGATTCGCTACTCTTACATTTAATTAAATGGAAGTTTTACCATTTTCTAACTTTGTCTTATTTTTTTACTATCCAGCTCTTGATAGTCGCGCTTTGCTGTCCTGAGACAGCTCTTGTTTAAAACTATGTCTTGATCCTAAGATTTCTATTGTGTTTATTTTGCTATCAGATTTTTAATTGTTGCTGATAAGCCAACAAAATACCTCTAAAGTTAAGACGGAAATGATAAATCTAAGTACACATGAAATGTGGTAAAAGGCAATTAGTTTTATTTTAACTAAATACAAATATTCCTGGTAAACGGTGCAATTTTTTGGCTCGACATTTTCAGAATTTTCCTAAGAAAATATACTCTTTCAAATGAAAATAAAGGTAAAATTTATGAGAAAATATGTACGAAATGTATCTTTAAGGGTAACTACTTTAGCCTCAATTTAAGAAAATTATACGTGGAGTTTGTCCAATGGTCAAAATTGGCCCTGTGTTGTTGGAACCCAGATTTTAGATTAAAAAAAACCCCACAAGTTTTACATGAGTTACGTTTTACGTGAACTCCAATTTTATAACCGTTCCCAAAATATGACCTGGTTTTGACGTCCCTGGTAGAAAAATTCTGAGAATTTACAGAAAAGGATAAATCAATTGTTGACGATTAGCATATATTCCTCTCATTTCTCTCATTATTCACTATTCCATAAAATACATTTTTATACTTCTGACATAGATCTATAGTTTTGTTGTTGATTAAAATACCCTTTAATTTGGAGCAGCCTTACATTTTGCCATTTGGTAAAGGTTCAATTTTAAAGGTATCATTGTTAGTTCGCTATTTTCGACTTTGTTTATACGTTTGAATTCGTTAACCTAAGTGGGCGAGCAGCTGGAGGCTCGGTAAGGTTGTTGTGGTAGTACTGGTTTGAGAAACAACAGGAATCCATGAGTAGGTGCTCCAGCCGCCGCGATATGACCCTGGCAGTTGAAAACGGCGTAAAACCCCAATAAACTCAGACTCATGAATGTGTCAATATATCTGGTTGTGAAGATCAAAAATGAAAATTTTGTTAAATTCAAGGGCAGATAACTCAGCAACTGCTTGTCTAATTGTGCTGAAGTTCAAACTCATCCATGATCTTATGGTAATCAACCATTTTATCAATAAGATCCAAGTTTTGTCTTGATTGGTCACCATTTGTCGAAAGCAGCAATTTTGTCAAATTCAAGAACATGTAACTCAACATTCTCATCCAATCAGACAGAAATTCAAAGTCATCATAGATCACCAACATTATTTGCAAGCCTTGATTGGTCAGTAATTGTAAATGCCAGAGAGTAAACAAAGTCGAAAAAAGTCGATAATAGCAATTTTGACTTTCTCGTCCGATCACACTGAAATTCAAAGTCATCAAAGATCTAATGGTCATCAACTTTATGTACTAGTTTTGGCTTAATTGGTCAATAATTGTAGATGATACAGTGTAAACAAAGTCAAAACCAGTCAAAACGGCAATTTTGTCATATTCAACGGCACATTATAGCTAATGATTATTTTTAACCAATCAAGCTTACAAATCAAACTCATCTGACATCTTATGGTCCTTAACATTGTGGCAACGTTTTGTCTTGATTGGTCAATAATTGTAGATGCTAGAGAGTAAACAGTCAAAAACGGCTAAATTTTCAATTCAAGGGCAGATAACTCTGAAATTTCTGGTCAGACCAGACCAAAAATCGAACTTTTGTATTGATTGATCAATATTTGTAGATGCTAGAGTGTAAATAATTTCAAAAGTAGCTATTTTTTACATTCAAGGGCAGATAACTCCGGACTTTCTGGTCCAGTCTGACTCAAAATCAATCTCATCCAATATGTTATAGTTACATACATTGTGTCCAAGTTTTGTCTTGATTAATCAATAATTGTAGATGCAATAGTGTTTACAACAAAGTCAAAAACAGTCAAAAAACGATAATTTTGTCAAATTCAAGGACAGATAACTCAGGACTCCCTGGTACAATCAAATCCCCCCCCCCCCAAAAAAAAAAAAAAAAAAAAAAAAAAAAAAAAATTAAACTCATCAGAGATATTTTGGTCACTAGCATTGTGTCCAATTTTTGTATTGATTGGTCAATATTTGTAGATGCTAGAGTGTAAACAATGTTAAAAGTAGCTATTTTTCACATTCAATGGCAGATAACTCCGGACTTTCTGGTTTTCCGGTCCGATCTGACCCAAAATCAATCTCATTCGAGAACTCATGGTCATACCAGTTTTGACTAAGTTTGGTAAATATTGGCTAACATTTGTAGATGCTAGAGTGTAAACAGCAAATTGTTGAAAGACGAACGGACATACAGACAGACAGACGGACGACGCACAAAAAGTGATCGCAATAGCCCACCTTGAGCACTTCGTCCTTGAATTTGTCAAAATTGCTGTTTTCAACTTTGTTTTATACTACAAACCACAAATATTGACCAACCAAGACAATTATTTTGGACATAAAGTTGGTAACCATAAGTTTGTTTTAAATCTTAAAGTCACAAATATAAATTAAATAAAAAAAGACTCTGGCTCGTGCCATCTTGGTACAGGTGAGCAATTTAGTATTTCATACTATTGCATGAGAACAGGTTAAAGTTTCTGTATGCGTAACCGACGGGACGCGACACGACGCGACGCCAAAACAAGGGATCCACAGAGATAAAGTCCCGACTAACTAAAAAGAAGTTTCAACAATATTTTTTTCTTATTATTGCAGTTAGAATATAAAGTTTGAAAACAAAATTACAAATGGTTAAATGCTGAAAATGATACGCCCAAGATGTACACTGACCAAATTTTGAGATGTCATGAGCAACGACAAGTGCAAAACAAACAATGGTTATGCATTTACATACAATTTGTCACTTTTGTATGTGATATACTTACTGTACTTTCAGTACTTTGACATCCCAAATATCATTTAAACTGGAAAAAATGCGAAACCTGGAAACTGGTCAGTCAGACAGTATTTTGATGAATCTACTGATAACATACCATGACCAGTACTTGAGGTCAGAGTTGAGATAGAATTACATTCATTGCATAGCTTTTCATCTATGTACAGTTAACCTTCAGCGTAAAACTCATGGGCTGCTTGTAACCTAATGATCACAGTGTATAGTGACGTTTAGTCCAGGATCCTGGTTTTGTAGGTTTGCAATAGCATTACAACACAAAAGTACCATTTAAAGGGAAAACCTGGAAAAAATGAAATTTTTGAATAATGTTTCCCAAACGGTGTAAATAATTAATTTTCAATATTTCAAATCTTCTCTTTGCCATGGAATGTACCGGAAATTGGGTTTATCGGCTAGACTCCCTATGTCGTACGTTTGTAACATCAATACAACACAAAAATACCAGTCAAAAGGTAGTACACTGAAAAATACAAATTTTCCGAAAAATTCTGTCCAATACGGTATACAGTCAACTGTGCTCATTTCAAATCTTCTTTTTAGACAGGGAATGGACCGAAAAGTGGCGTTTTAGTCCAGAATCCTGATATTGTAGGTATGCTATAGCATTACAACACAAAAGTACCATTTTAAAGGGACAACCTGGAAAATGAAATTTCTGAAAAATGTTTCCCAAACGGTCTAAATTATGAATTTTCAATATTTCAAATCTTCTCTTTGCCATGGAATGTACCGGAAAATTGGTTTTTTCGAGCTAGAATACCCATGTCGTACCTTTGTAACATCAAAACAACACAAAAATACTAGTCAAAATGTAGTACACTAAAAAATAGAAAGGGGGTGTCTCACGAATAGGAAAAATAACATGGGATTCTGCCCACGCTCGGAATTTAATGAAGTTTGGCGTGAAGTTAGTACACTAGATAACGGTTCATATTCATGAAATGTTTCAAATCGCACATTCCAGAAAACAATTTTCTCTGAATTTTAAGTTTTCACCATGAAAAAAGAGGGTACCCTGATTAAAACAGTGTGCAAGCGTTCTGGTTGTTAGTTTCATCACGTAATTTATTCTAAAAATAATGCACAGTAGTCCGTGATCCTGTATGAAACAAAAACATATATGATTATATACAAAAAAAATTGTTTTATATCAACTGATGTAAAGGGGTAACCCAAAAATTCATTGTTTTTAAATATTTTAAGCAAATTCTGTTCAAAAATTTTCTTTGTTCCAGTTTTTGTCAAGATTTGAAAATCATGTAAAAGTTGCGCACAAATATACTCATGATTATCGTGAAATATCGAGAAAAAATAAAACCGGTAAAGTGTTGCTTTTGGAATTTCCCACTGAATAGTGCACATTTCCAAGAATGGACAAAATTAAGATTTTTTAAAAATGACTTTTTTTCAAATATTTTGTTTACTTTTTTTGGATATTTTAGTTTATCTGAGGATAAATCAAGATGCAGGGCAGTTTTTTGGTTATTTCCTGTCCGTGTGTCTGTCTTTCTGTTGGCATTTTCTGAAAAATTCTTTTTTCTCCCAATCTAATATGTAAATCTTTTTGAAACTTGATAAAAAGTATCCTTGGGTTAAAGGAGTACAACTCTGTGTATTAGAATTTCTTTTTGTCATAAACTTTTGTTGCTGTGGCAGCATAAAAGGGGAAACATTTCATATAATAAAAATAATCTCTTTTTTTGTAAAGCTTTACACAGCCATGAGGTTTTAAATTTTGTATGTAAGTTTTCTAAGGGGTAGACTTCAAAGTTGGTCACAATATTTTTGTCCAGGGTCACATTAGATCTTGTCCCATATGTGTACCTACTTTACAAAAAAGAGAGTAAATTTTCTATAAAAATCATTTCAAATTATTCAAGTCAGCTGTAATTCATGAAAGATAACAGCAAGAGTTATTTATAGATCTTTTGAAACATGAGAAAGCAAATCAGAAAAAGCACCGATTTCTCTGATGGCATTTGACAATCGTGCAAAAGTGAAAATTTTGTTGTGATGCATAAGAAACAGATAATCCAGCTCCAATGTGACTTTTAAGGACTATTGATGGCTAAACAACATGTTAATCATATTACATCATTGAAATGTGTATAAATTGTGTATCAATACAGGTTAAGCTATGGTCAGAAAAATAATTTGAGGAAATAATTGCACCCTGTTTTATCCAAATAGGGCCACGTTTTGAAATAAACAAGCACATTGTCAACTGTGTAACTGAAAAGATTTACACGGGTGGTAAACTTTGGAACGACTTCCAAAAAGAGGTAGTGAATTTCTGTTCCCATAGCACATCCGGGAAATCGTGAGGTCGGTCCAATGGCTAAAAACGTGTAAACAAAGGTAGGTGTCGGTGGTTCTTTTGATTGTTTTCTCGATTTCTATCGAAAAATGGATAATTATGGCAATGCTATGTCGTGTAAAAATAACTTCTCGATGCATACGGCCCAAAACTGCGGTCGAAACCGAAGTAATTTCCGCTGGATCGTTTTTAAAAGTTTGAACACGATGTTGCTTTTTCACAACAGTTTGCCAACAACTGTCACCTTTTTGCATAATTTTTGGTTTTCCGTGAAGAATACAGCCCCGGTCCGCTCGCCCTGGGGAAACGAGCACTCTGTGTTTTACATATCCTGTTAAAAATGGCAACGGGGCGCATTATTTAAGAAAATTATTGAGAAAATTGCAGTAGAGGTCGTTCCAATAAGGTGGAGATTATTCCAATTTGAATGAGATCGTTCCCAGTGCTCTCCTGTTTTGTACAGTGAAATTAATATCTGTGGTATCAGACAAGCCAAACAAATATCAAAATTAATGATGGCGTTTGAAATATCACAATTATCGTCATATCAGAGGAGTCGTTTTGTCTTGTGTGGTGAATTTGTTTTACATGAAAGTCTGTTTCTTGACCAATCAAGACAAGACTTGGACAGAAAAGTTGATGATAATAATATCTTGGGCAGGTTTGATTTTCAGCCTGATTGAAAATGCACCTCTGGAGTTATCTGCCCTTGATTTTGACAAAATTGCCATTTCGACGTTGTTTTAGCTCTAGCTTTCACAAATATTTATCAATCAACATAAACTTGGACAGAATATAGTTGCATAGGTAAACTTTTCAGCCTGATCAGAATGATGCATCTTGAGTTGTCTGACCTCGAACTTGACAAAATATCGATTTTCGACTTTACTTTCACTCTTCAGCATTCACAGTTTCTTTCAATCAAAATTATATCCAAAGAAATAAGATCTCAAGAGAATAAGATATATTACTTAAGGTTTACGAACTGAGAATGAAAGCACCACTTTCTAGCTATACGAAATGCATCAAATTACACACACTTGTAAATACACTTCATAGAAGTTGATTCACCAGGCCGGATTTCAAGATTATGCTTCAAGAAGAAAATAATTTACAAATATTATTTTACTCTATTTTCATATGCAAGGGATGTAATTTTGAACATTTTTGTCAAATATTTCCACAAGTATGCATTAATTCAAAATTCTAAACCATACAAAATGCTTATATTTGTATTTGGAATGGAAATGTAACACAGATTAGGAATTACTGGCACTTTTCAAATTTCGCCTCTGGCTCTGCATTTCATTCTCAGTTCGTAAACCTTTAGGTATATGACCCATCATTAAGAACTCCACTTTCTAGCCATAAAAATGCATCAAATTACACTCACTTGAAAATACTCTTCATATAAGTTGATTCGCTGTGCCATATAAAATGCATCAAATTACACTCACTTGAAAATACACTTCATATAAGTTGATTCGCCGTGCCGGATTTAAAAATTATGATTCAAGAAGGAAATAATTTACAAATAATATTTTACTCTATATTCATATGCAAGGGAGGAAATTTTGAACTTTTTTTCAAATATTTCCATAAGTATGCATTATTTCAAAATTCTAAACCGTTCAAAATGCTTATGTTCGTATGACGGAATGGAAATGTAACCCAGTTAAGGATTTACTGGCACTTTTCAAATTTCGCCTCTGGCTCTTTGGTGCTAATGATGGGCTGTATACGTTAAAAGAAAATTTAAGCCTAATCAGAATGCTTCTTGAGTTATCTGAATTTGATTTTGACAAAATTGCCATTTTCGACTTTGTTTTCACTAGTCTAGCAACCACAAATATTTTTCAATCAAGAAAAAACTTGGACTGAATATCATTGACCATAAGATCTTGCATAGGTAAAACTTTCATCCTGATCAGATTGACGCATCTTGAATTATCTGCCCTCGAATTTGACAAAACTGCGATATTTGACTTTACTTTCACTCTTCGGCATTCACTATTTTATATATATTTCTTCGAACTCATCCAAGAACTTACGATCATCATTATTTTGACCAAGTTTGGTTTAGATTAGCTTATCTTTGTGGATGCTGGAGTGTAGACGGACAGACAGATAGACGGATGGACGGACGGACGACGGACAAAAAGTGACCACAATAGCTCACCTTGAGCACTTCGTGATCAGGTGAGCTAAAAATGCATTTCAAGAAGTTCATGCGTAGTGTTTAAGAAACATCAGAAACAGACTTTCATGTAAAACAAAGTCACCACACAAGACAAAACGACTCCTCTGGTATGACGATGATTGTGATATTACAAACGCCATTATTTTGTCCGAGTTTGGCTGGTCTAATATCACAGATATTAATTTCATTGTATAAAACAGGAGAGCACTGGGAACGATCTCATTCAAATTGGAACACCCGTGATGTAATGCTGTAACAGTCTTTTACTGAATCATAGGGGGCCTTCCATATCATGTTAATTCATTAGGGGCGCTTAGAGCAAAAATATTTGGTTATGTATTGGTTACCCGGAAGGGCAACTTTTGATGCTTTACCGTACAGGTTCTAAGCGTCTTTTCAATTTAATAACATTTTGCTTGACATTTATTGCATGTCATAGTCTCACTAAAAATGGTACATAGACAATGTGACCAAATAGTAAAGAAAATTTGCAATGTGTATATGTATGCCTATCTTGGCTTCCATACATGTAATTTTGTATATATAAGTAATATTTATATTAATTCCATGTTTTTTCCAATGGGGTTTTTGGGCATGAATATTGCTGTAGGTTTGTACTGTATGTTACAGTTGATTTTACTGAATATAAAAATGTTTTTAGGAGCACAATCAAATTTTTACTGAATACAAGTTTTGGACCAAAACATCACCTTCATCAATAATATGTATTATATGACATTGTTACCGGTTTCGGATTTCTATATAATTTGGCTCAAATTAAGAGGAAATATGTAGCATGTTTTTGTGATGATATGGAATCTTGACAAAGACTCCAACATACTTAACTTTGGAATTCAATTTTACTCTTTTCCAAAATTTTGCTGAAAAATATGCATTTTTTCATGATTAATTCAATAAAAAACATTCATAATAATTTCCTCGAATACCTTTTCTGGTATGAATGTAATGCCTTATGTGTCTCGGATCAAATTCAATTGACAGATCTTGAAAATACACAAAACTAAAGTTTTGCGACACATGAAAAAGGGGCCATGTTTCATGTCATAGTTGGAATAACTCAAGGTGGCTTTTTGGAATCCAGGTTGGATTATCTAAGAAACTAAATGCATTTTCATAGCTTGTATATGGTCCTTTATCACCATGCAAAATTGAGACACCCCCTTTCCGAATAATCTGCCCAAAACGGTGTACATGCTTTCAACTGTCCTCACTTCAAATCTTCTTTTTAGCCAGGGAATGTACCGAAAAGTGACGTTTCAGTCCAGGATCCTGATATTGTATGTGTGCAATAGTAGGATTACAAAACAAAAGTACCATTTTAAAGGGACAACCTGGAAAAAAGGATTTTTTTGAAAAATGTTTCCCAAACGGTGTAAGTAATGAATTTTTAATATTACAAATCTTCTCTTTGTCATGAAATGTATTGGAAATTCCATTTTTGGCTGGAATTCCTATGTCGTACGTTTGCAACATCAATACAACACGAACATACCAGTCAAAAGGTAGTACACTGAAAAATAGAAATTTTCCGAAAAATCTGTCCAAAACGGTGTACATGCATGCGCTCAACTGTCCTCACTTCAAATCTTCTTCTTAGCCAGGGAATGTTCCGAAAAGTGACGTTTTAGTCCAGGATCCTGTATTGTCTGATATTGTAGGTTTGCAATAGTTTTACAAAACAAAAGTACCATTTTAAAGGGACAACCTGGAAAAAAGGAATTTTTTGAAAAATGTTTCCCAAACGGTGTAAATAATGAATTTTCAATATTACAAGTCTTTTCTTTGCCATGGAATGTACCGAACATTTTTTTGGACTAGAATTCACATGTCGTACCTTTGTACCATCAATACAACACAAAAATACCAGTCAAAAGGTAGTACACTGAAAAAATAGATATTTTCCGAAAAATATGTCCATAACCGTGTACAGTCATCTGTCCTCACTTCAAATCTTCTTTTTAGACAGGGAATGTACCGAAAAGTGACGTTTAGTCCAGGATCCTGATATTGTACGTATGCAATAGCATTACAACACAAAAGTACCATTTTAAAGGGACAACCTGGAAAAAATGATTTTTTTTTGAAAAATGTTTCCCAAACGGTGTAAATAATGAATTTTCAATATTACAAATCTTCTCTTTGCCATGGAATGTATTGGAAATTTCATTTTTGGCTGGAATTCATATGTCGTACGTTTGCAACATCAAAACAACACAAAAATACCAGTCAAAAGGTAGTACACTGAAAAATAGAAAGTTTCGAAAAATCTGTCCAAAACGGTGTACAGTCAACTGTCCTCATTTCAAATCTTCTTTTTAGACAGAGAATATGCCTTAAAGTGACGTTTAGTCCAGAATCCTGGTATTGTAGGTGTGCAATAGCATTACAACACAAAAGTACCGTTTTCAAGGGACAACCTGGAAAAAATGAATTTTTTGAAAAATGTTTCCCAACCGGTGTAAATAATGAATTTTCAATATTTCAAATATTCTCCTTACCATGGAATGTACCGGAAATTGGTTTTGGGGCTAGAATTCATATGTTGTACGTTTGTTACATCAATAAAAAAAAACCAAAAAAAATACCAGTCAAAAGGTAGTGCACTGAAAAATAGAAATTTTCCGAAAAATCTGTCCAAAACGGTGTACAGTCAATTGTCCTCACTTCAAATCTTCTTTTAATACAGGGAATGTATCGAAAAGTGACGTTTTAGTCCAGGATCCTGATATTGTAGGTGTGCAATAGTATTACAACACAAAAGTACAATTTTAAAGGGACAACCTGGAAAAAATGATTTTTTTTGAAAAATGTTTCCCAAACTGTGTAAATAATAAACTTTCAATATTTCAAATCTTCTCTTTGCCATGGAATGTACCGGAAGTTGGGTTTTTGGGCTAGACTTCCTATGTCGTACGTTTGCAACAACAATAAAACAAAAAAATACCAGTCAAAAAGTAGTACACTGAAAAATAGAAATTTTCCGAAAAATCTGTCCAAAACGGTGTACAGTCAACTGTCCTCATTTCAAATCTTCTTTTTTGACAGGGAATGTACCGAAAAGTGACGTTTTAGTTCAGGATCCTGATATTGTATGTGTGCAATAGTATTACAACACAAAAGTACCATTTTAAAGGGACAACCTGGAAAAAATGAAAGTTTTGAAAAAATTTTCCCAAACGGTGTAAGTAATGAATTTTCAATATTTCAAATCTTCTCTTAGCCATGGAATGTACCGGAAATTGTTTTTTTTCTGGAATTCATATGTCGTACGTTTGCAATATTAATAAAACAAAAAAATACCAGTCAAAAGGTAGTACACTGAAAAATAGATATTTTCCGAAAAATCTGTCCAAAACGGTGTACAGTCAACGGTCTTCATTTCAAATCTTCTTTTTAGACAGGGACTGTTCCGAAAAGTGACGTTTTAGTCCAGGATCCTGATATTGTAGGCGTGCAATAGCATTACAACACAAAAGTACCATCTTAAAGGGACAACCTGGAAAAAAATGATTTTTTTTTTTGAAAAATGTTTCCCAAACGGTGTAAATTATGAATTTTCAATATTTCAAATCTTCTCTTTGCCATGGAATATACCGAAAAATTGGTTTTTGGGCTAGAATTCCCATGTCGTACGTATGTAACATCAATGCAACACAAAAATACCAGTCAAAAGGTAGTAAACTAAAAAATAGAAATTTTCCGAAAAATCTGCCGAAAACGGTGTACAGTCAATCGTTCTCACTTCAAATCTTCTTTGTAGACAGGGAATGTACCGAAAAGTGACGTTTTAGTCCAGGATCCTGATATTGTAGGTTTGCAATAGTATTACAAAACAAAAGTACAATTTTAAAGGGACAACCTGGAAAAAAGGATCTTTTTGAAAAATGTTTCCCAAATGGTGTAAATAATGAATTTTCAATATTACAAATCTTCTCTTTGCCATGGAATGTATTGGAAATTTCATTTTTGGCTGGAATTCCAATGTCGTACGTTTGCAACATCAATACAACACGAAAATACCAGTCAAAAGATAGTACACTGAAAAATAGAAAGTTTCCGAAAAATCTGTCCAAAACGGTGTACAGTCAACTGTCCTCATTTCAAATCTTCTTTTTAGACAGAGAATATGCCTTAAAGTGACGTTTAGTCCAGAATCCTGGTATTGTAGGTGTGCAATAGCATTACAACACAAAAGTACCATTTTAAAGGGACAACCTGGAAAAAATGAAATTTTTGAAAAATGTTTCCCAAACGGTGTAAATAATTAATTTTCAATATTTCAAATCTTCTCTTTACCATGGAATGTACCGGAAATTGGGTTTTTGGGCTAGAATTCATATGTCGTACGTTTGTTACATCAATAAAACGAAACAAAAAAATACCAGTCAAAAGGTAGTGCACTGAAAAATAGGAATTTTCCGAAAAATATGTCCAAAACGATGTACAGTCAACTGTCCTCATTTCAAATCTTCTTTTTAGCCAGGGAATGTACCGAAAAGTGACGTTTTAGTCCAGGATCCTGATAGTGTAGGTGTGCAATAGCATTACAACACAAAAGTACCATTTTAAAGGGACAACCTGGAAAAAATGAATTTTTTGAAAAATGTTTCCCAAACTGTGTAAATAATGAATTTTCAATATTTCAAATCTTCTCTTTGCCATGGAATGTACCGGAAATTTTTTTTTCTGGAATTAATATGTCGTACGTTTGCAACATCAATAAAACAAAAAAAAATACCAATCAAAAGGTAGTACACTGAAAAATAAAAATTTTCCGAAAAATCTGTCCAAAACGGTGTACAGTCAACGGTCTTCATTTCAAATCTTCTTTTTAGACAGGGAATGTTCCGAAAAGTGACGTTTTAGTCCAGGATCCTGATATTGTAGGTTTGCAATAGCATATTACAACACAAAAGTACCATTTTAAAGGGACAGCCTGGAAAAAATGAAATTTTTGAAAAATGTTTCCCAAACGGTGTAAATAATGAATTTTCAATATTTCAAATCTTCTCTTTGCCATGGAATGTACCGGAAATAGGTTTTTTTTTTTTTTTTTTTTTTTTTTTTTTTTTTTTTTTTTTTTTTTTTTTTTTTTTTTTTTTGCTGGAATTCATATGTCGTACGTTTGCAACATCAATACAATACAAAAATACCAGTCAATTAGTAGTACACTGAAAAATAGAAATATATTGTAGGTGTGCAATAGTATTACAACACAAAAGTACCATTTTAAAGGGACAACCTGGAAAAAAAGAATTTTTTGAAAAATGTTTCCCAAACGGTGTTTTCAATATTACAAATCTTCTCTTTGCCATGGAATGTATTGGAAATTTGGTTTTGGGCTAAAATTCCTATGTCGTACCTTTGCAACATCAATACAACACGAAAATACCAGTCAAAAGGTAATACACTGAAAAATAGAAATTTTCTGAAAAATTTGTCCAAAACGGTTTGCAGCCAACTTTCCTCATTTCAAATTTTCTTTTTAGCCAGGGAATGTACCGAAAATTTATGTTTTCGTCCAGGATCCTGATATTGTAGGTGTGCAATAGCATATTACAACACAAAAGTACCATTTTAAAGTGACAGCCTGGAAAAAATGAAATTTTTGAAAAATGTTTCCCAAACGGTGTAAGTAATGAATTTTCAATATTTCAAGTCTTCTCTTTGCCATGGAATGTACCGGAAATGGGCTTTTGGGGCTAGAATTCCTATGTCGTAACTTTGCTCCTTTGCTCCTTTGGCTCTATTTTGTTGGGTGAACTAATTTTCATCAAATTAGCAGTAAAACACATATATGCTAGAACGACAGAGAATGAGCTGCAAATTATGGAAAAACTAATTCACATTTTTAGTGATAGCCAGTGTGCAATTGGTCATCTTGTTCTGTGATGGGAGGCCAACTCGCACTAATCCACAATAGCCTAATAGAAATAAAAGAAGACATCCAGAAATTAGAAGTTTCATGAGTAGCCTAAATAATGAAATTTCGTGGACGCCTGGGCATGTAGATGTAATTTAAGGAAATGAGCTAGCAGACAACCTTGCAAAAGAAGCAGTAAAAGAGGCAAAAGAGATGGGAATGATTGGTCCCCCCCTCCCCATTAATTTTCCCTGAATGATGTGAAAACACCAGTAAAAGAGTCGGTCAGGAAGAAATGGCAGGAGAGATGGGATATTTCTGAAAAAGGCAGGCACCTTTTCAGGCACATGCCATGCGTGGACTACAAAATCATGTAAGGCATCAATTTTTAACCAAGACAGGAGAGAGAATCATCTTATATGAACGGGTTATGTGGGACTGAATGAATATCTACATAAATGTAAATTGAGCGACGACAGTTTGTGCCAGTGTGGAAATATATTGAAACGGTTTCCCACTATTTAATTGGGTGCGACAGATTTGATAGACAAAGGGAAACGATGAGGGAGAATTTACACGAATCATCCACCTGGATACTAAGTTGCTGCTTGTAGCGAAAGCGGATGACGAGCATAAGACGTAGAGAAGTGTCATCCTATCAGAATTAGAGGCATTTG
The DNA here is from genome assembly GCA_963680895.1 of Fragum sueziense. NCBI lineage: Eukaryota > Metazoa > Mollusca > Bivalvia > Cardiida > Cardiidae > Fragum > Fragum sueziense. The sequence goes on from OY804592.1 coordinate 21,134,158, forward strand.
TGGTGGAAACTCGTCGTTTCGCCACATCTGTCCTGCGTTCAGTAAGACAAAACGTTAGCCGTTTCATTCGGAAGATTCAGTCAATTCTCTGAAATTTGGAAGTTGCGAATGTTGGTAACGTTAGCTAACAGTTTGTCTACTGAACGCAGGGCTGACATTAACTAATTAATGCGCACCACCTTAATACCGAGAGTATGTGTAGGCCTACGTGCACGTGACCGATCAGTATTAACGAAATACCCGTGCACCCAGTTATTTTAGTGACTCCAAAGCCATCAATACTGATTCAGGTGTACAGTTAGCCGTTTGCATAAACAATCCATTAGCAAGTGCTTATCAGTAGGTAGCATCTAAGAGTGGACGGTCAGTCCCAGCATGAAAACAAATCACCCAGCTTATATAAACAAAGCATGGCCAGGACCAGATGAATTTTTCACCGACCATATTATATAGCAATACATGTACAGTTGTCGCCACATCGTATGGCACAATGTTTATGTTTTGTTCAAATGTAATTGAACGTTAAAGAAAACATAAACACGTGCCATACGATGTGGCGACAACTGTAGTTGTGGTGCTTATGATACATTACAAATTGTGGCTTCATGTTTTCTTTTCCTCCAATATTTTCTTCAACACCAACTTTTGATGTTATGGGTAGCCTTAATGTGATTTTGAACTCTGGAACACCTCTTGATTTCGACAATTTTGTTTAGTTTTTTTTATTAATAGGTTTAACTCTTTCAAAAACTTGACCTGGTCTAGACATCCCTTATAGAAATCGTTGAGGAATCATTACGACAAAAGAAGAGCATGGTTATAATCATTATTTTCTTCTTGTGCCTTATTTTTTCTGTGCTATATTGTTTATCGTCTGCAAAAACTTTTTTTAAATTGTATATACTACCCTAAACTTTACTAGTTGTTTGGGATAAGCTTAGAATAACAAAGTTTTGTCATTTTCTGGGCTTGTATTATAAAATTTTCAACTCAAAATGTAACATTTGACTTTGTAAACCTGGAACCAAATTTCAATAACTGGGGACCTTCAAATAAGTAAAAATATTTCAGAGGAAAATTTGAAAATTTCTTCCTTATCATAGCTGGGCTGAATTTAATCCAGTGAACTCCCCCAGCATATGTCGGCATTTGCGTGCACTTTCTGATCTTTTGAAACGGTCTAATTTTGCCATGCTATTCTAGTTTACCCTTTTTCAAATAAAAAACCTTGTGAGAAAAAAATCTGGGTGAATTCTTTGTGGAAAGAAGAAATTATTTGAGATCAGCATTTTCTCAGTTTCCTTCATTATTTTCTGGGCTACGGTGTACAAAAGAGCCAACCTTCGTCAATATTTGTAATGTCATCTGTAACAGCTTTCAATTCAAAACTGTCGGAAAGCCTTTTAGATAATTACATCCTCTTAATCTGAACAAAAACTTATCAAACTCCAAAATAATTCTACATGTCTATATTCCATTGCTGAATTTGAATGCAACAGATATCAGAAAAAAAATGCTTAATTTCATAACGACAAAATAAATAACTTATGGAAAAGAAGAAAACACTGTTTTAAAAAGAGTCACTAGTACTACACTTTCCATTATGACTAGATATTGTTAACACATTTCTGAAAAATGATACATTGTACTACTTCAGTTGCGATTCACTATCAATGCGACATTGAGAAATTATTTTGATAAAATAAAAGATATAATTTTTTGTTGAAACAGAAACATTGAGAAAAAAATCAATCAATATCTTAAAACAATGTTTGGAAAAGCAAAAGTTATGATATTCTAATTACCATTTCTGTTAATTCCCTTTCCCAAACAAGACACTGTTTTGACATCCATAAGGCTTGGGAAGTCATTAAGAATGGAGCAGAAAATGATAATAACCAGCATTTTATCCCTTCAAGGTTCTCCAAACTTTTCAACTTTTATAGAAAAGACAATGGTGTCTGATAATCAACATTTTCTCCTTTTGCTTTAATATTTTCTGAGCTATATGTTACACAAATAGTTTTGTAATGAATTACCATTTTGTTGCTTACAAGGACTTTCAAACCGGAGCAATCTAAAAATTGTGTTGTTTGGAAAAGTGCTAAAATGAATATAATGTCCAGTCTTATTTATTGGTACTCTCTGAACCCTCTCCCAAACAAGACCTGGTTTTGACGTCTGCAACAGAGAAGGCTCGGGAAAACATCGAGACAAAAGAAAATGCTGATAACCAGCATTTTCTCCTTTTGCCTCAATATTTTCCTTGCTTTATTGTACACATATCATGATTTTATGATAATCATTTTTGTCGTTTGAAGCATCTTTGTAATTGGTCTTCCCTGAAATTTTGTGGTTTGGTAAAGGGTTAAAACAGAATGTATTGTCTGCTTCGTTCTACCTTCATGCAATGATGCGTTGTTTTTGATGATTTATTCAATGAACTCTGGTTAAATTATTGGCGAAAAAGTTTTTTAAAAATTTTCTGAAATTGAACCAGCACATCATGGCCTAAGTTGAAGCTATAAGAAATCTGAAAGCAATGAAGGCTATGTAATTGTCTATTAGCACATTCAGTAGGCAGTTTTTGCTGTGAATTTATCAGTTAAATACTGACCCTTAATCCGAGTCTTCTCTGATATAAATACGCTCTTTGATAATTATTTTGATTTTTCGCTATTTACATCAGAGAGCGTTGCTCTTTGAAAAAATCAAGAAGTTCGCAACAAATTGTTGCGCATCGTTCACCGTCCGATCTTAAACGCTATCATTAAAACCCCTGATGATATCGATAAATGAACCATTTATTGTTATGGCTGCTGAAAAAATTACGACCAAAAAGTATTTCTAAAAGGTAAATAGGCAATGTTTTGCAACAACCCTCACCTGAGCAGCCTTTGTTTACCTTGACCTTCCATTCAAAACCAAAGGTTATACTCATCCAGCAGGCCGATTTGAAATGAAATTTTTGGTCAGGTATGACAAAACATGATTTATTGATCTACACCCTACAGTGTTTTACCGAGTGATTCGATATGATACACAAAAACAAAGCTTCAAGTTACTTGTAACGTTACCGAACTTTCCGCTGTTTTCAAAGAGCAACGCTCTCTGATGTAAATAGCGAAAAATCAAAATATCAAAGAGCGTATTTTCATCAGAGAAGACTCGGATTAACTGGCCCTATGGTGTTCGGTTACAGCTAATCAGATAGTGTCCGTCATTATGATAACATACTTCTTATGCTGACTGGGTCAAGATGGGGTTACGACTACATGCCTTACATAGCTGCTAATGCTGTGTACCGTTATCCCTAAGGTTTGGGTCTTCTTGGGAGAGGTACTTAAATAACAGAGTGCGTGAGGATATGTGGCCCTATGGCTGAAAATCGACAATCGACAATAAAAAGAAAAGATGTTAGTAACATATAGCTAGTTATATATCAAAATGACACATCAGTATTTTGTCTCGCGCCTTGTTATTTGGGAAAGATTTCTTGGTCCAAGGGACCCAGTCTACGCCAGTTAAGCTTTCGCTTTGGGGTGCGGTGAACTCGGCCTGAAAAAAAGTCGGCCTTATAAAAACTCGGCCAAATAGGAACTCGGCCTGTCGAACTCGGCCTCAATATAGGTTATATAGTACTGTTATAATATACTGAACAAAAGTGAAAACGCTACACTGCAAGATTTCTTATTATTGGAAAAGTATCTAACAAATGGCTTGAAATATATTTAAACGTCATTTCCCAGGCTTTCAGCTATCGTTTTGTCAAAATTTCATTGCCTTGTCTCCTTTAATATCAGAGTTATAGGCCTTAATGCGTTTAGAGCTAATTTCATCTAATACCGCATATGCTCATGCGCAGAAAACATTTCATTATTTTTTCGGAAGTGGTCATATCCAGGTTGTCGAAAAAACACTTAAAATCTCACTTATCTCTTGTAGCAAGCTCTAAAATCAAGGTCTAATAAGTCAATTTTGCAAATTACCTCCCTTTAACATAAACAAATAGGGAATTTAAAATGTTTGGTATTCACAAACTTATCACGGTTTTCGATTGGGTTTTTTGCAACATCATGCTGCCCTTACAGGGGATTTTTGAACCCTTTCTTCGACAAGGATTGTTCCCTGATTTTCATGCAATAGCGATTTCAATTTCCTATGGAGATTACATTGTAAAATTTTCAAGCTTTGGAACCTAGTGAAAATTCCGCTTTTCAAACATCATTTTCTAAAGGCTGCCACAATGTTATGCAAGCTTCTTTTCAGTTTCTGACTGGTAACTCGTCAGAATACCATTCCGTAAAGTATGGCATAGTTTGCATTCTTCTGCTTGGATTTTTGAAGGTTTAAATTGTGTATAATTTCCGTTCAAATTGTACACCTAAAAAACGGACACCTGTCACATTAGAAGGGCCCGTTTTTCATTCCCGTAATAAAGAGCCACAAAGTGTTTAGTGCTTTGAACAACCAAGTAAATGAACAATGCGAAACGCTTTCATTTGATTTTTTTACTTGTTGTTTTTAGAAGAAATAAAACAAGCAAAGTAGGTGTAGCGTTTTCACTTTTGTTCAGTATATATTGAAATTAAATCTTGATATTATGGTTTGAAATATCATGATAGTTTTTAATTCATTTTTTATCGTGTGAATTATGTATTATTTAGAATCAATATTATTTAAATTTGTAATTAAATGAAAATTTTGAACTTATGTTGTAAATTATGTTTTTTAATTCTTATATTCGATTTTTAAAGGCAAAATGAGAAAAAGATGAAAATCATAACTTCTTCTTTTGCTTAAATTATTTCCAAAAGCCTATTTTATTTGGCTCTTCAAATACCAGGAGTTGTTAGCAAAACGATTAACAGGTTATGGTATGTTAAGAAATTAAGGATGTGAATCACACGCTACTTTAATTGCTACTTTGATTATGACGCGTGGCTACTGTGAATGACGCGTGGCCACCCTTTACCTCCGCGATAAAATAATAGATTGTTTGATTGTCTGTCAATTACTTTATAAAATCTACTTTTGTTAAGATAATAGAATACACTTTGGAAAATATTGGGGCTAAGGAAAAAATGCTGATAATCAGAGGATCATTGGATACATAGATTTATCGTTTTAAAATGTATAATTGGTAACATCTCAATTGGTCTACTCCCATTTCGTCTACTATTGTTTTTAATTCCACCAATAAAAATATTATTTTGTTTCAAGAAGTGAAATTACGTCAATATATCCACAATGAAAGAAATATGTAAACATTTTGATAAATATCATATTGATATTGAAAGTATAACAAAATTGGAGGAAATGGGAATGATGTCCTTAAAAGTGCACGAATTTTGAGTAGACGAGTTGGGAGTAGAACAAATGTGATTAAAGCTTATTATTATGTTATGTCATAAACTAAACATTTTCTTGCGTGCATTAACTGTAAGTGAAGTGCTGACAACGAAAAACAAAATTGTGCAATAAAAAATAAAAATAGAGAGAAAGAAATCGTAAATGTCACTTATAACATTTCATTTTTTTTCTCGCTATTTTTATAACTACATCAGTTGATAACAGTATTATTATTAAACCTTTCCCAAACAAGACCTGATTTTGACGTCCCTAATAGAAAATGCATGGGAAAACATTGAAACAAAAGAAGAAACTGCTGATGTTTTCTATTCCATATTTTACACAAATTCTATCTTTGATAACTTCCATTTTGTTACTTTTGGCAATTTTTGAAGTCGATCACCCTGAAATTTTGCTGTTTGGGAAAGGGTTAAATGGCATCAAGAAATTTTAGACGTATTTCGATATTTTAATAATTATGCATTATATTTATTAAACATTGATTGATTTTATCCAATTTGTTGCTTCTTTTTTTATTCTTTATTTATATAATTACAAATTATCAAAATGTCCATTATTATTGCTATATTTAATATCAGACCTATAATGATACTGATAAATAATATTAATAAAATGCGGTTGTTGATAACAAACCACAGTATAGTGCTCCCACGATATTCTGAATTCCGCCATTAGAAAAGCGTGTGAGACCTATATAAGTCATTGTCAGACAATCAAACATTCTATTATTTTATCGCGAATGTTAAGGGTGGCCACGGGTCATTCACAGTAGCCACGCGTCATAATCAAAGTAGCAATTAAAGTAGCGTGTGATTCACACCCTTAATTTCTTAAAATACCATAACCTGTTAATCGTTTTGCTAACTACTCCTGGTATTTGAAGAGCCAAATAAAATAGGCTTTCGGAAATAATTTAGGCAAAAGAAGAAGTTATGATTATCATCATTTTCTCATTTGGCCTTTAAATATTCAATGCTAAATTAAAAATTATCACTTGTTTCGACAAAATCAATTTTGAAGACTGCAGCAGCTACGCAATTGAACAAACCTAACATTTGGCCTTTTATATTCATCGAGATGGAAGATAATAAATTATTAAAAAAGTAACAAGTTTGACTTTTCCTTCGATGTTTTTTCGGCGTCAAAATACAATTTCCTGCATTTGAATTCATTCTTTTATGTCGTCTACAACTTTTTAAAATCCATGTTTAATTAAAATGGATACATGTATATAAATTCAAGATAATATTATAATAAGGTGAATTGACAAATATTTTAATATAAATTATTAATTTATATGAAAAAAAAATCGAAAGCACTAAAATTTTCAATCAGTATATAATATTACTATATATCCTATAATAAGGCCGAGTTCACCAGGCCGAGTTCGACAGGCCGAGTTCGACAGGCCGAGTTCGTAATAAGGCCGAGTTCACTGTGAACCTTCGCTTTTCCAGTCTAGATTGGTGATCGACATTCATTTTCATTATAAAATTCAATATTTTTCTATGCAGCTTCATTGCATTGTAATATATATTGTTTAATGAGATCAAATACACCTTTTAATGGGAGTTTGTTGTCCAACGTGTAGATTTTCAGAAGAAACAGACTGAAACAGAGACGATAAAAGTATCCGGCATTTGGGTCATCCGGGTACCGATCAAGTTCAAAACAAGAAATAGCTGTCAAAATGGAAAAGAACGGCTCAAGTCCAGTAAAACAGCGGGAAGAGATGGTAGATAAACATTGGGTCTATCTTGGTAGTGAATATGACCGCTGGCAGTTGATAAAAGTGAAAATGAGAGCGGCAAATGATCTTGAAATGCTGACAATCTTGTTGGACAGGTTTGTGTCAACTTTCACTCTAAATGCACAGGGTTTGATTCTTGGCAGTGACAAACTTCTTTTCTGACATTTGTCTTTCTTCACTAGATGGATTTGTGGTATGCCTAGCTGGGATATCGTAGCCACAAACTTGATGATAGGTATTGGGGTTTGTGGCTACGAGTCCACCCTATTCCTTCTTTGGAGCAAGGCAAAAAGTGGAAAACTCATTTTCTTATAATTATAAATTTTTGAATACTAATCTATCTAATCAGATGTGAATCCCATAAAAAGATATGCCATGGCAGAAATTCGGTTAAAAAGTATCAAGAACAGGCCCGTAGGAAGCAATTTCATATGGGGGGGGGGGGGCTAAAGCCCTTGTCCTGAATATTGGGGGGGCTAATTTGGATTTTCCCAAAATTTTCAGTGTAAAATTAAGAAAATTTGGCATTTTTGGCCAACTTTGGGGGGCTAAGCCCCCCCCCCCCCCCTTTGTTCCTACGGGCCTGAAGAAGAATTGTTACGTCACTCAATATTGAGATATGTGCTATTCGATACGTCATATTCTCCGGCCTATTTTGATACCAAGATCTTCCCTCAAATCTGTGTCTAAGCTGAGAACATTGGTGCAAAGTATTTTTGAATGCCGTGATATATTTTCTTAAAAAATGTTTGCACTTTGCACCAAATTGAGGGAAGATCTTGGTATCAAAATAAACCGAAGAGTAATAACTATGACGTATCTCAATAATGAGACTTGCATTTCATTTGAAAATTGCGAAAAATGTGTACTTACTGGAAGTTTTTGTTAACATAAGTTAGGAAAGCATATCATAACATGATTGCCACCTGTGAATAAGCGCATACAAAGCAATTTTGCAGTTGTAAACAAATTGTGATTGATGACTTCATCTTGGCCATTCTGCCATTAACAAAATTTAATGGATGATGATCAACTTTTACAACCTTTGCTGAGAAAATCAGATCAATCATGGGCTGCTGCTTTGATAAGATTATTTACCTTTCAGAAAATCGGCATTTCACACTCATGTGTCAATTCGCCCCATTATGTTTTGCAGTTTACCTTGAATTCAATTACGGATCTTTTTTTCAAAATTGCATATATCATATGGAATTCCCACACAAAATAACTGCGATTACAGTCTCACAAGCATTAATTTGCATCATTTACCAGACTAAACAAAAAACTTTAATAGAATGGCAATGGCTATACTTTGGAACAGGCTTCAGACTGATATTCAAAAAAAGAAAGAAAAAAAGTTGGACAGAAAGTTTCAACAAATCCGAAACCAGCCAAATTGGGAAAAATTATGTCATTTTCTCAAAAATAGGGGAAAATAGTGTCATCACAAAATGAAAAAAACAAACAAACTTAAAACCTGTACAATCATTGATCTTTTGGGGCATACAGCATCTATATTGGTTATTAAAGTGACATTTCACAATAATTTTTCAAATATTTTACTTTTATTTCTATCTGAAAGAGCATATTTTCTTATGAAAATTCTGATAATTTCAAGCCAAAATATTGCACTGTTTACGAGAAATATTTTTGTGTTAAAATTAATCAAATTGTTGTCGACAACGGTTCCAATTTATATGCAGTTTGCCTTTTCTGTCTCATTTTTAAAGGCTTATTGTTTGCTTATAAATAACAACTTCAAAAAACTGAAAGCATTTATATGCATTAGAATATCCAATCTTTGCATCAAGTAATACTTTAAAAAATGAGATTGTAATGTTATGTCCCTTTAACCTGTTAATGACAAATATTCACCTTTACAAGTGTTTTTCAGCTACATACAGTTACAAATGAGGGAATGGGGAATGCTCCAGAAATCAACTCTTACTGTTCGTCCAGTGGACACTTCTGAGTACAGAAAGGTTCAGAGGAATGAGTTAGAGTGAGTTATTTTTTATATTAATCCAGATTATGTATTATTAGACTTAACCCATTACCAAACGACAAAATTTTAGGGCAGTCCAAATTGAAAGACCATGCAGACGAGACATTCAAGTGAATGGAAATTTGAATTTTTAGGTCCTTTTGGATGAAAATCATTCAGGGAAATGAAGAAATTGCTTGTCACAAGCAATTTCTTCATTTTCCTGTATGTTTTCAATGGCCATTATTTTGTGAGGAGTCAAAAGGAGTCACTGTGGGGTAATGGGTTAACCGATACAAAATAAATGAACTGTGATTTAGAAGATGTGTTATTTAAAATTACATAGAATGATGTAGAATACCAATGACATCAAAATTTTCGACTTGAACCAGAGCTCCAGATAAGAGGGGGGGGTGATGACTTTTTAAACTGTAATAATTCTGTTGTTGTTCATCAAACCCTGTATTGTGGGTACTCATTTGTATCGTCTCGTCGAGACAATTCAAATGAGTACCCACAACATAGGGTTTGGAATTGAAATAAGAAAGAATGTCTTCACCCCCACTTATCTGTAGCTCTGTTGAACAAATTCTAAGCTGTTGCAGACAATAATTTCAAGTGAATGAAATTTTGAATTGGGGGGGGGGGGGGTTCTTGGTAGAAAACATTTAGATGATAACATTGTCGCAAGCATTTTCTCGATTTTCCACAATGTTTTCCAAAGCCGTAGGATTTGATGCATTCAAAAGCGTCAATGTGTGGTATGAATCGATTAATTCTGTATAATGTAGGAAAATGAATATTTTCAGCCAAAGAGAATGTACAGCTTCTAATTCAGACGACAATAATGTAAGAATGAAACTTGAATCAGATAATGATATGACAGCAAGCCTGACAAACGCAGGATCTTCAACAGCTCTAGAAGGGTCACATGATACGTAAGTATGCAAGCAGCGGCACTAAACATCCCAAACTGGTCATGGCCATTGGGCAGCTCGTAGATCGTTGGGCCATTAGTCATTTAGGCACTAGGTTTGATCCCTGGGTGTGGTTAGATCTGATATCCTTTTAATCCATTGCAACACAGCAGTGCTTTTTGGCGCCTTCTTAAGTAAAATATTTGAGAAAGCATTGTGGAAAATGAAAAAAATTGCTTGTCACAAGCAATTTCTTCATTATCCACAATGTTTTAACTCAAAAGATGTCTCGTACCAGTGGGTTGATAATCCCGAATGCAAGATTAATGAGCTTGAGGCTGGAATGGATGTGGTTGTCATAGTGAAATAAAGAACACAGGTGGTCAAGTCACCACAATGGAATTGAAATACATGTACTGTAAAATGGTGTAAAACTGAATCAGTTGTAAAAAATAACATCGCTACCACAAAACCCCATGTGTAAACAAATTTCACAAATGTTGACTTGCAAAACTTAGTATGATTTATCTCAAAATTATCTGACCTGTTCAGTGTTGTACAGAAATATACAGCAATATAAGAAACAGATAAGACCCAGCAGAGGTCAATCAGATATTGCATTCAGAAGATGAACTTAATAGTTTTGACAGTAATTTGTCAGCCTTTGCCTTCCACACAAACTGACTAGCAGGGTTTTCCCTAGCGCACAAAAATTGTATGTTTTGGCGCAGTTTTATCTTAAATGACCCCCTGAAAATTATCAGATGGGACATGAGAATGTAACAATAGGCATGACTCCCTAATTTGAAGACCAGTGGGACATAATGACCCCCTCTAAAAACAGGGAAAACCCTGATTTAAGTGTTAGAGGTGCAGATTTGGTGCAGTGGTAACACCCTGGACTTGTAACACAGGAGTTGTTGGGTTTGATTTCTCACCACCTCTAGTCTTTTGAGAGATTTTGATGAGACTTTAAACTAAGGTCCTGTCTCCTTATGACCTTAGTTGTACAGGGGGATGTGAAATTTAAACAACCCATCGAGGGGTCACATTATATGATTATATGATGAGGGTCATTTGGTGGAAGGTTGTTGTATTTAGCTTCATTCTTTCCCAGTGATTAGATTTGTCATTGTTGACAAAGAAAAAACATTCAGATGACCATACCAGGTTATGGTCAAACTTTTGCCTCAAACATAACAAGAAGGATTTAAGAATTGATAATTGTATGACTTAAAGTTGCAAAGTGTCTTTTTCATTGTTTTCTTTCATGTCTAAGACTTAAAGTTGTAAAAGACAATGCCTTGCTGACATCTGATGACTTGTTTAGTAACAATGGACTGGTATTGAAATATGTATTTAAGTGGGCATATATGTTGTACAAACATCTCTTATCTAATCTATTACAGCAGCAACCTTGACCAACTCGATTAACTTTTAGAGATGGTAGATGATTTTGGTGATGAGTTGATGGCATCTGATGACTTGTTTAGCAATAATGGACTTGTATTGAAATGTGTATGAAAGGGGACATATATGTTTTACAATCATCTCTTTTTCTAATCTATCACAGAAGTAACCTTGACCAACTAGATGAGCTTTTGGAAATGGTAGATGATTTTGATGATGTCTTGATGGCATCTGATGACTTGTTTAGCAATGACGGACTTGTATATTATATCCCTTCCCCAAACTTTAGGGAGCATATATGTTTTACAAACATCTCTTATTTAATCTATTTCAGCAGCAACCTTGACCAACTAGATGAACTTTTAGAGATGGTAGATGATGTTGATGATGACGGTGATGATGACTTGATGGCATCTGATGACTTGTTTAGCAACAATGGACTGGTATTTAAAAATGTTTCTTATTGGTGGCTCATTAACCCCTTACCAAATGACAAAATTTGGATTGGTCCAAATTCAAAGATGTTGCAGATGCCAATTTCAAGTTAAGAAATTATAAAACCTTTTGGTCTTTTTTTGGTATAAAACATTGTGAGATATGAAGAAATTGCTTGTCACAAGCAATTTCTTCATTTTCCACAATGTTTTCCAAAACCTTTATATTTTGGGGAGTCAAAAAGAGTCAATGTGTGGCAATGGGTTAAACTGTAAGGGACCTTCTGGGAAGCTAAGAAAACAACATTTTCTTAGAAACAGAATAGCTTAACTTTGCAGACATCAGTCAGATGGAAAAGGAACTTAGGGTTAGATGGGGAATACATTCTGAGAATTACCTTCGCACAGACTTACTGATTTTGATGCTTTTCACACTTCCTAGAAGGTCCCTTTTAGATGGACTTGTTACATTTGCATGATCCACCTCCAAACAATCACAGTTTTAAATCTTTCCCAGATGACTATATTTTAGATGTGTACAGCAGAGTTTTGCCTTGACTTTTTCTAAAGGGGGGCATTTTGTCCCCCTGGTCTTTAATTTAACTAAATAACTAAATAACATTGTTTCTTCATGTCCCAGCTGATAATTTTCAGATGGTCATTTAAGTTAAAACTGCGTCAAAAAGCACCATTTAGTGCCCTTGGGAAAACCCTGGTACTACAGTACATATTTGAATTAAAGGTGTTGAAGAAAATATTATAAAAGCAGTTACCATTAAAAGCCTGTAGGGTTGCTGGTCAATCCCTCAACTTTCCACTCTTTAGTGTAGGATTTAGTTGAGGTCCTGCATCCATATGACCCTGTCAGTGGAATGGGACATTAAACTCCATTTAATCTATCAATCAATGCTAAAGCATAAGCATGATAATTATGGGCGAGCAGCTGAAGGCTGTTGATATAGTGCTGGTATGAGAATGACAAAAATGCATGGTTAGGTACTCCTGCTGCTGCAAAATGACTATAGCAATTGAAAGGAGTGTTAACCCCTTCCGAAACGACAAATATTTAGCGTGGTCTTGCTTGAAAGGTGCTTCAGACGACAAAATGGACGCTAAAAAGACAGGGATTATGTAAATTATAGTACAGGAAATATTGAGGCAAACAAAGAAAATGCTGATGATCAGCATTTTCTTCTTTTGCCTCAATGTTATCCTAAACCGTCTCTGTTATGGACATAAAAAATGGGTCTTGTTTGGGAAATGGTTAAAGCTGAAATTCATCTTCGTTTTCATGTCAAATAAGATGAATTCATCTTAAAGAGAATTGTCTAAAAAAAAGATTAGCAAAAATTGCGTTGAAAAAATCAACCCCTAACCCGAGTTATAACCTGATAAAGATACATGATTTACAGGTGCGCGTAAAACGAAACTGAAATTTACCTGTGGACCAGATATGGATGATGACGTCAATTGTGCAATTCCATTATAGCCGTGTTAACCTTACATGTATAAATGGTCAACTTTAACTTCAAATTGCGGTGACGTTGCAAAAGCAAATATATTAAATAAAAGCATTTTATGGTGTTTATCATTTGGCCATTAAAGTGGAGAAAAAAATGTGATATTTCTTCGTGAATTTGAACAGTAAAATTCAGTTCAATCTATCTATTTTGTAGGAAGATACAGAAGAGTCAGGAATAAAACTGGTTGTCAGGCTAAATAAAGATGATGAATCGGCACAGACATCTATTACAAAAGAAACCCCAAAAAGGTACTTATATTTTGTACTATGCTTATTCTGGATTATTCATGTGAGCTTTCAGTTTACCATTAACCCATTAACCCATTACCAATACCAAACAACAAAATTTTAGTGCATCCCAAATTGAAAGATCATGCAGACGACAATTTTAAATGAATGGAATTTTTAGGGGTTTTTTTATGAAAAACATTGGGGGAAATGAAGAAATTGCTTGTAACAAGCAATTTCTTCATTTTCCACAATGTTTTCCAGTCATTATCTTGTCATTGTGTGGTAATGGGTAAACAGACATATTTTTTTAAGACTTTTCCAAATTCAAATATGCTGCAGACCTCTTTTTCAAATGAAATGCAATTCTTCATTTTGTGGTCTGATTGGATAGAAAACATTGTAGTAAATAAATTCATTTTCCACAACAATTTCTCAAGCCATCATCTCATGATGTGGCGTCAAAAGACATCATTAGATGTGGGAATGGGTTAAACTATTCCCTAACAGCGACATTATTAGATGCACCACAGTAATAAAGCTTTGGAAAACATAGAGGCTAAAGAACAAAATTATAATAATCAGCACTTTCTCCTTTTGTCTCAACATTTTCTGTGGTTTATCATAGACAAATCCAGTTTTCACCAAAATCTATTTTGGTGTCTGCAGCTGCTGTCAAATAAGACAACCCTGAAATTTTTGTCAATTATTTGTATTGACCACATTTTCCTTTATAGTTCAGCTTGTTAACCCTTTTCTTAACAACAATATATTAGGCTTGTCCAATTTCAAAGCAGCTGCAGTTAAAAAATGGATGTTGATAAAGAAAGCATAGAGAATATTAAGGCAAAAGTAGAAAATCAGAATTTTCTTTTTGATTTCAAGGATTTTCCAAACTTTTGAGAAAGAATTATTTTGATGATTAGTCTTATTGCATATAAATAATGATTAAAACAGAGGAGACAAAAATTCAAACTTACTTTAAAATTCAGTGCTTTGAGAAATTTACTCTTGTAATATAAGCATTCTCAACCTTTGCTATTTCTAATCGAGATAGAATATCATGGAAGGTGTTGTAAAGGTAAAGTGTTGAATCTAAATCAAATTTGCTTTTCAGACAGAAAAACACAACAAAAGTTCATAAGAATAAGAAAGTTAGTCCTGACAGAGGAAAAAACCAAGGCAAGTTGATTAGAAATTTAACCATTGTCCGGCTGACTTTAAAATTTGTTTCAAACATATTGCCAATAGCAATGAATTTTGTGCTAAAAATAGACTAGATTTACTGTTTGTTTTGATAAACTGTCGGTGTTGTTATAAAATCTCGTAACTACGGCTTGAATAAAGCCATAGTTACAAGATTTTATAACAACACCTACGAATTACTATTGTTTGTTCGAAATTACATCAAGGTTAACTGGATAAAATCTTTCCCTATTTAAGGGACATTTCAATGAGTTTATCTCACATTTTTGTTACAATGATTGAGTAGACAGCAAGCAGTGTAGGCTAAGATCAAACTGCATGTCTGCAATAATTTAGAATGAGGCAATCAATTTAGAATCATTGGTAAATATGGCCTCAGGTCATGTTTGGAAGAGTTAAAATTATGGTTTACAGCCCCTGAAAAAATCACCCCTTTCTAGCCATACGAAATGCATCAAATTATACACACTTGTAAATACACTTCACCTAAGTCGATTCACCATGCTGGATTTCAAGATTATGCTTCAAGAAGAAAATAATTTACAAATATTATTTTACTCTATATTCATATGCAAGGGAGTGCAATTATTTGCACTTGTCAAATTTCGCCTCTGGATCTTTGGTGCTTTTGAGGGGTTGGATACATTAATGTACAAGATTATCGTCGGTGCTATGACAAAATGGCGTAATAGAAATTTTGCTCGAAAACCATTTTTTTCAGGAGAGCCAAAAACGTTTTTGCCGTTTTAAAAAATGTTAAAAAATATGCCGTCAAAATTGCGTAACTCACTATTACTCTCGTGTAAATTTGTCTACGTATAACGCCATTTTGTCAGCTAAATCGAGTTACGCAATTTTGTCACATGATAATTGAAAGGGTTCTAATAGGTGTAGAAAAACGCCGTTTTGACAGGATATGCGCTCCTACATACTTAGTAAAAAGCATTTATAAAAAAAGATTGACAAAATGGCGTAACTAATTTGTTACGCCATTTTGTCATAGCACCGACGTTATATTTTATGAAAAAAGCTGTTATGAGAGCATTTTGTTACACTAACACATCCTGTTTACTTTAACAGGTAGCATTGTTCCAGAATGTCCGAGTGTACTGGTCCTACCAGATGATACAGCGGTTGCAGAGGGTTCAAGCATTCACAATGACAACGATATGAAACCTGCTAGTGACAAACATTATGCAGAAACGCTACAGCTTGAATGCGAGGAGGAGCACCAAGATGACGCATCTGACTCTCCCAAAGATGCAGATAATGAAACTTCCTCAAAGTTAAGTGTCAAACTATCTGCAGATCTAGTTCTGTCTCATGATATAAAAAAGGAGATTGAATCTTTGGTGTCAGATATTAAAATTGAGAATCAGGAAATAAGTACAAAGCTTCAATGTGACCTATGTAGCTACTCAACTTTACATAAGCCTAACCTTAAGAGACATATGCGTGCATGTCATAGTGACGATAAAAATATATCACATATTTGTGATAAGTGTGGAAGTAAGTTTAAATCTAAATACGGCTATGATATTCATGTGAAAACTATACATGACAAAACATTCAGATTTACTTGCCATCATTGCGGTAAAGGCTATAATACATTGTGGAATTTTAACGGACATTTGGCATCTCATGATAATGCGTTGAGAATGAAATGCTCATTTTGTGATAAAAAGTTTCTTTACAAAGTCAGCTTGTTAAGGCATGAAGATACACACAGGGTTGTGAAAAAACTAAAACCGAGAAAGGAGAAGAAAAAGGAAATCCGTGATCCCACGAGATATGGCTGTGATATCTGTTCAAGGAGATTTGCATGGCGAAGTAGCCTTTGTTATCATAAGAGGCGTTGTAGATTGACTATGAAACAAATCCCTTCGTCAGAGAGTTCTGTGTAAAAATACAGCCGTGCCTCTTCAATCTTTTTTTGGGTGGACCTCAAGAATTGATTTTGTTTTTGTTACTGCGGCTGTCCTTGAAGAGACATTCCATAATTATTTTACTTTCATTTTTAGCGAGCTGGTATTTTATGTCAGGGGAGCTAATGTCACAGCCCTAGTGTCCGTGTTTTGTCTTCACTTGAAAAACTAGACACAATTGGCAATTTTGTCAAATTCAAGCCCGCATAACTCAGAATGTTATAGTTATTTTCCTATCAAGCTTAGGATCACACTAAAGGTAAGGCCTGGGTAATGCACTACCTATATAATTGTTATATTTGGACTTATTCCGTTAAGTTTGTAAGTCCTAGCATACACTGAACATTTGAGATAATGTCCAATAGTAGTTTTCCGCCTTTTAAAGTACTGTTAGATGCAATATTGCCTGTTTCCATAACAACAGAAATAACTGAGTGTGCTCAGATTTCCAGGGAATATTCTAAACAATTTTTGTGAAAATGTTTATGAAGAGTCGGCAAAAACCCCAACAAAAGTCAAATATTCAAAATGTTGAAAGCAATGAAAATTGCCTCCCTTGAGAATCAACTATTCGCACCATACAGATTTCGTTGCATAACGGGTCACATAGCCCATTACCCAGGCCTTACCTTAAGCAAGATCTTAACTTTACCGACATTTTATTAAAATTTTGACCTGATTGAATATGTGGTGCTGTTACAGAGAAATCAGACACAATTGGCAATTTTGTTAAATTCAATCGCACATAACTCAGAATGTTACATTATTATCAATTTTAAGATCACACTTAAGCAAGATCTTAACTTCACCAAATTTTTTATCAAAGCTTTGAACTGATTGATCATTACTTGTGGATGTAAAGAGGGTAAAAACAAAGAAGAAAACATCAATTTTGTCAAATTCAAGGGCACATAACTCTGGATTTAACATTCTGATCAGGCTGAAAATTACAGTCATGCTAGATCATATGGTCAGTAAGATTCTTTAAAACTTTTGTGTCAATTGGTTAATATTTATAGTTGTTAGAGTGAAAATAAGGTTGAAAATGGCAATTTTGACAATTTCAAGGGTACATAATTCATGATGTAAAATTCTGATTAAGCTGAAAATTACTGTCGGCCTGACACAGGCGGATGCAAGGACACACAACAGACACTTGGCCATGACAATAGAAAAACTTTGACCTGGTCTATATATCAGGCTATATTAGACGTACTGCCTTGATATTTCACACAGTCATGGACACCTCCTGCCACAACCTATCATTTGGGACCATGACCCTTGACTTTGACCTTGGAGTTTGATCTACTCTCAAAAAACTAACTTGGCCTATGTCTGAGACCCTATTAGAAATAGAACCTTTCTATTTCACACATATATACCTCCTGCCAAGATTCGTTTTGGACTATGACCTTTGACCTCTTGACTTTGACCTGTCTTTGTGACAAGTTCCTGTAAAGGTGAGCCACGTTGTTCGCGGACAACTCTTAATATTATGTAAGGGCATTTTCCAAGATGTTTCCTTTAACTTATGGGGAGTCAAAAGCCATCACTGTTTGGTAATGGGTTAAGTTTTTAATCAGGAAGTTTTAAACAAAAATTGTGTCAGCTGTTTTGGAATTTAGACCACACATCAAGCCACAGTCAAGTTTTCATATACTGCAATTTTGAAGCAGGATTTTTTTATGATACACAAATGAAGTGCCATTGTCCCAATTCCAAACAAACGAACCCTCTCTGAAGCCTGATTATGTCATTTTCATGCAGAAATTCATTCAAAATTCTAATACTAGTAAAACGAATCCCTCCTTTTGAAAAAATAGAACCCCCTCCACAGAAATCCTGGATCTGCTGCAATTTATTAACAGTCTTACAACCACATTTTTTTGTAAACTGTGTAACAAAACATCTTATTGCATGAGAAATCATATTAGGCCAAACAGGTTTGTTGTAACAAGTAATTAAGCTAAAAATAATTGTACAATTGTTTATATACAGGCCCAATATTTTTATATCGATACTTGAGTCCAAAGGCGTTCATTGACCCCCCCCCTCCAAGTTTGAAGGCAAAGGAGTAATAATGTTTCCCCAAATCTAATGCCCATTGAAAGTCTTGTTTAAGAACATTGCTTTACTTTTTGTTGTACTTCTGAACTGGTCCTCCTTCTTTAAGCTAGTATTAATCTATTACCTGATGGCAATATTTTGGACTGCTCAAAATTCAAAGATGTTGCAGACGACAATATTAAGTGAATAATACCGGTATTTGACATTTTTTGGTCTTTGTGGTTAAAAAACTGTATGGGAAATGAAGAAAATTGCTTGTAAAAAGAAATTTCTTCATTTTCCATAACGTTTTCCCAAGATATTATCTTGTGGGGCATCAAAATGTGTCATCGTTCATTTTTTCCCTCCTGCCACAGCATAAAAATTTTGGTCGTACAGTTTATTCCATGCTTGTCTGTCTGTATGAAGAATTAAAGATTAGCCAGAGCATTTGAATAATAGTGAAATGTCTCTTGGATGTCTAATTTGAAACTATTTCATTGTAATAAGACTTTAATTGTAATAGGACCTTTTATGATACCAATGTGAAGGCTTTCAATAAAAGTTGATAATTCATTACCTAATGGCAAAAGTTACAATTGTACAAATTTGAAAGTTGTTGCAGACAGCATTCTGAAGTTGATAAAATTTGAAAAATCTTTACATATCTGATTAGAGAACATTGTGGAAAATAAAGAAATTGCTTCATTTTCTACATTTTTTCCTCAGCAACATGCTTGAGGGGCGTCATGTGTGGGAATGGGTTTAAAAACTGTAAAGGGGTCATAGCACCTTTTGTTGTATTTTGTTTTTTGTGTCATGTAGTAAACTATTAATTTTGATGCTGTTTGTTAAGGCATTTTTTTCCTCTTCAATGTAGAAGTTGTAAATTATATATCTTTATTTTTGTACATGTCATTGTGCTTTCTGGAATAAATAAGCAATCAATTCAATTCTCAGACTTGTAAATATCTTACATGTACCCTGGAATATCACAGCAAATTTAATCCTTTCCCAGGCATTGTCCTGACGTCCCCAGAAGATATAGCTTGGGAAAACATTGAGAGAAAAAGAGAAATTGCTGATTATCAGCAATTTCATCTTTTCCTCAATATTTTCTATGCTATTACACACATATTTTATACCATTTAATTCAAGGTCTCCAAATTAGGACTGCCTGAAATTTTGCCAATTGAGACGGGGTAAAGTCTACTAGATCTACTACTTCTGTGTCAAAATTGATGGACTTGGGATTTTGTCCCAACTATGTTGATGTCTACTTGCAATAATGTTACCAAAACTTTTTGATTCATGATCTCGGTTTTCGGTTACAAATCCTCCTTATTTCTTGCAATGGAGCAGTGCCTGTGGATTCGCTCCAGGCAAGTTTGGCATAATCAAACTTTAAAATAAAGCTACTGAATGTAGTATGAACACGGTTGAGATTGTGCCTCAGGGAACGGGTACCGAATTCGAACAAATTTGCCCCGAATTCAGGTAAGAAATTGTGCAATAACTTTATTTCTGCGTCAATTTTCAAGCGGTTTGTTGCATGTGCCCCTCCTAATTGACATCGTTCCTAAGATATATGACTTTGTGGAATCCTTGTACTTTTTTTCAAGAATTGATCCCACCCGACCTGAAAAACGACAAAAAGTTCAGATCCTGTTTGTGGTTGGTTGGGATCAATTTTGGGGAAAAGAACAGTAAGTTTTCAAATAATTCATACATCCAAGGAAAGAGCTCAGTAAGGTGAAGTACATGCAAGAAACCGCTTGAAAATTGACAGAGAATTAAGGAAGTTATTTGCAAAAATTCTTACCTGAAGCGGGGCTAATTTGGCCATAGTTGTTATCATTTCGCTTTCTGGTTGGTTGGGACAATATTTTGGGAAAAGTACTAAGAGTTTTCTAATAAGTCATACATCCGGTGAAAGAACAGCATTTTGCGGGGTACATGCAGCAAACCTTATGAAAATTGATTCAGAAAAAGAAAGTTATTGCAAAATATCTGACCAGAATCGAGATTATTTTGTCCATAGTCTATATCCATCCCAAGATGCACAACCTCCATCGTGATGAATGTTACCTGACAACAGGTTGACCATTGTTTTATGTTGAAAATCACTTTTCATTAAATAGCAATTTTATTTTGAATCTGACCACTCACCCGTTTTTAGCTCAAATAAGACAACCCTGCAATTTTTAGCTCGACATTTCGAAGAAAATGAGAGCCTATACTGTCACCCGGGCGTCGGCGTTGGCGTCAGCATTGCAACCAAGGTTAAAGTTTTTTCAAACATCAATAACTTCTAAACTATCAAAGGGACTCAGCCCAACCTTGGAATACTTATTCACCATCACACCCTCTACCTTACTACCAGGGCCCATGACCCTGGCTCCACCACATTTGGAGTTATGCCCCCTTTATACTAAGCAACTTAGAAAGTCGAGCGCTGTCTTCGGACAGCTCTTGTATTCTGTTTGAGCAGCTTTCAAATTTGAACAGGGTCATATTTTGCTGTTTGGGAGAGAGGTAATCTGATTTTCTATGATTTTTATTGTAGGAAGAAGTTTCTCTTGTGTGTGACTTATGTGAAAAGCAATACAATTCCAAGAGCGCTTTAAGCAGACACAAAAGGTCACACAAAGACGCAGCTTTTCTGTGTCCCTTATGTGCAAAGGCCTTCTCAAGGAGTGACGCATACAAAGAACATGTGCAGTCCCATAGTAAGAGACACTTATGTCAGGATTGTGGAAAGTGCTTCAGTTCAGGGAAATACTTGAAAGAACATATTCAAACTCAGCATGAAAAACGACGCAAATACAAATGTCACACATGTAACAAAGCCTGTAGCACAAAATACAGATTGCGGGCTCATATGGTCAGCCATCATGGTTCTAAGTCATTTGTGTGTAACATATGTCAGAAACGTTTTACACATAATTACACCCTCAAAAGGCATCAGAAGAACAATTGCAAGCATGCAGTAACTGTTGACCATTTTGGAACAGACATAATTATGTGTGATATATGCAACAAAATACTGAAAGACAGGAAGGGCCTAAAACAGCACTCTCGAATGCACATGGATCCTAAATATGTTTGTCGTACTTGTGGTAGAAAGTTTAAGTGGAAGTCTGGGTTCAATGTGCACAAGAAAATATGTCATAAAAATATGTCATTTGTGAGCCGTAATACTAATAGTGATTAGCATCTGAATGATACAAAAAGTTTGACTGATTTGTTTCGGTTTAAACATATTAAGTTGAAACACCCAAAGTTTTTCACAAATCTTTTTTTAGCTCCACTGGTCTACAGACCAGAGGGCTATTGACATGGCGGTTTGTCCGTGCGTGCGTGCATCCGTAAACTTTTTCTTTAAAAATCTAAAACGTTTGGGGGTCATCTTCTGTGACCCCTGGAAAACCACAAACCAATTGTCCCTTTCCCGAAAGGTGCAATTTTAGGGTGGGTGAAATTGAAAGCTGTTACACGTGACAAAGTTGATCTTAAAAGATAGAATCAGTGTAAAATGTAGCAATGAAAGTAATTAGGCCAAAGGAGAGAATGCTGATCATTAGCATTTTCTTGTTTTTTCCTCAACTTTTTCAAAAGCAGTTTCTAATAGTGATGTAAAATGAGGTCTTGTTAAGCAAAAGGTTATCTTTACCCTAACTGATTAACCCTTTCCCAAATGACAAAATTTTCGGGTGATCCACTTCAAAAACTGCCACAAATGACAAAATGGATGTTTCTTCAGAAAAGATTTGTGTAAAATATGGCACAGAAAATGTTGAGACAAAAGGAGAAACTGCTGGTTATCAGCAGTTTCTTCTTTTGTATCAATGTTTTCCCAAGCCTATTCTATTAAGGACTTCAAAACCAGGTCTTGTTTGGGAAAGGGTTAAATCTCTTATTACATATGAATGGTTCAGCACTGAAATGAAATGTCCTCGTTCCTTTATTTACGGTTTTGATCATTTCCACTTTTTCCTAACCTAAAATTTAATTGGTGCGAAGAAAGGTCACAGTAGATGAGCCCTAACAGGTGTATCTCAGATGTTACTGAAAAGTTAACATCGTTTTATAATCAGATTGTCCATAGCCATACTCTTGACTTTACATGTAGGTGTCATTTGGGTCAATCTTAGTTAACCTTGAGACATTCGTAGTAGAATAGGTTTGGGAAAACATTGAGGCAAAAGAAGAAAATGCTGATAATCAGCATTTTCTCCTTTTGCCTCAATACTTTCTGTCCTTTAATTTACACCAATCTTGTCTTTATTAACACTGATAAACAAATCGTCGGTGTAAATGCAAAACCTTGTATGTCGATTCTTGCGATTTTCAAAGTACAAACTTGTATGCTCAGTTACAGACAATTCTTGCAGGTTTTTAAATACTTTGCTGATCATTATTGATGACAAATCTTTTGTGAACAATACGTCCAAATTTTAAGTAAAACATTTCAGTTTGGGAAAAGTTATTACACTTTTTTCCCTCCCCATTGAAATTTTCCAAAAACGAGATACGAGGTTTTGCATTTACAACGACGAAATGATTAAAACCAAGAACTACTCCATAATGATATCTCATTTCAGTGCATAACCATGTGTTTGTCATGGAAAATCTACTCTCCAAAGCCGAGGTCTATTGATTTACCATCAAATATGATGGAATGAAGAGAGAATGTGCTCTGTTCTTAAGAGAGTAATAGAAAACCATATACAACAGCAGATTTCGATTGGTTAGATAACCGATTTTGGATTTCCTGGGTCATGATAGATTACCTCTAACTGTTGCATGTCAGATATTGTTGTATGAAATAATATGAAACGTCTGCTTTTAATCTGGCAGGAATCCATGGTTAGGTGCTCTAGCCGCTGCAATATGGCTATGGCAGTAGAAACTAGTGTTAATCCATTACCAAACAACAAAATTCTAGCCTAGTCCAAACTCAGGTGTTGCAGACGACAATTTCCATTGAACAAAATTTATAATATTTTTTGGTCTTTCCTGGTAGAAAACATTGTGGGAAATGAAGAAATTGCTTGTCACAAGCAATTTCTTCATTTTCCACAATGTTTTCCAAAGCCTTAATTTTGTGGGACGTTTAAAAGTGTCAATGTGTGGGAAAGGATTCAACTCCAATCAATTATCAAGTTGCAAGAGTTATGTTTGTTATGTATGCACTGTAGATAAACAGTTTTGCAAACAAGATGTGTTTGTGAAACACAAATGCCCCCGAAATGGCCATTTTTCTAAAATGATAAGTTTTCGTGGAGGAAAGGGTTATTAAGGGTTAAGGGATGACCTTTAGGAAGATCAAATTGCATAGAACAGATAAATGTCATTGAAAGAAAGTTGCATACCAAATTTGAGCTTTGTATGTCAAATACTTTTGGAGAAAAGGCAAAGGTTAAGCTTTCGGACAGACGGACAGACAGACAGACAGTTTGAGTTTATTGGGGTTTTACGCTGTTTTCAACTACCAGGGTCATATCGTGGCGGCTGGAGCACCTACCCATAGATTCCTGCTGTTTCTCAAACCAGTACTACCATAATACCCTTACCGAGCCTCCAGCTGCTCGCCCACTTAGGTTAACGATGACAGACATACAGGAGTAAAACAATATGCCCCAGATCTCTCGATACGGAGGAATAAAAAAGCATTCGTGTTTCACGTACACACCATAACAGGTTAATTCAATCCATTCCCAAACAAGACCTGGTTTTGACGTCCCTAATAGAAATGGCTTGGGAAAACATTGAAACAAAAGAAGAAACTGCTGATAACCAGCAGTTTCTCCTTTTGTCTCAATATTTTCAGTGCCATATTTTACACAAATCCCATCTTTAATAACACCCATTTTGTCATTTGTGCAGTTTTTGAAATGGATCACCCTACAAGAGTTGTCCGCGGACAACGTAGCTCGCCTATACAAGAGCTTGTCCCAAAAAAAAGAGTCCAAGATCAAAGGTCAAGGTCATTGGGTCAAAGGTCATGGTGTCAAGGTCATGGTACGAAGTATCCATATGTGAAATATCAAGGCTCTATCTATAATAGTGCATGAGATATAGGCAAGGTTAAAGTTTTTGAAAAGTAGGTCAAACTCCAAGGTCAAGGTCACTAGGTCAAAGGTAATGGTCCAAAATGAAAGGTCTTGCTGAGAAGTATCCATGTGTGAAGTATCAAGGCTGTATCTGTAAAAATGACCCAAGATAAAGGCCAGGTTAAAGTTTTTTAAAAGTAGGTTTAACTCCAAGGTCAAAGGTCATGGTCCCAAATGATAGGTCTTGGCAGGAGGTAACATAAATCAGGTTAAAGTTTTTGAAGACGCGACGCCAACGCTGAATCCGACACTAGGGCTGTGACATTAGCTCCCCGGACATAAAGTCCCAGCTCGCTAAAAATGGTATTGTTTGGCAAAGGCTTGAACCTTGTATACAATCTAATCAGCTAGACATTTAAAAATTTGAGAGATTTGATTTAATGGCTGTTTTTAACTGCTATGGCCCATATCACAGCGACTGGAGCACCTAAACATGGATTCCTGGTATTTCTCTTGCCAGTACTACCACAATATCCAAATCCAACATCTAGCTGCTCTCTCATACAGATGATTCACATCCATTGGTGCGAAAGAAATGAGCCAAATGTCAGATACTGGCCAAGCCGTGGTTCGAACTTGCTACCTTTGGATTGACAGACTCTAATGTTACCGACTGAGCTATTGCGGCTCTGCATGGTGCAAAACAAATGACCTTTATCAAAATCAAACAAATGCATTATGTATGAAATCATGTAATTCAACAAGAACAATTAACACAATAACAATTTAAGGACAAATGCACTGGTGGTGAACTCGGCCAAAGCGAGGGAATTTTTTTCACGAACAATGTATTCCGTCGGAGTTGTTATAAAATCTCGTAACTGCAGCTTCTATAAAGCCATAGTTACGAGATTTTATAACAACACCGATGATTTGTCAATACATAACAGTAAACTCGGTCTATTATTAGACCAATTTCATTCCCATTAGAAAAACTGATCTTTAAACGCAAAATATCTATACCTTGTTAGAAAAAGTCCCTGGCTTTGGCCGGGTTCACCACCAGTGAAATGATCTTATTCTAAATTAAAATTAGCAGCATAGGCCCAAGGAATTATAAACTCCCATATGACACTTTCCATTACAATCCCTGGTTTCTAAGTGTAAACAAGAAATGCTTGGAAAACATTGAAGGAAAAGAAAGAGATGCTGAATAATTTTTAATGCACTGCAATATTCTATGATGTATCAAATAAGAACCTGCTTCTCCTTTAACCCATTACCAAATGGCAAAAAATTAGACTGGTCCAAACTTAAAGATGTTGCAGATGACAAAATCAAGTGACAGAATTTTTTTTGGTCTTTCTGTGTAGAAAACAATGTGGACAAGAGCCGTCAGAGACGGACAATGCTCCCTGAATAAGGCATTGTCACAAATGTATGCCATGCAGAGCTAACATAAAGCTAGCAAATGTTAAGCCCCCTTTTTGCATGACATAATTTTCATAACCAAATTTCACATAGTTTATTGTCAAGGGCATCTGATTTACTACTCAAATATGAAATTTCATCAAATTCTAACCATTAGACTAGGAGAAATTAGAGAAAAACAATATTTGACCTTAAGTCCCCTTTTCCCATGACGAGGCCTCAAATCCAACAAGAGCCGTCACAGACGGATTATGCTCCCCGAATAAGTGTTTGTCACAAAATAAAAACTATCATACACTAAGCCTTTTTTTCCCATGACAGCTTGTTTGTACACACATTATTTATAGAATATGGTCTAGAACATCCTATTTATTACATGAGCACAAAATTTCATAAAATTCTGCCCATTAAATGAAGAGAAATAAGAGAAAAACTAATTTTTACACTAAGGCCCCTTTTTCCATGACGCAGCCTTAAATTTACAAACTGAGAAAAAGGTCCCTAGGTATTGACCCAGGGAGTTCACATGTGAAGTTTCATTGAATTTGGTCCAAGGGTTGCTGAGATATGGCTGTGGACGGACGGACGCACGGACGGACGGACGGACAGCATGGCAACTATATGCTCCCCCGAAATTTTTTCGGGGAGCATAAAAACCAGGAAAAGTACATCGGCATTATGTCATAGGGAGTTAACATGGTAAGTTTCATTTGATTTGGCCCAAGGGTTATGGAGAAATCACTTCGGACGGACGGACGGAATGACGGACGGACAGGACGGACGGACGGACAGACAAAGCGGCGACTATATGCTCTCCCTTCGGGGAGCATAAAAATAAATAAATTACTTATCAAAAGCAATTTCTTCATTTCCTCTAAGTTTTCCAAAGGAATTATTTTGTAGGGAGTCAAAAAAGTCTTTGTGTGGTAAAAGTTTAAATTCCACCATATCAAAAATTCTGTTGTTTGGTAAAGAATTAGCTATTATTGCACTTGTCTATAAAATTGATTAAATCTATGCATTAATCTTGCATACATATTGTACAAAATTTAAAAAATAACATGTTTGTTTTCAAAAATTCTTTGAAATATTTTTTTTAAAAGAAAATTCTCAAAAAACTATGAATACATGATAAATCAGCATAAAAATTGATGACATAAAGGACTTCAACCCATCAACCATTACAAAACACTTCATGCCACTTTGGTTATCATCATGCGACTTCATTTGATATCCATAGCAATGGAAATTGTCGAGGATATCCCTCGTCAATTTCCGTTGCCCGGGATGTCATTCAGAAATTGACAAGGGTATCTCTGGTTAATTTTCATTGTCACGGATGACACCCGAAGAATGACTTGGCATTTGGTATCTAATGATTGGTTGTAATCCAAAAATTTCAGTAACATATTGTCTTTAAAATTAGCCTCCTGCTATGTGGAATTGCATTGATTCTTCATGTGGAATTATGTAGCAAATGATCCTTTCCCTCTTTCCATTAGCGGCAACAATTCAGTTCCAATTTGTTAACCCTTTCCCAAACGACAAAATTTTAGGGTGCTTCAATTTGAAAACTGCTACCGAGGACTATATGAATGTTACTAAAGGTGCAATTTGTGAGTAATATAACACAGAAAGCATTAAGGCAAAAAGAGAAAATGCTGATTATCAGCATTTTCTTCTTTTGTCTCAATGTTTTCCCAAACTATGTCTACTAGGGACAACAAAATCAGGTCTTGTTTGGGAATAGTTAAGCTGTAACTGGTCGCAAAATTGATGTTGACAAAACATAGGAGCTGTGTATGGGAAACAATGAGGCAAAAGTAGAAAATGCTGGTGACAAACACTTCCTTCTTTTGCCTCAATTTCTCTTGACCCTTAGGGACGTCAAGAAGCAGATCTTGTTTGGGAAAAAGGTTAAACTGTATCAACATAGAATTGAAGTTGACTAGTCTTTTACTCTTATCATGCTGAAACAAAATATTATTTTTTTAGGTAGCATAGACAAATATCAGCCTGCAAGCACATGCTGTCTAATCTGAGTTTACACTATCGGCAAGCTTGTTGAATAGTATATCGTCAGTGTTATTGCAAAACTTTGTAACTAAAGCTTTCACCAAACTGTAGTTATGAGGTTTTGCAATGACACTGACAATACCACTGTATGTTCCACTTAAAATCTCAATGAAGAGTCTTAGTAAAAAACATTATTTTTCCCTACAAAACACTATGAGAAAAGGAAATTTAAAGCCCTATTTGCATCACAGTCTGCTGCGAGTGCAGCTCGTACAAGTTCATCATGTGGTATGGTATCACCGACGATTCCTTGTATAGTCTCAACACAAGATTCAAGTTGACTAGAGTCGGCTAGGGACGCCATGTCTTCTGAGGAGCTTGATGTACCACCAGATTCAATCTGAAAAATAAACAAGAGTTAAATTAACCCTTTCGCAAACAGCAAAATTTCAGGGTATTCTAACTTTAAAGCTACTAAAGACATGAAAATGGATGTTGACAAAGATAGGCTTTGTCTGAAATATAGCACAGAAAATATTGAGGGAAAAAGGAAAAAAATGCTGATTATCAGCATTTTCTTTTTTTGCATCAATGTTTTCCCGAGTCTTTTCTAATAGGGACATAAAGCCTTTTCCAAAACAACAGAAATTTAGACTGTTTGAAGTTGAAAGCTGCTTCAGACGACAGAAATTGTGTAAACTGATATGGAATATGTGTATATTACAGCACATGAAATAGCAATATTTCAATTTAAAATAATTCAGATAAAATTGTTAAATAATAGGAAAGCGAAACTGCCACCTTATTGGTGCACTGTATTTTCGAAACCCTTCACAGAAATCC
Organism: Fragum sueziense; assembly: GCA_963680895.1. Classification (NCBI taxonomy): domain Eukaryota; kingdom Metazoa; phylum Mollusca; class Bivalvia; order Cardiida; family Cardiidae; genus Fragum; species Fragum sueziense. Next base: position 21,163,299 of record OY804592.1, read on the forward strand.
TGGATGATATTTCATTTTTTTCTTACATTCATTCTGTCAGCTATTTCCATATTATTGACCATTTCATCTATCTCAGATGTGCTGGATATAGAGCTGGGTGTCTCCCAGGAATGATTACTCGAATTTCTGGGCTGAAAATCTAACCTGAAATATGCAAAAAAAATATAAATGAAATACTTTTGGATAAATGTCAATGTTAAGTTTCATGTGAAGGGTTGATAAGGGTTAATGGAGGACCTTGAGGAAGGTCATATTGCATGGAACAGATAGATATTATTGAAAAAGGCTACACACAAAATTTGAGCTATGTTGAATACTCTCTGAGAAAAGGCCAATATTAAGGTTTTGGACAGACAGACGGACACAAGTAAAACAATATGCCCATGATCTTCTGATACAAGGGCTAAAAATAATAACATTTTTACAACAATAAAACACTTACGTCATGTAGTAAGATTCTATTTCTGATTGTAAATGTTCTGGGATTTCTTGGTATACCTCGTTTGTTGCCAAATGTGGATGTTCTGATATATACGATAAACATGCATCCTGAAAATGTACACAATTACAATTTAATGAAAATTTATCAAATTACTACTAAATTGCATTTACAATGTTGAATTGATGCCAGCAGGTAGTGCACACTGAGATTTATTGGGGTTTTACACCGTTTTCAACTACTATGGACATAATGGTCATAACGGGGAAGCTGGAGCACCTAATCATGGATTCCTGTTGTTTCTCATACCAGTACTACCACAACACCCTAACTGAGCCTCCAGCTGCTCGCCCACAAAGATTCATGATATCAAACCATTTGATGGGTGATACTTTTGTCACGGTATTTGCCACAGGAGGGTATTGTACCAGGGACCTCTCGAGTTAGAGGCAGATGTGCTACAAACTGCGCTATGGCAGTGCACACTGAGATCAGCCTGCATATCTTCTATGCTTCAAGTTGTATGTTACAACATAGAAAGTATATACTGTGAAAACACTTTTTACGAATCTGTACATAAAAGATGAATTTATGATTTACAGGAAACCAAAGGGTGAAACTTGAGCACATCATAAAAGTTACAATATCAAAACACAGTCTGCACACAAATATTGCTCAATAAAATTTAAATAGAGGATACATTTGTAATCGTTTGTTTCAGTGTAAGATCGATTTATATTTCATTGAGTGAACAACAAAAGCTTTATTTTGAAAATATAGCTTTCGTTATTCACGAAATAAAATATCAATCGATCTTACACGAAAAACAAACAAATATTCTATTTCTTTAATGCAAAAAATAGATAAAATGCTAAAATTTTATGACAAATTTTCTTAAAGAGTGTTATCTTGCATGTGACTGCTATGTAACGCTTATAATGACGTCACTTACTTAGCCCCGCAGCTTAGATAAAATCAGATAGGGTGAAATGAACGAAAGCATAAGTTTTTGATAATTTCACTGGATAAGTGGTGAGTTTATCAAATGATAATCTACCGTTTTTTCTCAATAATTCACCTAAAAGCATTAAAAAAAGCATAATAAAAAGATAATTACTCACCTTCAGTGTTTTTGTACTAAGTTGATCTCCAAGACTTAATAAAAAGAATACTGTATCATCGTCTATGTGATGTTTTAAAGCGTGTTCACACCGAGATCGTAAACTCACAGTCTGAAAACACAAGAGCCGTCAGAGACGGACAATGCTCCCTGATTGAGGCATTGTCACAATAAATGTATGCCATTCAGAGCTAAGATTAAGCTAACAAACGTTAAGCCCCCTTTTTCCATGACATACTTTTTATACGCAAATTTCAAGTAGTTTATTGTCAAGGGCATCTGATTTGCTGCTCAAATATGAAATTTCATCAAATTCTGACCATTAGACTAGGAGAAATTAGAGAAAAACTGTATTTTACCCTAAGTCCCCTTTTCCCATGACGAGGCCTCAAATCCAAAAACTGTGAAAAGTACATCGGCATTTTGTCATAGGGAGTTCACATGGTAAGTTTCATTTGATTTGGCCCAAGGGTTATAGAGAAATCACTTCGGACGGACGGACGGACGGACGGAATGACGGACGGACAGGACGGACGGACGGACGGACGGACAGACAAAGCGGCGACTATATGCTCTCCCTTCGGGGAGCATAAAAATAGGGAAGGTTTTTTATCAGAGCAACAGATATGAGGGATAAGGACATACTAAATATGTTATTTTGAAATCCAAACCCTATGTTGTGTGTACTCATTTGAATCTTTTCAATGAATATTTTATATCAAGAAGGGAAAACAACGAATCATGTCGGAATTGTACAAATTCTTAATACAACAATATATGTACACTAAAGTTGCTTGAAATGTTTTAAGAGCAAGTGAAAAATAATATGAAACATTTAAAGAAAATCATAGAAATCCATATTTACATCATATCTGTCAGCAAGTGCCATCATATCAGCCAGTTGTTCTGTTGCCATTTCATTGGTGTCTAGTTGTCCGCAATATAAATACTCGAGAAACATTTTGAACAAGTCTGGATTGGTATCATGTATTGTGATTTTCCTGAAGAAAAAATAAACCACAAAGGCTCACAGTTAAACTCGAATGCTCATTTAAAAGCACAATTTTTACAAATTACCAATCTTAATTGGAAATTATTAAATAATTCGAACAGTTAACCATTTTTTATGCCTTAGGTAAGGTAGAATACAAGCACTGCTTATTTAGCTTAAAATAATATTTATTTGACTAAAATTTCATCATTTTCTATGATATTTTTCCAAGGCCTTTATCATATGGAGCATCTTAAGCCGTCACTGTGTGGTAATTGGTTAAAACTTCATTTTTTGTAATTATAGTATTCATTCATTACTGCTTCTTGGGATATAATAATCTTACCTATCTATAGCTTCCCTCATGCCACTCAAGAGCGCTCGTTTAAACCAGTCACATCTTGTAGCAATGACGACCCTGTGTGCCGGTATCTCATGCACCTCAACTTCACGTTCTGACTCTGTTTTAACCACCGGTTCCCCACTTGTATGGTCTATCACTGTATCACCAGTGTCTGTAGAAATGTAAATGATAGAGGTTTGAAAGCTGCTTGTCCTATATAAAAGGCTTTGGCAAGAAGTACTTAATTCATGCATGAAATAATAAGGCTCTATCTCATATGGTTCACAATATAAAAATTGAAGGCAACAAACTGTGAAGTTATCTTCCCGGGCATAAAACCTTTAACTTTGAAATTTCAAATTAAAATGTAGTATAAAAATGAACATATTTTCAAATCAATCTGCTGAGTAAATGAACGGATCTCAGTTGTGTAAACTTTATCAGATAAAAAAGATAAACATCTTACCATGTGTTATAATGATTTCGAAGATGAAATCGGAGTATTTTTGTGAATGTAGAAATTTTCTTGAAGCTTGTGCCATCTGACTATCTCTGGCATAGGGTGGTATACATAATGACTCAACAGAACTTAACTGGAATGTAAAATGATAACCTTAAAATTCATGAAAAAAGAATAAAAGAACTTCTTGGAGCAGCACATACTCCCCAGAGGGGCTTGCTATGAAAATTGGCCATTTTTTAAATTCAAGGCCAGATGACAATAGTTATCTGAGTTTTAATAGTGGCATGCACAAATATACACAATGGATTCATTGTGTCAAGTTCGATCAAATGTGGATTGAAACTGTAGGAGGAAGATAGAAATGGGCAGACAGATGGATGGACAGATAGGTGGATGAACACAAGGACAGACAGACAAATGATTGGAGTTATTACACTTTTCACTCCTGACTGTTATGAAATCTTGAGTACAATGTCATGTATTTAGGTGAATACAGAAGATCTATGGCATAATTACTTCATTGAGCTCAGCTGAAAAAGTAAGTCAGAATTTTTGTTAAGTTCTGAAAAGTAGCAAAAAAATTCAAGTTTTGTCAAGCTTTGGAATTTAAAAACATCTCGAGTGATCCATTTGAGCGTAACAGTGCAACACATAGCTTAAGGGTGAAGTTCAAAAAAATGAAGTTTTTATTAAAAACAGAGCCTGAATGAATATGTTATTAAGAATAATGTGCCTTTGGGATTAAAACTATGCATTTTGATGGTGTTCAACACCATGGAAAATTTCATGAAAATCGAACCATCCAAACCAAAGTTACGGTGAAAAATATGCCCAAAAATGTCCCAAGTGCAACGTAAAAAGCGTGACATTTTGATACATTCATCAATTTCGAATGTTGTTTTAAAAAAAGCGTGATGCTTCATGTACCCAAAAGATCCTGCAATTGGAAAGTCATCCATTAAACTCAAGGTTCTAATGTAATTCAGTTATGTGGCACCACATTTGCTAGTTCAAATTTAAGCATTAATGATGATACCCCCTGTAAAAAATGTATGCTTCCGAATAACAAATTTAGAATTTGATCAAGTACATGTCATAATTTATCATCAATATACACTTTGAAAGGTATTCGAGGTACAGCAGTATGTCTTAAGATTAATTTTCAATTGCAAATAAGCTAATCTTGCGCAAGATATCTCAGAAAATAGCGTCTTTAAACTGCTACCTGAATTTGTCCCAAGTGCAACGCTTTGAGGTTTTAGATCCATAAAAGAAGCATTATCTGCCTAACATGTTGTTTTTCCTCATTTTTAAGATCAGCAAGTCAGAAAATATAATTCACAGGCAATTCTTTGAAATTCTTTGCATGATGTCTTCCTAAATTTTGCCGAAAGTGATGTCCCAAGTGCAACGCGTTTTTCGAAGCAAACTCAGAGCATTGTGCAACTTTAAAAACAAACTGAACTTGCCATACTTTGGTTTAATTTTATTGTTTAAGTATACATCTATCAGGTAACAGAATTGGAAAAACTTTGTTATGCCGTACGGAGATATTATTCGGAAATGAATAGCTTGTTTTGGCGAAAAATATATTCAGTGGAGTTTTTTTCAGAACTCAAAACTTGCAAAACACACTTTTTTGCTTTTATTTATCGCTTATTCAATGTAGCTGCCAGTCGCAACAATAACTTAAGCTTAACTGCCTGTTGACATGTTTGAGTAACTGTTTTACAACGAACCTCGAAACGTTGCACTTGGGACAAAAAAATCTAAAACAAGAAAATCCATGCAGGAATCTTTATTTTTCCAAATAATATGAGCTGATATGCAAAGACAATGAAGAAAATAACTGTAAAACACCCTTTTAAAGGAAAACAAGTGGACACAAAATAATAAAATGAACCAATCAAGACAAATATTTGGTTCATATTAGGTATGTGCCTGCTTAGAATGAAACAAGTATCTATTCATGATGCAGAATATGTTTTAAATGGCGAAGATTATGTTTGGTATTTCTGATGCAAAGAGAAAATCTCAAAGGAACACAGTTGTTACTTTTTAGAAGATCAATACAGCTACAGTTAGACCGTTGCACTTGGGACATAATTGATATTTATGCTTTTTACTATTTTCAGTACAGAATTTATCAATCTTATCGATTGATTCAAACTTTGTCATCAGGTCATCAAATTTGTCCTATTTTACTATATTATGATGTCAATTACTGTGTCATGTTTGTTATTTGGCATTATCCAATGAAAGTCTACGCTAATGGTAATCACACACTCTGAGTGACACACATCCAAACATTTATAATCATCAAATTTTCTTGTTCGTCAATTCAAACAATTTACTTTTATTAGTTAATGGTGTCACGTGAGCTTTATAAATCCAGTAGGAAACTGTAACAGACTTTTAGTTTTTATTCCATTGACTGCTTATGACTCGGCAATGAAATATCTTACTGATCTCCAGATTAGGCGAGATTGGCATCGGTTAAAACGTTGACTGGTGTGCAGAGAGTACCTTTTTTTCAAGCCTGTAAAGTAGCATATTTTTTTATCAATAAACTAGACAAACGAAGCTTTTAAATCGATTTAAATTCAATTTCAAGAGATTTCAAAATATCTACAATACACAAACTTCAAAGAGACGCTTTGCATGGTATCAAAGTCAACCTAAACTGACATTATTCCACACCTTACATTTATCATCATTCATGGTGTTACCCTCACTCATTATCATGTTTATATAAAACAAAAATATGATCTTTTTTAACCAGGAAACCTTAAATTAGAAGAATCTGAATTTTGTCCCAAGTGCAACATTTTATTACCAAAGATATGTTGATGACCAGTCTTGGGATTTTCTGAGGTTCAATAAAAATATCAAATTTACAATATTATGACTTATTTCTTTGATTTACTATCATTTGCAAACCAATGGAAAACAAGAGGACCATGATGGTCCTAAATCGCTCACCTGAATCAAGATGACAAGAGTGATAATGGCAATTTTGTCAAATTCAAAGGCATGAAACTTATAAGCACTTTCTGTTTGGAAACAATTAAGAAATAATTTTGTTCCAATCGATCCTGTAAGGTTGGGTATGAATTAGCACAATTGTTGAGTTAGTTAATTTTCAACAATTATTTCATGATTTCGCAATATACAACATAGGGCTAATTTTCAAAGCATACTGATCTGTTAGAGATTGATTATTTATGATAGGCTCAATTAACAAGATTTTGTCTGTGATTGATAGAATTTAGTGAAAGATTACCATCTGATAAGCTAAAGCTAATCCCTTATTTGTTTACATAAGATAAACATGGGGCCAGCCTGAGAGCAACAGATAAGGGAAATAGAAAATTGGCCCAATGGTTTATTTTTAAAGAATTTTCTTATGATTTCTCTAAGTCTGATAAGCCCTTCCTCCCTGCCATGCCCACATTTTTTGACCAATGGAAAAATTTGTGAACACATTTTGAAAAGAGTAACTCAAGGAACATTCCAGTAAAGTCTGGTTCAATTGGGCACAATGGTTGATTTTTCTTATGATTTCTTTAAGTCCGATAAGCCCCTTCCTCCCTGCCACACCCACATTTTTTGACGAATCAAAAATCCGCGAAAAAGTTTTGAGAAGGGTCACTCAAGGAACCTTCCAGCAAAGTCTGCTTCAATTGGGCACAATGGTTGATTTTTAAAGAATTTTCTTATGATTTCTCTGAGTCTAATAAACCCCTTTCTCCCTGCCACAGTCACAGTTTTTTACAAATGAAAAAAACTGTGAACAAATTTTGAAAAGAGAGACTCAAAGAACATTCCTGCAAAGTCTGCTTAAAATTGGCCCATTGGTTGATTTTTAAAGAATTTTCTTATGATTTCTCCAAGTCTGATAAGCCCCTTTCTCCCTGCCACGGCCACAATATTTTACAAATAAAAAGATTTGTGGTCAAATTTTGAAAAGAATGACTCAAGGCACATTCCTGCAAGGTCTGGTTCAAATTGGCCCAATGGTTGATTTTTAAAGAATTTTCTTATGATTTCTCTAAGTCTAATAAGCCCCTTTATCCCTGCCACAGCCATGTTTTTATTTTCAAATGTAAAATTTCTGAACAAATTTTGAAAAGAATGACTTAAGGCACATTCCTGCCAAGTATGGTTCAAATTGGCCCAATGGTTGATTTTTAAAGAATTTTCTTCTGATTTCTCCAAGTCTGATAAGCCCCTTTTTCCCTGCCACGGCCACAATTTTTGACAAATGAAAAAATTTGTGAACAAATTTTGACAAGAATGACTCGAGGCACATTCCTGCAAAGTATGGTTCAAATTGGCCCAATGGTTGATTTTTAAAGAATTTTCTAATGATTTCTCTAAGTCTAATAAGCCCCTTTCTCCCTGCCACGGCCACATTTTTTGACAAATATAAAAATTTGTGAACAAATTTCGAAAAGAGTGGCTCAAGGAATATTCCTGCCGAGTTTGGTTCAATTGAGCCCAATGGTTGATTTTTAAAGAATTTTCTTATGATTTCTAGTCTGATAAGCCCCTTTCTGCCTGCCACGCCCACATTTTTTGACAAATCAAAAATTCACGAACAAATTTTGAAAAGTATCACACAAGGAACATTCCTGCCAAGTTTGGTCAAAATTGGTCCAATGGTTTAGGAGGAGAAGATGTTGAAAGAAATTGTGAACGGACGGACGGACGGACAGATGGACGGACGGATGGACAGACGGACGGACGACGGACAAAAAGCGACCACAATAGCTCACCTTGAGCACTTCGTGCTCAGGTGAGCTAACAACCAGCGTGATAAGCATACATAAACGATAGCATTCAATTCTAAGGGAATAAAGTGTGCTGTTGTGAATATTTTTCATGCTCAAAGTTAAAATTTCTTACATTTAATAGTTATTCGACATACACATGGCACATAGATACTAAAATATTAAGTGAAATTTGTTCTTTTTTGCTACAAGAAGCTTTTTTGACATGTTTTTGTCCCAAGTGCAACGCATTGTGGAAAAAAGGCAGCATTTTGAAGGTCATGTTTTACCAGATTTAATCATTGTATCGCTTCGAAATTTTCAGAGCTGTATTGCAGTGTATTGAAGTTAACTAAAAATATATTAATTACAATATATATGGAGAAATCTGAACAAAGATATATGCAATTGAACTTGACAAATGTTTTATTTCAAACGTGTATGTAACAACTTTATGGCGCTCTGCTAAAGAAGCACTGTGTTTTGAAATAAAGTGCCATTAATGACGAAACCATATGAATTACAGAAACATGGATACTTCCAGAGAGTGTTCGCTATTAATTTCTGAAACTTCATCATCTTTGGTAATGATTTATACCAAAACTAAACATCTACAAGGCTGTTTGATTTTTTACCTCAATGTCACACTTTGACTTCATTTTTTTGAACTTCACCCTTAACATACATAACTAGGCAATTTTTGTGAAAAACTTAAGCTAATCTATCAAATTATTTTACTAATTGCTTTCAGCGTTCTTGCAATTTATGTAAAATGATTTTAAAGATACACATTTACTGTTACTTACTTATTTTCTGGATAATTTGCTGTAAAAATAACTGTACATAAATGAAATATGGCCTTTAATTTTCCTCTGTGCCAAATGTCAGCTCTGTCTGATCTGTATTGGCTTAGATTACGACGGATTAAAAACCCAATATCACATCATTTCGTAAACACTATCTGGCAGTATCTGCCCACTTTGAATATTTTACATATCTTTACACCGCTGCATGATTATCGATTTATGTCATTTGCTGTATGAATCTTGTATTCTGTCTTATAAAGTCTATAAACGGTGCGACAACATGCTAAAAGCCAACTTCTGTGGATCATAAGGGATTTGGGCCTACGGATACTAATGTCACTTTAACATTTCCAGCCTATAAAGAATAATGTTTTATCCTTACTTGCACATATTTTGTTTTCCTTGGCGTTGGTTGTGAGGACCCTGCTTTAGAACATGAAGGGGTACCAGAGGATGTGGAAGCGCCCCCTGGTGGATGTTGTGGCTGCTCGGACTCGACATCCAGCAGACCAAGAGAGGTAATTGATGTGGTAAATTGTTCCCGATGCACCATATCACAAGCTTGTTTGACCAGGGGTTGGATCATGTCTTTGTTACCCAATAACTTGCATATAGCCCATGACTGGAAGAATAATACAAATTGTAAGATGAATCCTTTGTCAGAGAAAACAAAATTTTAACAAATCCAATGTAAACATTTGTGATGACACTAAAGATAAAGGTAACAAATAACAAGAAATAGAAATTACTGCGTCCAAATGATAAATATTTTCAAACAAAGGGCTAACATTGATGACTTGACAAATATCCCTTTCCAAAAAGGTAAAATTTTGGACCTTTCAAATTTGAAAGGAGCTGCAGACGCCAAAATAAATTAGATTTCTATATCAAAAGTAGAAAATGTATATATGATAGGCCTAGCTCAAAAAATATTGAGACAAAAGGAGAAAATGCTGGTCATCAGCATTTTCTTCTTTTGTGTCAATGTTTTTCCACAGCTTTTTGATCAAGGACATCAGTCTAGTTGAGGTCAAGCAGACCAAGAGAGGTAACTGATGTGGTAAATTGTTCCCGATGCACCATATCACATGCTTGTTTGACCAGGGGTTGTATCATATCTTTGTTACCTAACAACTTGCATATAGCCCATGACTGGAAGGGAAACTAGAAAGACCTGAAGGTCTTGAATCGCTCCACAGGCCTGAATTTCTTTTTAATATTAAATCCAAGTTTTAACTAGATTTTTGAATACTTGTGGTTCTTACAGCAAAAGCAAAGTCAAAAGCAGCAATCATGTGGTCAATGCAAAAAGAAAGTAAATGATTGACTAATATTTTAGGGATGTTAGAGCGATAATAAAATGTAAAACTGTGATTTTGCCAAATTCAAGGACACATAATTCAGTATGAATATTTAAGATCAAATCGAAAATTAAACACATGCATGATATTAAGGTCACTATCATTCTGTTCAAATTTTGTCTATATTAGTCAATATTCATGGCTTCAAGAGTGGAAAAAGTGTTGAAAACTGAAATTTTGTCAATTTCAAGGGCACATAACTCAGATTGTAACAGTGTGATCATGTTGAAAATTACACATACGCAAGATCTTGTTGTCAACAAGATTCGTTCCAAGTATCATCTTGATTGGTTAACATTTGTGGTTGTTAGAGTGAAAACAAAGTCGAAAGACAATTTTGTCAAATTCAAGGGCACATAACTCATGATGTAAGATTCCGATCAAGCTGAAAATTACACCCAGGCAGCATATAATGCTTAAATATATTCTGTCCAAGTTTTGTCTTGATTGGTCAGTATTTGTAGATTTTAGAGTAAAAATAAAGTCAAAACTAGCAAAATAGAGCCGAAAATGGCAATTTTTGGCAATTTCAAGGGCACATAACTTATGCTATAAAATTCAGATCAAGCTGAAAATTTTACCAAGGCAAGATCTTATAGTCAGCATCATTCTATAAAAGTTTTGTCTTGTTTAGTAAATATTTGTAGTTGCTAGAGTGAAAACAAAATCAAAATACAGCCGAAAATGGCAATTCTGTCAATTTCAAGGGCACATAACTCATGATGTAAAATTCAGATCAAGCTGAAAATTTTACCAAGGCAAGATCTTGTAGTCAGCATCATTCTGTCAAAGTTTTGTCTTGATTGTTCAGTATTTGTAGATTTTAGAAGAAAACTAAAGTCAAAACCTGCTATTTTTGACATTCAAGGGCAGATAACTCAGGTTATTCTAATTCAATCCATATTCTTTGAAGGAATCTGAGAGAAGGTCATCCAAGGATCATTCCTGTGAAGTTTGGTTGAAATCCATCCAGTAGTTTTTGAGAAGAAGATTTTTAAAGAAAAAGTTTACGGACGCACGGACGGACGGACGGACGGACGCACGACGGACACACCGCCATGGCAATAGCCCGCTGGCCTGAAAGGCCAGTGGAGCTAAAAAATGGCTAGGTTCATTACTAGCTAAATATTGGCTTAGTAGAATCATATTTTAAAAATGTTTGTAAATATTATTGATGACAATATTTGATTATTCAGAAATATCAGAAATACGCCATTCTTAAGCTAAAATGTCACATTTTTCTGTTTCTTTGTGTAAAAGGTCAACCACAAACTAAGCTCCTACAAATATAGCAAATTAATTTTTCTACTATAAATAACCCTGCACAAAATAAATTTGAAGGCATGGAATGCTTGGGAATAGGTATTTTTTACATATGGAGGCAACAAATAGTAAAATTGAGCAATTTTATCAATAGAAGGGGGCATTTTGGGTATTTTTTCTTCAGGACTAAATGTACATTGATTGGATAATTATCTCACCATTTCAATTTTATATGAAAACTTCAGGCTTAAACATTGTAATTTACCCTTTCCAAAACAGCAAAATTTCAGACCAGTCCAGAAATTCCAGATAAGTGATGCCAAAAGGGCTAAAATGCATATGACATAGCCAGCAAAACATTGAAACAAGAGCTTCACAGAGTGGCGCATATACGCCCGAGAGGGGCGTGTCAGTAAAATTGACATTTTTTCAACTCAAGGGCAGATAATTCAAGAACGAAAAGAGTTATCTGGATTCCGTAAGTGGTGTGCACAACTAGACACCATGGAGATTCATTGTGGCAAGTTTGATCAAATTCCAATCAAAACTGTAGGAGAAGTTGCACACACAAGAAATTGCTAACGGACGGACAGACAGATGGACGCACGGACAGACAAGCGGGGCCATAACATAATACGACCCTTCGGGCGTATAAAAATGCTGATTATCAGTGATTTTTTCTTCTGCTTTAATGTTTTCCCAAACTAATTCTACTCTATGTCTTGTTAGTGATTTGGTTAATTTTATAGCCTTTAGCAACTACCAGTATTTCAAACAAGCATTGGACAAAGCATAGATTTGATTTTATTGGGGTTTTACGCCCTCTTCAACTACTATGGTCATATTGAGGAGGCTGGTATTTCTCTCAACAGTACTACCACAATATCCAAACTAAGCCTCCAGCTGCTCTCTCACATACATGATTCACAACCATTGGTGAGAGACAAAATGACTTCTGTCAAATGTTAGAATGGATACTGGCCGAGCTGGGGTTCAAACTAGCCACCCCCTGGATTGACAGACTCCGACATAACCGACTGATTGGGACAGAGCATAGAACCAAGACCACTTACAATTTTGGAAGTACCAAGTTTGAAGAAATATTTCCATTCACTAAGAGGCATGTCTTCTAACATTGCTTGATGTTTACCTCGTGCAGGTGGTAGATCTACCTGAAATGTGGAAAACACGCTATTATACTTATTCTTACAAACAGACCTACAGATAAAAGAAGTTAAAGGTTATTTAACCCATTCCCACACATTGACGCTTTTTGACAACCTACAAGATAAAGACATTGGAAACATTGTGGAAAATGAAGAAATTGCTTGTGTTTTCTAATTCAAAATGAAAATATTTTTAAAGTTTCATCAACTTGAAATTGTCGACTGCAAGACCTTTCAAAGTGGAACAGTCAAAGGAATTTCCATCTGGTAACTGGTTAAAGAGCAATTTGAGTGAGAGTTTATCAAACCCACAGTTGTGGGCTTCTCATTGGAATTGTCTCTCCCAAAAGTTTAAAATAAGTGCCTACAAAATGAGGTTTGGAATCCAAGTAGCTATCTTCGAATTATTTGTCCATCGCATCTTATCTATTGCTCTGATCAATGTCCATAATCTGATTACTGTAAACCAGGAAATCATTTCGCGCTTTTTAAGTTAGCGTCTTTCGCGGGTGGGTGTGATCCGCGAACTTTTAACGCCGCGAATAGGCTACTTTCAATAAAAACGCGAACTTTAATCGCTTTGATAGTTTTTGTTTCGGGAAAACCTATACTAGACGTATTTGTTACTATGTAAACAAGGGAAATAGCTTTTTCATAACAGGATGTAAGTGAAAAGTTTTCTTCATTTCAATCTACTTTTGTTTGTATCCAGAAATACATAGATATTGTGACATATTGAAAAACACAACATTGAAAGATTAAACCAACTTATTCAATTAGCTTGAAATTGAGAAAAGGGGTCGTTTGGCATTCGAATGCCGAGTATGATAGCAAATGTCGATTGACGTTTAAAACCTCATAATTGTGGTTTGAAATTAGCCACAGATTAGAGGTTTGAATCGTCCTTCGATGATATTGAATTTAACTGTCATTATCGCTTCTCGACGCTATAGGTAAATAGGTGTGAAGTTAATGTAACGCTCAAATTCTATGCATTGTGTTACAAACTGTAATCCAGTATACTATAAAGTGTGAAATAAAACAATGGGTCCATTGAAACTTACTTTGACCAAACTGTCAATAGCGACTAAAATATCGTAAATACAGTCATAATTCAATATGTTATTATCCGATTCCCCATATTATTCAACATATCATTTTTTCAATTCCGGCATAGCGTATTTTGTTTCGCGCGATTCGCGGACAGCATTGATCCGCGAACTTAAAACGCCGCGAACAAGCCCGAGTGCATGAAAACGCGAACATTTCTTGACGCGAACTTATCCTGGTTTACAGTATTGTATACTATATGTTATCTAAAAAGATCAAACTAAAATCTTATCCAGTTTAAGACTGGAAGAAATTTCCAGCAAAAGTTTCCACCGACAAGCATCTATAAAAATCAGCAACAAACATGTTTGCATTATGAGAACTAGTAATATTGTAACTGTCCATTTCTGACTTTTCCATTGGCCATGTTTAAAACACACATCTGGGAGATGACAGGCAATTTCTTCATTTCCGAAAATATTTCCTACACAAAAGCAGCAAACATGTTAAATTGAATGTACTTGATATTGTCATCTGCAACACCTTTGAATTTAGACAGTTCAAAACTAGAAAACAAAGGGCAATATCTCACAACATAAACAAGGTAGAGGTATGCTCCTTGTACACTGCACTTTACCTAAATGAGATCTATCTATCCTAAGTTTCATCATGATCATAGCTACTTTACTTTCAGAAATATGTTCCAGACAAGTATTTTGTACAAGAACTGACTGACAGACAGACAGATGGACAGACAGACAGGCTGATTCCAGTATACCCCCAAAAACATTCGTTTTGCAGGGGCATCAAATTTGCCATATGGATAAGGGTAAAGACAAAGTACCATACTCACAGTATCAGCTAAATGCTCTATTAACCGTGAAATAGATCGAACCTTGGCCATTTGACACATTTGTGAGAAGTTGTCTCTGAAAAACAAGAATGAAACAATAGTCAGTAATTGTACATTTAGTGATGTTTGATGGTTATATTATGATCATAGAAGCATGTGCAATGTTTCAAAGCAATAAAAGGTTATCAGAAATATATGACAGTTGCATGTCCTGGTCTATATCTCAGGCACTATGAGAGATACAGCCTTGATTTTTCACAATAAGAAGTTCTGGTGTTCAGTCTGAGGTACCGTCAGGACCAATCTGGGCAAGATTTGTCCACAGACAATGTAGCTCGCCTATACGGCAATATGTCACAAAAACAACTTAACCCCAATTTCAAAAGGTCAAAGATCATCGTTCTAAATGAAAAGTCTAGGTGTCAATGTGTGAAATATAAAGGCCCTATCTGTTACAGTGCCTAAAATATAAGCCAGGTTAAAGTTTTTTGTTTTTTTTTTAATTAGGTTAAACTTCAAGGTCAAAAGGTCAGAGGTCATGATCCTCGATGAAAGGTCTTGGCATGAGGTATCCATGTGTGAAATATAAAGGCTCTACCAATAATAATGCATGAGATATGGGCAAGGTTAAAGTTTTTTTAAGAATAGGTCAAGCTCAAAGGTAAAGGTCACAGGTCATGGTCTCAAATAAAAGGTCTTTTCAGGAAGTATTCATGTGTGAAATATCAAGACTGCATCTCTAATAGTGCCTGAGATATACACCAAGTTTTACTTTTTCGAGTGAAGAGACAACAGGACGGAACACAGATATTGACACTAGGGCTGTGACATTAGCTCCCCGGATGTAAAGTCCTGGCTCGCTGAACATTGATCATTTGGGAAAGGCTTAACTCATTCCCACACAATGATGCTTTGTGAAACCTCTAAAGATCAAGGCTTTGGAAAACATAGTGGAAAATAAAGAAATTGCCTGTCATTTCCAATGATGTATTCTACCCCAAAAGACCAGAGAAATCTAACACATTACCACACAATGATGCCTTTGGTCGCCCTACAAGATAATGGCTTGGAAAACATCGTGGAAAATGAAGAAATTGCTTGTGACAAGCAATTTCTTCATTTCTCACAATGTTTTCTACCCAAAAAAGAGCAATATTCCACAATTTCATCACATTGAAAATGTCGTCTCCAACACCTTTGAATTTGAAAACCCGTAAAATTTTGTTATTTTAAATGGGTTAAATTCCATTCACTTGAAATTATAGTATGCATCATCTTTAAATTTGGACTGGTCAAAATTTTGCCATCTGGTAATGGGTAGGCCACTTACTTTTTCTGCATGAAGTGAAAGAATGTTGTTTGTGACCTGTCATGGAGTTTCTTTAACTTTTTCAGCTCTCTTACATGTAATGCCTGTAAATATAGTAAACAAAATGGCTTTTATCTGTTGAAAATTTAAAGCATAACCCTTTCCCAAACAGCACAAATTGGGACTGTTCTTCTGAGAATGACAGAATAGGTGTTGATAGAGATGGGATTTGCATACATTATAGCACAAAAAATATTGAGGCAAAAGGAGAAAATGCTGATTATCAGCATTTTCTTCTTTTGTCTCAATGTTTTCCCAAACAATTTCTATTAGCGGCGTCAAAAGCAGATCTTGTTTGGGAAAGAGTAAACTAACAAGTTTTCTTCCTTTGAAATTATCATTTTGATGTCTGCAACTCCATTAACATTTATAGACTGGAATTAAATTCAGCACTTTGGTTAAAGGTTATAGCATATGAAAAGGCAGATCTCATATTGCGAATTTTACTGCAAAAGAATTTGTCATTTGTCATTGCTTTGCAACTCAAAACTGAGGACAAATCCACACAACTTACATTTCTTAAAGCTTTTCCTAGTACATCTCCCACATGCCCTTTTTTCCCTTTCTCTTGTTTTTCGGCCTTTTCTGTCTCGGAGCCGAGTATAATCTGTTCTAAAGCAGCTTTACTGTCGGAGACTAATGTAGAAATTATCTCCAGAGTACTCTCAATCTGAAATAAATACATTACCAGATGGGTGAATAAGTTTTGATTTAGATTGTTCTATGCAAATGGTTCTTAGAGCAAGAAGAAAGTAAAACTAAATGTATGCTTTTTGGGAAAGAGTGGATGGAAAGTGGAGGAAATTCCAGCTTGAAAAGAGCTATATCATCCACAAATTTGCTCAATGAACAATCAAAACTTTAATTTCACAAAGATATAAGCATGTCCTAAGTGTTTTTTTCATCTATAGCTATTTTAACCCATTCCAACACACAGACACTTTTTAATGCCCCTCAATATAAAGGCTTAGAAAACAATGTGGAAAATGAAGAAATTGCTTGTTACAAGCAATTTCTACATTACCAACCATGTTTTCTAACCCCAAAAGACCAAAAAATGTAAAATTCCTTTGACATGAAATTGTAGTCAGCAAGTTGCTAGAATTTGGACAAGTCTAAAATTTGTAATTGGTAACAGGTTAACCCTTTTTCAAAATGCATAGCCAACATTTGACCTGTTGTAATTTCAAAACTCCTGCAAAAAGAAAAATTATGAATGAAGTTTTTATCAAAATTGGCCAAACATAGTGGAGAGTTTGTTGAATTTGATGGTGACAGAGGAATGCAAAGACACGCAAAGCATTAAAGAGCTGTTTATCAGCATTTTCCTCTTTTGTGTTGACAGATGGCCAGACAGAAAAACACCGGATATTGCGGTGAGCTTAAACATAGAACATGTCACAATGCGGACAAATTACCACCCTCACTCACTAGCACCTTGTCACTGAAATAGTGCTGTAGGTCAAACACTTTTTGAGTTAGAGCACAAAAAAGTATTTTTTTGTTTGTGACCTAGAAATTTGACCTTTAGAAGTGACCCTTAAAAAAGGCACCTCTCCGGGCAAGGGCAACAACTGTGTAAAGTTTTATGATCCTAGGACAAAAGGTTCTCAAATAAAAGCATGGAAACAAAATAGGCTACAGATTTACAGATAGACAGACATATAGTGAAACCAATATACTTCCATCCTTTACTTTGTAGGTGGCGGGGGAGGGGGGTTAAATATAGAAGTTGTAAATTAGTTTACCTCAGGGACTAGATAAGTGGCTATTTCTTGTCTCTGATCAGCACTGAGATTGCTCGTGTGGGCTTTACAGATATCTAGAAAATGGTCCAACTGTTTTGAGAACACAGGAATTCTGTAAGAAAATAAATATTGCAAGAGAATGTTAACACTTCTCATGATGTTCATGTCCTTTACAGAAAGGGATTGACAAAAGATTGTGACAAAAAAAGAAAATAATGGTGTCCAGCATTTTAAACTTTTGCCAAAATATTTTCTATGCAATTTCATACACAAATCTCGAATTCATAAAAATTTAGTTTGTCATCTGCAACAGCTTCAAACTGGGCTAGTCTTAACCCTTTCCCAAACAAGACCTGGTTTTGACGTCCGTAAGAGAATAGGCTTGGGAAAACATTGAAACAAAAGAAGAAACTGCTGATAACCAGCAGTTTCTCCTTTTGTCTCAATATTTTCTGTATCATATTTTACACAAATCATTTCTTAATTATCATCAATTTTGTCGTCTGCAGCAGCTTTCAAATTGGATAACCCTAAAATTTTGTCGTTTTGGAAAGGGTTAAATTTTGCTGTCTAGGAAAGGTTCAACCCTTTCCCAAGCAGAAAAATTTAAAAGCTGTTACAGATGACAAAACGGATAGAATGTAGGGTAGAATTTGTGAGCATTAAAGCACAGAAAACATTGAGGCATAAGGAGAACATACTGATTATTATCATTTTATTCTTTTGTCTAAATGTTTTCCCATATCTTTCCTAATAGGGGTGTAAAGTTCAGGTCTTGTTTGGGAAAGGGTTAAACAGTAATACAATTACCTTGATTTAGCATATTTTATTATATCATGTCTCTCTTCCCTCGACAGCTCTGACTTTCTTCTTGAGTACAGGTCACATAATATCAACAATTTGGAAAATGCTGAAACAAGAAAAACAAAAGCTAGTCTTAACTGAGGTTTGGATTAGAGGTGGTATTATCCTTTGGAAATGGAATTTTTTACTGAATGTTTTAACAACTCCTCTGTTGAAATATCAAGTTTAGAATAAGAAATAAGAACATAAGAATTGCAGTGGCATTTAAGGTCTCCTGTGCCCTGATCCTGACTGCAGGTGTGCTCGATGTCTCAGTACAGCACGTCCCATCGTCGGGCGAATCTTGATGGAGGTGGTGGTAGAGCTATGGTGAGAAAGTTGAAGCTGTCCCTGAGTTCTGCTATCTTGGGGACATGCTCTCTGCAGGAGGAGGCTGTGAACTAGCATCTGTAACATGTTGCAAATCAGTTTGGGGCAAATTCCACCAACTGATATCCCGTCTCTGCAACACAAATCTACAACTTTTAACCAGAGGACGGGTTTATTCAGCCTGTGTAAGAAGTGTCATGCTGCATGCATCAGAGACATGGGCCAAAACAACTGCTTCACTGAACCGCCTCCAGCGAAACGAGAGAGCGATGATACGCTGGATCTGCAATGTTAAACCTACAGACGACACCAGTTCAAAGTCCCTGCTTACAAAGCTAAGTATCAAGGATCTTGATACAGTCCTATGTACCAACAGACTAAGGTGGTTCGGCCATGTGGAACGCAATACAGGCTGGGTTTGTAGCTGCACAGAAAAGCTCAGGCAGACCTAAGAAAACCTTGGAAGAAGTTGTGCTGGATGACAGAAGAAAACTAGGGATGGTTTCCACTGACCCACAGAACTGGTCCGAATGGAGAGGACGACTGCACAGCAGACCTGTCAGACAAGTCCAACCCTAGGTAGAGGAAAACAGACTTTAAAATGGATATGTATGTATGTAGAATGTCTTTACCACCTCTTATCTATTGCTATTGTTATCAAAGAGACAATTCAAATGAGAGCCCACAATACTGGATTTTTATTAAAATAACAGATTCAAAACATATTTACACCTTTATCAATTGCTCTGAGTCATTCAACACTTTCTCAAACAAGATCAACTTTTGACGTCCCTAAAAGAAAAGTCTTGGAAAAACATTTGGGCAAAAGACGAAAATGCAGATGATTAGCATTTTCTCTTTTAGCCTCATTATTTTCTGTGGTATTATATACACATGGAATTGCATCTATTTTTTGTCTTTAGCACTTGGACCAGTCTAAATGTTTGCAAGCTAAGAATGTGTTTACTGAAAAAAATGTTTTCACAAACAAATTGTCTTCCAAAACAGCAAAATTTTCAAGTGGTCTAATTTGACAACTGCGTCAGAAGAGAAAATGGATTTTGAAAAGACTGGATTTTTGTATAATATAACAAAGAAAATATTGAGGCAAAAGGAGAAAGTGCTGATTATCAGCATTTCCTTGTTTTACCTCAATATTTTCCCAAGTCTTATCTACTAAGAATGTCAAAACCAGGGGCCCAAATCATTAACGATCTAACAACCGTTTTTATGTAAACTGTGTAGCAAAACATCTGATTGCAAAAGAAATCAAAATGGACCAATCAGGTTTGTTGTTACAAGTAATTACCCAAAAAATAATCTTTCAATCGTTGATAATACGGGCCACAGGTCTTGTTTGGAATCTTGTCTATACGCACCTACAGCCGCTTCTCTCAATGACTGTTTAACCACGTAGCAGAGTTTTGCTGGGTTTGTCATGATACTGCTGTCCGTCTGCGTCAGACTGGAGCTGTCGTCGCCGCCGCTGGTACCACTAAACATCTCAATCACCTTGTCAGTAGATGCATACATGTCCGTTACTAAGCTCTCAATCTCTGGAATAGACCAGTTGAATTTGAAAGCTGCTGCAGAGGATAATATGAGAGTCTTGAAATGAAGAAGTATGTGTACCAGTAATATGTGTACATTGTAGTAAACTTTAAGTAAAGGAAAGACTAACGAAAGGAGACTTTTCCGAAGTCTTCTCTATTAGAGGCGTCAAAAATTGTCACTTTTTGGTAATGGTCTAACAGAATTAAAATTCATGTTTCATCTTTAATTGGCAACAGGTTGCATATCACATCTGGTACTATTGATTTGACTTGAATTGGTGATTAATCATGCCTTATGTAAGTCAGGGTAGTGACATGCATAAACAAAGGATTGTTGACCAGTATATTTGATGTGTCTTCATTGCTATTGATTTCTTCATTTCTTAAAGCTTTGACTGTAAGTCGATGTAAAGTTTCAAGCCAAATATCAAATCCTTTTTTTCTTAACCTATTAAGGTTTAAGAACTGATAATGAAAACACCACTTTCTAGCCATACTAAATGCATCAAATTACACACACTTGTAAATATACTTCACATAAGTTGATTCACCGTGCCGGATTTCAAGATTATGCTTCAAGAAGAAAATAATTTACAAATATTATTTTACTCTATATTCATATGCAAGGGAGGTAATTTTTGTCAATTTCCATAAGTATGCATTAATTCAAAATTCTTAATCATACAAAATGCTTATGTTTGTATTTGGAATGGAAATGTAACCCAGTTTAGGAATTACTGGCACTTTTCAAATTTTGCCTCTGGCTCTACATTTCATTCTCAGTTTGTAAACCTTAACAATGACAAAATTTTAGGCTGGTCCAAATTGAAACATCATTATGAATATGACAATAGATCTATCATATGAATGAAATTGGGGTGGAAAACATAGTAGGAAAATAGAGAAATTGCTTGCCACAAGCAATTTCTTCATTTTCCACAATGTTTTCCAAAGCAATTATCTTGTGGGGAGTCAAAAATAGTCATTGTGTGGGAATGGGTTACAGTTGAGAATATCATGAAATTGACATTCATACCATTCCATTCCGATCAAAATCATTCCACTCCAGCGTTCATTCATTCCGATCACAAAAACACTCAAAATGCTCATAAAACATTCACACCGCTCAATAAACGTTCACTGGTTTAATTGGTTGTTATAAAAAGAAGGCATTTCATTGGCCGAAATATTATCGTGGGCGTTTTATCGATAAATCTTCATACCTATAATATTGGTAAATTTCCAATATTGGGCTGTTACTATTTAAAGATAACGTTTGATTGGTTGAACGGTTATCATGGGCGTGTTATCGATTTTTTAGATACACAAAATCATTCCAAACACTAATTCCATTCATCCATTCATTCGCTCATAAAACATTCCCATTCCACTCAGAATGTCAATTTCATGGTGTTCTCAACGGTAACTGATGACCTCAAATTTAGGTTAACATGTCAATGAACTTACGCTGTCTTAAAGCAGTGTTTTTCAGAAACGTATCACAAAGGTTCACAAAATTTGGCAATTCTTGCATTTTGGTCATAATTTTTAAACAGCTCTGAGCAGTTTCCTCTGAAAGCCCTCGAGGTAAACATTCTGCATACATGAAGTGAAGCGTCGTCTGTAACACATCGTCCGATAAACCGTCTAGTATAGTCGGAGATTTCGTCCAGTCTATGGTTGGTGCGGCAAGACTTAAAATTGTGGCGTGTACTTTGTACTGAAATTCACACAAAATTAAAACTTGTTATCTCGACATCGGATGAGTCAAATTTCTTCTTTAGTCAAAGTGAAAATCTGGCCCTATCCTCATCAATGGATATCAATAATTTCGAACAAAATATATTCCAAATATGGAACAATTTTATCCAGATAACCGTGATGTAATTTCGGACAAAAAATGGTATTTTGTTGGTGTTGTTATAAAATCTCGTAACTATGACTTGATTCAAGCAAGTCTTATCAAGGCCCTAGTCTTTTGATATCAAGGAATGCTGTAATTTGCTGTGATATATACAGAACAAGAGTTGTTCGCAGAAAACATAGCTTGCCTAAAGGGGAGCTTGTCACAAAACAGCCTATTTTTCTAGAAGTAGGTAAAACTCACATGTCAAGGTCAAAAGGTCAAAGGTCATGGTCCAAAATGAAAGGTTTAGGCAGGAGGTACCCATGTGTGAAATATCAAGGCTGTATCTCTCATAGTGCCTAAGATATAGACCAGGTTAAAGTTTTTGAAGATGCGACGCCACGCTGACATGACACTGACACAAGGGCTGTGACATTAGCTCCCCGGACATTAAGTCCCAGCTCGCTAAAAAATTATTTATAGCAAAATAAAACCATATATAAGCAATTGAAGATACATTACCTCTTTTCAAGTACTAGGTCTGATTACTATGTCTGAAAAATATCACTCTCCTAGAGCCCCGATAAACGAGAAGGGGATATCATCTTTGGAAAAGGATTATACAAAATGGACATAACTTATTTCCTCTTTTATATGAATACAAATACAATACGAATAAAGACATACCTCTTTTCCAGTGTCAGATCTGATTACTATGTCAGAAAAATACCCCTCTTCTAGAGCCCCGATAAACGAGAATGGGATATCATCTTTGGGGTCTGGTGGGGACACCTGCAAAAATGCCATGCAAACATGAAAATATATCTAGTGTAATCATAGGTGATAATCAAATGACTTTGTTATGATAAATATTAGTCTAGGAGCCAGCTTTTACAAAGGGGGTTAAATTAAAAATTCTTGCAACCGGTGACCTATAAAATTTTGAGTGGTATTTTTCAATACATTAGGGTCCCATGCTTTGGTTAAGGGTGGATGACATGCTTAAAAGTGGTAGGATTTTTTTTAAATCAAGGTCAAAGGTCATTCGGTGCACTTCTCATACATACCTCCTAAAATATTCCATAACTTACTCATTTATTGAGCTAAAACAATTAATTTGGTATCAAAATGAAGCTAATGATTTGCACTTTGACTTACATGAATAATATACAATTTCTTGATTTTCAATATTTTTTAATATTCATAAATATAGCAAAAATCGGCTAAAAATCACTAAAATAAGTTTTGTCTACGAGTGAAAAAAAGTTTTTAAAATACCAAAGGTGTGTTTTTGTGGTTGAAATCATACTTAAAAATTGCCCAGAAACCTGTTCTTGACTTATATGTATTTCTTCACAGAATTAGTCTTTGGCTTAGGCTTGTAGTCATAGGTAAAAGTGGGTGGGGTAAATTTTCCCTAAAATTACAAAACGTTCAAACATTGATGTAACAATATGTCTTATACATAAATGTGATATTTTATTAGAATTTATTGTTTTGAAATCATATTTGCAGGGATTTGTAAAGCTTTTAATGTATATTCCTGAAAATTAATTTGAATTTTAAGAGCCAAAATAACAATTCAATGAAACAGCATTTCAGATGGATACAGATTATATCAACACCACAATGTCAAAACTATGACTCTTAAAGCGAATATTTATCAAGTATCTATATAATAGTAATCGGCAGCTGAAAATATTCCCCAGGCCCGTGCCTTATTTTGTAGAAATCAGAACAACATGGGGATGGTCAGAGTTTGCATTGTTGGGTAGTGCATTGCTTTCATAGAGCCAAAAGGTAAGGAATTTAGCACTGGAACCAAATAGCTCATACACAGGAAACACAGTTTACAGTTTAAGTGAATAAAACAATATCTCTAGTATTACATACTTATTAGAGATACCGAAATATCTTTTTTTTCAAAATTATCTTTCTCCTTTTGTTCAAAATGGCCAACAAAATTCAAGATGGCCCCTTTAAATGTTTATAGAGCGAAATTTTAACATAGAAAGAGATAAGACCACGAATTAGTCGTTTTTATGCCCCCGCATCGATAGATCGATGGCATATTGTTTTACCATTCCGTCCGTCCGTCCATCCATCCATCTGTCTGTCTGTCCGTTAGTCCGAAACTTAACATGAAAACTTATCATTGGCCTTTTCTCCAAAAGTATTCCACACGCAAAGCCCAAATTTAGTATGTAACCTTCTTTCAATGATATCTATCTGTTCCATGCAATATGACTTTCCCCAAGGTCTTCCATTAATCCTTGTCAACCCTTAACATGAAAACTTAACATTTAAACTAATTAACATGAAAACGTAACACACACAAACCTTATTTACCATTTATTCAAAAGCTTAACGTAAAGACGTATCATTGGCCTTTTCAGGGGCATTCGTGTTTCACAAAGACATCTTTTTTTTTCAAGATTAGGCTGAATTATATATGAATTCGTGAGAGATAGCCAGTGATGTGCATTTTAGAAAGTAGGACCATTTTATAGAGTTTTATTTGTCAAACGACGACCGAAATGTCTTCTGCATGATAGTTTCGTAAAGCAGAGGTAATGCATAAACTCATTGTTTTGTTCATTTTATGTATCATGAATACTTTACTAAATATAAGTAATATTTGTGTCTTTATATTCAACACTATCCTCATCCTCATCATCTCCATCATCAACAACAACTACAATAACAACAAGACACATGATGCAATAACCAGACTTGTAAAGTCCACAGCTACCCTATACTAAACATTTCAATAAACTCAACTCATGCCATATATACTCATCCTTATCACTGTCTAATGCATAAAGATTCTCAAGTCTAAAAACACAATTCTGACTCACAAACACATGCATCAGTGCATAAAAGATCTTCTCTTTGACACTTACACCTTCGCATGTGGCAGTCAGTTTAACACGAGCATTGTGTGATGTCAAGCAAAGCTATAGGTGCAGGATCTTTACGCATTCTTACAGGAACTAAATTTTTGTTGTCATCCATGGTCCATACATGACATGCTGGTGATGGTAGATTCAGATACTGGTCAGTTTAGTGCTTATATTATGTTTCAAATCTCTGTAAAATTTACAGAAACTGTTTATTGTACAGGATTTGAACCATACTAATCAATAAATCATGTTTAGTATCAAAACGCAGCTTTTTCTCTACAGAACTCAAATTAATTTTCATATTTTAGCTATTTTCAACATTTGTTACATTATTTAAGATTTTAGTTTTTCATCATATATTCTATTTAGTCTTTTATATTGCATAACACCTTATGGACAACATATGAAGCCATTTAGATTCTTATCAAGATGTTATTATAATTAAGCTTGTAGAGCTATGCAGTAAAATCCCTACTGTTTGCATTGCCCAATCATTATCATAAGTAGGTGATATATTCTTTTGATCTCAATCTTGGAAGAAAATGCTATTCTATCAGTGGTCATATTATTGACCAATCAGAACAAATGACACTTTTTACTTGAGATGCATTTTTCTAGAATACGTCTGATTGGTTGTTTGGTTGATTGAGAAGTCATGTGATGTCTCAGTCTTCAAGATCATTTGAATAAATCATCATCAGTGCTCACACTTTTCAAAGAAAGATGCCAGAAACTTACCAGAGAAAAGGATGAATTAGTGAACAGGTGTGAGGATCTAAGTGAAAAACTGGACTTAGTGAACAAAACCAATGAAGACCATGAAAAGTTGATTGATGAACTGAATGAACAACTCGCACTTCTATACAAGTACACAGTGGACTTAGACAACAATAGATTTAGTAATTTTATTGGATTAGTTGAAGTAATTCGAGAATGTAGAGAGGTTACAGAGATATGCAGTAAATTTTTTAACAATAGACATTGTCGTCAATGCCGCACTAGTTTACATTCCAAACAAGAACCATGTCCTGCAAAGGGATGGAAATGTTTTGCATGTGATCGTGCAAATCATTTCACCTATGCATGTGATGGTGGTTTGAGCAAATGCATGATAGACCCTGACAAAGAAACAAAACAGCTACTCTTGCATTTAGAAAATGTGACTGGTCTAAAAACAGAACATAATTTCTACAAACAGACTATATTTGCTCAAACTTAAATTAGCTTCTGAGTCAGAACCAAACCTACAGAGAGAGAATTATTATGTTTCAAATCTCTGTAAAATTTACAGAAACTGTTTATTGTACAGGATTTGAACCATACTAATCAATAAATCATGTTTAGTATCAAAACGCAGCTTTTTCTCTACAGAACTCAAATTAATTTTCATATTTTAGCTATTTTCAACATTTGTTACATTATTTAAGATTTTAGTTTTTCATCATATATTCTATTTAGTCTTTTATATTGCATAACACCTTATGGACAACATATGAAGCCATTTAGATTCTTATCAAGATGTTATTATAATTAAGCTTGTAGAGCTATGCAGTAAAATCCCTACTGTTTGCATTGCCCAATCATTATCATAAGTAGGTGATATATTCTTTTGATCTCAATCTTGGAAGAAAATGCTATTCTATCAGTGGTCATATTATTGACCAATCAGAACAAATGACACTTTTTACTTGAGATGCATTTTTCTAGAATACGTCTGATTGGTTGTTTGGTTGATTGAGAAGTCATGTGATGTCTCAGTCTTTTAGAGAATTTTAGAAAGTCAGAATCAGTTAGAAATTTACCTTTGGCGTTAAAACAACAAATTAGAAGTCTTAGTGAATCAGAAATAAATGAAAACTTTGTGACATTAAATTATCTTAGTGATATCTTTGTGATATTTGGACTTTCCATCACTTTTAACAATTTTAGAACAAACTTTGTGACAATATACTTTGTGGACATTTTGTTGAATCATTTGTTGATAATTAAATTTCAAAAACCTACAACTGTGTTCATATCTGACGACTCCAAACCCACATCTCAACATGACAGGCTGCTGCTACAGTCGACCCTGTGTTGTTGCGAGTGGAAGACAAAATCCACTTCGTAATAATTACAAATATAGGAATATACTGAATTCATGTTTATACAGAAAATATATATGGGTCCATATATTTTCATGCCCCTGTATCGAGCGATCGGGGGCATATTGTTTAACTCTTGTCCGTCCGTCTGTCTGTTCAAAACTTAACATTGGCATTTTCTCCAAAAGTATTAAACATACAAAGCTCATTTGGTATGTAGGAGGGCTGATTATAAAGTATCCGGAATTATGTCATATTTTTTCATTTATGTACTAACTGTCATGATATTATAGGATACAAAAACTAAGTTTATGCATTAAGGCCATTTCTATAGTTGTTATGGCAACATAGGGTCATATTGAGCAGCGCAACCTAGGTCTGAGATGGATAAGCCAGGAAAGTCTGTCTTACACATCTAATATTTACACCTTTTCGATATATTTGCCACTGCACGGTATACCACATTTCCAACATATGCATTTATTTCTCAAAGAAGCGTCTGAACTGTACTTGGGGAATTCTATAGATAGTTTCTGGGACACAATTGGCAAGTCATAAACGATTTCGCCAACGTCATGTTGGGACGTCCAGATATATAAAAGTCAGAAACATCATAGGTTAAATAATTTATAAATGCGTTATACCACTCACAAATGCTTGTTTTTTCTCATAGAAGTATTAGCTGTGCGTGTTCATAATCATTAAGATCGTCTCTGATTTTGATTTTCCAAATTACACTCAAATCATTATTGAATACCATTGCCCTAGCACCATATTTACTATGTAAGCAAATCGATGACTCCAAATGTCAGCTGATGATGTTACGTTTGCTGAGAAAAATGTCCGCTCAAAGGTAACAAGCATTTTGGACAATTGTTGAAGTCAAAATACAAAATATGATTGCTTTAAAAGCGATTCATAAGTCACATCTTTGCAAATTGTCAAAAGTTTCCCCGCTCAACGTGACCCCACCCTGTCGAATGCACCCTTATCCAAACAGCAGCGTTTTTGTTCCAGGATCAAATGTATAATTCTTCAAAGTATATGTGTTTAAATTTCATCTCAGTTGGTTTAAAAGTTAAAACGACAAATGGGTGATAAGATTTGTGTACAATATAGCGTAGAAAATATTGAGGCAAAAGAAAATGCTGATAATAAGAATTTTCTCCTTTTGCATCAATGTTTTCCCAAGCATTTTCTCCTAGGGACGTCAAAACGAGGTCTTGTTTGGGAAAGATTCAATGATTTCTTTGATATAGATACAAATGAAAGATGTACGATTTACTAGGAATAGATCTAGCCATGTAATAAGTAAAACATTGTCCAGATTTTTGTCAGGTATATTGTTGTGGAGTTAGAACAACCACAGGTCCAAAGATTTCCACTTTTTTTAAACCAAAAGTTTCTCTGTGTCCACTCAAATACGTATTACAGTCGTCGATCAATAAACAAAGTTAATATGTTATCATGATGGGATTGTGAAGGATGGATCAACAATTGTGGTATCTTTATTTTCTACTATTTACTCGTAACAAAATATCACATGCAATAAATAATTTGCATTATAATAAGAGATATAGGGCATATTGAGTACAATCAAAACTTATTGGGTCACAAAATTAATTAAACTCAAAGACCAGGTCCTCTGTTGTCCCTATTGAAGGCATGTACATAAACGAATATACCATACTAACATGTTCATGGTTACTCTTGGAGACCTTCATAACCACACATCAGAACATCCTGGTCCAGATTCTAGACTGATGATATTGATATGTATTCACAGAATGGAATATTCTGTTCCAAATTACATTTTATGTATATGAATGTTCTCGTAAGGCTTCCAGGTGTTAGCACTGCAATGACGGCAGTTTCGTAATTATCTTTAAAGAGACCCATGCTAGGTTGTCGGACATACAAAAACGATAGGAAATATGTTCATGAAATATTGTATGGAATGGTCAACCTGGATAGCTAGATCATTTCTGCACAAGGAAATTTCAAATGAAGTTCATTTAGTTCTTCTAAGTCAAGTCTGTTCCTCTAAATCAAGTATACATAATTAACTGACCGCACTTTATATTTATAGTAACATTTATGTGACACTGAACCTTGATAGTGAAAAATTTAGTTCCAGCTCTAAAATTGCTTTCCTTTAAGTTTTGGGTCTATAAAAGCAATGCACTACACAACAAAGCAAATTCTGACCATCCCCATGTTGTTCTGATTCCTGAAAATCTGGCATGGGTCTTTTTAATCTCCTTTACCCGTAAGATAGAAAGAGGAATATTTTCAGCTGCTGACTATGCTAATCTGAGTCTTGTTTCATTTAATTGTACTAGATACTTGATAAATATTCATTAAGAGTCATTATTTTGACATTGTGGTGTTGATATGACCTGTATCCATCTCGTATGCTGTTTTATTGAATTGTTATTTTGGCCCTTAAAATTCTAATTAGTTTTCAGGAATATGCATTAAAAGCTTTACAAATCCCTGCAAATATGATTTCAAAACAATAAATTCTAATAAAACATCATATTTATGTGTAAGATATATTGTTACATCAATGTTTGCATGTTTTGTAATTTTAGGAAAAATTACCCCACCCACTTTTACCTATGACTACAAGCCTAAGCTAGAGACTAATTCTGTGAAGAAATACATATAAGTCAAGAACAGGTTTCTGGGCAATTTTTAAGTATGATTTCAACCACAAAAACATACCTTTGGTATTTTTAAAACTTTTTTTTCACTTGAAGACAAAACTTATTTTGGTGATTTTTAGCCAATTTTTGCTATATTTATGAATATTCAAAAATATTGAAAATCAAGAAATTGTATATCATTCATGTAAGTCAAAGTGCAAATCATTAGCTTCCTTTTGATACCAAAATAATTGTTTTAGCTCAATAAATGAGTAAGTTATGGGATATTTTAGGAGGTATGTATGAGAAGTGCACCGAATGACCTTTGACCTTGATTTAAAAAAAATCCTACCACTTTTAAGCATGTCATCCACCCTTAACCAAAGCATGGGACCCTAATGTATTGAAAAATACCACTCAAAATTTTATAGGTCACCGGTTGCAAGAAAAGTTCCATTCCAGGACCTGGCTCCTAGACATGTATTTTCCTTCAATTTCCTTTACTTTTGATAACCAAACATGAATTTTCTAAAATATTCATCTGAATATGTTATTCCCCACATTATAAGACAAACAAAAGTATCTACAATACTCTCCGAGTTATTTGTATAACAAGGATCTCCCTAAATTTCTTGTCCAAGCTGAGAACATTCTTGAAAAGTGACAAGAAACAGAGGGGATGTCTTGAAAATTTAAGAAGGCATTAAATCTACAACAGAAACAATACTATTTCCATTATATATCGTCGGTGCTATGACAAAATTGCATAACTAATTAGTTACGCAATTTTGTCAAATTTTTTTTATAAATGCTTTCTACTAAGTATGTAGGGGCGCATATCCTGTCAAAACGGCGTTTCTCTACACCTATTAGAACCCTTTCAATTACCATGTGACAAAATTGCATTACTCGATTTAGATGACAAAAATGTGTTGTACATAGAAAAATCATTTACACCAGAGTAATAAAAGGCTGAGAAATGGCATTCTCCTTTGTTTTTCTTCTACTTTGACCAATAAATGAACCTTAAGTTATGTTCAATTACCTAAATTTACCTTAAAGAAGCTGAATTGTTCATGTAGTTATTGAGTTACGCAATTTTGTCGGCACATTTTTTAAAACGGTAAAAAGTACTAAAAACGTTTTTGGCTCTCCGGAAAAAAATGGTTTTCGAGCAAAATTTCTATTACGCAATTTTGTCATAGCACCGACGATATCCTCTCTGGTTATGATATAATGATAATACTAAACTATTTCAATACTCAACCCATTACCAGATAACAATATTTGTGATTGGTTCAAATTCAAAAATGTTCCTGACAACAATTATAAGCGGATGAAAATTTACATTTTTTGGGGGGGCTTTTTTGGGTAGAAAACAAAGTCGTGAATGACGAAATTGCTTGTCACAAGCAATTTCTTCATTTTCTACAATGTTTTCTCAAGCATTTTCTTGAGAAGCGTCGAAAAGGGTAACCGTGTGCAGTGTGTAGTAGTGGATTATTACGCACCGATCCAGACATTTTTCTCAGAGGGGGGCTGACTGCATTGGTGCTTGAAAATTAATTGTAACCGGCCTAGCCAGGTTCCCAGGTTCTTTTGGGATACAGTGAACACAAGAAAGAATTTAGTTTACTTTTATTATACTTAGATCTTTTCAACAAAAACCAAGATTTTACATCCCAAAAATTAAATGAAAATGGCTACATGAAAATGATTATAGAAAAGACAGAAAGAGAAAGAAAGAGTCAAAGGTGCTCAGTCTTGTTTGCTGTAGGTACATGTAAGATCTACCTTTAGAGCCTTCAAGCAACTGGGACAGAATGAAGAAAAATCATGCCTTATATAGGCCCAGAGCTAGGGTAGAAAACATGACAAGAGGACCATGATGGTCCTATATCGCTCACCTGAACCAAAATGATATGAGCAACATTTTTGTTCAATTCAATATTTATGACTTTAAGACTGAAAACAAACTTATGGTCAATAACGTTGTGAAAATCGAGCTCATCCAAGATCTTATGGTGCTCAACATTGTGTCCAAGATTTGTCTTGTTTGATAAATAATTGTAGATTCTGGAGTATAAACAAGATCGAAAACAGCCGAAAACAGCAATTTTGTCAAATTCAAGGGCACATAACTCTCAACTTTTTTTATCAGATCAGACTGAAAACCAAACTCGTCCCAGAACTTATGATCCCCAACATTGTGTCCAAGTTTTGTCTTAATTGATCAATAATTGTAGATTCTAAAGTATAAACAAGGTCGAAAACAGTCGAAAACAGCAATTTTATCAAATTCAAGGGCACATAACTCTCGATTTTGTGGTAAGATCAGGCTGAAATTGAAACTCACCAGAGATCTTATGATACCCAACATTGTGTCCAAGATTTGTCTTGATTGGTCAATAATTGTAGATTCTAGAGTGTAAAAAAGTTCGAAAACAGCCGAAAACAGCAATTTTGTCTAATTCAAGGGCACATAACTCTCGACTTTTTAATCAGATGGGACTGAAAATCAAACTCATACAAGATCTTATGGTCTCAAACATTGTGTCCAAGTTTTGTCTTAATTGATAAATAATTGTAGATTCTAGAGTGTAAACTATGTCAAAAAAAGCCGAAAATGGCAATTTTATCAAATTAAAGGGCACATAACTCTCATTTTTCTGGTCAGATCCGACTGAAAATCAAACTCATTTGAGATCTTATGGTCTCCAATATTGTGTCCTAAATTTGTCTTGATTGGGAAAAAATTGTAGATTCTAGAGTGTAAATAAGGTCGAAAACAGTCAAAAACAGCAATTTTATCAAATTCAAGGGCACATAACTCTCGACTTTGTGGTAAGATCAGGCTGAAATTCAAGGTCATCCGAAATCTCATGGTCGCAAACATTGTGTCCAAGTTTTGTCTTGATTGATGAATAATTGTAGATTCTAGAGAGTAAACAAGGTCAAAAACAGCCGAAAATGGCAATTTTGTCAAATTCAAGGGCACATAACTCTCGTCTTTCTGGTCAGATCAGACTGAAAATCGAACTCATCTGAGATCTTATAGTCTGCAACATTATGTCCAAGATTTGTCTTGATTGATCAATAATTGTAGATGCTAGAGTGTAAACAATGTCAAAACTAGGTATTTTTGGCATTCAAGGGCAGATAACTCCTGACTTTCTGGTTCGATCTGACCCATAATCGAACTCATCCGAGATCTTATGGCCATACATGTTTTGACCAAGTTTGGTCAAGATTGGCTTATATTTGTAGATGCTAGAGTGTAAACACGAAATTGTGGACGGACGGACGGACGGACGGACAGACAGACAGACAGACGGACGACGGACAAAAAGTGATCACAATAGCTCACCTTGAGCACTTTGTGCTCAGGTGAGCTAAAAAGCATTCAGACTGAAGTATAGTTCACTCACTATAAAATGACAAATGTTTACAAAAGACTAAAATTTAAGACTGGGTGTTCTAGGGACTTATAAAAGCTCAGATAAACTAACTATGTGCTTTATGAGATCAGAAAATGTAAAGATGTGCATCAGAATCAGTTTAACACTAGAAAAGAAACTGGTAAATAAAGTCATGTATAGTTATAATAGCTGGATTATACTCAAATACACACTGTTGTACATGTAAAGCTAAAAATAACCATTCAAATCAAAGGACTGAAGTTAATGTGAACAGCCCCCGCTACATTATAATCTTAATAATCACTTTAATAAGCCTATTCTACAAATTCTGCATGGATCTGTGCATGGTTAATGAGTGATTTGAAGATCTGAATCCAGTTCAATCCTACCTTTTGACACTGTAACATACAGCATCTTTCATAGGTTAGGAACATCAGGTCATCCGATACTTCCAATTGACCCCTTTCAATTATCGTTTTAGTCAGTACATATGAGCCGCTTCCCGTGGCAAACAATGGGTTTATGGGAAATTAACATTGTATACACACAGACATGGTTCTAATTTGTTACAAGAAATAGAAACACATCAGCCAGTTTCTTTATGCCAGATCGAGGCTCTGACCAAATTCCAAGCAAAGAATCCCACGTGCAAAGGCAACAAACGGTGAATTTGGCCATAATAGTCATCAAAGGACGACTTCCAGTGGTAGTTGTGTGTGTGTGTGTGTATGTGGGGAGGGGGGGGGGGGGGGGGGTCTTAGAGGAAATAAGCTAATTCAATCCTACCTTTTGACACTGTAACATACAGCATCTTTCATAGGTTAGCAACATCAGGTCATCTGATACTTCCACCTGTAAAAACAATGAAACTTTAACCCATTCCCAAACAAGAACTGGTTTTGATATTCATAATAGAAAATGCTTGGGAAAACATAGAGACAAAAGAAGAAACTGTTGATAACCAGCAGTTTCTCCTTTTGTCTCAATATTTTCTCTGCTATATTGTACACAAATCCTTTCTATATGTCACATATAACTTGTCGTCTGCAACTGCTTTCAAATTGGACCAGCCTAAAATTTTGTCGTTTGGGAAGGGGTTAACCCATTGCCAGGCAGAAAAATTTTCAAACTGTTTCAAATTTAACAATGTTGCAGACAACAATTACAGGTGAATGAAATCTTACATTTTTTTGTCTTTACAGGTAGAATACATTGTGGGAAATGAAGAAATTGCTTGTCACAAGCAATTTCTTCATTTACCACGATGTTTTCCAGAGCCTGTATCTTCTTACACAATGATATTATAATCACTGCAATTTTCCACCCATCGCCCCCAATTCATGGTGATACACGGAAATTTTAAGTGGAAAATGTGGTGACCGCAATGGAAAATCACCATGATTTTCCATCCG
This sequence comes from Fragum sueziense, assembly GCA_963680895.1. Lineage (NCBI taxonomy): Eukaryota > Metazoa > Mollusca > Bivalvia > Cardiida > Cardiidae > Fragum > Fragum sueziense. Next base: position 21,198,081 of record OY804592.1, read on the forward strand.
AATTTTTTTTTGTCCCTGGTGGGCGAGTGTTCTAGGCAAAAAAAGCACAAGCTGTACTGAATTAGCATTGACTAAGCTTATTGTGTCAATCCGAAGAAGCAAGCTGCATTATCAGCGACATGAGAAACATTTGTCAAAGAATTTATAAATGTCACAAGGTTATTGTGTTTGGCTTGATTTTAGGTATGCAAATTAGAAAATGCTGATTATCATTTTTCTTCTTTTGCCTCAGCCTTTTCTTTTGGGGACATCAAAAGCAGGTCTTGTTTGGGAAAGGGTTAACTCAGACACTTAACACAGAGCAACAGATATTAGGAAGTAGACTAATTCTTAATCTGTTATTTCAAATCAAAACCTTATGTTGTGGGTACTCATTAAATTTTATCAATGAGATTATTCTACTAATGAGCAGCCAAAACATAGAATTATTGGATGACCAATACATTAACCCTTTCCCAAACAAGACCTGGTTTTGACGTCCCTAATAGAAAATGCTTGTGAAAACATTGAAACAAAAGAAGAAACTGCTGATAACCAACAAAAGAAGATAACCAGCAGTTTCTCCTTTTGTCTCAATATTTTCTGTGCCATATTTTACACAAATCCTATCTTTAATAAACATCCATTTTATCTTTTATGACAGTTTTTGAACTGGATCACCCTAAAATTTTGCTGTTTGGGAAAGGGTTAAGGGACGTTTTTCCATTGGGTGACCAATACATTAAATATTGCCTTTTGAAAAGCCAATTCCTCTCTCTTATCTGTTGCTCTGTGTCCGTCAGTAGAGACACTTAGACTTACCTTAAAGTTGGCCTCCAGGCCTGCATAAGTACCAATAAACTTGATGGATCGGATAGAGTAGTTTTTGTCTGGAACAACCTAGAAAGGCACAAATGCAATGTTTTCTACCACAAAAGGCCATAAAATGTTAAATTTCATTCACTTGAATTTGTCATTTGCAACATATCTTTGAATTTTGACCAGTCTAATATGCTGTCATCTAATAATGGGTTAACACTTTACCAGACAGAAAATATTTAAGCTTGTCCAAATTCAAAGATGTTGCAGACAACAATTTCAACTGAATAAAATGTCTCATTTTTTTGTCATTACAGGTAGAAACCATTGTGGGAAATGAAGAAATTGCTTGCCACAAGTAATTTCTCAATTTTCCACATTGTTTTCCCTAGCCTTTTCTTGTGAGGGAGTCAAAAGGCGTCACTGTGCAGTAATGGGTTATTAAGGTAAGCATTAGCACTAAAGAGCCAGAGGAGAAATTTGAAAAGTGCCAGTAATTGCTCAATTATGTTACATTTCCATACCAAATACAAACCATAAGCATATTGAATCAATGGTTTAGAATTTTGAATTAATGCTTAGTCTAATTATAGAAATATTTGACGAAAATGTTCAAAATTACCTCCCTTGCATATGAATATAGAGTAAAATAATATTCATAAATTATTTTCATCTTGAAGCGTAATCTTGAAATCTGGCATGGTGAATCAACTTGTATGTAGTGTATTTACAAGTGTGTGTAATTTGATGTGTTTAATATGTCTAGAAACTAGAAAGTGATATTTTTAATAATGGGCTGTATACCTTAATTCTATTTATGATTTACATTTATAATTATCTGATTAACCCTTTCCAAAAAAAAACCCTGGTTTTGACGTCCCTAATAGAAACGGCTTGCGAAAACATTGAGACAAAAGAAGAAACTGCTGATAACCAGCAGTTTCTCCTTTTGCCTCAATATTTTCTTGGCTATAACATAAACAGTTTGGCCTTTAGTGACCATTTACTTTATTGTCTGCAGCAGCCTTCAAAACGGACCGCCTTAGAATTTTGTCGTTTGGGAAAAGGTTAATTCTGTTTCTGATAAGATCTAATAGAAGAAAAGTTGAACTTGATAAATATTGAAGGAAGGGAAAACATGCTGAACAAGGTAACAAACCCTGTATATTCTATTTGTTTATCCCTTTCCCAAACAAGACCTGGTTGTGACGTCCCTAATATAAAAGGCTTGGGAAAACATTGAAACAAAAGAAGAAACTGCTGATAACCAGCAGTTTCTCCTTTTGTCTCAATATTTTCTGTGCATTATTTTACACAAATACTATATTTATCAACATTTATTTTGTCGTCTGCAGCAGCTTTCAAATTGGACCAGTCCAAAATTTTGTCGTTTGGGAAAGGGTTAAACTTACTTCATAAGTTTCACAATTAAAGAAGGGCAGTAACTCTGCATCATCTGACACTTTCCATGAAACATCGCCTCCCTCTTCCAAAATAAACTCTGTCCTGAAATAGTTGTCATAAATCACAAATGTATTATAGCGGCTAATCAAAATATAAAATGACCAATCTAACATCTTCACATGTTCCTCACACCCTAAAGTTAACCAGTTACCAGACGGCAAAATTTTGACTGGTCAAAATTAAAAGATGTTACAGACAACAATTTTAACTAAGGGACTGAAATTTTAGATTTTAAGGTCTTTTCTGTAAATAAAAACTTTGTTGTAAATGAAGAAATTGCTTGTCACAAGCAATTTCCTCTTGTCCCATATTTTCCAAAGACTTTATTTTAAGGGGCATCAAAAAGCACCAATCTGTAATAGGCTAACTCTTACCCAAACAATGAAATGTTTAACCAAAGCAGTTTAAGATTATAAAGGTTTAAGCTGCAGCATTGAAGAAACTAGTTCTAGCATTTCTACGCATTAGAATAAACAATCTTTGCATCAAGACAAACTTTTGAAAAATAAAATAAATGTGAAATCACGTATTCTCATATTATGAGGGATCTTGGCCATATCAAAATCCAAAAAACGAAGTAACTCGGAACACCTTTATTGACATTTAAACCGAAGGAAAATATATTGAACCATGTTATGTTAAGTTGGTTTGAACATCACGAAAAGCATAGTGATGCGGTGTTCTGTTGAATGGTGGCAGTCAAATAGAATAAAATTGCCACGGTAATGTACGAGCCTCTCGTACCAGTACCACTTGTAAGCTATTACTGACCATTTATACCTACCGGACATGGAATTACATTGTATCATAGTGCAACATGAACGCTTCGGGATATATGATATCCGATAGATTGAGTATATTCACTTTGAATCGTCCGATATGAGCTTCAAAAGAAATGACACTTACTACAGATGTAACGAATTTCAATGCTGCAATAGTAAATACAGCTGATAACATATTGTTGCTATCAGAAAGCCATGTCAATAACATATATATGATTTTGCAATTTATATACAGATGTTTTTCTAACAGCGAGAGCAAGTTTGCAGGTCCTTAATGTTTAACTTCTATTCAGAACAAAGCATTTAAATGTGCTTATTAATTGTAGCGAACATTACAGTTTTATCAATTAAATTAAAAGTAAAAACATTTCAATAAAAATCAGTATAGCATGAAAATTCCCATATCAAGTAGATTCCTGACGTCTTAACAAACCTAAAATTAGCCAATGCAAGTCTAATAGCATACAAATCCACTGTAACCTAGTAGTATCCTGGTGTATTTGTCAGAAAATCGGAATTGATCTATATGCGTAACGTGAACACGATTTCTGGAACAATGTGTTATCAATGCATTTGATTTCTTCACATAAGTAATCAAACTTTAAAAAAAATCAGCAACATGGAGATTAAAGAGAACAAAAATGCATGTTTTGCTAGATATGTAACGGTAATTACAAATGTAGCGGACATTACATTACACCAGAAAACATGTTTTGCATACCCGAAATGTGCCATACACACCACACATTATCAATATAATCAAAAAAAGCCTAGAGAACCTTAGAGAACTGTATAATCTTAATCTATAGATACTCTGGACTAAAAATCAAGGCTACTTAATTGTATCGAACATTACAAATCGTCGCTGGACAGAAACATGTGACAGACACCAACTCAATTAAGCATGATGAAATAAGATTTTCCCAGTGGGAAAAGTTTTTATTTGGTGCTAAGAAAATCGGAATTTTCTAGTCTTCTCGAAGTCCAGAAAGGCTCATATATAATGTTGTGGTATGATTGGTGTGAGCAACGTCTGAAATGAATGGTTCTTAAAGTGCTCCAGCCCCTGCCATTCATGACCACAACATCTCAAAGAGGCGTTAAAACTGATTCAATCAATTAATATCAAGGAAAATAACGCAAAGTATCTTGGCTGACGCGTCTAAGAAGCGTGGAAAATGTCCACAAACATTTTACACATTGAAAAGGTTGCTCAAATTACGGCAGTTAATCACGTGTCCAAACAATATTTCTGACATTTTTCAATAAATATAATAATATATGATCGATTTGAAAATGGTTTAGAGCAGAGATGTTGGAAAATCGCTGGGGATTAGCTTCCGTTTCGTTTCTTAATCTCATAATGCATGTAAATAGCTCTTACAAAATATGTAATGTCCGATACCAAAAGTAACGGACATTGCAGCCAAAACAATTGTTATCAAAATCATCTTTCAAAGACAATAAATATCTATGCATTTACCATACGATGATTGCATTCAGTTTTAATCAAAATAACAAATAAGGTGTGATGTAATAAAAAGGGATTAAAGAATGCAAATCACTTTGCAAACACTCGCTTTTGCAAACACCAAACTGGTAAAAAATGTTTATTTTTTCAGTTCGATAAAGAAAATTTGGCTGGTCATAAAGCCTCCTGTTTAGATACGTCATTATTTACGTCATAAAGTCAACAAGAGGACCATGATGGTCCTATATCGCTCACCTGAACCAAAATGATATGAGCAACACTTTTGTTCAATTCAATTAATATTTATGACTTTAAGACTGAAAACGATCTTAAGGTATATGGCCCATCATTAAAAACTCCACTTTCTAGCCATGGGACATGCATCAAATTACACTCACTTGTAAATACACTTCAAATAAGTTGATTCACTGTGCCGGATTTCAAGGTTATGCTTCAAGAAGAAAATAATTTACCAATATCTTTTTACTCTATTTTCATATGCAAGGGAGGTAATTTATAATATTTTTGTCAAATATTTCCATAATTATGCATTAATTCAAAATTCTAAACCGTTCAAAATGCTTATGTTTGTATTTGGAATGGAAATATAACACAGATTAGGATTTACTGGCACTTTTCAAATTTCACCTCTGGCTCGTTGGTGCTAATGATGGGTTGTATACGTTAAAGTCAATAACGTTGTGAAAATCCAACTCATTCGAGATCTTACGGTGCCCAACATTGTGTCCAAGTTTTGTCTTGATTGATAAATAATTTTAGATTCTAGAGTATAAACAAAGTCAAAAAGAGCCGAAAACAACAATTTTATCAAATTCAAGGGCACATAACTCTCGACTTTCTGATCAGATCAGACTGAAAATTCATCTCATCCGAGATCTTATGGTCTCCAACATTGTGTCCAAGTTTTGTCTTGATTGGTATATAATTGTAGATTCTAGAGTGTAAACAAGGTCGAAAACATGCGAAAACGGCAATTTTGTCGAATTCAAGGGCACATAACTCTCGTCTTTCTAGCCAGATCTGACTGAAAATAAAACTCATCCGAGATCTTATAGTCTCCAACATTGTGTCCAAGTTTTGTCTTGATTGATAAATAATTATAGATTCTAGAGTGTAAACAAGGTCGAAAACAGCCGGAAATGGCAATTTTGTCGAATTTAAGGGCACATAACTCTCGTCTTTCTGGTCAGATCAGACTGAAATTAAAACTCATCCGAGATCTTATAGTCTCAAACATTGTGTCCAAGTTTTGTCTTGATTGATAAATAATTATAGATTCTAGAGTGTAAACAAGGTCGAAAACAGTCGGAAATGGCAATTTTGTCGAATTCAAGGGCACATAACTCTCATCTTTCTGGTCAGATCACACTGAAAATCAAACTCATCCGAGATCTTATAGTCTCCAACATTATATCCAAGTTTTGTATTGATTGGGCAATAATTGTAGATGCTAGAGTGTAAACGAAGTTAAAAACAACATTTTTCGTGATTCAGGGGCAGATAACTCCGCACGTATTGGTCCGATCTGGCCCATAATCGAACTCATCCGAGAACTTATGACCATACTTGCTTTGACCAAGTTTGATCAAGATTGGCCAATTTTTGTGGATGCTAGAGTGTAAACACCAAATTGTGGACAGACGGACAGACGGACAGACGGACAGACGGACAGACGGACAGACGGACAGACGGACAGACGGACGGACGACGGACAAAAAGCGATCACAATAGCTCACCTTGAGCACTTTGTGCTCAGGTGAGCTAATAAACTAAGCTAATTATACCGTGAGAGATAATGTCTATAGATACTCGGTATTGAACATTACATCGCGGACATTACAAATTGATATAAAACGGATCAGAAAAAATATATGCGTATGGGAATAAATCAACATATATTATTTTCGATATATACACAGAATTTCCTATTTGGCTGGTGTACTTTAATGGAAAATTGTATCGCATTTTAGGAAAAATCAAGTATCGAACTTTACAACAAAAAGTCTCAAGGATCACCGCAGTCTGATTTGTAGTGGAATCAGAGGGGGAAAATTCCTCTTCATAGACTTATAGGGCTAATTTACTTTTAGTATTGTGTATATCGGTTAACTTGGCCATAGTAACAATTAATTTCCGTGGGTTCTGTATGGCCCATCTTGTAAAAAAATAGACGGTAGCGGACATTTCAGTCGCTGTTAAAAAGTGGCGACAGTACATTTTGGCTTTTTAACTGTGTTGAAGTGCAAGTATTGGTGTTGCTATTTCACATACAAATTGTCGAAACTGGTATTTTTAAATGTGTGGCGAATAATTGGCGTTAACACCTATATCATGATCGAGAATTTGACGGTTATATTGACTTCATAAAAAGCGACAGTATCGAACGTTACATTTTGTTTATATTGACCTGATGTTTACTACTTGAACATATACATATTTTAGATTTACTTTGTTTTAAAGATTCGTCTTAGTAACTGCTTTTAAATTGCAGTGAAAATTCTAGGTCTTGCATCTACCAAACGCACAGACATCACGACGACATGTGAATCCCTCATCTCGTGAGAATACGTGAATGTCACTTTAATGCTTCCCTAGGTTTTCTGAGCTCTAGAGTTGTCAAAATAAGAGTTCCATTTGGAAAAGTGTTAATGTCGTCTGCAGTGTCTTTCATTTTGAGCCAGTCTAAACTATTGTCGTCTGGTCCTATGACGTTGTTACCAACACGTGAAAACTCAACCGAAATGACGCAGAGACAAAAATAAACATTGCTAATTCTATAACGCAAAATAAATTCAGGACAAACTGTGCATGCAAAATGGTTTTAACAATATATGTTAAAACATTTGACATAACGAAATCACGCAAATTCGGAAAGCGAAAGCACTTTTAGCGGTTTCTTTGTCTGACAGCTGATTTTGACAGCTCATTGTCATTCATAAATTTTCCGTAACCTTACCCTTCAATGCCGGTTGTTTCCACTGTTCCAGCCAATGACACGCATTCTACGATCTGAAACGATAAAATAAATATTCATGCCTCTCAAATACCGTTTGAACAAGCGCAACAAAGCGAAATAATGTGTGAAAAAGATAAAATTACCCTCCAGGTGCCGAGGTAAACTTCCTCGGAAGCCATTTTGGTGTTTACAAATGTGACGCATGCGCACATATCAAGATAAGAGGTCGGGCCGTGAGATAACTCGCTCACCTGTCTTAATTGGAAATTTTATTAGCGTTTTTTTTTTCTTTTTTGGTAGATCTACGATTTTTTCTTCTCCTTTTCCCAACCCTTTTACATTACAAACACAAAAAGACTTTTTTCAAATATTTATGTGATTAGAAACAGTAAATTAAGGAGCTGCCAGGCTATGACGATATGACGTCATTCACACACCTGTTCAATTTAATGGCCGTCCATCGAAAGCGCAGGTTAATTAGCCACTAATAAGGAAGGAATATTTATAGTCAAAATAGTACAAACAATCTTACCAATTTAGCTCAATTTAGTCGTTAGATTGAGTTTGCTGAACTTTAAAAATGAATTTCCGATAAAATTATACTTTATTTGTGTACTTTTGTGCGTAAAACGGCTTCGTAATTTAGCAATGTACTGACAAAGAAAGTGCATGTATTTAAATTCCCGTAATAAATCAAGTGGTAAGTTTTGCCTTTTTATCATGAAGATGTAATAAATCATTATGTTACAACTGTGTTGTTGTATGAGATAAATCAAATAAATGTATACAGAGAAATATATTGTGCTTTTAAGTTATCATTTGTCTGTCTGCGCAGGTCACAGTGCGAAATACGGGGCCGATCTTGATACAAAAAATACTTACATTATTTACAAGACAATTGATATAAAATTTAAATCCAACCGACTCTTATTTCACATTTTGTATATCCATTGTTTGTGATGAAGGATACACATTTTTCTAAATCCAATCTAACACAAAATTATGACACAAGTGACTTCTTGAAAACACATGCCTCAAGAATTTAATGAACGCCTTGCTCTTATGATCTTTACCGAAGAATAATCCGTCACCTTTCAACAAAAACCTCGTAACGGAAGCTTAAAACAAGCTACAGTTACGATTTTTTGTTTAAAAGCATCGATTTCCGTCTTCGATGAGTCAACTCATCAATTGGATAGAATAATTTGAGATAAATCATAAAACGTGCTTTAGAAAAATTCTGAAATATCCCAAAAGATCTATACTTGTCTTAAATGTAAAAAGAAATAGTTTTATTATGTCAGCTTTCATAAATTTAAAATAAAAAAATATTAGACCTCTAGCGCATCCTTGGTAAACAAGTCAATGATAAGATGCAGATTTAGATTTAGTTTTTTTCTTCTTTAATTTTTAGCTGAATTAAACGGTTTGCAAATGAGGTTGAAAAACAAGCCATTTTTATCATCATCATTATTATTTCTATAAGAAAATTAAAATTTGTTGCAGACGTTAGGTTTTATTAGATCTTTTTATTTCACTGAAATAAGTCATTTTATCCAAATTTAATTAAAAAAACACACACTATTTATACGGATGAATACATAAAATTTTGCGAGAAAAAGAAAAAACTTCCTCTGTCAAGAGTCTTTAAATTCTCCTAACGTTTACCCGATTATAGTAAGTGACTTTCAAATATGTTGTTTGGATAAGTTTTAGTTGTTTGACTGTTATCTCAATCAATTTGCGGCATTCTTTTAATTATCTGACAGCCATATAACACACGTGACATTAACACCACACAGACCTTTTGAAATGTGTCAACACGTGAATCTAACTGAATTGATTGGGGTTTCACGCTCGTTCAGCTGTCAAAACATGATCATAGACACGACATCAAACTACAAACTGACACCATGTATTTCAGTGCTTATTAAACACCTTTACTTTAAAATGTGATAGATTAATTTGTCTTTGTGTTATATTGAATCATATTTGGAAATTATACACGAGCAAACAGGTATGTACACCAGTTGTCAATGTATAAAACAATTTCTAAGGAATAAATTATGTTGAAACACGTTTTTTCGGTGTTTCTTCACAATCTTTGTCTGTATTATTGCAAGTGATTTGAATGTTCGAGAAAACATTGTAAAAATGAAGAAACTGCTGGTGACAAGCAATTTATTCAGTTTCCATAGTGATTCTTATCCCGTTTATCGACTGAAAATTATTTTCTGTTACATCTTTGAATAATCCTAAAATTGTGCCGTTGGGGAAAGGTTCACGCACATGTATAATGATGCTATGTGATGCCCGAAGGGAAATGCCTTACAACAACAAATATTCTGGAAAATGATTTTTTTATTTTCCAATTCGTTTTCTACCCGGAACGACCAAAAATGAAAGTTTCCATTCACTCTATTAGGCTATACCTGAACAAAACAAGGTTTTGTCGTCTAGCAGCGCGTTAATACAACTTCATACATCGTGACAATGATCCAGAGAGGGTCCTGTACATATTGAGATAAGAACTTGTGCAATAATTTCACTTTAATTACTTTTTAAAACCGAGTGATTGGGTGATTTATCTTTACATTCATAACACAGCTTATCTCTATTGACGGCCGACTGGTTTCCCGCTCTATTTTTAGCACCGGAAGTGCGTCACGAAAAAAGCCGGAAAGTTCTTGATCTAGAATCTAGTAGGCCTATCTAAAATCAATAAAGAGAGGGTCAATTGAGTTTATAAGACAGAACATAAATTTATTATGGCCCTCTCTTTATCGCCTATAATTATAGGCCCAGTATAGAGACGAAAGAAGAAAATGCTGTAACTTATCAGCATTTTCTTTTACTATATCTCAATAAACACGAATTTGTTTGGGAAAGGGTTAGTCTAAATAAAAAATCGCCCGATCATATATCATTTATCATCTAAGAAATATATATCTACCAAAACATAACCTGTTATTTCAAGTAATAATAATAGATCTACATAGACACTATTTGGGTCTTTTTTTATCAATATCAAATTATAGTGAGCCTTTTTAGACTGAGCCTTTTTGGTCATTTTCAGTAGTTTGACTGGGTTACTGCCCCTAGATCGTTCGATTTCTAGAACTCTCACAGATACCACGACGGGGTACCACCGTACCAGTTTATTTCAATAGTATGCCTTTTTAGCTCACCTGAGCACGAAGTGCTCAAGGTGAGCTATTGTGGTCGCTTTTTGTCCGTCGTCCGTCCGTCTGTCCGTCCGTCTGTCCGTCTGTCCGTCTGTCCGTCTGTCCACAATTTGTTGTTACCACTCTAGCATCCACAAATATTGACCAATCTTGACCAAACTTGGTCAAAACATGTATGACCATAAGCACTCGGATGAGTTCGATTATGAATCAGATCGGACCAGGAAGTCCAGAGTTATGTGCCCTTGAACATCGAAAATGGCTAGTTTTGACTTTGTTACCACTCTAGTATCTACAAATATGGACCAATCATAACCAAACTTGGTCAAAATATGTTTGAGTATAGGTTCTTGGATGAGTTCAATTTTGAGTCAGATCGGACTAGGAAGTCCGGAGTTATGTGCCCTTGAACGTCAAAAATGGCTTCTTTTGACTTTGTTACCACTCTAGTATCTACAAATATTGACCAATCTTAAGCAAACTTTTTTCAAAATATGTATGACCATAAGTTCTCAGATGAGTTTGATTTTGAGTCAGATCGGACTTGGAAGTCTGGAGTTATGTGCCCTTGAACGTCAAAAATGGCTAGTTTTGACTTTGTTACCACTCTAGCATTTACAAATATTGACCAATCAAGACAAAACTTTGCCACAATTTTGGTAACTATAAGATCTTGGATGAGTTTGATTTTCAGTGTGATAGGAGCAGGAAGTCTGGAGTTATGTGCCCTTGAATTTGACAAAATTGCTGTTTTCGACTTTGTTGACACTGTAGCATCTACATTTATTGACTAATCAAGACAAAACTTGGCCACAATGTTGGTGACCATAAGATCCTTGATGAGTTAAATTTTCTGCATGATTTGGCCAGAAAAACAAGAGTTATTGGCCCTTTAATTTCATAGAATTACCGTTTTCGACTTTATTTTCTCTCCAACAAACAAATATGGACCAATCAAGACACAACTTGGTGGCAATGTTGGTGACCATAATATCTTAAATATTTTAATTTGTCAGATTGATTGGACTAAAAAAACAGAGTTGTGTGCCCTTGACGGTTACAAAATTGCTGTTTTCTACTTTGTTTTCTCTCAAAAAGCAATAAGTATTTAAAACCAATTAAAAAAAAACTTGGACATAATGTTGATGAGAATATCTTTATCAGAACAGAGTTATGTGCCCTTTACTGTGAAAAATTCTTGGTTTCTTCCACTTTGTTTTTACTGTAACAGTTACAAATATTGATCATTCTAGATTATGAAAGCAGTTTTTAGCTGGATCATAATCTCACATCTTTAATTATGTGCTCTTGAACTTGACAACATTGGGACTTTCATTCTATCTAGGTGCAGGTGAGCGATTAAGGACCATCATGGTCCTCTTGTTTAGACGTAGGCCTACTCGGCCTCTTTGGTCATTTTCAATGAAGGGCCTTTCTGGGCCGGGCCTTTAGAGTTTCGCGCCTTTTTGACACTATATAGACCCTCCGGTGTTTTTCTGGAACGTTGAATCGATTGTCTTACCTATAGAGGAATTATGGGTGCGATACGAGTAGAGGTAAGATATTCAGCAGTTGATAAATGTTTTGAACATTTATGATAGAGTATTGAAATATAGATCTATTTAAACGATGACAATAATCATTATTGTTGATATATAAGACAGATAATCCGCTCAATAATTTCTCCCTTCTGGTAACCTTTCACAAGAGGCGCGACTCGGCGTTCCGGGAATGAACCAGAAACGTTTTTGACTTCGTTGTCGAAGTCTCCGTTTAGCCGCCATAATATATTATATGCCAATTGAAAAATACCAGTAGGCATATTACATGTAGCTTCTCTTACAATACACGTATATTATTCAATTACTTCTTTTCTGTGTATTGAATAAATGTTTTTGTTACAGGCATAACTTTGTCAGCAAACACAATCCTTTCAATGCATCTTTCGAAAAATTTTCCTTTATACGAGGGACGGTCAATTAATTTTGGAACTGGTGTTAGATATTAGCCATAGTTATGTCGCAATTCAATTTTAACTTTCTTCAATCCTTCGAAGTAATCCTCTTTGACAACCACACACTTCTAAAGTTTTGAGATCCATTACTTTTATAAATATGCCAATAAATTGGCCCTTTTTGGAACAACCCGCAGACACTGGAAAATTGCAATTCATATGGAACATGAAGGCCTATACCGACGACCAGAGGCTTTTTTCGTCATCATGGGGAACACAAAAAAGCCACACGGACTTAAGCCCGTCTATAAGGATGGATGAAGACGCGGTGCAGCATGTGTCTCTTTCAGGAAGTCTTGGACAAGAGGACACCTGTAGACAACTCCGTTGTCATGGATTTGGTACATGCCTCTTTAGCCAGTCCTAGACCTGCTCTTTTCGTGATATTTCTTACTTTCGCCGACATACATGTCTTGTATGAATGACCGGCGATAGTGGTACTATTTGAAACAGTAATTTGAACAATACACCCGTTACATTTGAAAATTACCGCGTACAAAACTTTTGCCGCGCTTTTAATTTTTTGGCTATTACGGACCTTGCCTGATCTTTTCGCAACCATTGCTTGCTAATGACACACCATTGGTGCTCATAATAGTAGATTAATGTTCAATCATGTGTATACATAAAGCTCAGAAAGCGGACATTTTGTTGCATTTATTGCATTATTTCAAAATATATTTTGCACGGGTGGCTCTCTGTCCTTTAGGCAGCAGGTGGGGGCCAATGGGCATAAACTTTTCTGTGTTTCAACCCTTTCTTCAAAATCGTATAACATGTCCCCGATGAAAAACCAACTTAATCTGCTACTTCTTGCACATTGAACCATGCGTCTTGTTCGGTCATGTCGGAATCTACAGCAAAATTTGCTTTGGTACTAGCTCTACCCGGGTTGTCTGAGAGGGGGGGGGGCATCAGTTTTACCAATTTTCATTTTTATTATTTTCATAAAAACTGACGTATATTCAACGTTGGAATGTCCACAAATCTGATATAGTTCATTATATACATGTGATGCAGATATTTCAAAGCCTGTGCGACCTTTAATGTAGACCCGTACATCCTGCTTCAGTTCGTTTTCCATTTTGCGCACAGCGAAATGGCCAGTGTATATGACTAAACCAACTTAAAAGCTCAATAACTTTTGAAAAAGTGAACGAATTTGTCTCAAATTTTGACCAAGTATAGAGAGTTATTTTCCAGTCAAATAGTCACAATCACGACTTATTCTATAGAACCGTGATGTATGGTGGACCATTAGTACCACTTTTAATTGAACGCCCCTCTTATACACGTATAATCAGTTAATCACCAACACTGAATGTCTTAGCAATGTATGCCAGCCGCCTTAATTTTTAATAGCAATATATCCCTCTCTAAAAGCTGACACCATTCATGAAATAGACCTACATTAGATAAACGGCAATCGCTAGAAAACGTCTCGAAAATGGTATATTTTCACGAATGTTCACAGAAATGACAAGGAACTGAGGGGGAATCTACTTCTTAAAGATAGAAGAGTAAGTCGAGTCTTTGATAGATTTGTATTTTGCCCCATTTTAAACAGTGACACATCATGAATTGTACAGGCTACTTCAAATGTGAGACGATCAGTCACCATATAGTCAGGGACAATTACGTAAACATATATAATATGGTAAATATAACAACAAAACAGGTTAATTCGGTAGCTTACGTCGCTTTTTATTTGGGCGAAAAACTTGTGTCTCATTATAAGTTATAGACCCTTTTATGCTAATGCTAGGTTCCCACTGCCGATCAAATTAACTCGATCAAACCCGACCAAGCGATCGAGTACCGGTCGATCGGGATAAGTCAAGATGGTCGAGTTTGGCCTGCATCGATCGGTAATCCTGCCAACTTGTTTTGACACGTCAAAAAATCCGTGTAGCGGTCGAGTAGAAAACACATCGGGAAGATGCTCGAGTATCGATCGTATAGAAGATCGAGCTGATCGACAATCACTCGAGTAGAGATTGTGTGTGCTCGAATCAATATCTTTTACCGGGATTTGATTGGATGAACAGTTGGAGCAGAATTCGAGTTGATCGGGAATGCGTTCGGGAATAACTCGTACAAGTCAAGGTGATCGAGTGCTTCCAACTGCTCTATGGCAGCGGATCAACTCGATCTACTCGATCGCTTAAGTGCACTCGATCAATGCCGACCATATGACTTCTTCTCGATCACTAGTCGATCAAACCCGACCTCTTCATCCGATTTGGTCGAGTGAACAGATGAATCAGAGGTCGAGTTGATCGGAAATTCCTGGAGTACAAGTCGAGGTAATCGAGTGCACGCTCGGTGCAGGTCGGAATACAAATTATGTACCCGATCACACTCGATCTCCAGACCCGACTGATTCACGACAAGGTCGATCTTCTACCCGATCAATACACAATCGCTTCTCGGTCATTTTTGTACTCGATCGCACTCGACTGTTTTTGCTTGTCAAAAAAACTCGAGTAGGAAGCCCGAGCGATACAGACCAATTTCGATCATCTCGACTGCTCCCGATCACTCTTGCAGACCTAGCTCGACCTGTATTCGACCGCTTGATCGACTTGATCTGGTCGGCATTGGGAACACCAGGTCGTGTGGTAATAAATGTGTAGAAACATCACTAGATCCTGTGCAGACTATATTAACAGAAATATTGAAAATTATCGGAAATGGCGTTTCACGTGATTCCCCGCTCTGAGACATAACACGCATGATTGATATAATGGTATTACACGCCTTAAAGAATGCATCAATCTTTATATCTAATCAGATTAAGGATGAGTCAATAGCTAAAAGTACATTTATGTCACATTTAAATTATGTACATATTTAAACTGACAATATTATGAACTTATTATGAATATGTGATATATAATTACAGACGCTACAAAAAGATTTTCATTCAGAACACCTAGAATAGAATCAGCTCGATCTGGTCGTGTGCCGATCGAGATGGTCGGGTATTGATCGTGTGTATGGCTTGAATTAAGATCGGGGTGATCGGGAAGAAATCGGAAAGATGGTCGGGCTTCAATCGGAAAATGATCGGGAGTGCTCGGGTGGGGGTCTAGTTTGATCGACTAAAGATCGAGAAGTCGTGTACAGACATTTGGTCGGGCTTGATCGGGGAAATTAGGAGGTCGTGTTAATCGAGTTGAACAGATCGGCAGTGGGAACCTAGCATAAGCTTTATACCGTACTTAAATTCGATCGGAATGAAGTCTTTAAGCGCATGTGCGAATTAAGAATTTGTTTATTGTCCCGATACTCCTTTGTGTTTAAAGTACGCAAAGTAGTGTCAGGGACGGTTACCAGTCCAAACTCGCGCATGCGCCAAAAGACTTCCGAACGTAGCATGTTCTATTCTCTTTGGTATAGGCATAATATAGGCCCTATAGGCTACAATATAATTTGATATAATGCATAAGAAGTTTCCAATAGAGTCATTTTATTACGACATTACGATTTCAAAACATGTACAAGAGCAATTAGAATCTGGTCTTCAGTTCCTGTATGACGTCATTATAACAGACTGCAGGTGCGTTTGTGGCCCACATAAAGTCGAGATGGTTCCACTCCGGGATTATCTTATGTTTAACAAGGTTGTTGATCTTGGGAACCAGCATACTGACGTCAGTGGGGGACACCAGCCAATCTTGTGAGCCGCTGTAGAGAAGCACGGGCGTGTGGATGTTCTCTAGTGGGTAGTCAGGGGCCCAGAGCTGGAAAACAAAATTAAACTTTTGTCGTGCTGATCCAAGAATATTTCAAGAATATTTATTTTATTAGGCAAAATAATATGTAATATAATCGCAATTTATTGGGATAGTATTCAACAGATATAATAAAGTTCACACAAAATTAGGCCAAATTATTGTTCTAAATAGTGAATTTCTAATATCATTTAAAACGTTCTTTGAATTCGAAATACATGTAAAAATGGCCACATTTTCATAATTTATTTGAACATACAAGCACATAAATTGTTAAATGAATAATCTGCCAAGTTGTCAGAAGGAAAGTTTTAGAAAGTCAAACCTTGTTGTATTTCTTCAAATTTCCAATCAGACCGTGGTCATATTTCTTGAATTTCTTCGATCTGTAAGCCTGTAAAATAAACGGAAAAAAATATCAAAAAATGTATATGGACAAAAGCACCTGAACAATTGTATACTTGAAACAAAAAGTGCTTTGACCATTGTCAAGCTAAATTACGGTATCCCCCTAATTAGTTTCACGCAATGACGGAATTATTCGGGTGACGACGTTAACATTCGACGGTGGAACGCTCTTTTTGTCATATACGAAACGAATGTTAAGGACGTCCCTCGAAAAATTTCGACGTCGCGTGAAACTCATTAGGGATGAGCTACCTTAAAGGGACCCATGCTAGGTTTCTCTGGAATAAGTACAACATCGGGAGAGTCAGAGTTTACATTGTTGTGTGGTGCGTTGCATGGTATAGGAGCAACAAGAGGGCCATGATGGCCCTGTATCGCTCCACTGGCTTTAAGACTTACATTTATATCAGGCAAGTGTAGCTATCTCAACTTAATGTGAAAGTTATTCTTTCCCAAAAATAAGTCCTGGTTTTGACAACCCTAATTGTAAATGTATAGGAAAACATTAAAAAGTTAAGCAAAAAAAAACTTACCACATCCCCTTCACTCCTTGTGGAGCATAGGGCCATCAGGTGCATGAAATATCATTTAGTAATCCCTGCCCATATCAAAGAAGATCTATGTGAGACTGTGGAAAGTAATATATCCACAGATTTACACTTTACATAGTCACATGCATGCATTTTAAAACATGCACTCAGAGTAATAGGGAAAAAATTTAACTTTTTTTGGCTTTTATAAAAAACAAAGTGTTCTTATGAATCAATTTTCTAAACCTAACTTGATAATTGTGGTAAGTGAATTGGTTTATCTACCTTTCATATTTACTTCATATTTCTTGCAGCATTTATCTGGTGTAGAAGTAAATTTTCCACAAGCAATCTAAACCACAATAATTGCATATGCGGGAAACCACTGCACAGTGCACACTAACAACTATGACAAACTGTTTTATATACAACCAAGTGACATGTCAGCCTATGTATCTTTTTAAACCAAAGACAGTACTATGACAAACTGTTTTATATACAACCAAGTGACATGTCAGCCTATGTATCTTTTTAAACCAAAGACAGTTTTATTTCAATTGTAATAAAGATCTAATGAGAAATTATCATGTATATACACATCTACCGTATAACACTTTATTTCTGCGAGGTTCAAATTCTGCGTTTTTTCCTAAATTTGGTCGGGTTAAATTTCTGCGTAATTTATTTCTATGGTCAATCATTTTACCAAATTAAAGATTTTATTTCTGCGCTATGAAATCAGTTTTCAAAAAATATTTTGAAAGACGATGCTACAAAATATTCAACTTACCCTGTGATGGTAAAGGGATAATTCCATTCTGATTCATTTACTTATAAAGTCGTTATCGAAAACAATAACATATACAAATAGGTGTGAACAGAAAGGTGTGTCAAACTGTTACCAATCAGTCAAACCTGTTGAATCATTGTTTATGGACTAACAAAAATGTCCTATCTACACCCTACTTAAAGCTGTAGCTACACTATTTTTGAATGGGAAAGAACTCCATTGTTATGAAAGTGTGCTCTCCATGAGGGGTTAAGAGTTTCTTTTTGTCAAATTTACTGATTAAAGTTGCAGAAAATACATACAACCGGGGTTAAAATTTTGCAGATTTTATTTCTGCGGTGCTGCCCAAGACCGCAGAAATAGCAGAAATAAAGTGCCAGCAGAAATAAAGTGTTATATGGTTTATACAAAAATGTCAATATTCTGAATAAACAATAATAATTTAAGTATTTGTGGGATCTTTTAAGTTATCACACAGAATGAATAAGGTACTGAAAACCAACTAACTAAATTCAACTAACCACAACCTTCATTTAACATGCTTTAATATGAAAGTCCATACCACAAGTGTTCATTATTAGACATTATTGTGGAACAATTACATGTCATTTTCAAAAGCAGCATAAACTATATCATGGTCTGACCAAATACAGTTTATGACATCACTGCGTACAGAAGGCATGTTTGTATAAATATGGTCAATTAAAGATCCAGAACTATATGTTGGTTTATGCACAACTTGTACACACTTAAATGTCTGTTGCATGAAAGTTCCAAAACCTGACTGTTTCTCTAGTATGTCAACATTTATGTCTCCTTGCATTATGAGCATTTTACCCCTACTTCTTTCAAGCAGATTCTCTCTTAAAAATGATTGGAAGTCCATTATAGAACTTGTGGGTGATCTATAAAGAGTAGCAATCAGAGTTTCTTTTCCAAAAAGGAAAACTGTCAGGACCATCATTTCAAAATGTTTTTTCATGACTGAGAAACTGTCTAAGACCTGTACACCATTTTTCACATAGACCACTATCCCTCTATGTGGACGAACATTTCCTGTATGCAAACCATCTTGTCTAAACATCTGAAACCCATTTTGCTGCAATGACTCATTTGAATCTGTCTTCATCAGCCATGTTTCTACTAAACCAATGATATCTGATGACTTAGCATTAAGATCATGGAAAAGTTCCTTTACATGACTTCTGAGGGAGCAAATATTGTGAAGCATACAAACAAAATGACTGTGGTTGATTGAGTAAACAGGAGTATAGCACAACTTTAATTGTCTGGTTTTCCTCAGACGTGACATTTCTGATGTGACTTTATCTGACACAGATATCTTGCTTTCATTGAGGTTTAGAACAGATAAACCTTGTAATGTTTTTGATCTACTGATTGCAACATAATGGGCATGTGGAAAAACACGCTTCCCAGTCATGTCAATAACAACTTTACTCAGTGTATCACCTTGTGACTTGTGAACTGTTTTCGCTGTTGCTTGCCTTAATGGAATCTGAACTCGTACAAATGTTTTTCTGAAATAAATGAAGTTCCGTTTACAGTCAAATATTGGGGTCCATGACGAATTAATACCACTGTGATACAAATGTTTATACTTAGAACGCCAAGCAGAACCAGTATCAGAGTTGTTAAATTCAACCCATATAATACTTGGTCTTAAAGTGTTTTTCTGTCGTCGTTCAACTTTGGTGACAACACAGGAAGACCCATTGACCAAACCATCATCTACATCTAAATTTACACACAAATCATAAATCATGCCGATAGCTATTCCCACAGTTTTACTGAGTCCGGCTGTGTGTGTTGAATCAGACGGTAGTCGTGATACTAATTTGTCTTTTACTGTTTGAGTGTCATCACTTAAGACATGATCAAGAGCTGAGATTGTGCATTTTTCTGTGTTTGCAGTCTCAAAATTCTTAAAATTGAAGGCATTTACAGATTCGTTAGTGTTAAATAGATGAACTTCTTTTCTAGGATAATCTTCAGAATCCTCACTGATTAATCGACTTTGCAACAGTGCAATGTCATCTTTTGTTTGATTTCCTTCCCTTAATCTATTTAAAATTTCTGCAAATTGCTTGTCATTCTTTTGCCTCATAATTTCTTGCAATTCATGCATTTCAATCAACTCTTGCCACAAATTTGTTGCCAATGGACCAAAGTTACCTCTTAAGTTTTCAAAAATCCAGCCATCCATAACAGGTTTCAACTGGAAAAGGTCACCAATAAATATCATATGTATACCTCCAAAAGGTGAAATGCTGCCCTTTATTTGTTTTAATCTTTCATTTATCAGTCTCAACATGTTATTGCCTACCATGGACACCTCATCTATCATAACAACAGCTAAATCTTTATACTTTGTTCTAAGACTGTTTAATGTGTCACTACTTAATGGGGTGCAATTGTATCCTTGACTAGCTGGAATTCGAAATGCTGAATGCAGTGTGATTCCGTTGATGTGAAAAGCAGCTTTACCTGTTGGTGCACAAAGTAATACTTTACAATTTTCTGGATTATCGCCAGGATCAGATGTTAAGTGTCGTTGCAAGGCTTCAAAAAGAGCAGTCACAACTACAGATTTTCCTACACCGGCGCCACCAGTTAGAAATACATGAAGTGGACCTTTATTTGCCTTCACAGTTTGGAGAACATGTACAAAAAACTCTCTTTGTTTAACATTTAAAGAGTAAACAAGTTCTCTGAAGTCTGTATCTGACATTGTCTTTTGGCGAATACTGATGTCAACCAATGCTACAGATAGCCCAATATCTCTAGCAATATCGTACTGCCTTTGGTTTTCAGGTCTATCAGGATCAAAGTAAATAAATGCCTCACTGTCCTTTGCACCTATTTCAAAATCATCTTCTTCTGATTGCTGATTGCTTGGTGCAACTTCATCAAAATTGTCTTCATTTTGGGCCTTCTCACATGCATGATCTAGTTCATCAGCATTCCTTTCATATTCATTTGCTTTGTTTTCAACAAACTTTTGAATTGAAAGATATCTTGACTGGTATGTTTCATGTCCGCCTTTCAAATCAGTTTCTTCATTTCGCCATGGAAAGAACAGCAGCAGACGCTCTCTGTAATAATTTTCAGCATCAACCTTTTTTGAAAATCTCACATATCTTAAAATTTTCTTGCGTTTTCTTTTGCAAATGACAACACCATTTTTCAACTCAATTTGACCACCAGGAATAAGATTTGATGTCATTTCATTTTCATCTTCTTCTGTGATTCTGTCCACTTCCATTTCAACATCATTTGTATCAATTTCACAATTCTCACTTTGGTCCTTCTGAATGTCTTCTGAGTGTGAGATGTTTATATTGGCACCATTATCAACCTGTTTATCACAGTTTTTGTATGAAATTTCTAACTGAGATACATAGTCAGCAAGACACCAGTGTTCCAAAGCTTTAGGTCTTTTAGAATACCTTTTTATGATATTGTCTGATTCAATGTCAGTTGAATCACCTGGAAGTTTTTCTAAAGCTTCTTTAGATTTCAAGAGAAATGTTCTGTCTGCTGGCTTCGAGGTATTGATGAATACAACATCTCTTGTACATTTGGTAAGCGGTAGTTGTAGAAGTAAATAGCAAGCTTCTTGAGCGCTCACTTCAACGCTATTCAGAAATTTATTTCCAATGTGGCGAACCTGTTGTCTTAGGTCCATATTTCCCTGTCTTGCTTCTTTACATGCCTCATGCATAAGTATACTCATTCCCCTTTGAGCTTTACTGATATATGACACTATGTAGACAGCACATGCGTATGGATCCAAAACAAATTGCAAGTCATGATTTCCACTCCAAGCAT
This sequence comes from Fragum sueziense, assembly GCA_963680895.1. Classification (NCBI taxonomy): domain Eukaryota; kingdom Metazoa; phylum Mollusca; class Bivalvia; order Cardiida; family Cardiidae; genus Fragum; species Fragum sueziense. The sequence goes on from OY804592.1 coordinate 21,220,086, forward strand.
TTAGAATTGGTTTCATATATGCATTCACTCTAGCTTCCCTAACAGTTCTCTTCAAAAACACTTTAGGACTTTTTAATGAACTTTGTACTGCTTTCAAATATTCCTCTTCATCTATGTCTAAAAGACACAAGAAGTCTTCAAAACTTAAAAGATGATTTTTTTCATCATCCAACTCTTTCTGGATTTTTTCAAACAAAGCTTTGTAATGTTTATCTTTGCATACATCAGTCGATGGTTCCAAAATAGTTGTATTTCTCATAGGTGGCAAAGGGAATCCAAATCTACAGACAGCTTTGTCTCCTTTCCTACAGGACTTTGAGTGTTTATGAACCTGTAAATCAACTAGTGCTTCACTTTCATCTTTGTTACAAGACACATATTTGTCAATGAATTGTGTAACAGCTTGCTCTGTGTGCTTTTTGTATTCGGGTGCATCTTCAATCCACATTAACATGTGTATATGTGGAGATCCTCTTTTCTGAAACTCAACTCTATAGAAAAAGTCAATAATTTTTCCAATAGGTTCATGGTGGCTTCTTAGCACAGTATTTATGAATTCCTGGACACGGTGGTCAAAGTATCTAACACAAGTTACAGGGTCTCTTTGAACAAGCTTGGTCTTTTCTGCCCATGACATTCCATCTATTTCTTCCTTTGACAATGTCTGTCCATTATTTAATTGAGACAGCATGTTTAGTAAGTCTTGCCATCTAGTGTCTGCTGAAGATAAGGATGTAAACCAGGTAGGTAATCCTAATTGCCTTATCATTGCAAATACATCCTTTTTACGTGCATCAAAGTAAGGTGGAGAATTCCTTAGGCTACGGAAAATGTAGTATCCCTCATCTAGTCTGACTATTTTATCAAGAAGAGAAGTATCAAGCATTTCGGATGCAGTTATTTTTTTCCCCTCGTTTTTGCATCTCCTCAAAGCAAGATGAACTTTGTCTGATACTTGTTTCAATTGAACCTTTTTCATCTTAAAAAAAATGTTGGGAACATTTGATGCCACTCTTCGATCAATATGACGCAATTCTAACTTGCAAATATCGCTGTAGTGAACCAAAACATCTCTCTCTTCATTTGGTGCTCTTGTTTGTCCACAAAATATAGTAGGAAATGATAAGTATTCAGCATCCTTATCTTGATACAAACTAAGAGGGGTTTGGCCTTCACCTGGAGCAAATGTATACAGGTTATCATGTGATGGGTCTGCAGTATCCAACATTGTGTCACTGTTGCCAACAATTTTGTCAGTCTCATCAATTTCACTGAAACGATCAGAGTCATCATGATCATCTACAGAAGTCTCATTTGCTGGTCTATCATCAGGTGTTATGTCTGTTCCAATAAAAGCTCTGGTAGTTTCATCAGAATCATTTGTTATTGTACTCAACCAGTTGTCATCCACTGTAATTCCCGACTCTTTGTACATATCACTGTGATTAATCAGCCAATTAAGGGCACTGACAACTTTCAATGGTCTTATATTTTCTGTAAAATCACATCTCTTGTATGCCAATTTCTTTTTCAGTTTTACTGGTATTGTATACTGATTGTCAAGTGTTCTTGGCAAACTGTGTATTACTGGCTGTATGTCTATTGGTACATTCACAACATTTCCTTTGATAGATAACTGACCTCCTCTTGGCAATTCTCTGATTTGCATGAAAGGAATTCTGAGTGAAACTAAACGTTCTTCCAGTTGATGCAAGTCCAACTCTTTTGGTCTAACAGGGAATGAATTTTTGTTGATAACAGACAGTGGAGGAACTTTATTTTTTTTAATATGCTCAAGACAAGTATTACACAACCATTCACAATTATCTACTGATATGTAGTGTGTGGAAACCTTTCAATTATGTCTGCAGAGTATCTTGGTTTGATCTTATCTAACAGAACAACGGAATGTCGGAACCATGTCTGGTGACAACATGTGCATACAAAAACTGGACCCTTAGATATTGTATTTCTAAATTTCTCTATACACGTTTCCATATCATTTCCAAATCTGTTACAAGTTCTGTTAGATTTTTCTCTGGATTTGACAAATGACTGCTGTCTTTTAATATGTCTCATTTGAGTATTCTTGTCTTTCTCTGGTTCTTTATAACTCCTGAATGCTCGTTTATATTGTTTTTTCAATCTCTCGGCTTCACGATAAAGATTACTCACACGGCATTTTCTCATTGAAGCCAATGTTTGGTCTCTTTCTTTTTCTAGCCTTTCAAAATCAAGCCTGGCTTTACGCATTGAAGCTTTTGTCATTGCCCGTTCTTTCTTTCGCCTATCAGAATCTTGTCTTGTTTTACGTTTCGCTGACTTTGCCATAGCCCGTTCCAGCTCTTGCCTTTCAGAATTTTGCCTTGCTTTACGTTTTGATGCTTTTGTCATATACCGTTCTAGCTCTTGTCTTTCAGAATCTTGCCTTGCTTTACGTTTCGATGCTTTTGTCATAGACCGTTCTAATTCTTGCCTTTCAGAATCTTGCCTTGCTTTACGTTTGGATGCTTTTGTCATAGACCGCTCTAGCTCTTGCCTTTCAGAATCTTGCCTTGCTTTACGTTTCGATGCTTTTGTCATATACCGTTCTAGCTCTTGCCTTTCAGAATCCTGTCTGACTTTTCGCATTGATGCTTTTGTCATAGACCGTTCTAGTTCTTGCCTTTCAGAATCTTGCCTTGCTTTACGTTTGGATGCTTTTGTCATAGACCGTTCTAGCTCTTGCCTTTCAGAATCTTGCCTTGCTTTACGTTTCGATGCTTTTGTCATAGACCGTTCTATCTCTTGCCTTTCAGAATCCTGTCTTGCTTTACGTTTCGATGTTTTTGTCATAGACCGTTCTAGCTCTTGCCTATCAGGATACTGTCTCACTTTTCGCATTGATGCTTTTGTCATAGCCCTGTCTTTCTGTTTTTGCTTTTGATGGAGGCGCTGTTTTCTTTTATAATTTAGCAGGTATTCTTTTCTTTTTCCAAGTCTGAATTCTTTTCCCAATTCAACTTTTTCAGATTCTAGGACTTTTCGTTGTTTTGCATTCTGTTTAATTAATTGATCATTGAAATATCCTGCCAGTATTTCTGAAATTTCAGCACTTTTTGTACAAGGCCTGTCTTTAGCAGATGAGGATATATTTCCAGTACTGAATGAAACAGGTAATATTTCAAACTGTGATGAATGTTCAATTAACTTGCTCTCATAAAATGCATACATAAAGCATACTAAATCATCTAATGAGGGACATGAAACCAAAACAGATTTGCCTTCAGAAGCTGACATTCCATCAATGCCATGAGAGTGGGAATCAAAAAAAATGATATATGCCATTCCTTTCAAAAACAGCAGAACAAATTAAACCAATCATAACCAACAGATAGGATGAGCGACTAAAAGCTACAAGAAGAGACTCATGAAGGGATGGAAAGCCTGCAGTACTAAACTGTCTAGTACAGACCCCAGATATCACAGCACATTTCCGTATAGTTATACACTTGCCCATAACTGTGACCTTATTTGGTATTTCATCAAAATTCAAATAGAAACTTTTAAAATTACCCTTCTCTTTCAAAGAGTCTATCACTTTTTTGTATATCTGATCACCATCAATCAGAACATTATCTAAATTTTCTTTTGATATCAAATGGTCTAGCTGTGCATAAGTCAGGGCACACAAAGAATTAATTGTACATTGATTTCCACGAGAAACAGGACTAAACCTTTTGTCAGCTTGGTCAAAGGAGCCAAACACAAAGGATATCACATTCAAATCAGGATCATTTTCAGAAATTTCCATATGAGTATTATTTTCAGAACACATATATGTAATCTCAGTATCATAGTCAAAACATTCTATTTCAGAGTTCAGATACACAGATGGTTTTTGTGGGTGGGTAAGTCCCCCATCTGATAGTTCAGTAACACCCTCAGTAGACACAGATGGTTTTTGTGGGTGGGTAAGTCCCCCATCTGATAATTCAGTATTACCCTCAGTAGACACAGATGGTTTTTGCGGGTGGGTAAGTCCCCCATCTGATAGTTCAGTACTACCCTCAGTAGACACAGATGGTTTTTGCGGGTGGGCTAGTCCCCCATCTGATAGTTCAGTAACACCCTCAGTAGACACAGATGGTTTTTGTGGGTGGGTAAGTCCCCCATCTGATAATTCAGTACTACCCTCAGTAGACACAGATGGTTTTTGTGGGTGGGCTAGTCCCCCATCTGATAGTTCAGTAACACCCTCAGTAGACACAGATGGTTTTTGTGGGTGGGTAAGTCCCCCATCTGATAATTCAGTATTACCCTCAGTAGACACAGATGGTTTTTGCGGGTGGGTAAGTCCCCCATCTGATAGTTCAGTACTACCCTCAGTAGACACAGATGGTTTTTGCGGGTGGGCTAGTCCCCCATCTGATAGTTCAGTAACACCCTCAGTAGACACAGATGGTTTTTGTGGGTGGGTAAGTCCCCCATCTGATAATTCAGTATTACCCTCAGTAGACACAGATGGTTTTTGTGGGTGGGCTAGTCCCCCATCTGATAGTTCAGTAACACCCTCAGTAGACACAGATGGTTTTTGCGGGTGGGTAAGTCCCCCATCTGATAATTCAGTACTACCCTCAGTAGACACAGATGGTTTTTGTAGAATGGTAGGTCGGAAGTCAAGCTCATTATCTTGGTTGGCAGAAGCTAAAGAATTGTCTTGTATTCCCTCTAACTCATTTGAACCAACCAACCTCTTGGACTGCAATGTTTCTCTCCGAGCCTTTCCAATTTTCCAATTTCTCTTTCTAGGCATTTTTTTTCAACAAATTGCCTGCAACGAGACAAAAGTGAATCATAACTAAAAGGGCCACGAACCATTTCCAAAATGACCACTGGTTTTGATGTCCTTTACAGAAAATGTTTGCTAAAACATTTCGACAAATGAAGAAAATCATGATAACCATTGTTTTCTCCTTTTGCATCAATATTTCCTGTACTACGTCAATCGCAAACAATATTTCTTTCAATATTTAACTTGTTTTCTGTAAAAGCTCTCAAACAGAAAGTATAAAATTTTTGCTGTTTGGTTTTGGTTTGGTAAATCGCACTCCAATCAATAACTCTGTCCATCTTTAATCTATTTATAGTGTGAAAAATACAACTTTCTCCTTCCGAATGATATTTGTTAATCTAAGTGAACATCCATATTGTCTGTTTAACATTCAAACCAAAGAGAGAAAATATTTTTGTCTTGAAGTTTCCTTAGATAAAATTATCTGTGCATATTTCAATACAAACTAACAAAACTATGATTTATCTTACTTTGCATTGCTTTGTCTTTAATATGTTTAAACTTGTCATTTTAACCCTTCCCAAAATAAGACTATTGTTAGAGCGAGATTTCTAAAGATATCTTGAGATTTCTTAAGATATTTCAAGATAAAGTGTTCTTTAGAGTGAGATTTTAAAGCCCTTCAATGGAAAGAGCTATTGCTATATTTGTTGAGGCCAATTCTGTAGAAACAGTGTAGAGAAGATTGACCAATTGTTCCAAATGCTCAATAGTTTATAGATTGTGGTGTTCTAAATGCTGCTTACTTTATAATACAAATGACATCATGAGGACCTCATTTGAATAAAGTATGGAGCATTCAGAACTCCTTAGTTAGAATCTTGGTCTCAAAAACGCTACATCTAAAACATCTTAAGAAATCTTAAAAAATCTCAATCTAAAGAATGCGCCTCTGGTTTTGACATTACTCAGAAAAGGGGCTTGAAATAATATTGAGGCAAAAAGAGACAATGGTGATAATCAGCATATTCTCCTTTTGTCTCAATATTTTCTCTTCTTTATTGTACACAAATCCAATCTTTGTCATAATGAACTTTGTGATTTATAGCAGCTTTCAAGCTAGATCACCTTAAAATTTTGCCATTTGGGAAAAGGTTATGCTGTTCATTTAGAGATGCTGCTTTGGCTTTAATCACTTACCTATAACTCAAAGTAGTTCTCTTAGTTGGTTAACTATTATGCCATACAAACAATTGTAGCTAAGTCATCTCAACAGTCCAGATTTATGGATGAATTAAGTGTCACTACCACATACTGCTTAAATCCAATTAAATAGTTATCCAATATAACATACTATTACACATCTTTCTCGATCCAGATTTGTGTATAAAACTGTGTCACTACCACCTCTTGCTTAAATCCAATTTAAGTCATTCAATATAATGCACTGTTACACATCTTTCACAGTACAAATTTGTGTATAAAACATGTGTCACTGCCACATACTGCTCAAATCCATATAAAATCATCTGCACATCTCACTATTACACACAGCTTTTATCCAAGAAAATGTAGGTTCACATACAGTCTCTATCTAATTCTGTGTCACAATCAGTAATAGCTTTTCAAAAAGATCACTGCTTTTGTGCCACTAGCACTGACACTTTGTCTAACAATACTTATAGTCACATGAAAATCAAATACTGTCATACATTCAGTTTGTTGAGTGTTAATATAGCTTTTGAGTACCTTAAAAACAAAAAAAAAATGTTATTACATATGGGAAATCTAATAAAACTTTCAATTATTGCATTTCAAGACAGAATAAGTGTTACATTTGCAGTCAACAAGGCGGTTTGTCCCATTAGAGGCCCTACACAAACACTGGCAAAAATACCTTATTCATGGATTCAAATAGATATATTTGTGAGGTAAGCTATAACAAAATCAATTTTAAATCATTTTGGTCCCAAACAATTATTTCAAATCAAACATGTAGACTCATTTTCTTATTCTATAAGACATTTCCAGATTGATTCTTTGACAGTGGCACTCACCCGGTACAGGCTGACATTTGCGATAGCTATCAAATGTAAGGAATAAAGAATGCAAAATACTGAACTCAACATTATTTGCATTTCCAGTATAGTTCATTGCATACAATATTTTACATGTATAAAGTAAGGGAAATTCAATTGTCAACAATCTTTGCAATTTCAGTACAGTTTCTTTCAATCATTATTATACAATTACAGAATATGAGTTTTTGAATTTCATAGTTTCAGTTCAATTCATTTACTGTTTCACTATGGTTTAGAAGTAACTATTGCTTTCAAAAGTTTAAGAACTCTCACAGCATTAGAACAAGAGTTGTCTGCGGACAACGTAGCTAGCCTATACAAGAGCTTGTCACAAAAAAAAGTAGGTCAAACTCTAAGGTCAAGGTCACAAGATCAAAGGTCATGGTCCCAAATGAAAGTTCTTGTCGAGATGTATCTATGTATGAAATATCAAGGCTGTATCTCTAATAGTGCCTGAGATATAGGCCAGGTTAATGTTTATCAAAGTAGGTCAAACTCCAAGGTCAAAGTCACAAGGTCAATGGTCATGGTCCCAAATGAAAGGTCTTGTCGAGATGTATCTATGTATGAAATATCAAGGCTGTATCTCTAATAATGCCTGAGATATAGACCAGGTTTAAGTTTTTCAAAAGTAGGTCAAACTCCAAGGTCAAGGTCACAAGGTCAAAGTCCCAATTGAAGGTCTTGTCGAGATGAACCTATGTATGAAATATCAAGGCTGTATCTCAAATAGTGCCTGAGATATAGACCAGGTTAATGTTTTTCAAGTGAAGACAGGATGGGACAGGACGGGACGGGATGCGACGCCGACAATAGGGCTGTGACATTAGCTCCCCGGACATAAAGTCTTGGCTCGCTAAAAAGGATTTGTTTCAATAATAACATAAACTTCCTTTTTTGCCAAATCAAAACTTCTGAAAAATTTCCAGAATTGCTAAAAAAGTATCATTTCTAAAATAATATTGATATATATTTCGGTGTGTAGGAAACTGTTCAGCTGTGGTAGACTCCAAAAGCTGTTCAGCTGTGGTAGACTCCAAAAGCAACCTGAAAAAGAAAAGAAAATGTCAACTAAGAAAACACTTAGTGTTGAATACACTTAAAGACACTTCGGACTCATCCAATAAGGCATTTTGGATACACTTAAAGACACTTCGAACTCATCCAATAAGGCATTTTGGAGAAGATTCTTTAAGATTTTTTGAAAATTTAATTTTAATTTGTTTTATCAAAATTTAAGTTCAGTACGGAATTTATTGTTTTGAAGGAATTTGGAAAAGATTCGTGCAAGGAAGATTCCTGTAAAGTTTGGTTAAAATTGGTCCAGTAACTTTGGAGAAGATTTTTAATGATTTTTCAAAAATCTAATATAATTTTATTTGAATCTTAGCTCTTCACTGACTTTATTTCTTTGAAAGAATTTGGAAGATTTATGCAAGGATGATTCATGTGAAGTTTGGTTGAAATTGGTCCAGAGTTTTCGAAAATTCAATTTAATTAAATTTATTAAAATTTAAGTTCTACACAGAAATTATTTTTTTAAGGAATTTAGAGGAGAAAAATGCAAGGAAGATTGGTGTGAAGTTTGGTTAAAATTGGTCCAGTAGTTTTGGAAAAGAAGATTTTTCGAAAATTTAATTCAATTTAATTAATCAAAATTTAAGTTCTACATAGAATTTATTTTCTTTTTGAAGGAATAAAGAAGAGATTAATGCAAGGAACATTTCTGTAAAGTTTGGTTGAATTTGGTCTAGTAGTTTTGGAGAAGAAGAATTTTTAAAGATTTTGTGAAAATTTAATTTAATTAAATTAATTGAAATTTAAGTTCTACATAGAATTTATTTTTTTGGAGGAATTAAGAAGAAATTAATGCAAGGAACATTTCTGTAAAGTTTGGTTGAAATTGGTCCAGTTGTTTTGGAGAAGAAAATTTTTTAAAGATTTTTTGAAAATTTAAACCAATTAAATTATTTAAAATTCAAGTTCTTGGCGGATTTTATTATTTTGAAGGAATTTAGGAGAAATTCATGCAAGGAAGATTTCTGTGAAGTTTGGTTGAAATTGGTCCAGTAGTTATGGAGAAGAAGAATTTTTAAAGATTTTTCGAAAATCAAATTCAATTAAATTAATTAAATTTCAAGTTCTGCATAGGTTTTATTCTTATGAAGGAATTTGGTAAAGATTCATGCAAGGATGATTCATGTGAAGTTTGGTTGAAATTGGTCCAGTAGTTTTGGAGAAGAAGAATTTTTAAAGATTTTTCGAAAATTTAAATCAATTAAATCAATTAAAATTCAAGTTCTGCACGGATTTTATTCTTTTGAAGGAATTTGGTAGTGATTCATGCAAGGAAGATTTCTGTGAAGTTTGTTTGAAATTGGTCCAGTAGTTTTGGAGAAGAATTTTTTTTTAAAGATTCTTCGAAAATTTAAATTAATTAATTTAATTAAAATTCAAGTTCTATACGGAATTTAATTTTTTGAAGGAATTTGGAAAAGGTTCATGCAAGGAAGATTCCTGTGAAGTTTGGTTGAAATTGGTCCAGTAGTTTTGGAGAAGAAGATGTTTAAAGAAAAAGTTGACGCACGGACGGACGGACGCACGGACGGACGGACGCACGCACGACGGACACAGGGCCATGACATAAGCCCCGCTGGCCTTCGGCCAGTGGAGCTAAAAATGAATTTCAGTGCTGATACCAAATATTTCCCTATCTATCAAGGTTCGGTATCCCATAAATGTTATTTAATGTTATTGATTCTCCCTGAAGAAGCCCATAAGGGCGAAATGTCGGAAATGAATTAAAGAAATAACTGTTAATATAATCGTGTTTGTGGCTTTTATTTCTAACCTTATAAATGTTATTATAAATATAAATGACGGGTAGGTCAATTATAAACAGATATGACCTAGAAGGACTAAATGAACTTCATTTGAATTTGAAATTTCCTTGGACAGAAGTAATCTAGCTATGCAGGTTGACCGTTCCATACGATATTTCTTGAAAATATTTTTAATCCCGACAACCTTGCATGGGTTCCTTTAAAACAATGATGTACAGGAAGTACAGATAATAAGGCCAGACTGCAAAAAGAAGGATGTGCTGATGCTAACAACGAATCAGTACATTTGGAACACCTCGGATTATTCCATTAAAGATCGAATCATCGACTCGGAAGTGAATGTATGAAGATATGTTTTAAAAAATCACATTTCTTAGCCGGAAGTAGCTACGCTTCATGACGTAGTTTACGATGTCATCAAATTGAACAACCATGGCAACTTGCGGGACTTGCAGGTTGTAATCATTCTAAAAAGAGAGGACACTGGAACTGCAAACAGTGCATTTCATTATCATTGTCGCTTCATTGTTGACATTAGCCACAGACGAACGTTTTGAATTGTTGTTCCATTCTGTTCTATTCATAGTTTGAAAGTAGTTCTACGACTTGCATCCAAGTTATGATTCGACAGAAATGTCCGTGGTGTTGCAAATGCAAATCAGTGATTACTTCTTCTCTTTAAAAAAAATGTACAACACAAAAGTACTAGTAATCACCAGTGGGGCACGCGTATCTTTTCACATGCAACATGTTTTCAATTTGGATGAACCATAACCCTTTCCCAAACAACAAATGTTATTTCGTAGGCCTACTATTCGACTTTGAAAGCTGTTTCATACAATTTCATTTTTTTACTTATAAAAAAAGATAGTATTCAATATAACAAAGACGATATTGAGGCAAAAAAAGAAACTGCTGGTCAGCAGCATTTACGTCTTTTGCCTCAGCGTTTTGCCAAACTTTATCTACAATGAATGCCAAAACCATGACTCCCAAACCAAACCTGATTTTCACGTCCCTAGAACACATAGCTTTTAAAAACATTGGGACAAAAGAATAAAATTCTGATAACCACCAATTTCTCCTTTTGTTTCAATATTTCCTATGCTATTTTGAACCCCAAATCACATCATATCAACATCAATTTTGACGTCTACGGCAGCTTTCAAACTTGACCATCCCATTTTTGCCGTTTAGGAAAGGGTTAAAAAGCATTAGGATGTCAAACCTGTCCATAATGCATGATGTTCTGTGTCGACGTCCCGGCAGGGTGTTGGCCCACGTACACCGGGATACGAGTCTGAAATTATAGAGGAGTTCATTTTAAGTGCAGTTATGAGGCTTTCGATAATCTTTTTACGAGTTTTGACCTTGAAACTGCACCGCAAAACAAGCTTGATATCGAAAACCTCGTAACTTGTTAACTGTAACTTGTATTAAGTTGCAGTTGCGAAGTTTTGAAAGCCGCATAATAAAAGAAAATAATTATAATTATCATCGCGTATACTTTACGATAATTTACATGGCAGAGCATCCAAGCCTATTGGCTAGGGCTGCTCTGCCAGTTCAATTATCGTGAGCTATAACCATGTTTTATTATTATTATTATTATTATTATTATTATTATTATTATAGGGTTAATTCACGTTTTTGAGGTCGTTAACATTCTCAGAGGCCCAAAAAATGCGTTATCGCCTGAGACCGGAGGTCGAAGGCGATAACCCATTTTGTGGGCCTCTGAGAATGTTAACGACCGAAAAAACGTGAATTGACGCTATTATTGCATAAAATATGAATAATTTGCAAAGAAATGTAATAAAATAAGACGAATAACTAAAAAACTTAGTGAAAATTTAGCCACATTTACACCGACAGATACCAGAGTTTTCCGGCATTCGACTCGACATATATCGAGTAAGTGCGATATCCACTAGACGGGCCGTTAGATTTTCATCGTGTAGCTATATAGTCAAGTTTCATCGCATTTTTACTGACATAATCTTCATTTGGGTTGGCGAAATCCTAACAATATTCGACTTAGTTTTCTTTTGGAAACATGCTCCGGATATCCTAACGTTCATTTCAGTGCGAGTAATAAATTAAAAGGTCGGAATTTCCAAGGTAGATCTCTGGACCGTTTGGTTCGTTTCAGACATCCGTTCATTTCAATAAAAACAAAGTTGTAAAGGAAAAATTGCAGTAACTAAAAGAAGAACAAGAAACACATAGGCTTACCACCACATTTGACCTAGACCACAACCACTCAATTCTAATTTCTATCCTTCCATGTCCACGAAATTCACTTTTAGTTTAAAATCTGTCAGCTGCCCGTTTGTTTACTTTTTGATTCCAAGAATTAAACCTACGTCACTATAATTATTACGTCATCAGATATACACTGGGAGACCAAGTTTATTTATTGGGATGTAAACTGGAAATGGGGTCTTACAAGAATTTACATCGCGGAAAAGGGAAATGACAAAATTTCGGCTTTATTTTCAATTTTCTGAAGCACTCACAACAAATCCCCGATCGAGGATATTTGAGTGCAAAACTGGTCCGATATTGCACGTGAATCTGCCGATTAATGCACGATTTCTCTGGATATCCGACCGCTTTCTGCTGGTTATACAATGCCAATAACAGACTGAAAACATACATTTTAGGCAATAATTATTATTATTGCCTAAAAAGTGTGTTTTTGGGCCGTTATCGACATTGAATAAGGAGGCGAAACCGGGCGGATATCCAGAGAAATCGTGCATTAATCGGCAGATTCACGTGCGATATCGGACCGGTTTTGCACTCAAATATCCTCGAGTTGACCATTCAAAATAAACAACGTTCTCTTTTCCCGCAAAATTCTCAACGTCTTACGTTAAATAAGCGACGTTCGCCTTTTGGCACCAAATTATGACGTAACGTTGTTTTACCGACGTCACGCATAACAAAAAATTCTCGGAAGATTTATCAGAACAAAACAACAATGGCGGACATTTTCTTATCTCACCTCAGTTCATTTTTCGCACATATCAAGGGGTTTGGGGTAAGTAATCATTGGAATTTTATGCTTTTTATGCAATAATAGCGTCAATTCACGTATTTTTCGGTCGTTAACATTCGCAGAGGCCCGCAAAATACGAAAACGACCCTCCTGCTTCGCAGTCGGGCGTTAACGTATTTCTTGGGCCTCTGCGAATGTTAACGACCTCAAAAACGTGAATTAACCCTATATTATTATTATTATTATTATTATTATTATTATTATTATTATTATTATTATTATTATTATTATTATTATTATTATTGTTATTTTATTATTGTCATTATTACCACCATTATTTTATTACTATCATTTGAAAATGTCCAGTGTGAAATTTTGCCGTTCGGTAATTGGATAAAGAAGTACCTCGTTCATGAATTTGGCGTCGAATCCGCCGATAAGCAGAAGGAAGTTTTCACAAACAACACTGGGCAAGGTCAGGCTGCACAGCCCGCCACCGAGCACTTTCAACGCCCCGGAATTAGGCATAAACTCTGTAGAACCGAACAGAGGGGTCAACCACTGAAATTGAAAAATATATCAAAATGCATATTTTTCTAAGAAAAAAAATATTAGTTCAAGGAAAGTATGTTTTACCCTTATTTTGCTGACGTCGACGTTGGCTTGAAGCGAGTTAGTGAAAGTAAGTGAAATCGTTTGTAAACATTGATTAGATTAGAGTTGCTGAGTATAATATGATAAAAATAATTAATATTAAATAGGCATATATATGTGAAAAAAATATACTTCGTTGTTAACGAATTTAGGTATGTTAGTTATCTTGTATGATCATTTTGTTTTATTTTTCCCGTAAAATATTGCTGAAATCATGGTAATGTATTATTGAATATCCTAATGTTGCAACGATTACACCCCAAATAATTGCTTAGTACCTCTAAAGAACCTTCAATCGGACTCAGATATTTCAGAGGACTCGTCATATGTCCGAGGAAGACCGCCGGGGCAAGGGCAACGAATGCCCTGATCTTGGTGCGGAGGTCCGGGTTCTCTGATAGAGCAGCAAATGCTATCTCGCAGCCCTGGGAATGACCAACATAGACAAGCTGACTGGCCTGGGACTGCTGTAGAACGTAGTCGACCGTAGCAGGAAGGTCAAACTGTGCCATCTCGTCCCAACTGTTATGGTAAAAAGATGTGTTTGTGACCCATAATGATTCAGAGCCGGAGAAATAAGGGGATAATTATTTTTTGAAATGCAATATATCACTTAAATGTTCACAAAACCGTATGTTGTTGGTACTCATTGGAATTGTTTCGTCGAAACAATTCAAATGAGTACCCAAAAACACAGGTTTTGAATTTAACATTATAAATTTATAATGTCTTTCCTCCCTCCCTCTTATCTGTTGCTTTGATTGATTACTTCTAATCAGCTTTTGCACCAAAACATGTGTATTCTTGATTATGTAAGTTTTACATACCAAAAAAAAAAAAGCAATTTGTACACATAACTTAAAGCTACATTTACGCGCATGGTCAAGTTCGGAAAAAAACCCAGAACATTTTCGAAAGAAATCCAGAACTTTTTGATCAGTTGATCAGTAACAATGGGCAGGTCAGATAAAAAAAAACACGACAATTTGACAGTAATTGCTGTATTCGAGATAAAATCTGTGGTCGTGCGTTAGTAGACAACTATAATAATCTATTTTTACCATTCGTGCGTGCGCATTTAGGATCATGTTTGATTTCTGTTTAAGCCTAGGGATACGTAGGCCTACGTCGTACGTGATTTGCAATTTTTCTTTTTTATATTAATCTTGTAACGATAGTATCATAATTATTGTGTTTTGTTGAAATAAACTGTAATCCATTATAACGGCTATCTAATAAAGCTTACTTGAAGTCCCAAAACTCTTTAGAGTGGACATCCAGACGTTTGTGTTTCTTGCCGTACAGGTTACCCCGGCTATTTCCCAACCATACGTCATATCCGGCGTCCGCCATCATGAATCCGAGACTGTCATTAGCGAAGTTCTCCACCCAACAAGCCGAGCAGGACAGTAGACCGTGCTGGAGCAGAGCAACTGGTCGGTTACCATCTGAATGTAATCGTGAAAATATTACACTTGACCCTTGTTATGCTAAGTTTAAAGACGCAGACAGTATAGAATAAGGCCAGATTGCACGTATGTGCAGGCTGGTCATGTTCTATGCTGCCTGCCAAAAGCAACCGGAATATTTAGGGATTGGCTTTACAAGGTTTATTTTTGTTTTTTTTTTGTTTTGTTTTTTTTTTTTTGAAAAAAAAAAAATCACACATCAATGACTCTATCGTAATAAGTGGGATGATGAAGTCCTTGGTTGGTTGCTTGGTTGGTTAATCGATTGATTGATTGATTGATTGATTGGGGTTTAACATTTCCATCTTTTATTAACTGTTATATCATATCGCGGAGGCTGGGGTACCTAACCGTGGGTTACTGGTATATCTCTTTCCAGTACTATAGCAATATCCAATCAGAGCTTCCAGCTACGCTTTCAAACAGATTATTCACACCCATTGGTAAGAGACAAATGACTTTTGAAATGTAAAAATGGGCATTGGCCGATTGGTTCGAACTCACGACCATTGGACGTAACCGACTGAGGTATCCGAGCTCGACAATAAAGCCCTTGTTGAACATGATTTTCGAATATGATCAAATCAATAGAAACAGTAGGCTATGTGTAATAATTGTATTTGGATGTGCATTGTATGTCCTTGGGTTGCAATTGCATTAAGAATGGCACCCTCAACTAACAGCAAGACACTAAAACTGGAAGATGTTGCATTTAAGGATACAACCCATCTTAAGATACCAAACACTTCGTGCTTCTTCGGGTGTCATCCGTAGCAACGGAAATTCATAAGGGTATCGCTCGTTAATTTTCGTTGCCATGGAAGAGGCCATGATTTTAACGAGGGTATAAGTCTCTCGAATTCCGTTGTCACGGATAACGCCCGAAGATGCATTAACCCTTTCCAAAACAAGACCTGGTTCTGACGTCCCTCTTAGAAATGAGAAATGATTATCAGCAGTTTCTCCTTTTGTCTCAATATTTTCAATGCTATATAGTAAACAAATACTATCTTTAACAACATCCCTTTTGTTGTCTTCAGCAGTTTTCAAATAGGACCACCATAAATTTTTGCCGTTTGGGAAAGGGTTAAGTGTTTGGTCTAGAAATAGATGATGGGTTGCATTCCAAAAAATTGTGCCAATAGCATAGCCTACCATTTGCCTGATTTTTGCCGTATGGTATCCTCTGGACTGTCAGTATATAACCGTCAGCTGTATGGACCTCGTGCTCTTCACAAGGGTAACCTTTACTCGTGATTAACTGACTCTAGACGGATAAACAACATTTTAGGTTAATCCGAGTATTCTCTGATGTAAATACGCTCTTTGATATTTTGATTTTTCGCTATTTACCGAAAAATCAAAATATCAAAGAGCGTAAATTTACGTCAGAGAAGACTCGGATTACATTTTAGGTATGCCACACATTGTTCAGAAATTATGTTTAACAACCTTTCACCGTTAAAATGAAAAAGTGAAAAAGAAGACTGGCGAGGGAAGTGTTATATTCTATTCAATAGCTTTGGAATAATTAGTCTGGTTCCCGGTCGTACTATGTACTTTAGTACGTCAGGCACACTCTAAAAATGGTCGCTGTTTTTCTGGTGATTTCAGTCCAGAGGTAAAAAGTTGTTCTTTTATTTTCGGGAGGCTCTAAAAATTAACAAACTTTGCTTTCTAACTTTGTAGTGAAATCATCAAACAGGTTATCCACCGTCTTCGACCATTATTGGTATGTGTCTGACCCAGTAATACAGCATTAGGGAGCAGGTAAACCGGGCTTTGGAATAAAACATCACATACTTAAGGCATGTAATAATGTAGAAAAAGACATGTAACACCAAGGAGCAAATGTGAATACCTTGCAATGTTCTACACGGTACGGAAACTCAAGAGACAGAGCCAATGGCTCCGTGGTTCAAATCCTCTGGGGCGCTTCCGGCCATGTGTGGCTCTGTCTCTGGGATCACGATTTTCGGCCAAAAACAGGTGAGTGTTCAATTTTGTTGTTCAATTATTTTCGTTTGGTGATTAAAAGCGAAAAAGGGGGAAAGTTATGCTCCACCTAGAACATTTATCTGCCTGTTCTAATTCTGTAGGCTTCAATGTCGACAGGGTTTTCACAGGATTATTGTTGTCGTGAGTCAACCCTATGTGACTTTTCTTGTTTACATCATGTATTTATGTACATTGCAACGGTAGAAAAAACAACGGACATGAACCCTTTGAATCACTTGTAATCGCCCCCCCCCCCTTTTTAATGGCAGGACAGGATAGCTTGTGATCAGTCAATTGTTGAGTATTGGGGGAAATATAAGTATTTCTCTTGCCAAGGCATTATCTTTTCAAATAAGATCAAGCGTTAGTGCACAAAGGTTTACCTACCACATTCATGAACACTTCAGCTTCGATTGTGAAAACACCAGTGATCACACAGCCGAGCACGCACAGACCAACCAGCATTCTTCTGTCCGCCATTATGCTGTGGTGTGATTGTCCTAGTTGGAAACATTCATGACACTATTGAACATTTCGAAATTTACACTGCTCAAAACAACAAAAGGGTCATTTTTTCGAATAGGAAACGATTTTATCCAGTTCATCGTGACGTAAATTCGAACAAATAAATAATATTTCGTATGTGTTGTTATAAAATCTCGTAGCTACGGCTTGAATCAAGCCGTAGTTACGAGATTTTATAACAACACTGACGGTTTATCAAAACATAACGGTAAGTTTAATCTATTTTTAGCACAAAATTCATTGCCATTAGATTACATAGCATTTTTACTGTCCACAACAAAACTCATTGTTTTTTTTTGCCAAAAAGTAAGATTTTTTTCTGCATATAACAGACAAAACATTTGAAACAGCCGAATTCTATAAAGGCGTATTGGCTATCTAGAACTAAGTAAGCCTACATCGCGTGTCGTTTTGCTGCAACTCGGTCATTTTAGCCTCCATGAAAATAAACTTCGAAAGTTCAGTTGATCATTATTCTTACCTCATTTTGTATAAAAATGCACGAAGGAACTGGTTTTTTTTTCTTTTGTTCTTTGAATAATGATTTGATTAACGTAGTTTGAAACAGTCATATGACACTCGTGAACGTTTCGAAATTCACACTGCTCAAAACATAATTTTCTTCCTGTTTTGTATAAAAAATTTCTGTGCTACATATCTATGTAGTACGTATAAACGATTCAAAATCTTTTACTAGTGAGGGACTAGACCGATAACGGAAAAGAGGGGAGGCAGGATGTATATTTGACTATTTATAGTAACAACTTATACACACTGTTACCTGTTCAACCCTAAAATAAACCAAAATATTTGTATCGATTCTCGTTTAACTTTGAATGTATAGTATAAACGATTCAAAATCTTTTACTAATGAGGGAACAGACCGATAACGGAAAAAAGGGGTGGCAGGATGTATATTTGACTATTTATAGTAACAACTTATACACACTAATACCTGTTCAACCCTAAAATAAACCAAAATATTTGTATCGATTCTCGTTTAACTTTGAATGTATAATATAGATAAAACGCGATATTGTGACCATTATCGGGCTCGCTTTATTATTGTAAACAGATTGGTCACCTCGAAACGCAATAGACCGTAGCCCAGGTGATCATTGCATAACTTATATAATGTTTTAATTCGTCCTACGTAAGAAGTGGTGGAAATATCGACTGACTGAAAGTACAATAACCGTTAATCTTGCGACCCGGGTTCGAATCCTCTGTATACCGATATCTTTTTTCTTATTCTGAGAAACTTTTATTTTAAAAGATCGTGCACGGGACACATGCTCCTTTGGTGCTGCGATTACTCGGAGACAGATAGTATCTAGATTTTTGCCATTTGTTGTCGTTTTGTTGTCATAGATTTTATTTTTGAAAACGTTTTGAAAAATGATGAAAAATTGTAAGTTACAAAAATGAAATGATGTCAAATAAATAATCACTACTTAAATAGACGAGGAAAAAATAAAAAGAATAAAAAGAGAGAAAAAAGCATTATAAAGCTAAAATAATGATAACAAATGATAATCATTTGAAGTATTGTAATGAGACAAGCAATAAGCTAAATATGCATAAAACTATACATTCGAAAGTAACCATTAAAAAACATTAAGCTCGCCCCTAGCCTCGAACCACCACCTGCATACCGCCTCTTATGACAAAGATTTAGAAGCCACTAATGTATCCAATGGACCATTGCAGACATAGTTGATATGATGACGACAATTCAAATTAATCACTTAAAACACATAGATAATTGATCATTATTCTGCCCCTCCTACAGGTAAGTATTGGTTTTTCCCAAAAATGTTTACAATAGCGCGTTAGAGTTATACAATAGTACCAGCCGAAAATTACAGTGACGTAGGCTAATGTTTACTACTTGACAACCAATCAACACTGGGACTATTATAGGCCTAATATAATGTCTATCAACATACAATAGTCCCAGCCGAAAATGACAGTGACGTAAGCTGATGTTTACTGCTGCAAAACCAATCAATTCGTCTGATTTGCACCGTTACAAATACGAACAGAGTTGATTGGTTGTCAAGTAGTAAACATTAGCCTACGTCACTCTCATTTTCGTCCGGTATAGCATTCAAACGATAATGTGCTATTTACAAACAAAGCTATAAATAGAATGAACTCGGCCTACAGGTAAGAAAGACTTGTTATATACGATTAAAATGTTATATTTTACGCTACAATGTATAGACATACTCGATAGCGCAGTGGATAGAACATTGGCGCTTCGTCCATTTTCTTTTAGCAAACGCGGGTTCGAGTCTCATAGACCGATGGGTAATTACATATTTTGTTTTACAAATATATTTTGTTTTATCATTTTAGAAAAAAAAGATGAGAAGAAAGCAGACTCTTAATGATTTTTATATAGACTTAAAAGATAATTTCGGAAAATCGCCAAATTCAGTCTAGAAAACTTTAAAAATTGAGCAGTCTAAATGTTTGCCGTTTGGCGACAGTAAGAGTTCCACAACTTTATTGATTAATTTATGTTTTGTAATGTATTGCATCTTTAAAGTTTATATATTGTGAATAAAAAACATTTAATCCATTTCCACATAATGAGGCCTTTAGACAGCCCGAAAAATAAAAGACCATGATTTTTTTTCATTTATTTATTGGAAAAAATGAAACTGCTTGTCATAAGCATGTTTTCATTTCACAAACTGTTTTCTACATAGAAAAGCATAAAACAGCGTGAAGCTCATTTAAGATCTACTTGCATTTGCAGCATTTTTAAATTTTATTCAGCCTATTTTTACGTTTGACAATGGTTTACATTGAAAATAAAGAATATATATGTATTTACAAATGTGAAAGGAACAAAAAAAAAAAAGAAAAACGCAAATAAGTGAAAAAAATTAAAAAAAAAGTACACGGATATGTGTGGAATCGAACCCACACAATTAAAACAGAACTCTTTTCCTAAGGTCAAGCGCCAACTATGTAACCATTACACCACAGACACAGGTACTTGAAGAGAGTCATACTTACAATATAACCATTGTTTTCACTGTGATAATTGCGATAATTGTGTTTTGATCTGTCTAACCTATCATTATCAAATGGGTATGGTCTATATTTTTGGCGGGAACCTGATTATCGTTGGAGGACTACACTATTGTACATAACATATTTACAGTTGTCGCCACGTCGTATGGCACAATGTTTATATTTTGTTCAAATGTAATTGAACGTTAAACAAAACATAAACACGTGCCATACGATGTGGCGACAACTGTAGTCATCTTTAGCAGCTTTTAAATTGAGTTTGAGTTTATTGGGGTTTTACGCCGTTTTCAACTACCAGGGTCATATCGCGGCGGCTGGAGCACCTAACCGTGGGTTCCTGGTATTTCTCGCACCAGTACAACCACAATATCCAAACCGAGCCTCCAGCTGCTCTCTCACATAGATGATTCACACCCATTGGTGAGAGACAAATGACTTTTGTCAAATGTCAGAATGGATACTGGCCGAGCCGGGGTTCGAACTCGAGACCCCTGGATTGACAGACTCCGACGTAACCGACTGAGCTATCCGGGCTCGGCCTTTTAAATTGAAATAGTCTGAATATTTCCTTGTTGTTTGGGAAACCGTTGACATATTTAAACACTAAGTTACACGGTGGAGATTGTGCATGATGGGAGGGTAAATCTACGGACAAATGAAAACCGCTTGAAAACTGACGAAGAAATAAGAAAGTTATGGCACAATTTCCTACATGAAGCGCAGCTTATTTGGCCATAGGCATAGTCGTTATCATTTCGTTTGCTGGTCGGTTGGGGTCAATTTTTGGAAAAATTAGAAAGAAACCTCAAATAATCCAAATATCTGAGAGAAAAAAAGTTCAATAAGGCGGGGTACATGCAGCAAATCTTTTGAAAATCGACGCAGAAATAAAGGAATATTGCAAAATATTTGACCAGAATCGAGATATTTTTTTTCCGTTCTCGTTATCCTTTACGTGATGCACAATATTTCTCGTGCAATCAGATGTCTTGTTACAAAGTTTACACAAAAACTTGATCGTAAGATGTTTAGTAATACGGGACCCGGGTTTTGACGTTCCTAATAGAAAAGGCTTGGGAAAACAATTAAACAGAAGAAGAAACTGCTTATAACCAGCAGTTTCTCCTTTTGTCTCAATATTTTCTGTGCCACATTTTACACAAATCCTAAATTTAGTACATTCCATTTTGTCATTTGTGGCAGTTTTTGAATTGATAGAGAAACACTTGGTATGGGACAAATAGTTTCACGAGATAGTTTGAAATATTTTGAGCAGTGTAAAAAGATAACCTTTGACTTAGTCTGCCATTTTGTTCTGATATGGCGCATTTCTTAGTACAAATAAACCGGGACGTAACGTAAATGTCTAGGACCTGATAAAAAGTGGTATGCATGTTGTGCCGATTTTAAGATTCTTGCCTAAATTCGAAATTGGGCATGCCTAAATTCGAAATTGGGCACGGAACTTTGCCCAATTTCGAAATTGGCCATCCATTTTCGAAATTATGATTCAGTAAGTTCCGTGTGTCATGCAGAACTATATCTGTCGATCTTTTTCGACGATTTATTGATAATTGAATCATACAACGCCCGAAATGTTAATATTATTTACGGTTTACTGCGAAACTGTAATGCAGAAATATTTCTGTCGATTTATTCTCGTTTTTTTCCTCACCGATTTATTAGTAATGAATCGAACAACGACATAATGATTATTTTACGGTTTACTTTGATTTTTGATACTTCCTACGTACTCGTTGCTGCCGCGGATCCAGGATGTCTGTGATGGGGTTCGAATTTACAAATAGAGAGGTTCGTTTTCCCAAGTATTACACAATTTTGACAAAATTTCTGCATTAAAATGAAATATTCAGGCTGCGGAGACAGTGGCAGATCCAGAGGGGGGTGCGGGAGTCAAACGAACCTCCTCTGGATGCTAATTATTTCAATTTCATGTAAAAATCCAGTCAGAATTTTGTAATAATAAGAGAACGAACCACCTATTTGTAATTTCGAACCCCCTTACAAAGTCTGGATTCGCCGCTGAGAGGGGTTTCCTTTGAACCTCGAAAACTCCCCTACCCATTGGATACGCCGCTGCATTGTAAACGTGTACACCAGAATGTAAAAACTTCATCTGCGGGTCCCAGTCGATATCAAAATCCAGTCTATTTTAAAACGAAAGTACAGTGCCATTCAAGGATAAACGAAACCTGTCTCATGGTGTATAGATATTTATCCACATTCGAGAAAGAAATACGGCAACATTTTATCTGAATTTTCCGATAGAATTAGGTCACAGGATAAAATTAATGATGTCATTATGACGTTGCGAGGTCGTATTGTAAGCGGAATCATGCATACTTATTAAAATGATTATAATAGATCCATTTTCTCGCTCTGATTTTATTATCATTATTGTTCCAATGCATTTAAGCCGGGCATTAAATCAACAATTTACCAATCATTTATCTCTCATAAATCATATTTAATTTAAAATGTGATATACACTTTTGGGGTATTTTTTATCAATTTAAAAAGTGGACCTTTTTTGAACTGGGCCTTTTTGGTCAT
This sequence comes from Fragum sueziense, assembly GCA_963680895.1. Taxonomy (NCBI): domain Eukaryota; kingdom Metazoa; phylum Mollusca; class Bivalvia; order Cardiida; family Cardiidae; genus Fragum; species Fragum sueziense. The sequence continues at coordinate 21,243,056 of OY804592.1, forward strand.
TAAACCTAGAACTAGGCATTTCTGGTTTCAGGGGATCAATTAGTTTGTCTAGGTTGGTCGCTTGTTCTGGCCGGCATAGTGGGAAGTATCGGCTTGTTCGGCTAGGACAGTCGCTAGTTCTGGCCAGCACGGTGGGAAGGATCTGCTTGTTCGGATGGGTCGGTTGCTTGCTCTGGCCAGCACTGTGGGAAGTATCGGCTTGTTCGGCTAGGTCAGTCGCTAGTTCTGGCCAGCACGGTGGGAAGGATCTGCTTGTTCGGATGGGTAGGTCGCTTGTTCTGGCCAGCATGGTGGGAAGGATCTGCTTGTTCCGCTAGGTCAGTCGCTAGCTCTGGCCAGCACGGTGGGAAATATCGGCTTGTTCGGATGGGTCGGTCACTTGTATTGGCCAGCACGGTGGGAAGTATCGGCTTGTTCAGCTAGGTCAGTCGCTAGTTCTGGCCAGCACGGTGGGAAGGATCTGCTTGTTCGGATGGGTTGGTCGATAGTTCTGGCCAGCACGGTGGGAATGATCAGCTTGTTTGACTAGGTCGGTCGCTAGTTCTGGCCAGCACGATGGGAAGGATTGGCTTGTTCGACTGGGTCAATTGCTAGTTCTGGCCAGCATGGTGGGAAGAATCGGCTTGTTCACCTGGGTCGGTTGCTAGTTCTGGCCAGCACGGTGGGAAGTATCGGCTTGTTCGGCTAGGTCAGTCGCTAGTTCTGGCCAGCACGGTGGGAAGGATCTGCTTGTTCAGATGGGTCGGTCGCTTGTTCTGGCCAGCACGGTGGGAAGTATCTGCTTGTTCGGCTAGGTCAGTCGCTAGTTCTGGCCGTGCTGGTGGGAAGGATCTGCTTGTTCGGATGGGTAGGTCGCTTGTTCTGGCCAGCACGGTGGGAAGTATTGGCTTGTTTGGCTAGGTCAGTCGCTAGTTCTGGCCAGCACGGTGGGAAGTATCGGCTTGCTCGGATGGGTCGGTCACTTGTATTGGCCAGCACGGTGGGAAGTATCGACTTGTTCAGCTAGGTCAGTCGCTAGTTCTGGCCAGCACGGTGGGAAGGATCTGCTTGTTCACCTGGGTTGGTTGCTTGTTCTGGTCAGCACGGTCGGAAGTATCGGCTTGTTCGGCTAGGTCAGTCGCTCGTTCTGGCCAGCACGGTGGGAAGGATCTGCTTGTTTTGATGGGTCGGTTGCTTGTTCTGGCCAGCACGGTGGGAAGTATCGGCTTGTTTGGCTAGGTCAGTCGCTAGTTCTGGCCAGCACGGTGGGAAGGATCTGCTTGTTCGGATGGGTCAGTCGCTTGTTCTAGCCGGTGGGAAGTATCGGCTTGTTCGGCTAGGTCAGTCGCTAGTTCTGGCCAGCACGGTGGGAAGGATCTGCTTGTTCGGATGGGTAGGTCGCTTGTTCTGGCCAGCACGGTGGGAAGTATCGGCTTGTTCGGCTAGGTCAGTCGCTAGTTCTGGCCAGCACGGTGGGAAGGATCAGCTTGTTTGGATGGGTTGGTTGCTTGTTCTGGCCAGCACGGTGGGAAGTATCGGCTTGTTCGGCTGAGTTGGTCACTAGTTCTGGCCAGCAGGGTCGGAAGGATAGGTTTGCTTGGCTGGTTTTGTCGCTTGTTCTGGCCAGCATGGTGGGAAGGATCGGCTTGTTCGGCTGGGTCGGTCACTAGTTCTGGCTAGCATAGTAGGGAGGATCGTCTTGTTTGGCTGTTTTGACAGTTTGGCCTCTGCAGCTTATGCAGGGAAAAATGCAGGGAAAATGCTGAATATGGTATTTTTCACAGAAAGGGATTCTCCTGTTTAAATGGTTTTACAATCAGCTCACTATTTTGAGTTAGTTATCTTCAAAGTCTAAACGAAATTAGAACATATCAAATTAATTAACATAAGTATGCAGATCTATGGTAGATCACATATATTTAGCAGATGAAAAGCTTCATAATAAATCTTGTTTGCTTTAAAAGAACCATTTCTAAAATGTCGATATTTAACTTTAAGTAAGTGAAATCATTTTAATTTCGGTGGTTAGAAAGCCCAAAGCAATGGATCTAATTCAGGCTCCGAAAAAATATGGAACTGCAACTTTTTGAATAAATAAATGAAATCGAGTGTAGATATGATTTTTATGGCAATATTATCTATAAATTTGATGTCCTGCTGAACGTGTAAACGAATTGATAAAAGCAGAGAAATATAATATAATGTTTATCTATGTCTCTGATAAAAGATAAGGTGCGAATTGCTTAGGGTACGAATCAACTTGCGCGCAAACGGAAGAAGAATGTTCTGTATGTTCTGTTCGGTACGGAACTTTAGCTGTTCCGTACCGAACTTTTATTGGACTAAAAACGGCTTAAAATGATTTTGTAAGTGCTAACTGTGATACTTCCCTAAAAAAGGATATTTTGAAGATGAGTTCTGCACAGAAAATGGCCCGATATACCATAAACTAATTATAAATAAGCTATTTCGCCGAGTTTCGAAATTAGGCAAATGAGTTCTGCAGGGATTTGCCGAATTTCGAAAATAGGCAAAAACGAAAATCGGCACAATATGCATACCCTTTCCCGACCATGCCATTGCTTCACTTTTTTACTGTACAGTACAAAGCTTTAAACAACACCGAAATATGTGAAGCAAACGGCTGATTCTAGGTAGTGTCTGTTTCTATTCTATACATGTTACCTGAAAGTTTCCTGTCATAAGAGTCTTTTATTTTATAGTTTGCAATACCTTACATATAGACAATAACAGTGTTTTTATAGAAAGGTTATAAGCATATCTGACACACACCTTTTTTCAGATACATCCCTTTACATTCTCTGTTTTGACAAGTCGAAGCTTTGACCTCTACTGTGAGCAATGCTTGTTTTCCCGATCGTCAAGAAAAACTGATAGAATAGAAAGATTGCGCTCATAAAGCATTTGAGGCAACCATGTTTCTAGATCAGCCTGTGCCTTAGCGAAATTTGATTATGATTCATGCTACTTTCTCAAATTTGCTATTAAAGATGGAAACATATACCTTGGTAACACCGTGCGTTAACACAGGTTGATCAAGGTCCATGATCTGAGCTGCCTTGAACCCCCCCCCCCCCCCCCGGATGTCGGCGCAATTTTTAAACAACATCATCATCAACAACAACAACAGCAACAACAACAATAACGACGACGACAACGTTTTTCTTACTATTATATAATCTTAAAGGACAACGCGAACAATACATGTTTACAAACATTAATTTTACACAAGTTAGGATGCCCCACTCTCAAAGGTGGTGTGGACGACAAAATGGCTGTAGATAAAGATAATAATGGTTTGTGTGTTATATAAAACAGGAAATATTGAAGCAAAAGAAGAAAATGCTGGTTATCAGCATTTTCTTGATTTTCTTCAATGTTTTCCAAATCCTTTTTGTTATAAACGGAGTCAAAATCAGACAACGATTGGTAACGGATTACCTTCTAAAGCACAATGCAGGCACTTAAGCCTATGTCTAAAGAGTCAGATTATATTGCGACCGGATAAGTTCAACAATATCATTATAGCAAGCTTGGGGTCCGTTCATTGCCCATTCAAAGTCTAGATGTTCCCAGCCTTGGATGATCTTGTGACGCACGATGTTTTTCAGCTCCGTTTTCATTCGTGCTATATCGTCAGGGACCGCTAGCCAATCGTCAGTCCCGGAGTACAACGCGATCGGAATGTCAATGTTTTCCAGCTTGTATTGCGGTGGAGTTGTCTGAAAATGTATTCTTTATTAGTTGTTTTAAATGTATTTTATAATCGCATGTATTCTTTTAAGGTTTGCAACCCATCATTAACTACGAAACACTTCGTGCATCTTCGGGAGTCATCCGTGGTATCTCTCGTGAATTTCCGTTGTTACGGATGACGCCCGAAGATGCATGAAGTGTTTGGTATAGATCTAACGATGGAATGTAATCCTAAATATAAAAAAGGACAATGAGAAAGCAAAGGAAGAGGCTTACATGGGCGTTTATCAATCTATCATGAGACAACTACATATGTCATATCTACTTAGAAAAGGGGAATACTACCTAAAATGCATTAAAGATCACGTATTTCAAAAGCTGCATCCCTACCTTGTTTTGATATTTATGATACCCTAGTCATGCCATTAGTACCTTAAACAATATTCCACATGAAATGAAAACATTTAAGATGTATTCAACATTATCGAAAATTAACAACGCTTTCGTCCTTGTTTACATAGGTAAAATTTGTAAACACGTGCCATAATATCATGGCTGGACTATATATATGTTATTGTCCAGGAAGGTTAACCCGGGACAACTTAATTTTCGTGCGCAAAGTCCGTTAGTTGAGCGTCTTAACAAAACAAAGCCGAAGTGGGGTCATTACATATGCAGATGTCCCGGGTTAATCTTGCTGGACAATACCTGGTTATAATGTTGTAAAATTTGTAAACATCTGCCATAACATCGTGGCTGGACTATATATCTTACCTGATTATAATGTTGCAAGTTCCCGTCTTTACCGTAATCAAACTTCTGAAACTTGTCAGTCAGTATAGCCTGAAAAGAAAACATTTTAGAAAAAGGATAATTCAACAATTATAACGCTAGAATGATCACGGAACTCTACACAAATTTCAACGCTATTCTTGAAAGATCTTGTAACTACAGCTTCGTAACTACAGCTTAAACAAGCTTAACCCTTTCCCAAACAAGACCTGGTTTTGACGTCCCTAATAGAATAGGCACGGAAAAACATTGAAACAAAAGAAGAAACCAGCAGTTTCTTCTTTTGTCTCAATATTTTCTGTGTCATATTTTACACAAATCATATCTTTAACAACTTCCATTTTGTCATTTGTGGCAATTTTTGAAGTAGAACACCCTGAATTTTTGCCGTTTAGGAAAGGGTTAAACAAGCTATAGTCGCAAGTTTTTTACAGGAAAGCGCCGATATTTTGTATAAACGTGCATCGTTAGTGCTATTGCAAAACCTCGTAACTCCAGCTTGATTAAAGCTGGAGTTATGAGGTTTTGCAATAACACCAACGACATGTCAAAGTTATCATTACAATAAAGCTAAGTATGAATATTTAACTTTAATATATCTATTCAAATATGCATCTTAACATGTTGCAAAAATCGTATTAATTAATATGTTCTATAGAAATGTGAGTATTCAAGGAACATGCATAAAGGTGCATTACTTATCGAAATATTATAGCTCACAATAAATGAACTGGCAGACCAAACAAGCTGCAGTTACGAAGTTTTCGTTGAAAAGCGGCAATATATATATTAGGTTATCATACGTGTGTTTAGCTTGTTTACATATAAAAATTAGTAAACATGTGTCATGATATCGTTGTCGGACTATACCTGTGCATATTGTAAGATGTTTTTAGTTGATGTACCGGCGGGTGAATGAGCCACATAGACGGGTAAACGGGTCTGAAATAGTATACTTGTACATAGATTCCAAGATGGTGTACATATACATTTCAAAATGATGTACATAGATTCCAAGATGGTGTGGACACATTTCAAAATGGTGTACATAGATTCCAAAATGGTGTGCATACATTTCCAAATGGTGTACATAGACTCCAGGATGGTGTACATACATTTCAAAATGGTGTAAATAGACTCCAGGATGGTGTACAAACATTTCAAAATAATGTACATAGACTTAAAGATGGTGTACATACATTTCAAAATGGTGTACATAGACTTCAAGTTGGTGTACATACATTTCAAAATGGTAAATAATAAAGAATAGAATATATGGCAGGAATATTAATTCAAAATGATTTACACAACCTTCAATAAAATAGATTCCAAAGTGGTGTATATGTATTTCAAAATGAAGATTTTTCCTAAACTTTGTTTATGAATGTTTTCTTGCATTCCTTTAGAGTGACATTTCAGAAGTTTTTGTCATAAATTTTACTTTTATTTTTATCTGAAAGAGCATATTTCCTCATGAAAATTCTGAAAATTTCGAGCCAAAATATTGCGCCGTTTACGAGAAATTTATATTTTTGTGTTAAAATTGAACAAATTGTGGACAACAGTTCGGATTTATATGCAATTTATCGATTATGTCTCAACTTAAAATGTGTGTTTCTCGCTTATTGGCACTAACTTAAAAAAAAACCAATAGTATTTATACTCATTAGAATAACCAATCTTGGCAACAAGACATGCTTTAAAAAATTGAAATTGGAATGAAATGTCCCTTTAATACCTGTGTACTACGATTAAGGTCATTTCTAAAAGATGTGTGTTAGACTACTTGCCAAATATCAATATGTCTTGCATAATATGCCACTGTCCATTTGGAACACCTCGGATAATTCCATCAAAGATCGAATCATCGACTCGGAAGTATGTGTACGAAGAAATGTTAAAAAATCGCATTTCTTAGCCGGAAGTAGCCACGCTTAATAAAGTAGTTTTCGAGGACATCCAAATGAACAACCATGGCAACTCGCGGGACTTGCAGATTGTAATCATTCTATAAAGAGAGGACACCGCAACTGCAAACAATGCATTGGAGTATCATTGTCGCTTCCTTGTTGACATAACTCACAGACGAACGTTTTGAATTGTTCGACAGAATTATCCATGGTGTTCCAAATGGCCACTGTCATGTCAAATGAAAGGAGTAATTATTCCGACAGCCTTATTTGATCCGCGTCTTACATTCATACTTACATGGTTCATGTTCTTGAAGTCATATCCACCGAATATGAAGATTATATTTTCACAGAGATAGCTTGGTATCATTGTCCCACAGACGTATCTGGCTAGCCACCGAGTCACATTATTGCTGGGTGCAAAATCCTTTACTCCTATACGGTTGAAATAATCCTGAAATTGTAAAATATTAATTTTTTCTTTTCTTTTTCTTTTTTTCTTCATATTTTAAAGAACAAATGAACGGCATTAGGAATAGAACTTTTGTAAAATATACAGTCGACACTCGTTATGTCGACATCGGATAAGTCTGGTCCCATCCTCATCAACGGACATACTTTTTTCAAACAGAATAATTTCGAACTGAATATAGCCTTTGAAAGTTAGTAGGAAAAGGATAGAAATTGCTCGAAACGAGCAATTTCTTTCCTTTTCCTACTACATTTCGATAACAATCGTACTTGATTAGTTTCAAAAACAGTCAAATATCAATTTCATTTCAAAATCGGGTGAGTCGAGCTCCGGATATGTCGAGGTATTTTGACGGCCCCTGACGACTCACACCTGAAAGATTCAAACCAACACAGGCAACACCAAATTAAGATTATGAACTCTTTTTATCATTGTTTACTTAGGTAAATTTTGTAAACATGCCTTAATATCTTGACTGGACTTTAACAGGCTTAAGTCAGAATTAACCTACCGTAATATCCTTAGTAAAAGGCGCAAGTAGCCTTATAGGACTGCTCACATGGCCTAGGTAGGCCACAGGGGCGAGGCCAATGTAAAGCTTCATCTGTGATTGTAGTCGTTTGTTGCTTGATAGCCCGGCAAACCCGGCTAGGGATCCCTGCGAGTAACCGATGAACACGAGGCTAGATTGTCCGGTAACGTTCAACACCTTGTCGACGGTCGCCGGGAGGTCATACGCAGCCATCTCGTCCGTACTAAAATGTCAGAGTGTGTCGATCGTGCATCATTGGATGGATTTTTATCAAGGCCTATATCGTTGGTGGTGAGTCAAAATCTCGTAACTACAGCTTGAATAAGCTGGAGTTACGAGGTTTTGACTCCCCACCGACGATATACGATATCGGGATGAATTATTATTCAAAAATACAGAAAATGATCTACATTATGTACAAGTTTCAGTGGTTTTAAGCACAAGCTAATGAAATTACAACACTTTTCCGAGAACCATTTTATCACCCCTCGAGGATTACGTCAGTTATTTATAAACGAACATACATGTATGCTTTTATTTGTATCTTATGGAAGCATATTTGTGCCACCACTTAATCACTTAAAATAACGTGAAAGCAATGGAGGATTTCGCAAAAAAAAATTTTTTTTTTCGCGAAAACAGATAAATAATTTTCACGAATTTTTTTTTTATCTAAACACGAATTCATTCCTGTTAATGCTCTAAACTGCCACAACATAAAGATAAAGTTTTCATGAAAATAATGGGGGATTTCACGAAAACAGATTTCTTTTCTCGAAAACAGATAATTTTTTCATGAAACATTTCACGAAAGATTCATTCCTGTTGATGCTCTAAACTGCCACAACATAAAGATAAAGTTTTCATGAAAATAATGGGGGATTTCACGAAAACAGATTTCTTTTCTCGAAAACAGATAACTTTTTCATGAAAATATTAGAGGATTTCAAAAACAATAGGGCACCTCCTTGGGTCAAGGGCAACAACTGTGTGAAGTATGATGATCCTAAGTCAACCGCGGTTCTCGAGTTAGAGCACGGAAACGGATTTTTTCGGATTTTTAACAAAGTCCGACTGTGAACTTGACCTTTGACCTTTTTGACCCAAAAACAATAGGGCACCTCCTTGGGTCAAGGGCAACAACTGTGTGAAGTTTGATGATCCTAGGTCAACCAGTTCTTGAGTTAGAGCACGGAAACGAAAAAGTCTACGGACGGATGGACGGACGGACGGATGGACAGACAGACAGACATGGTGAAACCAGTATACCCCCCTCTACTTCGTAGGTGGGGGGTATAACAAGACCGGGTTTTGACGTCCCTAACAGAAAGGGCTTCGGAAAACATTGAGGCAAAAGAAGAAAATGCTGATAATCAGCATTTTCTCCTTTTGCCTCAATATTTTCCATGGTATATTGTACACAAGTTCAACCTTTATTAATACCAATTTTGTCATCTCCAGCAGCTTTCGAATTGGACTGGTTGGTCTATTTGGGCTGTTTGGGAAAGGGTTAACCCATTACCAAACGGCAAAATTTTAGGGTGGTCTAAATTCAGAGATGTTGCAGACGACAATTTTAAGTGAATGAAGTTTTGCATTTTTTGGTCTTTTGTGGTAGAAAACATTGTAGGAAATTAAGAAATTGCTACTCACAAGCAATTTCTTCATTTTCAAAGACAGTATCTTATTGGGAGTCAAAAAGAGTCTCTGTGTGGTAATGGGTTAAGAGGAATTCCAGAGACCATTGTTTTCTCCTTTTCTCTTGATGTTTTGATTCCCACATATTGACGCACAAGATTAAGGCTTTGGAAAACATTGTGACAATTTCTTCATTTCCCAATGTTTTCTGACCAGAAAGACCATAGAAATCAATGCTGAAGCAATATTTCAAATTCACAATTAGATTTTAGCTGTTTAAATAATCAAAGCAGATGGAAGCAGGGATCTATTTTTAGATAACTGGCATCTTTCGCGAAATTTTAAGTTTTCTTGAAAAGTTATCTGAAAAGAATATTATTTTATCTTTAAGTTTTGGCAGTTTAGAGCACTAACAGGAATAAATTCGTGTTAAGATAATTGTTGTTTTTTTCATGAAAATTTATCTGTTTTCGCGAAAAAGTTTTTTTTTTTTGCGAAATCCTCCATTATTTTCACGTTATATTAAGTGATTAAGTTGTGGCACAAATATGCTTCCATAGTATCTGACCGTAGCGATTCGAAAGATGTTGATCTTTCCTTCCAGTCTCTCAAAATGCATAGAATGCCATTATATCGTACAATACTTGCGCGTACACATGTGCGACGGAAACATATGAGTGTAGTCATCCCACTGTTTGGCAAAAACGTGAGAAATTTCCATTCTACAACCACCTCGTAACTTATTTGAATAGATCGGACACCGCCGAATGTTAGAGTTATGGCCCGAAACAAATACGAAAATTCGTGAGTCTCAAAATGGTGACATTAGAGGAAGTCTACCTTAGAGTATTCCATCCATTATAAGATACCCTACATTTCATACAAACGCCGGGTGTCATCCTTGCCAATTGATATTCACGAGATTTACCCTTATCAATTACTGTGCGTCATTCGAGGAAAATAAGTTGACGAGGAACATCTTCGTTAATTTCCGTTGCCACGGTCGACGCACGAAGCGTTTTGTATCTACATGTACATGTATGAATAATGAATACTTTAACCGTTCTTACGTGAAGTTCCAAAACGCCGTCATGTTCATGTTTAACTTTTCGTGTCTCAGTGCGTACGTATTTCCGCGACTGTTACACAGCCATACATCGAAACCGGCATCCGCGAGTACGAAACCTAGACTCTCATTGGCTAGGTTGTTGACCCAATCTGCCGAGCTGCCAACAAGACCATGCTGCACTAAAACAACCGGCTTTTGTGTGGAGTCTGCAGAAAGACAGATATAAAATCTAGTTTAAGGTATAAGGCCTGGGTAATCAGTTATGGTACGAAATCTGTTTGGTGCGAATCGACGATTTTAAACGATTCTAAGACGATTTTAAAGGGAACTAATTTACATTGCTCTCAAATTTTGAATTTTTGACTTTCGTTGGTTTTTTGCCGACTCTCCATACAATACACTTAGAAACATTTTCACAAAAATTGTTTAAAACATTCTCCGGAAATCTTAGCACGCTCAATTATTCCCGTTATTACGAAAACAGGCGATATTGCATCTAACTGTATTTTGAAAATGCTCGGACTTACCGACGTCACGGAATAGGTCGAAATATACGATTATACCGGAAGTGCATTACCCAGGCCTTACCTTAATGTAATTTTCAAACAATTATCATACGGCAGAATTTGAAAATTATTTAAGGAAATTCGTGTAAAATGAACAAAACACACAAAGTAGATTTTGCCATGATAACACGGAAATCGTTTGGAGAATAATATGAAACTGGACTAAAATTATTGAATTTAAGTGTTGCAGACTTGAATGAAATGCTGGTTATCAGCAGTTTCTTCTTTTGTCTCAACATTTTCCCAAGCTTTTTATATTAAGGACGTCAAAACCAGGTCTTGTTTGGGAAAGGGTTAAGCTATAATTTGAGCTTGGACCCCCCCCCCCTGGAAAAAATCCTGGGCTTGGATCCCCCTCGAAAAAAATCCTGGATCCGCCCTTGATCTTAACCCTTTCCCAAACAAGACCTGGTTTTGAGTCCCTAGTAGAAAAGGCTTGGGAAAACATTGAAACAAAGGAAGAAACTGTTTATAACCAGCAGATTCTCATTTTGTCTCAATATTTTCTATGCCATAGTTTACACAAATTTAATTTTATCTTTTAAAATAACATCCATTTTGTCCTTTGTGACTATTTTCAAATTGAATCAACCTAAAATTTCGCTGTTTGGGAAAGGGTTAATAATAATGCCAGTTTTTAAGGAAATGGCGCATACAGCTACTTGCCTGAACGTTTACATTTTCTTACCATATTTTTGTCCTTGTCGACCGTGTGGTATTCTCTGTAAGCCCAGTATATATCCATCGTCCGTATGTACGTCGTACTCTTCATACGGGAAACCTTTACTAGCGATCAGTTGAGTCTGAAGTACGTAGAAAAATAGGAATCAATTTTGTTTACTATATTTTGTTAAAATACAGTTTTATCATTGAAATTGGTTCGTAAGGAACAAAGTGAAGGTAGAACCCTTGGCTTGCGAAGATGTGACATTGGTAGCGCATCTGATAATGAATATCTTCACCCCCTCTTATATACTTAGAGGATAAAGAAACGCCATTTTGAGACTCATGCAACTTTTTTCTGCCACGTCGTAAACATTCGACGGTGTCAGCATCTGAATGACCTGATCCCTCGGAAATTCTGTGAGTAGTGCGTTTCTTTATTCTTTCAGTATATGTTGTTCTGGGTACAACATGTCAAAAACATCGAACTATATTCAAGGATTCCCAGAAAAGTGACGTAGACATCATTGGTATTTTCATAAACAGACAACATTTTAGACTTCTCCGGTTTCAGAGCTGTGGCAGTTGTAGAACTTTGGACTGTTCCAATGTGGGAGGTGATGCAAACCTCAATTTCTTGTTCATACATTTTGATAAATATTTTTGTTTTGGGTTAGAAAACATTGTGGATAAGGAAGAAATTAATTGCTTGTCACAATCAGTTTCTCCATTTTCCACTTTGTTTTTTTTTTCATAGCCTTTATTTTTAAGGTTGTCAAAATGTGTCATTGTTTGGGATTGGGTTAAACAGAATTTACTCACCACGTTCATATATACTTCCGGATCCACTCGGACATTTCCGTGAAAGTGTGTTCCATGTCGAAAATTGAAATCTCCTATGACACAATGTACAAAACATATCATCAAAATTTTATGCAGAGAGAAACAAAAGTTGTCCATTTTTGTCTATACATGTATTTAGTAGATCTAGATAACCCAAATTGAAATGACTTATGCTATAGTACTTTGTATTGTTAAGTGTTGCCTTATCATGTCCGGGACATGGGTTGCTTTCCTCTAAAATCCCGTAACTGCAGCTCTAAACAAGCTTTAGTTACGAGATTTTTTTGAAGACTTTTTGAAAACAGTGATGTATTTTTTGACCTTTCTATGAGAAAACGAGATACTTATGTACATAAAGCTATATTAACGTTTTAATGTACCTCAGAGCTTATTCAGCCATTTCCAAAGTAAAGCCTGACTTAGACGCTTTATGCAGAAATTCATGAGTGCACGTTGGAGACAAATGGAAAAAGTACGAAATCTTTGATGATAGACAATTTCTCATTTTTTATCAGAATTTCCTATGGTGTGACGTATTTTCTTTTTCGTGCGTCGTCGTTGACATATTTTGTTCCATATCCGAATAGATTCGGGCGCCGTCGTTTACATTCGGCGGTGGTACATTTCAACGCTGAATGGTTACGATGTCGCCCGAATAATTTCGATGTCACGTGACTTTCATTAGGTTTTTGTAAAAAAAGCAGCGATTGGCTAGTGATCACCACATCGACAGCTTTCAATAATTGCAAAGACTTTTGAGATAAAAATAGACTGATTTTACCGCTAAGCTTTAATAAAACCGTCGGTGTTGTTTTTGACATCTCGTAACTACGGCTTGAGTCAAGCCGTAGTTACGAGATTTTATAACAAGATCAATGAATTATATTGTTTGTCCGAAATTACGTCGCGCTTAACTTGATAAAATCTTTCCCTATTCTCAAATAATTGTCTAACTAAATCAAAAATACATTACAAGCCATCTGATTGGACGAGGCGTATGTCTCGGCCAATTGGGTGGATTGCTACATGTAATTTTAAACGTAAGCTTGGAATTCCCGTCCAAGGATTGACCAGTGCTACAAAAGTGCCATTTGGGCCACTTGGGTCTTTTTCAAAAGTTGCTGCAGACGACAAAATGGTTTTGTATTGAGAATAGATTTGTGTAGATAAAAGATAAAGTACATAAAATATTGAAGCAAAAGGAGAAAATGCTTGTCATCAGCATTTTCTTCTTTTGTCTCAATGCTTTCCCAAGTCTTTTCTAAAAGAGACACAATATCCAGGTCTTGACGGGAAACATATAACCGAAAAAAGAAGAAGAAAAAAAAGAAAAGAAAACAAGTTATATCGGCAAAACAGGAGGACATCTCGGGGTAAATAACAATAATAACAAAGATCAAACATAACATTACATCTTTGCAATAGAGATTCAGCATACTTTATTGACGCATAATCATTATTATTAAAAGATTATAGCGACATATCTTTTACAACAAAATTTAATATAATTATACATTTACCTTATCTATCAAAGTATACATCAATACCAAGAGGACAGCTTACCATTTTACAAACAAAGTCTGGTTTTGATATCCCTAATAATTAGCAAAGGAAAGCATAGAAGCAAAATAACAAAATGACGTCAATCAGCATTTTCTCTTTTCGTCTAGATAATTATTTTCTGTGTTATATATTGTGTGCGTGTGTACTTTATGCTCTTTATTTTGGACTGGTTTTGATTTTGTCCATGTTGTTTTATGTTTGATATAGAAGCGAGCAGAATTGACAAATTTGGCAAGCGAAGATTGATTTGTTCTTGATGAACCCATTCCCAAATAACAAAACGTTAGACTAATCCAAATTCAAAGATTTTCTAGAAAATAATATTTCAACTTAACCTTTTTAAAAATGTTTTGGTCTTTTAGGGAAAAAAGCACTGTGGAAAATGAGGAAATAGCTTTCTTTTTACAAGCAATTCCTTCATTTTTCATGATGTTCTATAAAACAATTATCTTGTAGGGAGTCAAAAAGGGTCGTTGTGTGGGAATTGGTGTAAGTCATTTTCCTGTACAAGGAACGATTTTATCAAGTAAACTATGACGTAGGCCTAATTCCGGACAAGCAATAGTATTTCGTAGGTGTTGTTATAAAATCTCGTAACTACGGCTTGATTCAAGCCGTAGATACGAGTTTTTATAATAACATCGATGATTTATCAAAACACAACGGTAAACCTAGTCTTTTTTTAGCACAAAATGCATTACAATTACATCATTAAAAGGTAAGATTATACTGCATACGTATCAACTGAATGACGTCATTATAGCACGCTTGGGGCCCATTCATTGCCCAATTGAAGTCTAAATGCTCCCAATCTTGTATAATCTTGTGTCGCACGATGTTTCGCAGCTGTTTCTTCAATCGTGAGATATCGTCAGGAACGGACAACCAGTCGGCAGTCCCGGAGTACAACGCGATAGGTACGTCGATGTTTTCTAGTTTATACTGCGGCGGCGTAGGCTGAAAAAAATAAATGCAATATTTCATTTATAGTTTATCAAAGCCTCTGTTTTCGGCAGTCACGGAGTACAACGCAACTGGAACTTCGATGCTTTCTGGTTTATACTGCGGCGGTGTAGGCTGAAAAAAAATATTACTTCAATCTGAGCTACAGATAGGAGGGAGGGAGTGAAGGCTTTTCAAAATGCAGTATTTCATTTATTGTTCGTCAAATCCTATGTTTTGAGTACTCATTGGAATCGTCTCATAGAGACAATTCCAATGAGTACTCACAACATAGACTTTGGCATGGGCTGAAAAAATAGGACTTTGACAATCAGTGATACATGTAAGAGAAGAGGGTGATGACTTTTTTTAATGGAATGTATCTTTAATTGATTATCAAACGGGATATTATCATCGAGACGATTCAAATGAGTACCCACGCAACATATGGCTTGGATGTGGAATAAGATTATTAGAATGCAATTTATGGCGTGTGGAACGTTGCAAAATTCGATAAATATTTTTATGTGATATAATTTTATATTTATATTCTATATATTTTTCATTTATATTCTAAAAATATTTTTATGTGATATAATTTTATTTTTATATTCTATAATTTTTATTTATATTGTATATTTTTTGTTTATGTTCTTTATTTTTTATTAATGTTTGATAACGCGAAAAAAAATTATGTGATATAATTTTCTATTTATATTGTATATTTTTTTTTATTTATGTTCTATATTTTTTATTTATGTTCGATAACGCGAAAAAAATTATGTGATATAATTTTCTAATGATATTCTATATTTTTTATTTATGTTCTATAATAATTATTTATGTTCGATGATAGCGCGAAAAAAATTTATGTGGTATAATTGCGGATCCAGAGATACGAACCCTAAAAGAATGGAAAGAGAACAGCTGACAGCCGACAGAGACGAGACTGCAGATCAGGCATCACCTCCACACAAGGAAAAGCAACATGTACAGAGATACAACAGTTAACCAAACAGAAACGGGCATTCTGAGTACAACTTGCAGAATTACAGAACTGCTCAAGATTTTCAAAACTACAACAACCACCTACATGGAGACAATCACGATATTATGGAAGCCAATCTGAATTGTCAACTTCACAACATGGGGCAATATACTCCTGACTACAATCCTTACCCGCACAACACAGAAATTCACGACTATAACAATTAACTACACAGAGCAGGCCAACATATTCAAAACAATGACAGTCATCTACATGGACACAGATTTGTCAATCGAGAATGCTACAGTCACCAGTTCAGACAAGGATCAGATAGTCAGGATTGCTTCAGTCAACAGTACATACAGAGATTGGACATTCAAGACTGTGGCATGCAACAGTACAGCCCAAGGCCATACGTCCAAAACATCTACAATCAAGACTACAGACTAAGATCAGACATTATCCCATGATGCAATTATACCACATAAATTTTTTTCGCGCTGTCATCGAACATAAATAAAAATTATAGAACATAAATAAGAAATAAAGAATATAAATAAAACATTATATCACATAATTTTTTTCGCGTTATCGAACATAAATAAAAAAAATATAGAACATAAATAAAAAAAAAATATACAATATAAATAAAAAATTATATCACATAAATTTTTTTCGTGTTATCGAACATAAATAAAAAAAATAAAGAACATAAATAAAAAATATAAAATATAGATAAAAATTATAGAATATAAATATAAAATTATATCACATAGAAATATTTTTAGAATATAAATAAAAAAATATAGAATATAAATATAAAATTATATCATATAAACATATTTATCTAATTTTGCAACGTTCCACACGCCATAGCAATTACCCTTTCTAATCTGTTGCTCTGTTCATTCATTGCAAAAAGAAAAAAAAGGGGAAAGAAGAAAAAGTCGTAACTTTCCTTCCAAATCCCCGAATATATAGCTTTAATCAAGCTTTAGCTGGATGATTTTGAAATGAAAATGAAGAACGAATGATAGACGAGAGTGCTGTAATCAAAGTAAAACTGCATGACGTTATGTATGTAATATAACGTACTAAATGGGTCAAAAGTCTATATAGAGCGTGCACGCATAAAATATACGCGTCGACGCATATATTTTCAACTGCTCGCGTAAATTTTATGTGTCGACGCGTAAATATGCGCATCGACTCATAAAATTTACGCAAGCAGTTGTAAAATATGCATCGACACGTAAATTTTACGCGAGCAGGAGTAAAAAATGTGAAACCGAGGCTGGCCAATGGGAGAGGCGGTTGGAAACCTTTCCCTTTATACCATGAAATTGATGGATGAAACGCAGGATCTGATTGGTTAATAGATAAAATACGCGTAGACGCGTATATTTACGCGAGCAGTTGAAAATTTACGCGTCGACACATAAATTTTCAACTGCTCGCGTAAATTTTATGCGTCGATGCGTAAATATAGGCCTACGCGTCGACGCGTATATTTTATGCGTGCACGCTCTAAAGAGACTTTTGACCCATTTGGTACGCCATATGTGTATAACTCACGATAAATGACCTGGCATAGCATTTCTAGCTTTAAGCTATAGATGCTCTGTCAGGCCATTTATCTTGAGCTATAATTGTTCTGAAATTCTAATAATAAAGGTAAAGTTTGAATAGGGTTCAATTTTATCAAGTAAACAATGACATAATTTCTGACAATCAATAGCATTTCGTCTGTGTAACACTAAAACCCTACAACTACAGACTGATTTAAGCTATAGTTACGATATTTTATAACAACAAAACGGTTAAAGTGACATTTCACATTTATCTCATTTTTGAAAAGTATTTGTTGATGCAAAATTTGTTTATTCTAATGCGTAGAAATACTATCTGTTTTTGTTTAAGTTGTTATTTATAAGCGAAAATACGCCTTTAAAGTTGAGACAGAAATGACAAATTCTTTATAAATCTGAACTGTTGTACACAACAATTTGTTTAATTTTAGCACAAAAATATATATTTCTCGTAAACGGTTTATTGTCATGCCTGGTGAAAAATTTAAGACCAAAAAGTATTTCTAAAAGGTTTATAGGCAATGTTTTGCAACAACCCTCACCTGGACAGCCATTGATTACAATGAAATACTTTCCGTTGTTTTGAGTGGTAGTGCGCTCTGATGCAAATGAGCGACATCAACATATCAAAGAGCGAATTTCATCAGAGAAAACTCGGATTATGCCCTCAAATGCCTTACCTGGCCGTAGTTCTTCAAGTTCCCTTCTTTACCGTAATCAAACTTCTGAAACTTGCTACTTTGTATAGACTGAAAATACGTTGTAAGATAAATTTTTAAACATATAAATTTAAAGATAAACGAAAAAAAAATAATAAATAGATCTAGGCTAGATCTATGAATAAGTAGGAATGGAGATGGACTTATGACTTGCCTAACGTCAGAAAGGACATAGCGTTGCAAATTCATATCTACAGCTTAAAACAAGATATAGATAGGCCTACGAGTTTTTTTTGAAGAAAAGCAACGATAGGTAAAATCGGAACTCCAACCAGCTTGCTCTGGAATTTTGGTCAGAGATATCTAGATAAAAATGTCTAAAAATAACAAATCTTTGAAAGCTTTTTTAGACGAATTTGATGGTGTTGACGAACATGGATTTGTGTGTACAAATTAAAGTATACAAAATGTTGATGCAACTTGTAAAAAAGCTGCTTGTCAAAATGTTATTCTTTTGCTTCAATGTTTTCACAAGTATTTTCCTAATTTTCGGACGTCAAAAGGGTACTTTGGACAAAGGTAGAACAAAGAAGTATACCTGTGCATAATGTAAGATGTTTTTGGTTGATGTACCGGCTGGGGAATGAGCCACATAGACAGGTATACGAGTCTGAAATAAGTATTAATTCGTCGGTGTAATTGTAAAACCTCGTAACTACAACTTGATTAAAGCTGGAGTTACGAGGTTTTACGTTTATACCGACAAAATATAAAAGTAGATTATGATATTATAACTGAGCCAATATCTTGGAAAGATCCGTTATGACATTTGAGAAACGCGAGATTCCAGACCAACCTTGGGTTAAATGCAGTCCAATAATGTTCCATGCTGTTTTCTTTAAGTTACTGCATGTCATGAAGTAGCTGCGAGAGGAAAATACGAATCCTGATCAGACTACATGCGTATGCACAGGCTGACCTGGAATCGTGTTGTTCTCAAATGTCTCAAGGGACCTTTTTTGCAGATTATGGTCCAATTCCACCATAGGGACGCCAAGACCAGAGGCTCGTCCTTTAGAGCGAGATTTTTAAAGATATCGTGAGATTGTTTAAAGTGACATTTCAGAATTTTTTGTCATAAATTTTACTTTTAATTTCATCTGAAAGAGCATATTTCCTTATGAAAATTCTGAAAATTTCAAGCCAAAATATTGCGCCGTTTATGAGAAATTTATATTTTTGTGTTAAAATTGACCAAATTGTTGTGGACAACAGTTCGGATTTATATGCAATTTATCGATTATGTCTCAACTTTAAATGTGTGTTTCTCTCACTTATTGGCAACAAATTAAAAAAAACTAATAGTATTTATACTCATTAGAATAACCAATCTTGGCATCAAGACATACTTTAAAAAATTGAAATTGGAATGAAATGTCCCTTTAAAGATATTGATATAAGATAAAGCGTTTTGTCTAGCGAGATTTTTCAGCCGCTCAATGGGACGTGCCATTAATCTGCATATATTGCGGAACCCCTCGGCCAATTCTGTATAAACAATATGAGACATGATTATTGACAACCTGGTTATGAATGTTCCATACTTCTTAAACCGATGTGCATAAGGTATGGAGCATTCGGAATACCTAGGTCAGAATCTCGGTATTTAAAACATCTTAAGAAATATTTTAAAATCTCGCCCTAAGAAACGCGTCGCAGGTCTTTTATGGGAGAAGATGAATGTTTCTGAGTACAATTGTACTTGGTCTACCTCATGTTGTGGTCCCACACATAATTTTGCGTACTTTTAAGGCTGTTACATTAAATTATGTGTCGACATTAAGAAAATTGTGCGTTAATCTTCGATTCGAATCCGAGACATTCCTTCACCTAAAAGCTTACCAGAGACATAAAGAACTGTATAACGTAAACGTGCGGGCAAAACTTCGTTACTTCGCCTTGAAAAAGATTGACTTACGAGGTTATGACATCCCATCGACGAAAAGTATGTAAAGGTAAATAGAAGGAACCATACAACGCTTGATAGGCCTGCCGTCATGATTCAAGATCCCATTGTGGCTTAGTGCAGGCTGATCGGAGCCAATGATGGTCTCTTTCAGATGCTACAAGCCACATATCAGTGAACAAAATGGACATAGATCAGACTGTGAATAAGCACAGGCTGATCTCGATCCACGTGATCTATGCAATGTCATATTTTTTTCTTAAAAAATCCAGGTTTATTTATCAACGCTTTTCAACATAAATCTCGTAAGTGCAGCTTGTTTAAGCTGCAGTTACCAGGTTTTGTCGAATAGAAGCGGTATTCCTTTTTTAGATTTTGTCACACTTACTTGGTTGAAATTCTTATAGTCTATGCCGCCAAATACGAATAGTATGTTTTCACAGAGTATATCAAAAAACTCAGTCCCACATACGTATCTAGCCAACCATCGGGTTATAGCATTGCTGGGCGCGAAATCTTTCACACCGAAAAGGTTAAGAAAATACTGAAATTAAAAAAAGGAATATATAAGAAATCGGATGGTATCTGTAAAAATAATATTTGAACAAAGTTAGGAAAAAAGCAACTACGTTCTTGTTGTAAGCGATGTCGACCATCTTTGTATGAAAAAATGATCAAACCTTTCCAATATGGTACAATTCTAGATGGGGAAATTTTGAAAGCTGATACAGAAGACAAAAAATAATGGATGTTACTTAAGGTAGAATTTGTGAATATCATAGCACAGAATACATGGAGATAAAAGAAAAAAATCATGATTATCAGCATTTTGTTCATTTGTCTCAATGATTTCCAAAGCCAATTCTATAAGGGACGTCGAAACAAGGTCTTTTTTTGTAATGGGTTAAATTGTAGAAAAACGTGTCAAGGGGGCGGTAATCATGTAACCTTCGCAATCACAAAGTCATGATATATTTTTCTAATCTTTGGTTTGCAGGTCTCGAATCTTACAAAGTTCCTCTCCGTGCGAAAACTCAAAGCCAAAACGCAATTGGGTATTACAAATTATCATACGTTAATATTGTCTCCATAGATCTGAACGGGAGGAAAGTGTACAAGATAGAGGCTTTCAACGGAAAAAACACCCCATAACTGCAGCTTGATTTAAGCTGCAGTTACGAGATTTTTTGTTGAAAAGCGACGATATTTCATATATATAACATACCGCGATATCTTTTGCCAGAGGCACGAGCAGTCTTATGGGGCTTGTCACGTGACCTAGATAAGCAATGGGCGCTAGAGCAACGAAAAGCTTTATCTTCGAAGCCAGTTTCTTGTTTGAGGAGAGCTCGGCAAAACCGATCTGGGAACCTTGCGAGAAGCCTATGTAGACCAGGCTAGATTGTCCGGTGATCTCAAGTATCTTGTCGACGGTTGCTGGAAGATCATGGGCCGCCATTTCATCCCAACTGAAATAACCGAGATCACAGGCGCCAAATCAAATTCCAAATCAAATCATCCTAAAATTGCATTGCTCAGGAAAGGGTTAACCTTTCCTGATCAATGCAATTTTAGGATGATTTGATTTGGAATTTGTTGCAGAGGAAAAAAATAGATGTGAATGCAGATGAGAAATATGTATGATTGAGGGCAGAAAATATTGAGACAAAAGGGGAAAATGCTGATTATCAACATTTTCTTTTTTTGCTTTGATGTTTTCCCAAGCCTGTCAAAACTAGGTCTTGTTTGGGAAAGGGTTAAGGTGTTCCATCCGTCATTAGAAACCAAACACTTCGTGAATCATCACCTTCATCCGTGGCACCGGAAATTCACGATGATATCCTCGTCAGTTTCCGTTGTCACGGAAAAGGTTGAAGATAGAGACGGAATTGCACGAATTATTTGGTTTCTAAATAAAATGTTGGGTGGTATACGTTAAGGCCCAGTCCAATACGATTTCACGTCCATATCGCGTCCACAATACGTCCAAAACTATATTGCACGGGCCCTCCGTTTAAGAAGTGCTACGGCCGTGATGTGGACTCGAAATGGTTTATGTGACCGGACTTTCAAGTGTTTAATGGCAATGATTTCTGTGCTAAAAATAGACTTGGTTTACCATTATGTTTTGATAAACCGTCGGTGTTGTTATAAAATATCGTAACTACGGCTTGATTAAAGCCGTAGTTACGAGATCTTATAACAACACCCACGAAATACTATTTGTTTGTCCGAAATTACGTCACTGTTTACTCGATAAAATCGTTCCCTATTTAACCAACTCTGCCTGAATAACCGTCATTTACATGTACTTTGCTGCATGAATATTTTCTGTTGGGGGAAATTTTATAAAATGATAAAGCGAATTTTGAAAAGCCATTACCCTTTCTAACATGTAACTCTGACAATTGTATTACGTTTCAAATGATCGCTTACGTAAAATTCCAGAAAGCTATCTGATCCGGATTTAACTTTTCGTGTCTAAGCCCATACGTATTTCCGCGACTGTTACTCAGCCATACGTCAAAGCCGGCATCCGCGAGTACGAATCCCAGACTTTCATTGGCTAAATTGTCGACCCAGTCTGTGGAGCTGCCCACTAAGCCATGCTGTACCAAAACAACCGGTCTTGTTGAAGAGTCTGAAAAACAAACAAGACGTTGCTTTTCACCAAAAACCTTGTAACTGCAGCTTGTTCAAGCTGCAGTTACGAGGTTTTTGTTGAAAAGCGACAAAGAGCTGAAAAGCTATTATCAATGGATACCAATTTCCTTAGAATAAATCTTTTGATGGTCGTCAATAACTTTTCTAATAATATAATTGTGACCCGTCCCGCTAAAAGGGACCTTATTGGAAGTGTGAAAAATATCGACCCTTTGTCAGTCTGCGCAGTCCGCGCAGGCAGACTAGGGCCGACACTTTTCAATTTTATGTAATTTTCTAAATCCGGAATACTTTCCCTATCTTACTATACGTTTATTTTTCGCATACGGGATCTGGTTGACCTGTGCTGGGTGTGACAAGTTTGTCAAAATGTGGATGTTTTGACTAAGGATAAGGTCCCATTTAGCGTGACGGGTCACATATGATTTTCAAAAGATCTTCCCCATTCAACCATTCCCTGGCGTATTTCCGCCTACTCTGCTTAAGGTAGAAGACCCATAATGAAAAACACCACTTTCTAGCCATACGAAATGCATCAAATTATCCACCCTTGTAAATACACTTCACATAAGTTGATTCACCGTGCCAGACTTCAAGATTATGCTTCAAGAAGAAAATAATTTACAAATATCATTTTACTCTATATTCATATGCAAGGGATGCAATTTTTAACATTTTTGTCAAATATTTTCATAGGTATGCATGAATTCAAAATTCTAAACCGTATAAAATGCTTATGTTTATATACTAACGGAAAAAAGTAACTGTGCACATTTCCTTTCTATATATACTCCTCACAAAAAGTTAAGCAACAAAAGTAATTCTCTCAATATTCTTTTTATACACGCGGAAGTTTTTGCACATATTTGTTATTCGGACAGCCATATCTATGCTTAAACATACTTGAAAGAATACTGAATGTTATCGTCTCCAAAAACAGCTATCACGTGATTAGAACACACTCTACCCCAAAACATGCATGCAAAATGTATCGCATATACGGATTTTAAACTTGGCATTAGCTCCGTATGTGCTTAAAACGCGTCAATTTGACAACTTTGATGTTATCAACATTTGAATCATGCAAATACGTCACTTAACTCCAATTGAAGAGGCTCAAATTGTTGGAATGCTTCAGGGTGGGGCAACCAAGACTGCTGCTGCAATTCACTTTAAATTTCATCGCAGTATTGACCGAAGAGCAATAACCCGATACAATCAAACTAGACAGATGTCAGAGAGACCACGTTCAGGTCGTCTAAGAGTAACAACACCTTGTGAAGACCGTTATGTTGCAACCTTAGTCCGTAGGAACTGGCTTACAATGGCCAGATCGCTGGAAAACGACCTTCAGAGGGTGTCAGGAAACAGACTTTCCATCCAAACCGTGAGGAACATGTTTCACGCAGAAGGTCTAAGGTCCAGGATACCACTTCAACGGATCCAACTTCCCCCAAAACATCGACGGCAAAGATTAATATTGGAACATCAACATCAAAACTGAGGGTCACTCGTTGGCGTCACAAACTCTTAACTGACTCGTCGAGATTTTGCCTTGGTTCTAATGATGGCATGACACGTGTGTGGAGAAACGTTCATGAACGGTTTGCCGACTGTAACATCGCTGAACACGACCAATATGAACGTGGGAGTTTCATGGTCTAGAGAGTTATCAGTGTTTGCCACAGAACAGAGCTGGTTGTCATCAGACGAGGTTCAATGACTAGTGTAAGGTGCATTTACAAGATCATCACGCCTGTTATCATCCTTCTGGCACAGTAAACAGATCCAACTGTTATGTTAATGGATGGTAATGCCCGTCCCTATCGTTCTGGAATTGTGACTGAAATTCTGTGGACCAGCAACATCAGACAAATAGACTGGCCTGCTACGTCTCTAGACCTTAATTTGATAGAACATGCATGGGTCATTCTTTGAGGGCGTGTCTATGGTCTTTTTCTTGCCCACAGACTCTGGATGAACTGCAACAGGTCTTGCAGACAGAATGGAGGACCAATCCACAGCGGACATTAGACAGACAAATCTGCTTGATGCCAAGGTGTGTTCGGGCATGTATTGAACATCGTAGGGACCACACCGGGTACTTGATGCTCGATCATGGCCAGAAGTGGCCGGAAAACAACTTTTTACACATTCTGAACTGCTGGCGAGTGACGTTTTGCACCGTTGTTTCGTCGGGACGGTTTTCGAGGGTCTGTAACTTTGATAATGTTTGATGATTTTCCCAGTCATTTAACGTAATTTGTGTAATAAGACCCCAACTTTGTATTATATAAAACATAGATCATAAGATGTGATAAAACACATTTGAGAAAGAAAAGTATCTTTGTTGCTTAACTTTTTGTGAGGAGTATAACATTTTACATACATAAGTTAAATGAATCAAATTTAACAATTTTGGAAAAAGAACGTTTGACCTTTAAAGGGACATTTCATTCCCATTTCATTTTTTTAAAGTATGTCTTGATGCCAAGATTGGTTATTCTAATGAGTATAAATACTATTGATTTTTTTATGTTGTTGCTGATAAGCGAGAAACACGCCTTCAAAGTTAAGACAGAATCGATAAATTCCATGTAAATCCGAACTGTTGTCTACAACAATTTGTTTGATTTTAACACAAAAATATATATTTCTCGTAGACGGCGCAATATTTTGGCTTGAAATTTTCAGAATTTTCATAAGGAAATATGCTCTTTCAGATAAAAATAAAAGTAAAGTTTAAGACAAAAAATTCTGAAATGTCACTTTAAAATTCAATGAGTGTCAGTTTGCTACCCCACCCGTTATCACCATAACAAGCCTGGGAAGTGGGTAGGGGTAAATTCAAGTTCACAAGCTATTTTCGAGTGTGAACACTATTGACACCGATAATGCTCTGCTGCAACGAGACAGCTTAACTGTCACAAACGGCTCTTTAAAGGTTCTTCTTGATATTTTAACCAGTAACGAAGCCAAATAGACAAGCGCTGACGTTGAATAAAGCATGAGTCCATATGACGTTCCAAAACGCGTTTATGAATGCGAGCTCGAACATCGGACTGTACAGATGTAATCGAGGCGCGCAAATAAGCAATACCTTGTTCAAATCGACCTTATGAATGGGTAGATGTTGTCTAAGCCACTGTAAGCGATGTCATCGAGGACGTCGTAGTAAGACAAGACGTATCGGAGTACGTCTAAGACGAATGTAGCGCTCCATTAACCGATCTCTAACAGGCCTTCTGCTGATAGAACTCAACTCTGGAATCAACCTAGCAATAACTTTTGCCAACAACAATCGATTTCACTGGTGGTTGTTGCGATTGTGATTGACTTGTCGGAATTACGTCACGCGTCGACGTATCGAATGTGGCAAGTTGCGTGCGTTTCTAAATTATTGAAATTGTATCAAAAGTGTCTATATGATGTTGTTGTTTTTTTGTTGTTTTTTTTTTGCAAACCAAAACGCTTGGCGACCTATTGCTTTGGTATTAGGGGTCTACTGTCTAAAGCATGTTTTAACGTGCATCTTTGGATAAACGTTTTGCGTTGTTTTCTGTTCAATCAAACAAATTTACATGTTTTTCTGAACAACAAGCAAGTTAACGACATTTTCGCCATAAAAACAAATTTCAACCTCACTTAGGAATTACGCAGAGCAACAAAACATTCAAACAAAAAGGACGTTAACGTCGAACGTCCGTGCATGTGCAGTTGGTGGCATTCGACATTTCGTTAACAAGCGTCTCTTATGGACAATTGCGGGAGATGCTTCTTGTCAATAGGTCGTATATTTGCATAATGAATAAGAAAATAAGCATGCACAGTTACTTTTTTCCATTGGTATATTTGGAATGGCAATGTAACACAGTTTAGAAATTTCTGGCATTTTTTCACATTTCGCCGCTGGCTGTTCGGTGCCAATTATGGGTATTCTACCTTAAAACCATCTTCGAATCGGTCACATATTTAAAACATAATTTTTGTAGAAGATTTTCTGTAATTGTTGTGTCACGTGATTACCTGCGGTATATGTATCAAACAGATACTTTTGTTGTTCAGGGCATATTCGTCGGTAAGCTAGAGGTGATATGCTATGTTATAAAGGTTGTCTAACCCTAATAAGATCCGCGCGACGTCGGAATTATTTGGGCGAAGCCGATTATATTCGATGGTGAACCTTTCCACCGCCGAATGTTTACGATCGCGCTCGAATAGGTTCGGATAGGTAACGACGCCACTCGAAAACCCCGATCTTTTATGAATCTCAAAATGGCCACATTACGGGTATTCTACCTTATATCAGTTGCCCGAATACCGATACGAGAAACGTTTGCTGGCTATCAGTTGAGACTAAAATTCAGCATTAACCCATTTGTGCCTAGCATCCACTTAACGTATACAACCCATCATTAGCACCAAAGAGCCAGAGGCGAAATTTGAAAAGTGCCAGTAATTCCTAAACTGTGTTACATTTTTATTCCAAATATAAACATAAGCATTTTGAACGGTTTAGAATTTTGAATTGATGCATACTTATGGAAATATTTGACAAAAATGTTCAAAATTACCTCCCTTGCATATGAATATAGAGTTAAAAAAATATTTGTCGATTATTTTCTTCTTGAAGCATAAATTTGAAATCCGACACGGTGAATAAACTTATTTGAAGTGTATTTACGAGTGTGTGTAATTTGGTGCATTTTGCATGGCTAGAAAGTGTTGTTTTTAATGATGGGTCATATACCTTAAGACGACACTGGACTTTATCTGTAAGTAGATGCTTACGTATATGTTTATCTCTGGTTCTCATCATTTGTTTGTATTGATTATCCATTGATAAGCAGGGGAATGCTGATCCAAGAGCTCATATTAGCAATAAAAGTATCAGTATAAGTGAATATTATAAGAG
This sequence comes from Fragum sueziense, assembly GCA_963680895.1. Classification (NCBI taxonomy): domain Eukaryota; kingdom Metazoa; phylum Mollusca; class Bivalvia; order Cardiida; family Cardiidae; genus Fragum; species Fragum sueziense. Next base: position 21,270,523 of record OY804592.1, read on the forward strand.
AAGGGAGTGATTTTACCGAGAAAAAAAAATACTTGCAAATGGGTAGGGGAAATGCATGTTTATTTCCTTTATCTTTTTTATATTTCTTATTTCATTATTATTAAGTTATGTTCCTTATCTGTAGGTAACTGCGGATACAATTTCCAGAGAAAAATAATATGTTTTCGTAGTTTTATAGAAGAATATAATTTTGTCCACTAAAGTGGACGCTAGGACTGAGAGGGTGCCTGTAAATTCTTTGTATAGTAACAACATATTTTTAATGTAATGCAGAAAATATACAGTAAACGTGGTTGCATCTATGCTGGAAGATGAAAGGAGAATTGTGACCTTGACCTTTGTGACCCAAAAACAATACGGCACCTCCTTGGGTCATGGACTACAACTGAGTAAATTTTCATAATCCTAGGTCAACTGGTTCTTGAATTAGAGCGCGGAAATGAATTTCAAACAAAGTCAAATTGTGACCTTAACCTTTGTGACCCAAAACAATAGGCACCTCCTTGGGTCATGGGCAACAACTGTGTTAAGTTTCATGGTCCAAGGTCAACCGGTTCTTGACTTAGAGCACGGACACGGATTTTAAACATGGTCCAATTGTGACCTCGACCTTTGACTTTCGTGACCCAAAACCATTAGGTACCTCCTTGGGTCATGGCCAACAACTGAGTAAAGTCTCATGACCCTGTCAAACGGTTCTCGAGTTAGAGCACGGAAACAAAAAATATACGGATGGATGGATGGACCGATGGACGGACAGACAAACAGACTTGGTGAAACCAATATACACCATCTACTTCAAAGGTGGGTGTATAATTAACAGATTGTGCTCGTATAATTGCAAAATTCAAGATGGAAACTATAGTTTTAGGGGGGAAACAAGTTATCTTACATGTACCCATTTGTACCTTGCGTCCACTTTAGTGGACAAAATGTTTTTGTACAAAATCATACTTTTCCATTGCAATTTCACAAAATTAAAGCCTGACTCGTTGTTTTCACATGGTTTCATCGTTTTCTCTGATTTTTTTCCTAAAATTAGAATTCAGGCAAAAATGGGTTAAGAGAAAATATCCTTTTAAAATAATGTGTTTTATTACCATAATTTTGTCCCTGCCGACCGTGCGGTATTCTCTGTAATCCCAGTATATATCCATCGTCCGTATGTACGTCGTACTCTTCATACGGGAAACCTTTACTGGCGATCAGTTGAGTCTGCAATTAGGAGTAGAACTTTTACAAGCAATCACATGGGCGGATCAAGAGGGGGGTTGTGGGGGTGGTCTTTACCCCCTGGCATTGGCCGAAAATTAATTTAAGACTATATAAATTTAGTGTAATGTTACATAATTATATACTACAGTTTAAGCCATAATTTGGGCTTTGACCCCCACTGGAAAAAAAGTCTTGGGCTTGCCCCCCCCCCCCCCCCCCCCCTTGGAAAAAAAATCTGGATCCGCCCTTGCATCGGATCCGTCCTTACATTTCAAGTATTGTCGAGTAATTTTGTCATCTACATCTCTCTTGAAATAATTCTTTTAGTATTTTTTAAGAAAATTTCTGTGTACAACTTTCTGCCACAATTCGATACATTGCGTATACATTGATCCCAAGGTAATCTGATGTTTATAAACAAACTTTTAGCCTATAACACATATTATTATAGAGACGCACGTGCGGATCATCTCGTCAATATTACATAAAAATACTGATTATCATCCGATATGGTTTCGTTTGGACCAGTATAACCTATCCTTTCATTAGTAAATAGACATGGTATTTATTGTTTGGCGGCAATCAGAATATCGTGGGACCACTATACACTGAACAGATCTTCTAAACCGCCACTTTTTGACACCGATTTTTTGGTATAATTAAAAAAACGAAATCGTTTGAAACAATAGTTTGAATATTATATACTGAACAAAAGTGAAAACGCTACACCTACTTTGCTTGTTTTATTTCTTCTAAAAACAACAAGTAAAAAAATCAAATGAAAGTGTTTCACATTGTTCATTTACTTGGTTGTGCAAAGCACTAAACATTTTGTGGATCTTAATTACGGGAGTGAAAAACGGGACCTTCTAATGTAACAGGTGTCCGTTTTTTCAGGTGTACAATTTGAACGGAAATTATACACAATTTAAACCTTCAAAAATCCAAGCAGAAGAATGCAAACTATGCCATTCTTTACGGAATGGGAGTCTGACGAGTTACCAGTCAGAAAATGAAAAGAAGTTTGCATAACATTGTGGCAGCGTTTAGAAAATGATGTTTGAAAAGCGGAATTTTCACTAGGTTCCAAAGCTTGAAAATTTTACAATGTAATCTCCATAGGAAATTGAAATCGCTATTGCATGGAAATCTGGGAACAATCCTTGTCGAAGAAAAGGTTCGAAAATCCCCTGCAAGGCCAGCATGATGTTGCAAAAAATCCAATCGAAAACCGTGATCAGTTTGTGAATACCAAACATTTTAAATTCCCTATTTGTTTATGTTAAAGGGAGGTAATTTGCAAAGTTGACTGATTAGACCTTGATTTTAGAGCTTGCTACAAGAGATAAGTGAGATTTTAAGTGTTTTTTCGACAACCCAGATACGACCAATTCCGAAAAAATAATGAAGTGTTTTCTGCGCATGCGCATATGCGGTATTAGATGAAATTAGCTTTAAACGCATTAAGGCCTATAACTCTGACATTAAAGGAGACTAGGCAATGAAATTTTGACAAAACGATAGCTGAAAGCCTGGGAAATGACGTCAAAATATATTTCAAGCTATTAGTTAGATACTTTTCCAGAAATAAGAAATCTTGCAGTGTAGCGTTTTTACTTTTGTTCAGTATATTTTGTGATCACACTCTATCGATTTCACGCGACAAAGTCAAAATTGAAAACATCAACTTTTTGTGTGTAGAGTCTTTGATATAAAACCGGTTTTACACGTGGTGCACGATGGGAAGAGTTAAATTGCACACAATTAATTCAAGTTTTAGTTAATATCGATCCGACATGCAGATCTTGAAAAGAAAAGACAAAACAATGGACAGGATGTCCTTAAGTGATATGGGTCGGGTCTGGAATGATATCTCAGAACTTCCTAAGTACAACTAGCTACAACTCAACGAGGGCTCGTTGTCAAGCACAGTTATTGACGCAGAGGGATGGCATATCCCGTACTAACAATTTCTTTGTATGGTGTGAAAATTTAACTTGAGGGCGGCCTTTTCAATTTGCAATTTGGTAGTGTTACACTTCAAGAGTCTCCATGAAATATTATTATCTTTTTTGAAAATGGTTTATCTTTTTTATTTGAAATTTTCAAGCTACTATCTTAAGTATTAATGGAGTTATATAAAGTTATATGCCGTGGCGGTTTAGAAGATCTGTTCAGTGTACATGTTATTCTTCACTTAATTAATTTACGTAAGTTAAACTGTTATCTATATTGGTTCTTATGTTTCGATACGGCCCCTTTAATTCCGTTTTCCGTTTTCGCGTTTCCTGCAAGTCCTTATACATGTCTACTTAAGAGGGAAGTGGTGTGAGAAAAACAAATGACCCGCTTCCTTCTAATAGCTACTCACTTAAATAAGTTATGTTTACTTTAAACAAAACCACTCCAGATATACATGGAACACTGTTGGTGAACTAAAACAATTTTCGCTACAACAAGGTATAGATATTTTGCGTTTAAATGTGAGTTTATAGATATTTTTTTCTAATGACAATGAACTTGTTCTTAAAACAGACCGGGTTTACTGTTTTGTATTGGCAAACTGTCGGTGTTGTTATAAAATCTCGTAACTACGGCTTCGATAAAGCCGTAGTTACGATATTTTATAACAACACCGACGGAATACATTGATCGCGAAAAAACGTCCCTCGCTCTGGCCGAGTTCACCACCAGTGAGAATAGGACCTTAAAGTGAAAACAAACAATCTAAATTTTCAGCATATTAAATTGGAAGGAGTTGCAGACGATAATATCTGTGTTACTTAGTGTCTTATGACATGAAATAATTGTGTGAAAAGGGGGAATGTTAGATTTCAGTATTGTGCCAATGAAGTGACGTAGAAACCCGGGCTTGTTTGGGACAGAGTTAATCAAATTGGGTTACTTTGATAAAACTTTGGACTTGTTAATGCTTTTAGAATCTTATCGTCGCCTTTCAACGGAAACATCGTAACTGCAGCTTAAACGGCCTGCAGTTACGATGTTTTTGTTGAAGAGTGGGATAAATGAATGATTGAATAGTGTTTGAGGTAGTACAATACATCATTAATATACTTCACGTGACATCGGAAAAATTCAGACGATGTCGTAAACAATCGGCGAAACGTTCTACCGCCGAGTGTTTACGACGTCGTCTGAATAGGTTCGGATACGTAACGAATGTTAACGATGTCACACGAAAAATCCCAATGTCGCATAAATCCTATTATGTACGGACTACCTTAACGACGCGTTCCTACTCAAAGGCTAGAACAAAACGTCATCTAAATCCAAAATGAATAATTGAATAGGCCTAGTATTAAAGGTAGCCCATCCCTGATAAATTTCACTCGACGTCAGAAATATTCGGACGATTTCGTTAACATTTGGAAAAATGTTCTACCACCAAATGTTTACGACTTCGCCTTAGCAGGTTCGGATACGTAAAAAATGTTAACGGCGTCACACGAAAAATCCCGACGTCGCGTGAATCTTATTAGGACTGGTATACATTAACCCAGCGTTTCTATTGAAGAGCCAGAATAAAATGTCAGCTAAACCAGAAACATTCAATGCAAGTTACCAAGCCGCTAGGCAGGATGATGTTGAAATAGCGAACATAGAAAACGGTGGTACATTTTCAAGCGGAACACGAATGAACGTCATAAGATTTATCAAGGAACGTCCAAAGCGTTTCGCTGTGGTTGCAGTTGTCACAATTCTTGTGTTTTTTGCGGCTTTTATCTGTGCATTTAAGTTAAGTCATGCACAGAAAAAATCAGTTGATGGTAGTGAATCAGCTGAGTCGGCATTATTCTCCCAACTTGAATTACTCGGCACAAAGGGACAAAACTTGTCAACAGTTGTGGTCGAGGCATCAACAGAGAGCTCAGCATCAAAACATTCCGTGATTACACGAACCAATCTCGTGACGTCAGCATCAACCAGGCCCTGGTCCGTAACCACTACGCGTGTGCCTCTACTAGCTACTTCACCGTTCCCGCAAACTACGTCCATGACGTCAACAGACGAGCCCGCAAACAATACACGTGTGCCTCAACTAGCTACTTCACCGTCCCCGCAAACTACGTCCATGACGTCAACAGACGAGCCAGTAAACAATACACGTGTGCCTCAACTAGCTACTTCACAGTCCCCGCAAACTACGTCCATGGCGTCAACAAACGGACCCGCAAACACTACACGTGTGCCTCAACTAGCTACTTCAGAGTCCCCGCAAACTACGTCCGGTACGTCAACAGACGGGCCCGCAAGCACTACACGTGTGCCTCTACTAGCTACTTCACAGTCCCCGCAAACTACGTCCGTGACGTCAACAGACGTGACCACTGCACCTGCTGACGAGGAGGTATGGGACGAGAGGAAACTGCGTGTCCGATATAAAAATGACGACGCCAGTTCCTACCTGACTCAGACCGATGTCGGGTTCAAGTGTTGGCCGAGCGGCGATGAACAGCCTAACGTCGTGTACGTTACAGCATCTTCACAATCTACCTATCAAATCCTCCTAGACGGCCCCACTTTTGTTTATCTGAACACTAGCAATAGATACGACAGCATCATGATACGTGCATCCATTTTCTTTGACGGAGCAGAGTGTGTTCCATTAAGCACTTCTGAGTGGGAGCGTGAATTAGGCTTCAAAATGGTCCCCTTGGCGTGGTTTTTAGGTTCAAGTTACGTAAAATACTGCAGTACTAGTTTTGTAAATAAGCGTTACTTAGGCACCAGTACAAGAGTTTTGCAAGACTACTGCCCGACAACGTTCTTCTACACCAAGAATGACCCTATACCGATATACAGGGAAGTGGAGGCGTTCGAAATTCGGTACGATTATTCATCATTTCTCGATGGAGAACTATTCACGAATCCAGACACTAAGTATGGTGTGCGGAAATCTCCGTTTCCTGAAAACCAATTGCTCTACAAGCTCGAAAGTTTCTATGATAGAGCGGTGATGGTCTTCCGGCCTATCCCTCAGTTTACAAACGGCTTCGACAATACACAGGCTGAATATTTTGTAAGCGGCCGCACAATGGAAGGACCCAAACGCAGGGCCTTTCAGTTGTATCCAGTGTACGAACAGACTGAGTGGCCCCAACCCTACAAAGGCGACACCTACAACCCCGAAGACAGGGCTCCTGGTCCACATTGCATTTTCAGAGGCGAATGTGACTACCAATAGCGACGGATATTTCCGTCGCATTATGTGCTCTACGTATGCCATACAAGATGTCTTTTTCCGTCGCAACCCGTAAGAATGCTGGTATATTGCAAGGCCACGGTGTATAATCATGTGACTCAGAATTTCCGATAATCTTCAATATCTTTTTTAATACTTGACCAATTTGAATTCGGTTTGAAGCAGAGAATTTGGGAAAATGCCAGAAATGAGCTGGACGTGTTAGATTTTTAAAAATCAACTGATAAAAAGTTTTGGTTTATCTTCAATAACTGCTTTATCAATTGATATTTCAAAACTCCAACACGTCCATCTAATGTGTGATGTCTGTCCACCTTCTCTGCTTCAAACCGAATTGCAATCGGTCCCATATTAACTAAGTTATTGAAGATTTTCTGAAATTGTTGATTAGGCCCCTATACACCGTGATCACTGGTGGTGAACTCGGACAAAGCGAGGAACATTTTTCATGAACACAAGGTACAGATACTTCATGTTTAAATGCGCGTTTAAAAACCAGTTTTACTAGTTTGAGCATGTACACAACGATTTGCACGTGTTTATCCGCCCAAAACAATATGGATGAATTGGAGAGACACTTAGAGGCTATTGTAATTTTTTTTATTTCATTTCTCTGACTGATTCTGAAGTTGGTATTACAATTCTTGGAGTAGAAGTTTTTTTCCGATGTGAAAATCGTAGTTAACGTTTTTTGAAGGGGACTTGTACGGTTTATTCATGACACCGTGAACATTTTCAATGGCTGTTAAATTGCAATGACTTTTGTCCTAACAATAGAATGGGTTTTCGGTTAAATATGGATAAATCGTAGGTGTTGTTATAAAATCCCGTAACTACAGCTTCAATAAAGTTGAGTTTGTGACGTTTTAGATTTACACCGACGAAGCATTAGTGTTTGTCCGAAAAAACGTCACTAGGTCTATATATAGTAGATAAAAATTATTCTTTTTCAAAGACGAATAAATGGTATACAATAATCATTTCCAAAACAATAGGCCTATCTGGTATTGCAGCCCCCAATTAGAAGGCTTTCAGTAATGACCACCATAAAGAAAGTGCTTCGTTTGCCCGTCCGTCCGTTTTTCTACCCGTCCGCCAAGTTCTCTAGCTGACTGCTCTGGGTGTCAAAATACATTAATTTATTATGTTGAGAGTTAAAATGTGTGTACTAAATAAGAAGATATGAAAGGAAAATATTAAGAAAAAAAAAAAGTCAAATTATTTTCAGTATAGATCTATTCTTCTTTTGATTCAATGTTTTTCTAAACCTTTCTAAATGGGGGAAACTGTTTCGGAAATACATAATGTATTTCATTGCTTCGTCTTTGAATATGGATCAATTTTATCAAGAAAGCAGTGATTAATTTCGGACTACGATGGCTTTCCGTAAATGTAAATGTAAAACGTCGCAACTAGAGCTTGTTTGAAGCTGTAGTTACGACATTTTATACCAATACCAACGGTTTATAAAAACAGAACAGTAACCAAGTCTATTTTAGCACACAATTGATTGCCATAACCGATATCTCTTATTCATGTGTTCTTCCTATTGATGAGTGAAACATTTCAACCCTTTCCCAAACAATGATTTTGACGTAATCTGTCAACAATAATATTGGGGAAAATACAAAAGTCGGAATGCATAGCGACGAAAATTCTCTTGAAAACTGTCTGAAAGTTTTTTGGACTGTCATATTTACAAAGTCATTGTACATTAAGTATTAGTGTGGCCTTTCGAAGCAGAACTTAAAAAATATATAAACATAGGTATAAGAATTAAATATATAGAAATAGGAAAGTTCCACCGTCCTAAATTAAAGAAATCACCATGGAAACATGCCACATGCGTATAATAATATACACAAAATATGCTAATTTCAATTTTGATTTTAGTTTGTATATCCTATTGGACATTGTATTGTTAAGAGGTTAAACTGAAAATTGAAAAAGTAGAAGTTGTATGACAATAAGCTATACGTTCTTCAACGCCAATTACACAAAACGCGGGAACAACGTCGTATTGTTTGGCGGCGATGTTATAAAGTCATGAAAACAGATCATGAACGTAAACTTTTGTTTCAGGAGAAATGTAGTGAAACGTCTTTTTTAACATTTTATCTTCCAGAAATCTAAAATATTGAAACAAATGGATTTAATCATATTAGCACAAATATACTCCCCGTCATAAGAAAGTAGCCACCTGTCTAATGCAAATGGTCGCCAATTTTAGAATTATTCATAAATGTACCGAAATAAATACAAGATATTGAAGCATGGCAAGTAAATCGAAAACAGTCGAATTACCCCATTAATTAGACTGTTTCGAATTTCTTGCCATGCTACAATTTTGAGACGATTCCAACACATCCAACGTCTACACGTGACGTCATTCCGACAAGACAACCATTATCGGGACGACTACCTGACAGTGTGAAATCGACAGAAAAAGGCAAACGTTACAGATAGATTGCTTCCTGGGTTGAGTTCTATCAGCAGTAGAGGCTGATTAACGTATTAGACCATCCGTTTCAGACGTCTTGCGATACCCATAGTCTTGTTACGATGTTATTGACAACATTACCTTCAGTGGTTTAGACAGCATTCTATTGTTTTCTAAGGACAATTGCATAGCATGTATTAATACCAACGGTGTTCACACTCGAAAATGTCTTGTAAACGCGAATCTTATCCTTATCCACTTTCAGGAATTGTTACGGTAATAACAAGTATAGTGATAAATTGACAATTATTGAAAGTAAAAGATTAAATGTGCATTTGTAAAATTTTATTCATGTACCGCATGCAATCAAGGTGTTAATTAAAAAGGAAATGCGCACTGTTAACTTTTCCCGTTAGTATACTTTAGAATGCATGCCCGTAGAAAGCAATTCCATATGGGCCCTGTCTAGTCCAGTGTCTAATATTCGGGGGGGGGGGGGAACTAAATTAGATTTGCCATAAGTTTTAAATGTGAAATGATGAAAATTCGGCATTTTTGCCAACTATGAGGGGGGGGGGGTGGCTCCAGAGTCCCCCTGTTCGTACGGACCTGGGATGTGTGAAGCAGTGGATCCTCCTTAGAATAAATGGTGATAATGGTAATGACAAATATTACAGTATAGATCTGGAAACGTTCATTTAGGCTTTTGCGACCAACATGGATCCAGATCGGACTTTGCATGTGCACTGTCTGATCAAGATCCATCTTGTTCTCATTTAATAGCTTATTCTCCACCTGTACCAAATTTAAGAAGGCATAACGAAAATCTTACCGGTGAAACTCCAAGGTAACTATAAAAATGATGATGATGATGATGATGATGATGATGATGATGATGATGATGATGATGATGATGATGATGATGATGATGATGATGATGATGATGATGATGCGATATTACCGAATAAATGTTTAAATGTGCCGTTAAGTCCAGTGCAATCGATTAATTTATCAAACATGTGCTCATAAAACACCGTAGCTGGAAAAGATAACATCGGAAACATGCTGTAACGTTGTCACGAAGAAACCGCACAATGATTTTCAATGACATGACACCGAAATCTGCCATTTACAGCCTTTATTTGTACATTTATATGTCTTTTTTATATACTTGCAATGCAAATAGATAAACATAAACAGTGACATCGTACCATTTCGTTCGGGCGATTAAGATCAACCCACATGATCTCAATATGCGCTTTGTGCACTTGCAATCCGTTTATACCATTTGAAAATAATGATCGATAAAACTGATATTTTCGTGCGTATTATAAATCATATCTACATACCTTAGTAACTTCCATTTGAGTGCATCCTTTAAAAAAAGACGGAAAAAGAAGTAAAACAAAATGCCACGTGTATTGTTTACAAAAATCCGTATGTGCAATGAAGTATCTGTACCTTGTGTTCATGAAAAATGTTCCTCGCTTTGTCCGAGTTCACCACCAGTGGTGATGGTTGGTATATAATAAGTATGCTATGCATGTATAGCTCACGATAAATAACCTGCTACTAGCTAGGAGAGCCCGGCCAGGTCATTTATCGTGAGCTATACAGTGTTTTTTGTATGTTGGCCTACTTTTCGGTAGGCTACATATGTGACGTCACATCAGCCGTCTGTCAAAACGGTGTAGGGATAAAATATTACCCGTGTAAAGTTGCCTCTGGTATATAAAGGACCTTCTCCAATGGTAGTCAAAAGGTTAAAGAGACATTTTCAAAACATTGCCGTAATTGGGTCATTACATATGCAAATGTCCCGGGTTAATGTTGATATACTCACGGTGGGGATTGTGCATGATGGGATGGAAAACGGATACGGACAAATTTGCCTCGCTTCAGGTAAGAAATTGTGCAATAGTTTTCTTATTTCTGCGTCAATTTTCAAGCGTTTTTTTTTGCATGTACCCCGCATTACTGAGCTCTTTCCCCAGATATATGACTTTTTTGTAGAATATTTGTACTTTGTCCAAAAATTTATCCCAACCGACCAGAAAAACGACAGAAAATTCAGGCCCTTTTTCTAGTCGGTTGGGATCGGTTCTTGAGAAAAGTACAAGGAGTACATCGGAGAAAAGGGCTCAGTAAGACGGAGTACATGCAACAAACCGCATGAAAATTGACGCAGAAATAAGAAAGTTATTGCACAAATTCTTACATGAAGCGTGGTTAATTTGGCCGTAGTCGTTACCATTTCGCTTTCTGGTCGGTTGGGGCAATATTTTGGAAAAAATACCATGAGTTATCTAATATGTCATACATCTGATGAAAGGGCTTGGTAAGGCGGGGTACATGCAACAAACCTTTTGAAGATTGACGCGCACATAAGGAAGTTATTGCAAACCATCTTACCAGAATCGAGATTATTTTGCCCGTATTCGTTATCCATCCCATCATGCACAATTCCCACCGTGATACTAGTTTTTTAGAGTTCACGGTGGGGATTGTGCATGATGGGATGGATAACGACTACCGACAATAGGGAACGATTTTATCAAGTAAAGCGTGACGTAGTTTCGGACAAATAAATAGTATTTCGATTGTGTTGTTATAAAATCTCGTATAGAGGAAAATAATTGACCCGGCAGAGTGACCTTAACTGTACTCAAAAGTGGAAAAGTCTATTGTCCAGTTTAGATGGGAATGGTCCGTCGTTAATGTACTTAAAAGCGTGCACTGTATCCGTTATGCAACATTGTGCCGCCATGTGAAAATAAGATTTTATCTAATCTAGTCAAATAAAAAAGGTTAAGCTACCGTGGTCCGTTTGGATCGAAATTTTCAGTAAAGATAATCATTAAAATAGGCATAATCTCCAAATATGAAAATATTCAAATTCAGTTCACATCCTGGTCATACCGCACAGATTGCACAGGCTGACCGGCATTTTTGGCATCGGCATTTTTGCATATTCAGTTAACCAATTACCATTTTAAACTGACGCGACAAATGTATGCACGTGCAAATACTGTAAAGTCGTTGAATAATATGATTATTAGCTGTAAATAGCGAAGCATGCGAAGTGTTCGGCAAATCACGAGGGATTCCGGCATACCTATCATCCCTGGACGATAAGTCTGTTGACCTTTCCGCTTGGTCTGCTCTGTCGGGTCAAATCTCGCCGTCAATAACTACGGCTTGAATCAAACCGTATAGTGGTACCATCAACATTGAGACTCAAATGTACTTTTAACTATTGACTGTCCTGCGTGAGAGGGGTGTTGTGATTACATCTAACGGTAAACGCCTTCTAAAACCACGACGTTTACATACCTGGTTTACCTGTTCAGTTTGACTCGTCTGTCCAGAGGTCATGGTTTATTTATAGTTACGAGATGTTATAACAACACCGACGGTTTATCAAAACATAACGGCCAACTCAGTCTATTTTTTGCACAAAATTTGATGCCAACTCGCCTCGCTTCAGGTAAGACATTTTGCAATAACTCTGTTATTTCTGTATCAATTTTCAAGCGGTTTGCTGCATGTACCCCGCCTTATCGAGCTCTTTCATCGGCTGTATGACACATTAGATAACTCACGATACTTTTTCCGAAATATTGTCCCAACCGACCAGAAAGCGAAATGGTAACGACTACGGCCAAATTAACCACGCTTCAGGTAAGAATTTGTGCAATAACTTTCTTATTTCTTCGTCAATTTTCATGCGGTTTGTTGCATGTACTCCGTCTTACTGAGTCCTTTTCTCAAATGTATTATTTATCTGGAACTTCCCTGTACTTTTCTCAAAAACCGATCCCAACCGACCAGAAAAAGGGCCTGAATTTTTTGTCGTTTTTCTGGTCGGTTGGGATCAATTTTTGGACAAAGTACAAAGATTCTACAAACAAGTCATATATCCGAGGAAAGAGCTCACTAATGCGGGGTACATGCAACAAACCGCTTGAAAATTGGAGCAGAAATAAGAAAATTATTGCACAATTTCTTACCTGAAGCGAGGCAAATTTGTCCGTACACTCAGTATTCGTTATCCATCCCATCATGCACAATCCCCACCGTGGAGTTGCTTGTAAACCACACAAAAACGATTTTAAAGTTGAGATGAAAATGACTTTTACATTAAAATGTGTACTGTACATGTAGTTTACCACAACTCATTTTTAAGAAAAAAATCCTCGTCGCTCTTTGGCTTGAATTTTTCAGAATTTTCATAAGAAATTTTGCCCTTTTAGATAAAGATAAATGTAGAAAATATCTATGAAATATCTCTAAGCTTTTTGCATACTAAAACTATACATGGTATATATATAAAATAACAAGTACAACCGTGTATATGACCGAACCTGATTTTTAATATTAGACTACAAATCATAATCACGTCATGGAACCCCGGGACAAACTATCTTCGATTTATTTTCACCAATAGGGAACGATTTTATTAAGTAAACAGTGACGTAATTTCGTACAAACAATACTATACAGTGGTTGGTTGTTATGAAACTCTCGAAACTTCAGCTTGATTCAAGCCGTAGTTACGAGATTTTATAACAACGCCGACGGTTTATCAAAACATAACGGTAAACCCAGTCTATTTATAGCACAAAATTCATTGTCATTATGTTAATATATGACCGATTTGAAAACGATTAGAAGTAGGGAAGATAGAAAAAAGCGCCATGGATCTGCTGAACTCGAGTAATATTTTAAAAGTCGGGTGATAAAAATGTTATTTTCGAACAACGAAAATGTTGGTTGGTAGTCAATGAGCTGATTTTTAAAAGAACTTGTTCATGAAATACCTGTCGCATTTGCGACTTTCCTGCTTCAAACCGATTTCAAAGTGGTAAGGTTTTGACAGAATTATTGAAGATTTTCTGGAATCATTTTATAGTGTGAAAATGTGTATATCCTGTAGTCTTATAAATCTATCTTTGTTCCAATATCGTCTCTTTTTCAAAATGTTCATGCATATATTTGTTAAATCTTAGGCATAATTATTTATGTTATCATTGTTTCTTTTATTGTCGTATAGCTCACGATAATGGAACTGGCAGAGCAGCCCTAGCCAATAGGCTGGGATGCTCTGCCAGGTCATTTGTCGTGAGATACACTCACCCGAACTTCTAAACGGCCACCTCATTCTTTCACCTGTAAATCAACATCTCTAATGAAAACTCATGTTCGTTAGGTTCTTTGTAAAATACATTCATTTTTTAAAAATATGACAAAGTTTTACGAAGCTGAGTTAGAAATCAATGAAATGGTGACGTTTAGAAGTGTACTACCCCATAAATAAAAATTCGCAGATCACAACTTAATATCCCATGTGATCTTTGTATGCATGTATCATGGCTAAGAATCCTATTCTCATCGATAATATGCATTCTTGAAGATACTGTAGGGTATGGTACAGTGCGGAAATACTAGGTTTGCCGAGTCAAGTCTTCTAAATCATTTACTTTGGTAGTGCTCGAATCCGTCTGTTAAACAAGTCCAAGAAGTGATTCTTGATTAATCACGAAAAGTATTTTGTCGCCAATCCGTTTTCCGATAACATAGGGGATGTTGAGTGCAGTTTAGGCTTCAAAATATGTTTCACAGTGCTAAGGCTTTGACGTTTCGTTGACGATGCGGCCTAGGATCGCTACTATTAAAGCGCCTCATAGCCGTTTGTAGTGGATTGGGTGGCTAGGATTACCGAAATTTCGTCTATCGTTATTTGCATATGCATGAAATTATTTCTAAAATTGCTTAATAAAGCTGTCCATCTTGTTGACGTATAGTAGTCCGTAAGTGTGGCCGTCGTCGTGTTTTATGAACGCTTCCGGTACGCATGCACTCATCCCAAATTTGCTTATTTGTGAAAAAGCCGCAAATATCAGATTAGATCCATCGACAAACAATAAAATCGACATGTTTACCCCAGAAACAAGAGAAATCGAATGATTGCATTAAGATTTTGTTAGAAAATGAAATTATCAAATTGACCTTTCTGACTGGAGCCCCAACATCAAACATTCTGAAGGTCATTTCTCGCGCTTTAATAATAATTCTTGTCATGTTAAATGTTTTTCTGACTGGGCTATCCATATGAATAAATTGTCAAAACAGAATCGATATTTATCACGCAATTCAAAATACACACGTGCAATTTTAACGTTTCGATCAAAATGACGTAACGTGCTTCTTTTTTGACTTGACGCTACTGTTCCTTTTTCGAAAAGATAGAATATGACTTCGTTAAGTTCAAAAAGCAAACACACAATCCAAGTGAATTTATAGGATTTATTTATTCAAATAATAAAAGTGGCCGTTTAGAAGTTCGGGTGAGTGTATAGGCCTACTCACGTTTTAAATCTGAAGAGAAAGTACGTTCTCAATCTGGTTCAAATCGGATGTTACCTGGTTTTCAACATCTGACATGTATCATTAAGGGATCATATTGTATGAACTTAGAAAACCCCGTCTGCGATGAAAATTAAGCTTTTAAAAATATGCCCACAAAGAGCCGAAGCAGACCTGGAATTTAAAATTCTAGGAATAGGGCCTACACACGAACTCTGTTTCCTATTTAAGATTGGTCCTTATTTCAAATGAAACTCTTTGGTCAGTTATGCTAGGTTCCCACTGCCGATCAAATTAACTCGATCAAACCCGACCAAGCGATCGAGTACCGGTCGAGGTCGGTCGCCAAGGGTGATCGGGATAGGTCGAGGTGGTCGAGTTTGGTCTGCATCGATCGGTAATCCTGCCAACTTATTTTGACACGTCAAAAAAATCCGTGTAGCGGTCGAGTAGAAAACACATCGGGAAGATGCTCGAGTATTGATCGTATAGAAGATCGAGCTGATCGACAATCACTCGAGTAGAGATTGTGTGTGCTCGAGTCGATATCTTTTACCGGGATTTGATTGGATGAACAGTTGGAGCAGAAGTCGAGTTGATCGGGAATGCGTTCGGGAATAACTCGTACAAGTCGAGGTGATCGAGTGCTTCCAACTGCTCTATGGCAGCGGATCAACTCGATCTACTCGATCGCTAAAGGGCACTCGATCAATCCCGACCATATGACTTCCTCTCGATCTCTAGTCGATCAAACCTGACCTCTTCATCCGATTTGATTGAGTGAACAGATGAATCAGAGGTCGAGTTGATCGGGGTGTGGTCGGAAATTACTCGAGTACAACTCGAGGTAATCGAGTGCACGCTCGGTGCAGGTCGGAATACAAATTATCTACCCGATCACACTCGATCTCCAGACCCGACTGATTCACGACAAGGTCGATCTTCTACCCGACCAATACACAATCGCTTCTCGATCATTTTTGTACTCGATCGCACTCGACTGTTTTTGCATGTCAAAAAAACTCGAGTAGGAAGCCCGAGCGATGCAGATCAATTTCGATCATCTCGACCGCTCCCGATCACTCTTGCAGACCTAGCTCGACCTGTATTCGACCGCTTGATCGAGTTGATCTGGTCGGCAGTGGGAACACCAGGTCGTGTGGTAATAAATGTGAACAAACAGCACGAGATCCCGCGCAGAGTATATTAATAGAAATATTGAAAATTATCGGAAATTGCGTTTCAAGTGATTCCCCGCTCTGAGACATAACACGTGCGATTGATATAATGGTATCAAACGCATTAAAGAAGACATTAACCTTTATATTTAATCAGATTAAGGATGAGTCAATAGCTAAAACTACATTTACGTCACATTTAAATTATAAACATATTTAAACTGACAATATTATGAAGTTATTATGAACATGTGATAATCACAGACGTTGCAAAAAGATTTTCATTCAGAACACCTAGAATAGATTCAGCTCGATCTGGTCGTGTACAGATCGAGATGGTCGGGTAGTGATCGTGTATGGCTCGAATTAAAGACGGGGTGATCGGGTAGACATCGGAAAGATGGTCGGGCTTCAATCGGGAAATGATCGGGAGTGCTCGGGCGGGGGTCTAGTTTGATCGACTAGAGATCGAGAAGAAGTCGTGTATACACATTTGGTCGGGCTTGATCGGGTAAATTAGGTGGTCGTGTTGATCGAGTTGATCAGATCGGCAGTGGGAACCTGGCATTAAAGAAAGTTCTACATTTTATATTTGATATATTCCTAACACGATGCAAAATATGCTAGCTATTATTTTAAGTCCGTTGAACAGACAACGACAGTATATCGCCTCGTTGGCGTCGCAATACGTTTGGTACAATTAAAGTCCGCAACTTTTTACATTATGTAATATCTTTTCATGCCAAAAACGTGCAAACACATGGTTCTGTATTGAAATGTGGTGTTCTCTTGGCCTAGTTTTCAGTTAAAAGGATCTTGTATAATCTCTAGAGAGTTTATTTGATTGGTCTGAAGAAAATGTCTAGATGAACCCCCCCTTACTGGTGCCTGTCAGATATTACTTTTAATACGTTAACACTGGATTTTAATCAGATTGGTATAGTTCGTCCATCGGGAGTGGCAGATGTTTACATTTTGTTTTTATAGATTATACCGTTATTAACCCGATTAACTATGTATCGATGATAGCTACAAAATCTTTAACAGGTAATTTATCTTATAAAACGATTATAATCTCAAATCAATAGTCTGACATCCCTTTCTGAATGAAATAGCCTATTGTTTATCTGCCACTCTTTTTGGACCATCTATACGTCATTTATTTCTGGTTTACGAAGGGTGTGCTATTTCATTTAACCTTTAACCCTTTCCCAAACAAGACCTGGTTTTGACGCCCCTAATAGAAAAGGCCTGGGAAAACATTGAAAAAAAAAGAAGAAACTGCTGATAACCAGCAGTTTCTCCTTTTGTCTCAATATTTTCTATGCCTTATCTTAGACAAATTAGGTCTTCGATAATTTCCATTTTGTTATTTGTGGCAGTTTTTGAAGTGGATCACCGTAAAATTTTGCCGTTTGGGAAAGGGTTAATACGGGACTAACATGGGCTTTGGTATAGCTCACGATAAATGACCTGGCACAGCATCTCTAGCGATTTGCTAGAGATGCTCTGCCAGGTCATTTATTGTGTGCTATACATACGCGAGAATGTTTATGAGCATGCGCACACAATAGCATTTACAAATATGTACAGTGCAGAATATCAAAAAAAAAAAAAAAAAAAAGTACAACACGCATTTTGAAAATGTTTTCAAATGAAATGTACAATATGTTACATTTCACTATTTTTTTTCAGTCATGGTGCAACTAACCACGTGTTCCTGATATTTTACTACTCTTTAAGCGTTTTTGATACACCGACAGCCTATTTGGTCGTCATAATCTAATTATAGGGCTGATCAAAAAGTTCGTATAATTTCATCATAACTTTTTACCTTTCATCCGATTGCATTTATTTTTTCACAAGTGTAATTTTATTATATCAATGACGCTCTGATAAATATCAAAAGTGTCAATTTATTTAACGATATTTTTTCGACCCTTTAAAGGGTCAAGGAACGCTACCCCGGAGCACGCCGTAAAATCATGTTTGTAAAGCTCCGCATCAAAACTTGCTCAAGCAAACCTTCCGATATTTTATCTGCTAGAGATAATACATCATATCAGATACTTGGTAAAGTTTCAAGGCTCAAAGTTGTAAAACAATGATGTGGCTAGGGATACGGTGTGACCTGCCGACGTGAAGAAAAAGTAAAAACGGCACTTCGCGAATTGGGGAAAATTGGCTTTTGAAACTAGTTTTTCTTATTTTCGGTTCTTACGCAAACCCAAACGTAGTTAATTTAAGAAATATTACAAGGCTAACATAATAAACAAACCATAGTTTGTAAAAATGACATGTCTCGTTTGTACAAGAGAGATAGAGAAACGAAAAGACAACCCAATGAAAGAACTGCGTAGATAAATTTCGACGTTCGTCAACGACGTCGTATAGGAAACCCGTCGCTACATGAATAAGAGAGAATGCATTCTAAAACGGTTTGGCTTTTAAATGAAATATGGAGTTCTATGTTAATATGAGTAGCTTTATATATTTGTTCGATACCTAGCTTATGGCGGATGAGGAGCACCAATAATCAAATACTAGAAACCAATCTTTATTTCGGATTCTCGCTAATAAAATACATATTCTTCGTTATTCATTTATATTTTAAAAATTCGTGTTCTGTTATATAAATTTCATTTTGTTCATATCAAAACTTGTGTAAGTAAGTGTAAATTTGAATTAAAAATGGTATGGTTTTTAAAGAAAGTTACGCCTTTCGTATAATTTTGCGATTTAATGAGAAAAGCAACTACACACCTCTTTTTCTCTGGCTAGATCTGGTACATGGACATAAATATCTACTAATTGATTGGTTAAACAGTGAACATTTGTAACAGTTCAAATGTTTTCGAAAAATAAATAAAACAATTGCACAAATCAAAGGAACGGTAATGATGTGCTACAAATAGTTATATCGTGTAGCGTCAAATGACGTTACTAAAATGACGTTAACGTCACGACGTGCTCCGGGTACCCGAGTCCTCCTATTTTGAAAGAGTCATAGCAACACCATTTTTCAATCAATCTGATTGAAACTTACAACATATATTTGAAATAAATAATTCTGAAACATATCCAAAAATGAAATATTTTGCTTTATAAACTAAAATTTTATTTAAAAATTATACGAACTTTTTGTTCAGCCCTCGTGCATTAAGTCGCTTCTATTTTTAGCAGAAGCCGGTAATTTGAAGCAACATCATTTGAATTATCGTATCAAAATCATTCAGTATGATTACGTATACATTACGTCGCTTCTATTTTTGGCTGAAGCCGGTAATTTGAAGCGTCAGCCAATGGAAATTTTATCAGATTTTTCAAATGTTTTGCCGTTTACAGCCAACGATTGGATATCGAAATCCCGCAAAGAGACGAGATTAGACGTGAAATAACCCCGTGGGAACAGAGTATCATTTTATCGTAATAGCTTGGAGAGATAATGTGCTCTGTTTTGAGGTAGAATACCCATAATGAAAAACACCACTTTCTAGCGATAGGACATGCATCAAAGTACACACACTATGTAAATACACTTCACATAAGCTGATTCACCGTGCCGGATTTCAAGATTATGCTTCAAGAAGAAAACAATTTACAAAATATATCATTTTACTCTATATTCATATGCAAGGGAGGTAATTTTGAACATTTTGTAAAATATTTTGTATTCACGAGTTCAAAATTCTAAACCGTACAAAATGCTTATGTCTATATTGGGATTGGAAATGTAACACAGTTTAGCAATTACTGACACTTTTCAAATTTCACCGCTGGCTCTTTGGTGCTCATTATGGGCCTTCTACCTTAAGATAGTAGTATTTTACCAACTAGTACAAACATAATGTAATGGAATGTCTGAATTCAGTTAGAATTTTAGTTCTATTGTCTTATCAACAATAGGAAATAGGCCTACCAAAAAAAAAAAGAAAAAAAATACCCCAAAAAACCAGCCTCAGCACAAAATAAAACCTTTCCCTAATAGTAAACTTTTAGTTCGCTCCAATAGGGAACGATTTTATTCAGCAAAACGTAACGTAATTTCGGACAAACAATAGCATTTCATATGTGTTTTGATAAAATCTCGTAACTACGGCTTGATTCAAGCCGTAGTTATGAGATTTTATAACATCACCCACGGTTTGTCAAAACAGCAGCAAACCCAGTCTATTTTTGGCTCAAAATTCGTTGCCATTCGAAAGCTGTCGAACACGACATAATGGATGTGGATAAAGGTAGATTTTGTGTATGACATAGCACAGACAATATTGAGACAAAGGAAGAAAATGTTGATTATCATTTTGTCGTTGTTAATACAAAATTTCGAATGTCGTTTTTTGGAAATTTTAAAGGGGAAGGAAAAAGTTGTAATTACCTTTCCCAAACTGAAAAGTTTTACTTGCAATTTGGACATAATTAATGTTCACAAATAATATGTCATTAATACTGATCAGCAAAAATATCTCGAACCATGCTGTAATTGTCTTAACTGGACACACAAGATTTTACTTTGAAAATCGCAAAAATCGACATACGAGGTTTTGCATTTATTTTATCAGCCTAAAGTTTTGCTGTTTGATGATGGGATTAAAGGGCCATTAGAAAAATTAAAGGACATATTTCAATTATGCTAGGTATTTTTACAGAAAAACATCCCGAAAATAAAGGAGCAAGTATGTTTAACCCATTACCACACAGTGACTCTTTGACTCCTAACATAAAATTGACTCTGGAAAACATCGTGGAAAATGAAGAAATTGCTTGTGACAAGCAAATTCTTCATTTACTACACTGTTTTCTACCCAAAACGACAACAAAATGTAAAATTTCGTTCAAATGAAATTGTCGTCTAAAACATCTTTAAATTTTGACAGGTCAAAATTTTGTCGTTTGGTAATGTTAAGGTGACGCAAGATTGATTACTCACCACGTTCATGTATATTTCCGGATCCACTCGGATATTTCCGGGAATGTGAATTTCATGTCGGAAGTTTAAAGCTCCATTGACACAATGCACAAAGCATATAATCAAACCATAATACAAAGAGTATTGAAACTTGTCCATTTCGTGCGAGTTTACACTGTTATTTGTTAAGTAGATATCACAAGTAGAACTCATTTAACCTTTTCCCCCAACGGCAAAAAATTAGGGTGGCACAATTTCAAAGGTGATGCAGACGACAAATTGCATATTGATAAAGATGTGACACGTACAGAAAATATTGAGACAAAAAGAGAAAATGCTGATTATCAGCATTTTCTCATTTCGTGTCAATGTTTTCATAAGCCAATTCTATAAGGGACGTCAAATCAACGTCTTGTGTGGGAAAAGGTTAACCTTTTCCCCAACGGAAAATTCTAAGACTATTCGAATTTGACAACTATGGTAGGCGACAAAACTATGGAGAACAGAATGGTAGTTTATGCTTGTTATGGCATAACATTGAGACAAACAAAGAAAATGCTGGTTTTGCAGAGTGTTTAGCCTATCATTAGGTAGGTTAAAAGCGTGTGTTCTTTAGGAAAGGGTAAAACATGAGTAAGTGTTTTTCCGTTGATTCATGATCATGTGATCAACATTATTCGTTGGCTTCACAAGAAAATGAGACACATTTATAAAATAGTTCTGTATTGTTCCACTCATTTACCAAGGGGTTTACATTATTATTTAGGTCAAATTGCGCAGTATCAAAAATGTCAAAATGTTTTCATTTTCCACAACGTTTTCCAAATCCTTTAAATTCGTAGGTGCCAACGTCGTCACTATTTGGGTATGGCTTAAGCGTTAAAAACACTTCCCTATTAGGAACAATTTTATCTAGTAAACCGTGACGTAATTAGGTCCTTTCACTTATGTTTTAATCTGTACCCGCAGAACACACTTCCGGAGGCAAAAACTGGTTTATGGGAAATCAACATTGTATACATTAGACTGGGTTCCTGTCCGTAGATCTATCGACCATATCTTACAGAGAGACGACGGGGTACCAGTTTATGTATACATGAGAATTGTTACTAAAAATAGTCACAAATCGACATTATCAACACGAGGCTCCCTAAATATGTGGAGAAAACACGTGCATTCAATATACAGCGATAAAGCGAAGTTTTAAGTGGAACAAAAACTATGAAATTGAATGTATTCGTTAATAGCTGGTAAGATGGTTATTTTATTGGATTTACATTCAATCTTTCCCCGTTTCATTGTTGATTTCCTATGCACGTCATGCTTTGGGTTCGAGAGTATCGTTACCTAAACGCTTTGGGTTCGAGAGTATTGTTATTGTCCACCCAAATTAACCCGGGACAACTTAATTTTCGTGTGCAAAGTCCGTTAGTTGAGCATCTTAACAAAACATTGCCGAAGTGGGGTCATTACATATGCAGATGTCCCGGGTTAATCTTGATGGACAATACCAAAACGCTTTGGGGTTGAGAGTATTGTTACTAAAAATATTTTCATTGCTATGGAATTCTCATTTCTACGCTTGACATATATTTTGTTGTTGCAACTCATTTCCAATGGGACAGTCTTCAGTTTTGACATTTGAGAAAGGGTAATTTAAAAGGAAGCTTTATGATAATGAGTATCAAAAGGAAGGAAATGGATACTTTTTGATAAGTTTCCCAAAGATGCTTAAACCCTTTGCCAAACGGCAAAAATTGGTTTGTTCTAATTTGAAAGCTGTTACAGATGACAGAATAGGGAACGATTAATCTAATAAACCGTGATGTAATTTCGGACAAAGAATAGTATTTCAGGAGGTTTTGTTATAAAACCTAGTAACTAAGGCTTGATTCTAACCGAAGTTATATTCCAGCAACATTAATCCGTGACATCTGCATGTGTAATGACCCCAATTCGGCAAAGTTTTGCCAAGATGCTCAACTAGCGGATTTTGCACACGACATTTAAGTTGTCCCGGGTTAATTTTGGCGGACTATACGAGATTTTATAATAACACTGACGGTTTATTAATGCACAACAGTAGACCAAGTCTTTTTTTATCCCAAAAGTAATCGCTTTTTTTTTCAAATATCTTTATAACGGACAGTTATACTCGTCGTCCCCTCCGATACAATCGTCCATACCGTTACATATAAGCATTCTGTCTATACATTTCCCATCCACCATACAAATATACTGGGCTGGTGTACACAAACACTGGGCAGCTGGAATGGAAAACAAGAAAAGTTAGATATAGCTCACGATAAATGACCTTGCAGAGCATCTGTAGCATTTGTAGCTACATGTATTATGAAGCGGACAGTTTAACTCGTCGTCCCCTCCGATGCAATCGTCCATACAGTTACATATAAGAGTCAATTTCAAAATTCGCAGGTTTTTAGACAAGTAAATCATGAAAAATGATCGTCAAATATTTCAATGTTTGTGTTCTTAATTTGTTGTTAGATTATTAATAACATGTTTCAAATCATTTTCCACTCTGAATTGTTGATGTGTAGATTTTAAATCAGTTATTAACAATGTGTTCCGGAAAAATGTTTTTGGTGTTCCGGTTAAATAAAGGTATGGAAATAATATAAATTAAAAGATAATTCACATTTTTTCACCAAATTACTTCTTAAACGGTCAATAGCTAATACATGATAGAAAAGAATCATTTTGGATGCATAATTACATAATAATTTACATTAAAGTATCTCTGCCTGCTAAAGTTGGAAAAAATCAAACATTTCAGTCTCAAAATTTCTTATTTGAGTCCAAATGTCCAGAAAAGTTTCAATCATCAAATTAGTATGTCCAATTTGCTTTATATAACTGGTACTTTTGATGTGTTTGCTTGATCGGTTTTCTTGGAAAATCAAATTAACATTTTGAACACCAAAGACATTAGCGGAACACCAAAGACATCAACATAACCACAAAGAAAATAATCTATTTTCTTTGCTTTATCATGTTTATTTTGCATTGATTTGCGCTGATACTGGCAGCTAATATTTGTCCTATTTGATTCCGCTTCCCGGAACGCACATCAAAACTCTTGCCAAATTAAAATGCCAATGAAAAGTCCAAGCTTAACATCCAGTTGATAGCTTGTAAAATCTAACCTCCTTTAAGACATGAATTCAGTAACACGGCATGAGTCGAAAGATATAGGAATGCAAAGAGATATAATTAATGTACATAATAATTTAGGATTTTGATGCACCAATATAAAACATTTAGGGCATTACTGCTCTAGCATTTACCGTCTGTCAGCCTGTCCGTCAGTTCAAAACTTTGAATTGGCATTTCTCCAAAAAAAAAAAATGACAAAGAAAGCTCACATTTGGTAAGTAACGTTTGTTCAATGATATCTTTATGCTCCATTCATTCAGACATTCCCCAAAGTCATTTTCAACCCTTAACATGGAACCCTACTTAAAACAACGAGCGAAACCTAGATTTGGCATTTTCTCTAAAATAATTACACAAACAAAGCTGAAATTTGGTATGGTACCTTATTTTAATAATATCTATCTGATCCATGCAATATGACATACCTCAGTGCCATTTTAATTTTGTCTTTGGCGTTCCAGTACTTAGACCGGAACACCAAGGACTGGAACACCAAGGACAATTTCACACTAATTTGCAAAAATATACTTGTAAATAGGGTATTTGTTAAATCTACTATTGAAAGCATTTACTGTACTCCAAGTCAGATATACTGGACAAATATCTAATAAAAAGGTGCCTTGCAAAGTATTATAAAGTGCGTCATCCCAAAGACAAAGAAAAAAAGTACTGTACAAGTTGATGACCTTCTTTTTCAATTTATTAACAGGACACAAAATAAATTCTTCCTCTTTCAATTGTAATGGTGAACCTACGGTAGCTTTTCAAAAGGAGGTAGATGATTTGTGTCTACATCTAATTAAGATTGCATTTCTTTGAGCTTTTAGACACTGGAACACCAAAGACAAAAATGTGTGGCCCAGGATATATGATGATTTTTATACCATTTACATAATATCATTTGGGTGACTGGTATATTTAAAGTGTAATTTAACATATTGTCATGCAAACTAACCAAAAAAAGTGTTTCAATTACGGTTAAAAAGAGTTATCTTTGCTGGTCAAAACCAATGGGGGTAGCAGTGGGACAAAGCAAATTTATCCTTTTCAGGTCATATAACATGTAAAATATCTCACTAAAGCATGTAACTGTAACATGTTATATTTCTATGCTTAATAAACACAATTACATTGGTATTGACTCGTTTTTAACATTAATATTTATTTGATTACTTAAATGTACAAGTTACCACACGTGGACAAGAAAACGTGCGAATTTTGAAAACGATTCATAAGCATTCTGTCTATACATTTCCCATCCACCATACAAATTTACTGGACTGGTGTACACAAACACTGGGCCGCTGAAACAAATAACAAGAAAAGTTAGGTAAAGCTCGTGAACAATAAATGACCTGGCAGAACATATGTAGCTGTTAGGGGGCGGATAGTTTAACTCGTCGTTTCCCTCCGTAACAATCGTCCACACCGTTACATATAAACATTCTGTCTATACATTTTCCATACATATATACTGGGCCGGAGTACACAAACACTGCGCCGCTGAAATGGACAGCATTAGACAGAATGTTACGTGTAGTCTATAAAAAATAAACAAATTAGGTCACGTCGGGGAATCATGTGACAAAACAATAACGACAATTGAAAAATAAATTCTGATCAAACAAGAAAGGTCTAAATCTCCGGGATCTCCCGGAATACTCACGACAGGATAATTCGTCAATCCGATCGGGACATTCAGCAATACGGTCATATTTAAAGCATTTTAGAAGTCAAGGAACGAAAAAGAAGAACATTAAGTTAACACATTTCCAGATGGCAAAATTTTAGACTGATCCAAATTCATAAATGCCTCAGACGAAAATTTTAAATAAATGCAATTTCACGTTTTTTGGTCTGTTCTTGGTAGAAACCATTGTGGGAAATGAAGAAATTGCTTATCACAAGCATTTTCTTCATTTTCCACAATGTTCTCCAAAGCCTATTTGTTCGGCGTTAAGAATAGGTAATTGTGTGGGAAAACAATAAAATCATTTTAATAAATAACTCAATTTAATATTTCAGCAAAGTTTGCCCTTATCAAGAGATCAAAGAACTTAATCAAGAAACAAAATGGCGAAACAAAATGGCTGCAATTCAAAATACAAAACAGATTACAAAATAATTATGTAGTGCCATCAAGTTTTTTGATCTCTTGAAAAGGCAAACTTTGCCGAAATATTGAATTGAGTGATTTATCATAGTGCTTTTATTGTATTTCCCCTGAGGAATAATATCGTGATACTGTGTGGGAATAGTCTTTTAAAAAGGTACAATAGAACATTTTTTTCCCGGGATCTCCCGGAATAGGCTACTCACGACAAGATGATTTGTCCTCCCGATCGGGACATTCAGCAAAACGGTCATAATTAAATCTATTTTTAAGCATTTTAGGAGTCAAGGAACGAAAAGGAAGACAATCATCGCATTACCAGATGGCAAATTTTACAATGGTCAAAATTCAAAGATGCTGCAGCCGACCATTTCAAATAAATGAAATTTCACATTTTTGGCCTGTTCTTGGTAGAAACCATTGTGGGAAATAAAGAAATTGCTTATCACAAGCAATTTCTTCATTTTCCACAATATTTTCAATAACCTTTATTTTGTTAGGCGTCAAAGGGCGTCATCGTGTGGGAATTATTTGACAAAAAAAAAAAAAAAACACGAAACATTTTTCTGGGATCTCCCGGTATACTCACGACATGATGATTCGTCCTCCCGATCGGGACATTCCGGCACACCGTCACACTTCTTGGCACATTTCTTCTTATTGTTACACTGAACGTAATCGAATGGACAGTCCAAAGCTGAAACACCAAATAATGCAATTCTGTTGTTAATCAGAGTTTTCTTTGATGAAATTCGCTCTTTGATTATTGACATAGGTAAGAAAACGTTTGTGATTAATGATTATTTCGACATATATCTTATATTTTGTTGTGATAATAATTAAATGAGCGACATCAACATATCAAAGAGCGAATTTCATCAAAGAAAACTCGGATTATTCTGGTGTGTGAACGGTGTTCTGTAAACTCTTACATGTAGGAAATATTTCACGAAATAGATCACCAATATCATCACCAATATAGACCTTTTTGCAACTTTAATAAAATGGGACTTTATAGCGTTATAAAAATGTTGTATTATATACATGTACCGGTATTTCATTTCACATGGCGCAGCTTTAGATTTTATTATCATTAATTAAACGCTCGGCTTTTTAAAATAACAATTCAGTAATATTTTCTTGTATATTTGCCATATCTGTATACTATGAAACAAGTCTCTTTGATAATTATTATGCTATATCCGAAATATGAACACATTTTGAATTTCGGTCAGTGTCAGGTCAAATGAAGTCCGTAGTACCCCATCTTGAACATTAAAAACTTCATTTATAGTTTAAATCGTCTATATCTTTAGTTTGAGTATAGTTGCCACATTTCTGTTCGTTCCTTCTGTTTGGACAAAGAGCTATACACCATGTAGAAGAAGAAGAAGAAGAAGAAGAAGAAGAAGAAGAAGAAGAAGAAGAAGAAGAAGAAGAAGAAGAAGAAGAAGAAGAAGAAGAAGAAGAAGAAGAAAAAGAAGAAGAAGAAGAAGAAGAAGAAGAAGAAGAAGAAGAAGAAGAGGAGGAGGAGGAGGAGGAGGAGGAGGAGGAGGAGGAGGAGGAGGAGGAGGAGGAGGAGGAGGAGGAGGCGGAGGAGGAGGAGGAGGAGGAGGAGGAGGAGGAGGAGGAGGAGGAAGAAGGAAGAAGAAGAAGAAGAAGAAGAAGAAGAAGAAGGAGAAGAAGAAGAAGAAGAAGAAGAAGAAGAAGAAGAAGAAGAAGAAGAAGAAGAAGAAGAAGAAGAAGAAGAAGAAGAGAAGAAGAAGAAGAAGAAGAAGAAGAAGACATAATTACCACATTCCTCCTCGTCCCTGCCATCCGGACACTGGGGTACACCATCACACACTTTCGCACAGGTCCTCTTGTCAGAACAAGTCATCTGATAGGCTGGACATCGCTTGGCTGAAATAACCATTATTTGAGCCGATATCTAGAAAAAAAGTCACTTAAAGCATTTGAGAATAGAATGTCTCCAGACCACCGTAATTATGCATTAGTTGACCCTGATCAATGCTTATGTTGTGTTCTCACATTTACTGCAGCTCATTAAGGAAGCTATTATAGAGAACAACATTGGTCTAGATCAGACCCCGTGTTACATACTTTTTGAGTTCCGGACAAGAATTAATTAAGTTCAACAATGGGCATTGACTCCAAAATATGATCGGCAGAGTAACGTTTCTTGTGCACTGCACTTCTCCATAATAAAATCTATTCCCTCATGAAGTTTCATGATTCTACCTTACATACTTTTCAAGTTATGCTCCGGACAAGGTGTGGTCTACGGACCGACCGACTTCGAAAGGGGACATAATCAATCTAATCACACTTTAATTGTAGGCATATGGACTGCTTCGCGGATTCATACAGTATGTCTAGATTTTTTCCATACCTACATGAAAAATAATTTTACATTCATTCTTTAAACGGGAGAAAAATGATAGTTTTTGGACACAATTTCCAATTAATACGAATGTATTAAGGTAGTCACTCCCTAATGAGATTTATGCGACATTGGAATCTTTCGTCCGATATTTTTATCATTCGTTGCTTATCCGAACCTGTTCGGGCAACGTCGTTAGCATTCGGCGGTGGAACATTCCACTGCCGAATGTATACGACGTCGC
Organism: Fragum sueziense; assembly: GCA_963680895.1. NCBI lineage: Eukaryota > Metazoa > Mollusca > Bivalvia > Cardiida > Cardiidae > Fragum > Fragum sueziense. The sequence goes on from OY804592.1 coordinate 21,299,772, forward strand.
CCGAATAATTCCGACGTCGTGTAAATCTCATTACGGATGGACTACCTTAAACCACTTACTGCAACCTTTCTCATCTTCGCCCCCAGGACACTGAGCCACACCATCACACACGTTAGCGAAAGTTTTCTTGTTAGGGCATACAACTTTACCGGTAAACAGTTCAACTAGAAAACAAATAAATAAAAATAAGTAAATAATAATTAAATAAATAAATAAACAAATAAACATCATCACACACGTTAGCAAAGGTTTTCTTTTTAGGGCACACAACTTTACCAGTAGTTAACATCAGCACACTAGCAGAAGTTAGAAAATCTTTTCTTTTTGTGGTATATAAACATACAGTTCATCTTCGAAATAATAAAAAAACATAATCTTCAGAAGACACTGTTCTCAATAATGAACTAGATAAACATGTGCATAGCTATTAGGCCTACTTTATGGAAAAAGCTTTTATTTATAGCTTATAGTAGCCTACTTTTCAGTTTTAGACTGGTCTCATTTCAAAGGTGGTGCATAAACGATATTAATGTTATCTTGTATAGGTACATTGTAATTATTATGTACAGTAGGCCTAAAGTACGGTAGGCCTAAAGCATAATACATTATATAATTGGGAAAAGTATAATTGATGCTCACCAGCAGTAATTTCTTTTTTTATCTCCTTGTTTTCAAACGAATCTTTATTGGAAACATCAAAAACATGCTTCGTTTTGGAAACAGTTTTATCAAAGGGCATAAAGTAGCCGGATTAGACCAAGTAAAGGGGATACCATTTTGCCCATTATGAAAAGCTCAAAATATATAATATCTAATAGTATAATTATGCTCTGAAAGGTCATTTATCGGACCTATACCAGAAGGTCCAAGATGTATACTATTTGCTTACATTGATTTTGTGACCTTTTAATTAAGACCATCCTAAATTTGTGCTACAATGTATTTTAGTAAAAATTGGAGAGAAAAGAATACTATCTTTTGAAAATTAGGAAATAATACCCTGCTTGTTTTGGGCAATTTGGGGAAGAAAGCTTACCACAGCCCTCTTCGTCCGCGTTGTTTGAACAATCATAGGGGAAGCCGTCACATCGTCTACTCATGTCTATATATTCTAGAGTGTCGTCTGTGGGATCATAGAGACAGAGGAATTTCTTATCACATTCAACTGCAATATAAAAATATCTTTGGTGTATGTTTATTTACTTGCAATAATCCCCCCCCCCCAAAAAAAAAAGAAAAAAAAACAACAACAAAAAAAAAACACAAAAAACAACAATATCTTGCGTAAAAGCCAGTGCTTTGTCAAATAAAACCAGTAATACGATATTTTTAAGAAAGGGGCGAAATATTGTCATACAGTAGCTAAATTAATACTACATTTCATTTGAATACGTGCTATGTCATTTGTTAAGGCAGTGGCTTTTCGTCCGGGCAATGGACGGGCAGTGGATATTTGTCCAGTACCGGACTGTTAGCCATTTAGACCATTTTTTTTTATACCGGACAAATATCCATTTAATATATTCCATCTATCGTTAGATACAAAACACTCCGTGCGAGTTCGGGTGTTATCCATAGCAAAGAAGATTGATGATGGTATCCGTTTTCAACTTCCGTTTCCACCGATGAATCATCGGTGGAAACGGAAGTTGACAACGGATACCCCTAAAACTTTCGTTGCTACGGAAGACGCCCGTAGTTACACGAAATGTTAACTATTAAATTATGAATGGAATATATTAAAATCATTTCAAACATAACGTGACTACCAAGCCAGAGTGCATATTAAAAGAATACAAAAATAATAAAATTAAAGATAAAAAATTTCAGCGTTTTTATACGCTTGAGTATACTTACTCATTTTCTCTTTGAGCGAGCTGAGCATGTTCCTTTCGATCTCAGTACCCTCGACTTGAAGCACGACAACCTGCTGACCTTTGACCACGTTGATACTCGCCAGGGTCATCATGACCTAAAACAAGTTCTTTAAGGTATCCAACCCCTCAAAAGCACCAAAGAGCCAGAGGAGAAATTTGAAAAGTGCAAATAATTCCTAAATTGTGTCACATTTTCATTCCAAATACAATCATAAGCATTTTGCACGGTTTAGAATTTTGAATCAATGCATACTTATGGAAATATTTGACAAAAACGTTGAAAATTAGGGGAGACCGGGGCAAAGTGTTACACTGGGCAAAGTGGTAAATTTAAATTTCAGCTCAATTATGTTTTCTGCAACGATAATTCCACTTAGTATTGAATTCTGTGCATATTTTCTACATTATCTGATTTTTATGGCTAGCCTGTTCTTAAGGGGGGTTCTAAAATCGCGAAATTTACTTTTTGGGGCCAAAAAGTAAATTTTCCAATATTCTTAAAAATTAGTTTATCTAATGCCCATGACAAGATTAATTTTGATAATTGTGGTTAAAGTTTAGAGTCATCACTAATTATTAATTTGATATGCTAGCGTTTTCAAAAAATACACGCGGTTTCGACTTTTGGCCTTATTTTCAACATGACTGTATGTTGGGGCAAAGTGTTACATTACATGCGGGGCAAAGTGTTACGCTCTACTTTTTGGTAAAATTTGGCGAGTAATGATAAAACACTAAATTCTCCGTATTTCATAACATATTTTCATTCTTGAACACTTTTAGGCAAAAAGTAAAGACCAGATTTCGTAAATGGCTGATATTTTGGCGTAACAACAAATAGAAAGATTTTATTGTAAAAATTAGAAAATTGGACGCTTTTTCTGCAATACTGCTCGGTTGTATTTATTTCCTCTTTATCTTAGATTTATGTCCCCGCCATTAACTTAAGTGTCAATGAAATTGAAATATTAAGTGATTACCGTAGAAAGAAAAAAATCATTTTGTAACACTTTGCCCCTGGTACTGTAACACTTTGCCCCGTGCTCGGGGCAAAGTGTTACAATTTTTCACAATTTTTGTTTTCTCTATAACATATCAATAAATTAGCAAATTATGCTGCAAAAAACTTATATTTAATCAGAATTTGATGCATTTTCAGATTTTATGGTTTTTACGACTTTAACGTATATTATTGCATAAGATGTGTGTTTTTGGGCCGTTATTGACATTGAATAACGGGACGAAACCGGTCCGATATCGTGAAAACCGGTCTATATTCAGTGCGATATCGGACCGGCTTTGCACTCAAATATCCTCGATTTTACCCTGCAAAATAAACAATTGTCTCTTTTCCCGCAAAATTCTCAACGTCTTACGTTAAATAAGCGACGTTCGCCTTTTGGCGCCAAATAATGACGTAACGTCGTTTTACCGACGTCACGCATAACAAAAAATTCTCGGAAGATTTATCAGAACAAAACAACAATGGCGGACATTTTCTTATCTCACCTCGGTTCATTTTTTGCACATATGAAGGGGTTTGGGGTAAGTTATCATTGGAATTTCATGCTTTTTATGCAATAATAGCGTCAATTCACCTTTTTTCGGTCGTTAACATTCTCAGAGGCCCACAAAATACGTTATCAACCTCGACCTTCGGTCTCGGTCGATAACGTATTTTTTGGGCCTCTGAGAATGTTAACGACCTCAAAAAGGTGAATTAACCCTATATAATGTAGTCAAAATTTTGAAAAGTCTGAAAAATGTAACACTTTGCCCCGGTCTCCCCTACCTCCCTTGCATATGAATATAGACTAAAATGATATTTGTAAACTATTACTTCTTGTAGCATAATCTTGAAATCCGGCATGGTGAATCAACTTATGTGAAGTGTATTTACAAGTGTGCAAAATTTGATGCAATTTGTATGGCTAGAAAGTGTAGATTTTTTCAGGGTCTGTAAACCGTAAGGTGGGGAATTATAAAATACACAAAGAACATTTGATATGGTATGCCTGGTTCTGACGTACCTAATAAAAATGCTTGGAAAAAACTTTGAGAGAAAGGGGGGTAATACTGACGACCGACATTATACTTTGCTTCATTTTTTTTCTGTGTCGAATTTTAAACAAATTATTAATTTATCAACACCCGTCTTGCCGTCAGCATAAACTTTCAGTTTGAAAGATGCATAACATGCCGTTTTGGAAAGGGTTAAAGTGTCCATTGATTGGCAGAATCAAACTCTTGTGTCGAAAAAACACTTTTCTAATAACCAAATATCAAAGTTTCTGCAATTTTCAAACATTTGAAGTGTTTTAGTTCGTCTTTTAAACTGGATATTTTGGTTTTCTCCGATCTTTACCGAAGAAAAAAACGCTAAACTTCCGATTTGAAGTTATGACGTCATACCGGCCAAATAATGACGTCATGGCGGGAAAGACGGGAAGTCATGGGTCATTTCCCGGAAAGCCTGAGATTGTTGACAAAGTTAAATGTCCTACTTTGCTGTCATTAACCCATATATGCCGAGAGTCCTGTTTTCAGGACAGTACCATATACCTATACCTGTCTCCACCAATTAGAGATAAGTGCTAACTTTTATCTTAGAAATCATCAGATAAGATGCGACTGGACCCATTAGAGGGTTTAAAATGATAACTTTCCCACATTTCTGTATTTGCTGCTACAAAATGAATGCATTTCTGGCGAAAGTTATTCTTATAATGGCAACAATGCAGAGGTTTGTGTATAACTTTTTATCTATCAATATTTTAAAAGAACATCATGAATAAAATATGTTGTTTAAGGAATGCTTTCTTAGATATGATCATAAAAACTAATCATTTGTATTTTTTTCCTTGTCAATTTTGATAGTTTAGAAGTGTCCTGAAAACAGGACTGTAGGCGTAAATGGGTGCGGGAGGCATTGTTGTCCAATATGTACATTATACATGTGTCTTTATCTTTTTGAAGAAGATCTTGCTTGGACAATGTTCTGTCTATGCTACACAACGAAATGGTTTTACAAAGGATTGATAACCATATAGAATCACCACCTGTAGACGCAATTACAGATGAGGATTGGATTGTATGGAGTTTTACGTCCCACTCAACAGCTAAGGTCATATGGAGACGGGGCCTCGGTTTAAAGTCTCTTCCGAAAGACTGGAGAAGCGGGGGATCGAACCAGCCACCCCTGTTTTTCAAGTCCAGCGCGTAACCACTGCACCACCTCCGCCCCGCAATTACAGATGAGGACAATGTGGATGAGGGCGGAAATGTTGAAATACACAATCTTCCCGGTCAAGAAGTTTCAAAACTGGACTCTGTGGCAACAATCCGTGAAGAAAGGCACATATCATTTAGTGATAGATGTATTCCAATTAGCTCATTGAGCCCTATGGACAAACTTCTTAGGTTGATTAGACATAATTGTTGAAGTGCCTCTAGCACGGACACTCGCAGCAAAAGGGAGTCATGTTACTGATCCAAAACGCCCCATAAGATATTAGATGCAATCACAAGAATCATGATATACAACTAACTTAACAAGAACAATGTGCATCGTATAGAAGGCATTGAAACCGAATTTTACTGGGTATTCTTTGGGACTTCGTAGAAAATATTCTAGCAATATAGCAGTTTGAGAAAACTATTGTGCTGTGTAGTTTTGATAACAGAATAAAAAAGAATAGATCTATCAGACTCTTCTTCAAAGGCCTTCTAACTGCAGCTTAAAACAAGCTGTAGTAATGTTCAAGGTTTTCGAAAAAAAAGCGACAATTCATATAACTTTAGCAGAAACAGAGTAACAATATTAAACATGCTCTATGAAAACGGTGGTTAGTGCATTTGTAAAATCTCTTTGGATCAAATATGCACAAAGACCCCTATTCATAGGGATTTGCTAAAATGTTTCAGATACATTTGGGGAGAAGAAAATTGGTTTATATCTGTCTGTAATCATTTAGTGCATAGGGGTTTATTTTGAAATTTTGATCACTTAAGCGCCTATAGTCCTGTTTTCAGGACAGATAAAAATCGCATGATTTTAGCCGAATAAAGTACTGTACAAGTTCAAAAATGTTCAAAGTTATATGGTATATTTATTTTCTTTGTGAAACATTCAATTCTACCAAAATAAAAAATTCAGGCATATATGGGTTAAGCGACTTCCCCAATCGATACTCAAAACACGGAATTCATCCTTAGTAAATGTGAGAAAAAATGTAAAAATAGTCAAAGAATATGTCGTTAGTGAGTGAAGGAATGTGCCAAAGAACGGTTTAAGTTTGTCTGTATTACTCTGACGATCGAGAAATGGATAAAAACTGAGATTTCGCTTTATGACAGAAAAGTCGCACACCTTATCTTTGTCAGATACCTCATGCTCTAGATTGGGGCGGAGTCAAGCCATTGTATGACGTCAATTGGTGACGATTTTACGGAAATTGCCGATCTTTATTTTCTCGAAAAATCCAAGTAACGACGTAAAGAAAAGCAAACAAAATTTTTAAAACAAACCGAGTTTGGCGGATCTTTTTATGAAACACGTTAATTTAATGATTTTCTTCCAATATACGGTGACATCAACTGCCTAGCTTGGTAGCCTTTAACTGTTAGCTGAAAGACGCCATCTAAACATAGGAAAAATGGCGGAATTTACCAACCAGTCTAATTCTAAATTACACGTCTCGGCCAATCAGTTGACATTAAACGTAATTCGGATTTAGACAATCAATTTAGAAAGGTTGGTATACCTCACGATAAATGACCTGGCAGAGCTTCTCTATCGATTAACATAGGCTGCTCTGCCAGGTCATTTATCGTGAGGTATAAATAAGGCACAAGATAAAGCAAGAAAATACTTACCATAACAAATATGGCGGACGTCTTTTCCGGTCTCATTTCCGAACAAAATAGAGGTGTTAGAAATTTGACGTAACGCAAGTGTCAATCATTTCATGTACAGTTTTTCGAAAACCACGCCCATTTCATTGATTATCTTTAATGTGTGTTTTGAAAATTGCCTTGGGTTACCTTCATGTTTAATTTCAACAAATCCTATGAAAAGTTTAAACACGGTGGGGATTGTGCATGATGGGATGGATAACGAATACGGACAAATTTAGCTGCGATATCGTAGCCACAAACTTGATGATGGGTATTGGTTTGTGGCTACGAGTCCACCCTATTCCTTCTTGTTGAGCAAGACAAAAGAGTGGAAAACACATTTTCTTGCATAAATTTTTGAATACTAACATATCTAATCAGATGTGTATCCCATAAAAAGATATTCCATGGCACAAATTCAGTTCAAGTATCAACAAGAATTGTTATCAATCATTTCTTCAAACGGAAAATTCAAGCCTCAGTAGAATAAAATGGGTGGGTACTCCGCTTCAAAATTGAATTGAACTTTATTTTAAAGTGATTTCAACATAAAACTACGCTGGATTGACAGAAAAATAGTTAACATGTTGTCAGGTAACATTCTTACTACATTCCATAGCTTCATTTTGAAGTTTGACTATGCTTTACTTGCTGGAATGAATCATTCCAGCACCTGCTCCATTGCAACGAATAGGAAGGAATTGTAACCGAAACCCAGATCAAAATTCAAAAAGGTTTCGGTTACATTAATATTGCAACTAGGACAAAATTGCCTCGCTTCAGGTGAGAAATTGTGCAATAATTTTCTTATTTCTGCGTCAATTTTCAAGCGATTTGTTGCATGTACCCCGCATTACTGAGCGCTTTCCACAAATAAATGACTTGTTTGTAGAATCTTTGTACTTTGTCCCAAAATTGATCCCAACCGACCAGAAAAACGACAAAAAATCCAGGTCATTTTTCTAGTCGGTTTGGATCGATTTTTGAGAAAAGTACAAGGAGTTTCCAGATAAGATATACATCTGAGAAAAGGGCTCAGTAAGGCGGAGTACATGCAACAAACTGCATAAAAATTGACTCAGAAATAAGAAAATTATTACACAAATTCTTACCTGAAGCGTGGTTAATTTGGCCGTAGTCGTTACCATTTCGCTTTCTGGTCGGTTGGGACAATATTTTGGAAAAAAGTACCACGAGTTATCTTATATGTCATACATTCGATGAAAGAGCTCGGTAAGGCGGGGTACGTGCAACAAACCTTTTGAAAATTGCCGTACAGATAAGGAAGTTGTTGCAAAAAATCTTACCAGAATCGAGATTATTTTGTCCGTAGTCGTTATCCATCCCACGATGCACAGTTCCCACCGTGTTAAAATTTAGATTAATAACTGTGTGAAATATTTCGATGCTTTTCAACGAAAACCTCATATCTGCAGCTTGTTTTAGCTGGAGGTACGAGGTTTTTGTTAAAAGGCGACGATTTGTTTCATAGTAACACATGCACACATGAATGAGCAACTAGAAAAGGGGCCACTAAGGCATTTGAGACCAACATGGATTTATCTAAGGCACAATTCATGGCCCAGGTGCTACATGTGTAATCTCACCAACATTTCCGAAGCTTATGGTCCGAATAGCATGCAATTCTCTTTTAACTGGTACGAAATATCATGGAAACATCGTTAGTTGCACCTGCCGTCACAGTGTAACTAGCAATTGTTTAACAAGACGTTTGGTCAGATTCAACCAATTATGACGGCGGGGAATCGCATGACATAACATTTCCGGTAATTCACAATAACTAGATGTTGATACACTGCCGAATTGGGTTAAGGTTTAAAGCAAAGAAGGTGGACACAGCTAGATATACATAATTATGTTAGATGAAGACAAGTGGGTCTTTTGAATAGCGGCTGATAAAAATTGATTGACGACCAACCAAAATTTTGGTTGGCCATCGATAACTTTTTTATCAAGTATAGTTTAAAGGATCATTTACATTCAGCAGATTTTTGGCGTTTATCTGCCTTCTCTGTTTTAAATCTTGTTCCTTTTTTGCAATCGGTCTATATATAAACAGAATTGTCAAATGATTCCCCACCGCGAGTAATGAAAATAATCGGATTTTTTTCATGCTCAGATTGTCAGTTCCTATTGCGATCCACTTTCAAGGAAGATGACATAACGATTTTAATCATATCCCCAAACATTACAAGCTCTGGCTTAAACGTCCCTATCAGACGAGGGTTATTTTCGAAAACATTGAATATAATTAAGTAAATGATATTGACAATATTTTGTTCCTTTTGCTTTTCTATGTCTCAATTTTTTTAATTGCTTTGATTCTGTGACACGCAACATCTTTTGATTTGAACCAGTCTGAAATTGTATCGTTCAACCCTTTCCCAAATGACTCATATCCAGGGTGATACTATGCGATAACTGCTGCAAAAGACAAAATGGATGTTGATAAAGAAAGGATTGGTATACAACAAAACCCTGAAAATGTTGAGGCAAATGGAGAAAATGCTGATTATCAGCATTTTCTTCTTTTGCCTACTTTTTTCCAAAGCCTTTTTTCCAAGGGACATCGAAACCATATCTTGTTTGGAAAATTGCTAAAGACCAGTAACTATGATACCAGGCAGCGACCGATTGTAGGGTGGTGGGGCGGAGAAAGTACAGTCCAGTCACTATATTATTGCACATGTTTACAATTTTCAGCCACGTAAATAAAGGAAAACATTTTGTAATTTTCAACAAAATTTCATATGCGGCAATATCTGCTAGACTCGAAACCTCACATGAAAAATGACACTAGTTTGGGGTTTCAGATTTTGGTGTGTACATAAGCAAATTTTGTAAACATAAACCAAGATATCGTGACCGGGCGGGCAACACCTATATTACCATCCAACAAATGTATACAATGAAAAGGACATAACATTATAATTTCATTTTTCCAAGGTATGACTTGATGCCATGATTGGTTATTCTAATGCGTATAAATGTTATATATGTTTTTTTTAATTGTTGCTTATAAGCGAAAAATAAGCCTTTCAAGTTGAGACAGGAAAATTGCGTATAAATCTGAGCTGCTGTCCACATTTTGATTAATTCTAACACAAAAATATATATTTCTAGTAAACGGCGCAATCTATCGTCTTGGGAATTTCAGAATTGTCATAAGAAAATATGCTCTTTCAGATAAGAATAAAAGTAAAAGTTATGAAAAATATTAATAATATTAATATTAGCAATATTAACCCTTTCCCAAACAAGACCTGGTTTTGACGTCCCTAATAGAAAAGGTTTGGGAAAATATTAAAACAAAAGAAGAAACTGCTGATAACCAGCAGTTTCTCCTTTTGTCTCAATATTTTCTGAGACATATTTTACACAAGTCCTTTTTATAATAACATCCATTTTGGCATTGTCGCAGTTTTTGAAATGGATCACCCTAAAATTTTGTCGTTTGGGAAAGGGTTTACCCGGCGTATCTGAATGTGTAACTTTGTAAACGAATTTTAGGCTCTCCTGGGTTAATTTCGGTGTATACGCGGAGTATACGCGTTCTTTTTCTTCTTTTTTTCTTTTTATTTGAACCAACATTTCTGGACAATAAATCAAACAATACAACGCCCCATTTTATAATAGTATTTGAGAAAATATTAACCCAAAACGAAACAGTGACGCATTTTCACACCCTGAATTCATGTATAATTAAGGCTTTTGAAAATATTGTACAAAATGAAGAAATTGCTTGTGATAAGCAATTTCTTCACTTCCCACAATGTTTTCTAAACAAAAAACACACAAAAATGTAAAATTCCATGCACTTTAATCTATCGTCTGCAATATCTTTGAATTTGGAACAGTCCAAAATTTAGTCATTTGAGAAAATATCAAGTATGCTGATCACTGTGTGCCAACTCTACACTGTGTTCCAAGTTCTCGTACGGCCTCATCGTCGCCGTCTTTAATCCCGGTACCACAAGATTGCGTGTCCATATTTTGTGGTTCGCAAATCCCCGTACCAAGAATACAACGTTCGTTGAGCTTGCATATGTAATCGCCTGGGCCGCATTCACATTGAAAAGCTGAAACGAAACCAAATACCCGTCGAATATATAGTCCTACACATGTTTTGAATTTTCAAATGTAAACAAGGAAAATAATTTCTAATTTCACAAGTATGCACGTAATGCTTCGAATCTTGCAGGTGTAATACATCTGCAAGATCGAAACCATCGCATGCAAAATCAAAGTAGATCGGAGTCAGATGCTGTGCTGTTTTCATAAGCAGAATTTGTAATATGAGTAATAATATCGTGACCGGAAGTTAAATTAAATTAATTGAATATTCTGAATACAATAAAATATACTTATGATGTTATCAAAGATAAACAAACACAAATAAGCAAACAACACTCTATAAAGATTAAAACCTCTCATGATCTTCAAATTGCTACATACCTCATCGGGTGTCATGGGTTGCAACGGAAATTAACAAGCAATACCCGCGTCAATTTACGGACGACATCCAAAGACTTCAAAATAAACCAAATAAATAAGAAAAAAACCCAACTTTGAATAAAAATAAGGTTTATGTGAACTTGTTAAAATTGCACTTTATTTCCCCAAACTCAATTATGTAGAAATAATTATGCATGTGTGGTAAGGAACCTGAGCAGACTGCACTTATACGTCAGCTGATCTTAATCCATGTTAATGTAAAACTTACGACAATCGGCCTCATCTTCCCCGTTTTCACATGTCGCATTACCGTCACATGGTTTTGCACACTGTTGTTTATTTTGACAGAGAACTTCACCAGACGGGCAATGGGCGGCTGAAATGATAATGGTAATGATTTTGACAAGCAATTTCTTTATTTACATTATGTTTTTTCACCAAAAGGGGTGAAGAAAAAGATAATTTTATTCTATTGATATTTTCATCTAATATATCTTTGAAAGTGGACTAGTCTAAGTTTTTGTCCTCTGGTAACAGTTAAATCAAAGTTCTCACGTCACCAGCTCACCATCCCCGTTCGAACATTCTAATATTCTGTTTCATACTTAAACATACGTCTTTTGATCGGGTAATTCCCCCTCGTGGATCATATATTCTGTCGTAGTTAAATTAACAACAAACCACAGTAGACCATGTGTTATTTTGTTGAATATATACCAGACCCCGTTTCATCATCTCCGGTCGGACATTCTACAACCCTATTACATACTTTAGCACACGTCTTTTGATCGGATAATTACCGCTGTGGATTATTTTTCTGTCTTGCTGAAATGAGTAACAAACCATGGTAGACCACGCGTTATTTTGTTGAATATTCATTAAAATTTTCACAACAACCGGCTTCATCCTCGCCATTCGGGCATTCTTCAAGCCTGTTACATACTTTAACACCCGTCTTTTGATTGGATTATCACCCTTATGAATTATTATTCTTTTGTGGTTAAATGATCAACAAACCATGGTAGACCATTGGTTATTATGTGGAATATTAATCAAAGTACTCACGGCATTCAGCTTCATCATCGTCATTCAAACATTCTTCTATCCAATTACATACTTTAGCACACGTCTTTTGATCGGGCTTTGGCCCTCTTTGATTATTCATTTTGTCGTGGTTAAATGATCAACACACCATGGTAGACCATTGGTTATTTTGCTGAATATTAATCAAAGTACTCACGGCATCCGGCTTCATCGTCGCCATTCGGACATTCTTCTATCCTATTACATACTTTAGCACACGTCTTTTGATCGCTACACAAAACTTCGTGGTGCTCGCATTTTGTCGCTGAAAGAGAGATAAAAGTTCTAAATTTCAATACCAACAATAACAACAACAAAAAGCAACAACAATAACAACAACAAACAGCAACAACAATTACAACAACAAACAGCAAACCACTGCTTTTCAACGAAAACCTCGTAACTGCAGCTTAAATAAGCTGCAGTTAAGAGGTTTTCGTTGAAAAGCGACGAAACAGTGGTGCTCACTTACGCTGTGCCACGCCACTGTTCCGTAACACGGAAACATGGTTCTGCAAAGACACGGTGTATAATCACGTGACCCAGAATTTCCAATAATCTTCAATATCATTTTAATACTCGACCAATTTGAATTCGGTTTGAAGCAGAGAAGGTGGGAAAATGTCAGGAATAAGCTGGACGTGTTGGATTTTTGAAAAATCAACTGATAAAAAAGTTATTGAAGATAAATCAAAATTTGGTTTATCTTCAATAACTTTTTTATTATTACAGTCGAAACTGTCGTATGCAGCCAGCCAAGGGACACACCAAAATTGGCTGCATACGACAGTTGGTTGCTTAACACAGAAAATAATATTCTGAAGGCTGGGTGTAAGTGTCTACTTGTATGACTGGCCCTATTAATATGAAAAAAAATGCAAGTGTTGTAAAGTAAAAAGGGTAAACTTTTATATGACATTTAACTGTTTATCACACCTTTTCATGGTTTATGCACATGATTAGGTAAATTGCCAGATGTGTTATCAATATTTCACACATTGCCTGCCACCAATTTGTTGTGCATGGCTGCTTAACGGGATAAAGGTAAAGAGCAATTGGGACAATTAAAGCTGGCCACTGACCACATTAGACAGTTTAGTGTTATTCACAGTTACTTTTAAGAGTAAAATTGCTTGGGAGGACCTGGACTGGCTGCATACGACAGTTTGGCTGCTATACACAGGTGGCCGCTAACACAGTTTTGACTGTAGTTGATTTTTCACAAATCAACCACGTCAAGCTAGTGCGTGACGTCTTTCCGCATCATCTGCTTCAAACCGAATTCAAATCGGTTCGGTATTTACAAAATTATTGAAGATTTTCTGAAAATATTGTTTCACGTGATTATCCACCGTGACGAAAGATGATGACGTCCTCATGGCCTTATTTTCGGTTTGAATCGCTTTAAGAATCATTGAAAGCGTTTATTTAATTTGGTCAGGAGAAAATGTCATTGAAGAATGGCATTGAAGAATGTTCCCTAACTAATCCCTGTCATGTGTTACTACAAGTGAGTTTGAGTTTGAGTTTATTGGGGTTTTACGCCGTTTTCAACTACCAGGGTCATATCGCGGCGGCTGGAGCACCTAACCATGGGTTCCTGGTATATCTCGCACCAGTACAACCACAATATCCAAACCGAGCCTCCACCTGCTCTCTCACATAGATGATTCACATTCATTGGTGAGAGACAAATGACTTTTGTCAAATGTCAGAATGGATACTGGCCGAGCCGGGGTTCGAACTCGAGACCCCTGGATTGACAGACTCCGACGTAACCGACTGAGCTATCCGGGCTCGGCATTACTACAAGTGAACATCGACTTTTAATCAGATTGACAACTATGGTAAAATGAAGGCATAAATGCAGATATAGCTGTAGTCATTTGCTGTTGTAACTCGCCCTCCTTTTACAGCAATAATTCATTTACTCACGACAATATTTCTCATCCTCAGCATTTCCACACTGAGTTATACCATCACAGGGTTTGGCACAGGTAAATGTGTCTTGGCACAGCACTTCGTCTTCTTCGCAGCAATCTGAGAAATAAATTGTTGGATGGGGTCTTACCATCTCCAAAACTAGATATGTGCCCAGTTTTACACTATTTGTAACAACAAACCTGATTGACCCAAGCTGATTCCTCTTCCAATCAGCAGTCTTGTTATAATGATTTACACAAGATCGTCAAATCGTTTGTAAAACGAGGCCCTGGTGTTGACCTCCCTATTAGAATTGGATTGGAAACATATTTTCTCCATTTGCCTCAATATTTTCCGTACTATATTTTACTCACATTTGCTCTTTATCATCAACCATTTAGTCGTCTGCAGCAGACCTTTAATTCTAATGCCCTGAAATTTCGTCGTATTGGAAAAGATATACGCTAATTTCAACAGTGTTCAGTTAAAAGGGGCACATGCTAGGTTCTTGAGGGATAAGAGCAGCATGGGATAGTGAGAGCTTGCATTATTGTGTGGTGACAATATTGTTGTATAATTATAGGGCCAAAAAGAAAGAACTTTTAGCGCTGGAACCAAGTTTTCATTATCTATCAAGGTCCAGCCTCCCATAATTTTACTATAAATATTAAGTCCGAGCAGGGTAAAATTTACATGTATATACAGACTTGATTTAGAATGACCAAATAAACTTTTTTTTGAAATATCCTAAGACAGAAATAATCTAGCTATGCAGGTTGACAATTCCATACGATATTTCTTGTATATTTTTACATGTTTCCATGTCCGACAACCTAGCATGGGTCCCTTTAATCGCTGCAGCTGGTTAAAATATTAACGTTTTGGAACGTGCTCCGGTTTTGATGTGAACTCGGAATCATGTATGTCAACATTGACCAGTTTAACCCTTTCCCAAATAAGACCTGGTTTTGACGTCCCTAATAGAACAGGCTCGGGAAAACATTGAAACAAAAGAAGAAACTGCTGATAACCAGCAGTTTCTCCTTTTGTCTCAATATTTTCTGTGCCATATTTTACACAAATCATGCCTTTATTATCATCAATTTTGTCGTCTGCATCTGCTTTCAATTTGGATCACCCTAAAATTTTGCCGTTTGGGAAAGGGTTAATCAACGATCGTACTAGTGTCCATAAATTTTTTTATTGCAAATAGAGTGAAAACGATAGCTTACATAATTTTGACATATTGTAAGAAAAGGTATATACTATTATTTTTATGTTGGAGGTCCTCGTACCATAGCGGGGAATCATGCGACACAAAAAAAATCAGTAAATCTTCAATGATTCAAAATTGGCTTTAAACAGGGAAGGCGAAAATAAGTCAGTCACATTATGTGTCACGTGATTTCACATCGTATCGTAGGTTACATCGACAACATATTCTGACGCAGCATATGATGTAGACTCGAGAGTTTTCGTGTAGGCATATTCTTACCAGAAAGTTAAAAGGAAAGTGCTCAAGAAAGAAAGAAAGAAAGGACAAAAAGAGTGAAAAAGTGGGGTATAAAAGCCCATTACCACAATACTTTTCATCCATGCCACTAGTAGGGCAATCCATGACGCCGTCACATAGCTGGTTTTTGTTTATACAGTGTACAGGCGGCACACCTTCCAAGTTGTAATCACAAATGATGAGGCCCTCGCATTCGACTGAAAACATGGATAGAAAAGGAGACTTGACTATATTCTGTCGTCAATTGACTTATATTTGTTAATACAATGCACGGGCGATATGTCCGCTAGGTTGTAATTACATTTGATGAGGCCCTCTCAAGGGTGGACCTAGATGGGGGTGGGGATGGTTGGTCCGGGCCCCCTGGAACTGGCCGACAATGCAGTTTTGACTATATACCCTATAATGTTAGTATAACGTTACATATCTAACATATTTCAAGTCATCATTTGGGCTTGGACCCCCTCCCCCCATGGAAAAAATCCTGGATCCACACTTGCCCTCGCATTCAATTGTAAACGTGGATAGAAAACGAAATTTGAGTATATCCTGTCGTCACATTACTAAACACTTATCCGGCTTGATTAAAGTAATCTAGCCCTAATGAGATTCACGCGACGTCGAAACTATTCGGGCGAAGTCGAAAACACTCGGCGGAGGAACTTTCCACCGCCGAATGTTTACGACCGCGCCCGAATAGGTTCGGATACGTAATGAAGCCGGTCGAAAAAAGCCAATGTTTTATTAATCTAAAAATGGCCACATTACGGGTATTTTACCTTAATCCAGTTAAGCAGCGTAACAGCTAACTCACCTAGTCTTTGCTCAAGAAGAAGGAAGGCATCCACAGAGTTTGATACTGGCATGGCATCCTGGCATTTTGCATCATTTGGTAATAGGGCGAGACAGATCGCGGCGGCTATAAAACCCTGTAAAAGCGGCAACCATTAAAGCACAAAGGGGAACCCTGTGACCCAACAACAACATCAACAACAACGCCGCCACCACAACAACAACAATGGCAGAACGTGTTCATTAGATTTATTAATATAGGCCTACGACCGATTTGCATTTGGTTTGAAGCAGAGAATGTGTAAAATATCCGGGATTTGTTTGATGTGCTGAATCTTTTTAATATCACACAATATCACACAATAAATAATTTGTGGTCGAGCAAACATTGCACGATAAAAAGTTATTGGTGACAAAACAATTCTGTTTGGTCGCAAATAACTTTTTTATCGTGTGTTGCCTAAAACTTACTACATCTACCAAATCCCTGGCGTTTTCCTGCAATCTCTTCTTCATACTTGATTCAAATCGGTCAAACTTTTCCAAACAAAACACGTTATTGACGTCTTTCAGATATGGGTTTTTTGTTTACAATCAATCTCTTTCTAATCCCCCCCCCCCCCCCCCCCCCCGAGTGTGATTTTTTTAAACTTCTTTCAACTTGAACAAAAATGGAAATAATTTTGTCTTCGAAATTGTTTAAGTCAAAGAAAAAATAAACTCACTATGAAACAGCCCATTTTATCCCACTTAACACGAAATACATTTCCTTCGCTAGAAACTACAGACGAAAAGTAGGCGGGGCTAATCTTTCATCGGAGGAGGAGTTTCTTGCAAATGAATTTTAAGTCTCTTAATTCCACTGGTGGTGAACTCGGCCAAAGCGTGGGACGTTTTTTCGCGATCATAGTATTTCGTCGGTGTTGTTATAAAATATCGTAACTACGGCTACGATAAAGTCGTAGTTACGAGATTTCATAACAACACAGACGGTTTGCCAATACATAGGCTATCGTTAAACCCGGTCTATTTTTAGAACAAATTCATTGTTATTAGAAAAACTATCCAATCAGATATTTAAACTCACATTTAAACGCAAAATATCTGTACCTTGTTGTAGCGAACAACGTCCATCGCTTTGGCCGAGTTCACCACCAGTGAATTCGTTTAGTTTTCATCCTTTCCCAATCGACAAAAACTTAAGGAAGTTCAGTTTGAAGAATGCTACAGACGACAAAATGAGTAGGCTATTCATCATTATAAGATTTGTGTAAAATGTAGCACAGAAAATATTGAGGCACAAGGACAAACTGCTGATGTTGTCTCAATGTTTTCCCAAGTATTTCCTATTAGGGACGTCAGTAGTTCGTTTATTTAGATAAGTTTGGAATAAGTCACCGAAGAGAATATTTTTGCTTTTGTCTCCCTTTCTCTCAATATTTTGAAAGTTGAAATATTTCAATGGCCAAACACTTCACCTAATATGATGTTTTACGACGTCGTTTTCTTCCTAAACATTGTAACTACAACTGATTTTAAGCCGTAGTTACGCATTTCTGGAAGAAAATATCGAGTATAGTTAATAAGGAAGTTTGACTTCGGGCTAGCCTAATAAAATCGGAAACCAATATTTAGATAGCGTAACTTCATACATGTACAACAATAGAAGGTGCAGATTTTGTGCTAAAGATAGACCAAGTTTACATGCATCAAGCAGTAGTTACGAGGTTTTAGAATTACATCCATAAAATACATGTACTCGTGCTATTGTTTGTCTGAAATTACGTCACGGACTTTGGTTGGTCGTCAATATCCTTTTTTTTTTTGACAACTTATATTTAAAAAAAAGATCGACCACATCCATATAATCACTGAAAAATGGCCTTCTTCTCTACTTCAAAGTGAATTCCAATTGTTTCAGTATCAACAGAATATTTGGATATTTCCTGCGTTTGTAGGATCACGTGATTTCCCCTTGTGTTTACAAAGTTAAAAAAAAAAATAATAAGTGTTAATTTAAACACGACATTTCAAGGCGTGGCTTAATATCCATGACGCCTACAATTTATATCGTTGCTTTTCAACAAAACCCTTGTAACTGCAGCTTGTTTTAAGCTGCAGTTACGAGGCTTTCGTTGAAAAGCGACGATATGCAAAAGTGAAAATTGTTATTGGTGAAGTTATTTCGTTAAGAAAATATCAACCATTCTTCTTGGATTAATTAAACCATGTTTATAGTAAGTATAGGTCCTGATGAATGACCTGGCAGAGCATCTCTGGCGAATAGCTAGAGATGCTCTGCCAGGTCATTTATTGGGACCTAATTGCTACGTACATTTCTTTTCAAAATATGCAAAGTAGTTTGTTCAAATTTGCCTGTGACAATCAATTTCTTCATTTTCCACAATATTTTCCACCCAGAGAGCACAAGAATTGTAAAATTTTATTCAATTGAAATTGTCGTCTGTGACATTACATGGACGTTGGATATGAACAAGTCTTAAACTGTATTGTATGACAATGGGTAAATATTGTAGTTACGGGGTTTTAGTTGAAATGCTGGGATATTCGTAGGCCAACTTTGTGTCATAGGGATAAATCTTGTGCCAAAAATAGGCCGGTGTTACCGCTTTAACCTAATAAAAAGTGGGTGTTGTAATAAAATCTCGTAACTACGACTCCAATTCAGCTGTATGTTCATGGTTGCTATGTTTTAGAATTCAACAGAGGAAATTGTCGGTGTTTAGAAAAACCTCGTATCTATAGCTTGCTTAAAGCTGTAGATACGAAATTTTGAAATAACACCGACGAAATTTTTGTTGTCCGAAATTACGTCACGGTTTATTGATAAAATCGAGCCCTATTACACAGACGAAATATTATTGTTTGTCCTAAATTTGCAGAATTAAATCGTTTCCTAATGGTTGTTGGGTTTTTTTCAACAGATTTTATTGGTTGCTGGACTATGCTCCCTAACTGCATGTCAGGATGTGACGGAGATGGATATGAGGTTAATCAATCTCGTTAATAACCTAGGTAATTTAGTTATGAACACCACAAAGACCCCCGCCCCACAACACCCCCTTCCAAAAAATAATAATAAAAACTAAAAAGAAGAAGGAGAAGAAGAAGAAGAAGAAGAAGAAGAAGAAGAAGAAGAAGAAGAAAAGAAGAAGAAGAAGAAGAAGGAAAAGAAGAGGAGAAAGGAGGAGGAAGAAGAAGAAGAAAAAGACGACGACGACGAAGAAGAAGAAGAAGAAGAAGAAGAAGAAGAAGAAGAAGAAGAAGAAGAAGAAGAAGAAGAAGAAGAAGAAGAAGAAGAAGAAGAAGAAGAAGAAGAAGAAGAAGAAGAAGAAGAAGAAGAAGAAGAAGAAGAAGAAGAAGAAGAAGAAGAAGAAGAAGAAGAAGAAGAAGAAGAAGAAGAAGAAGAAGAAGAAGAAGAAGAAGAAGAAGAAGAAGAAGAAGAAGAAGAAGAAGAAGAAGAAGAAGAAGAAGAAGAAGAAGAAGATAAACAAACCAAACAACGACATTTTCCACCGTAGCCAACGTTTTGTCTTCTCGTTATTTTTCAGACGAATGTAAAGAACTTGGATTTTTGTGCAAAGTACACAAAAGTTCTACAGAGTCTGTTTTGGAATGCATCAATAAGACTCTAGTATGTAATGGTAAAGATGATTGTACCAACAATATTGACGAACTTGTGTGTGGTAAGTATAGTTTACATTCGTTGTCTTGACATTTTGTCGGTGTCATTGAAAAACCTCGTAACTCCAGCTTTAATCAAGCTGGAATTACGAGGTTTGCAATAACAGCGACGATTTGCTACTTGTCCATTGAATAATTTCGCTAGATTGTCAATTTATTACGGTGTACCGTTTAGGTCAAAATACCTAATGTTCGTGCCACGATAATTAATGTTCGTGTCACAATGAATACTTTTCGTTTGACGAAAATTACTTTTTGTCCCACGAAAATCATCTATCGTGGACCGAACAACGATTATCGTCCCATGAATATTATTTAACGTGGCACGAAAATTAATTATCGCTGAACGAATACGAGCATTTTCTTCATTGACCACAATGTTTCATTCACTTGAAATTGTCCTCTGCAACATCTTTGAATTTGGACCAGTCAAAGATTTTGTCGTTTGGTAATGGGTTAAGATAGAGGCTTCGTAAAACATTGGATCCGCGATTTCGTCGGTGTTATTGCAAAACTTTGTAACTACAGCTTCAATAAATTTGCTTTCTAATTCTAGGCTCCCGGTTTCCCGGTGGTGTTATATGCAGGGATGGGGGTACAAAAGCTATGACGTGTAATGGGGAGGCAGAATGTGAAGGAGGCGAGGACGAAATGCACTGCCGTAAGATTTTCTTTAAATACAAGTGTCATTCGCTGTTTTTCTTCAAAAAACCAGTATTACTCTCATGCACTGATACTATTTGCCCTTTATACAAGGAATAAATTTCCGTTAGAACAAATCTATCATTAAGGAAAATTCGTTAGTCTTCGAAACAACATCGCTAAGCAGCGGTCGGTTTGAGTTATAAGCATGTTTGTATGACGTTTTAGTAACTACATTCAGAGTAGGTTCACACGAAACTCGCTTCGAATGCTAATTTACAGCTTTTTCTTCTTTATCTAAATGACATTTCGGGGGGGGAGGGGGGTCGTGAAAGCAAAGACACAAAAAGGGTTAATTTCATACCAATTTGACGTCTTGTCTCTATAAAAGCACATAACTCCTCCCAAACTAGACCTTGTTTTGTCGTCCCAAATAGAATCGGTTGGAGAAAAGGATGAGACAAAAGAAGAAAATGCTGATAATCAGCATTTTCTCCTTTAGTCTCAATGTTTTCTGTGCTGTTATATTCACAATTCTAACCTCAAGTAACACCCATTTTGTCATCTGTAGCAGCTCTCAAATTGTGTCACCCTAAAGTTTTGTCTTTCGGGCAAGGGTTAAAAATCCGTTGTAATGGTTTCAGCGACCAAATGTCCGGACGGAGAAATACTTTGTAATGACAGAATCACGTGCACCAGACCATGTGATACTGCCAACCCGTGTCCGGGTGGGGAAAATATTTGGAACTGCGGTAAGTCAAAGTTACATTCCATAATTGATATCATCACTGGTGGTGAACTCGGCCAAAGCGTGGGATGTTTTATCACGATCAATGTATTCCGTCAGTGTTGTTTTGAAATCTCGTAACTACGGCTTCGATAAAGCCGTAGTTACGAGATTTTATAACAATACCGACGGTTTGTCTATACATATCGGTAAACCCGGTCTGTCTTTAGAACAAATTCATTGTCATTAGAAAAAAAATCTATAAACTCATATTTAAACGCAAAATATCTATACCTCGTTGTAGCGAAAATTGTCTTAGTTCACCACCAGTGATTATGGTACGTGTTTACAAACGTAACATGTGTTGCCAAGGGAAAAGCGTTCTTTAATCTCAATATAATTTGGCATGTGCTTGTTCGAATCTTGCAGCTGTGAGACACCTTTAAGATTCGAATCATCGCATGTAATGCAAAATTAGAGTAGTTTGATATTCGTTGTGTTGTTACATTATGGTAAGGTAAATTACATTGGGTTGCTAAAGGCATTGGAGAAGCTATTAGAGAAGAACATAGATCTTGAATAGACTGCGTGCATGTTAAATACCTCAATGTCACTTTTTCCATATCCTAGCTCAAACCTCTCCGTGTATAACATTATAGGCATTGATTGTTGCGGCACCTCCGTACTTTGTCAGGATCTGATACACTGTGCTACCAAATGTGATGTTAACCGGGAATATACAGCCTAATTAAGATACATGCTACTTTAATATAGTTGCCACAGGTTCTGTGGAACCTATCAGAGAGAAACACGGATCCAGAACACACTGTGTGGATAGGCAGGCTGATCTAGATCCATGTTGGTCTCAAAAGCCAGTTTGAATCCTCTCCCAGATCCATGCTGACAGTTTTTTGGGAAGCAAATTTTGCAAAATTTGCTTCTCTTTCCAGCCACCTTTCTCTGCACTTTACCATTCTCTGCATACCACACAACATCTTCTGGTCCTCCTCACTATAAATAGTTCTATCAAAAGCAAAGATTAATGAGGTAAGTCATTCGAATGTTAAATATGTAAGTCTGAAGTTATACACGTAGATATCGAATTGTGTGAAAGAAAATGAAACATCCAATTAATCATGTCTCTAAGAGAAGAAAAGACCGACGTAGTAATTTGCTTTATTATGGTTCAAAGATCAGTCCAATGGCCTTCCTTGTAAATGGGTAAGTCAAGTTTACTGAACTATGAAAAATATTCAAAGGCTCAAAGCTATAAATAGCTAATTTACACAAACGATAAATTAGACTGGTACCCGTTGTGTGTATACTATGTATTTACAACTGGTAGTACCTTGCAAATCGCGCCCATTGATTGGTTAGTACTGGTATACACATAAAGTTTGTGCTAAAATAGATTCAACCACTCCAGCATGAAATCAAAGTATTCAAGATATTCAAATGGATAATCAAAGTACCTAATCAAAGTACTCTACTTCTGAACAGGGTACATTATTAACAAATTTGCTTCCCAACAGTACTTTCAGTACTTTGATTTGGTATAACTCTGGGTGTCCATTGTGTGCTGTTTCGTGATCACTGTTCGACCAAAGGTGATGGTAACCGGGTATATAGGCTACGACGGCCGAGGACTTTTTATATGGGCATTTGGCGTATATCAAGCTTTATACCTTTCTAGTGGCAATATGTACAAACAAACAAATCTTTCTTTGTATGTATAATTCTAGGTGTGGATTGCAGCGGTACATGTACCTCTGTACTCTGTAGAGATCTGATGCATTGTGCTACCATTTGTGATTCTTACGACTGCCAAGGACGTTTTTTTATCAAGAGTACACTATTTGTTTATTTTTTTGTTGGGGATATATGTTTTTACTTTCTACTGGTAAGATGTACAAACGAATCATTCCTTGTATAATTCTAGGTGTCGATTGTGGCAGAACCTCTGTACTCTGTAGAGATCTGATACACTGTGCCACCAAATGTTATTCTTACCGGGAATGTACGACGGCCGAGGACGTTTATTTGTACAAACGAATCATTCCTTGTATAATTCTAGGCATCGATTCGTGTGTTCTCTGTCGAGATCTGATGCACTGTGCTACCAAATGTGATGGCAACCGAGAATGTACGACGGTCGAGTACTTGGTATGGGGGATATCAAATTTTATACATGTCTAATGACCATTTGTACAAACAAAACATTCTTTCTTTGTATGTATAATTCTAGGCGTCGAATGTGAAGGTAACTCTGTTCTCTGTCGAGATCTGATACATTGTGCCACCAAATGTGATGGTGACCGGGAATGTACGACGGCCGAAGACGAAGCATGTCGTAAGTTGTTGTTTTTTTCCGTCTATTTCTCTTTCTTTCTCGTCCGTTATTTTAGTTGTTCTACTTTACACATAGAAAAACCGTAGACTCCACAAAACGTAATTGATTTGATTGGCCCATAATTTGACTGCAAGCTGCGAACGGTAAAAAAATGTGTTTTTATGAAAAGAAATCGCCCACTAAAACACAAACTCAATATACATATCACTGGTGGTGAACTAGGCCAAAGCGTGGGACGTTTTTTCGAGATCATTGTATTCCGTTGATGTTGTTATAAAATATTGTAACTACGGCTTCGATAAAGCCGTAGTTACGAGATTTTATAACGACACCGACGGTTTGTCAATACATATCGGTAAACCCGATCTATTTTTAGAACAAATTCGTTGTTATTAGAAAAACTATCCAATCAGATCTTTAAACTCGCATTTAAACACAAAATATCTGTACCTTGTTGTAGTGAAAAACGTCCATCGCTTTGGCCGAGTTCACAGCCAGTTTATATTATCCTATAGCGATCTGTTATTATTGCTCTTGAGTTATTTCGGTTAATTCCATTTCCGCATTGTTATTTCAATTCTAGTCCTTATTCTATGGGTACATACATGTATTTGAATCGTTTAAAGAAAACGATTCCAATGAGTAGCCTACCCAAAACCATATGTAGGGCTCGACCAATAATAAAATGATATTATTTTCGTGTTTTGAGAATCCATTGTCCGCCCTTATTTTCATCTTCGTTGTATTTATTTTCAGCTTTCCAATGCTTGTGTGGACAGAAGCAGTACATTTGCAACGGGAATTCTGAACGCTGTATAGACAGAAGCAAGTTTTGTAATGAAGTGACGGACGAATGTCCGATGGGAGAAGATGAAAATTGTTCGTAACAGACAGATTTGCGCCATGTATTGAAATAATATTTTGTGTCGCTGCTTTTCAAAGAAAACCTCGTAAGTGCAGCTTAAAACAAGCTGCAGTTACGCGGCTTTCGTTAAAAAGGGACGATATATTGTTTTTGTTCTTTATGTATTAATTGACCAAACGCCAATCGACAGATCGCTCCGCCCAACATAGAATTTAAGGCAAACAATGTGCATGTGGTCGGTAATAGGGAACGATTTTATCCAGTTAATCGTGACTTAAATTCGGACAAACAAAGTAGTATTTCGTAGTTGTTGTTATAAAATCTCGTAACTACGGCTTTATTTAAGCCGTAGTTACAAGATTTTACAACAACACCGACGCGGTTTATCAAAACATAACTGTGAACCTAGTCTATTGATAGCACAAAATTCTTTGCCATTGGTATGTCGATTGTTTTGATTGTCAGTCGATAAATCGATACAAAACCACGTGCAACGATGAACAATTGGGGCATAACATTTTTGAGATCGTCCATTGGCTAATCGATTTTTTTGATTGACAGTCGGCGTTTGGTCAATTGTACCAGTATTATGTGTGCATGACGTATTGAAAGAATAATCTGCTCTTCGTCGGCGTAAATGCAAAACCTCGTATGTCGATTTTTGCTTTTTTCAAAGTTAAATGTTGTGTGTCCAGTTAAGACAATTCTTGCAAGTTTTGAGATATTTTACGGATCAGTGTTAATGGCACATTATTTTTGAACAATATACCCAAATTTCAAGTAAAACCTTTCAGTTTGGAAAAAGTTATTACACTTTCTTCCTTCCCCTTTGAAATTTTCCAAAAACGAGATACGAGGTTTTGCATTTACAACGACGTCTTGTTATTAATGTTTTGAATCCGTATGTATGCATGAAGTATCGAAATAAATGGTGCTGTTCCTAATGTTTTGAATCTGTGTTTGCGTTTTTTCTTCCTTTTTCTTTTTTTGAATTGTTATGTGAGTTTTTTTTAATAAAACCTTGTATCTTGTATCTTGAATTGTGAGTGATACCGACATGGGAACTTATCGTTTGAATTAGCTGTAGGTACATGTCCGGCATTTTTTAATGTGTTCTGCGTGTCACTAGTAATGCTGCTAAATGGCTTTTCTGTTGATATTCGAATGTAAACAATGGTTTTCCAGTCACAATGTAGGCCCCCTACCGGTATTTGACTTTAGTTGCTAAATCTATCTTGGACATTAAAATAATGGAATAGCTCTCGATAAATAATCTGGCAGAGCGTATCTAGCTATTAACTAGAGGTACTTTACCAGGTCATTTATCGGGACCTATGATAAAGAAGATCATAATCGATGCACAATATTACGGCAAGTGCTTACATGGAAACAACATAATATAAAACTAAAAACTTTTGTAATTTTGCACTGTGATGATTTAAATCATGCTGGCATTTCACATTTTTTTTTTTGAAGAGTTGTTGGGGCCAAGCATTGGTCGGGAAGGCAGCAGTTGTGAATCAATGTCGTTGGCTTTCTACATGTGTACCAATCGATCATCTTTAAGGCGTTAAATCACGTGACACACCATTTTCGATGGTATTCAATAATTGTCTGAATATCATGACCGATATGGAAATAGGTTTGACGCAGAGAAGGCGAGAAAACGCCAGAGATTTGCTAAATTCAAACTGAAATCAAAATTGTGGTTGGCCATCAATAACATTTTTAAAGATCCACCATATCCAGACAATTCTTGCTTTCACCTATTCTCTGTTTCAAAGAAAATTCAAAACCGGTATCGTGTTAACAAATTCATTGTCTACACCAATTGACGTTGTTGTGTCACGTGATTTCCCTTCGTCATCTCCGTGACTTACACCACAGTCTAAGAAGGACTTCGGCATTACCATACCGTCGCTTTTCTACGAAAACCTCGTATCTGCAGCTTGTTTTAAGCTGCAGATACGTGGTTTTCGAAGAAAAGCAACGATATTATGCTTTGGTCACATTGTGCTCCTTCCAAATGAAGAATTTAGATTTGTCCTTTTTGAACGCTACTTCCGCTACAGACGTAGAATTTATGAACAATATATCTCAGATAGGCCTATCTTTTGATTTCCCTCCTTGGGTTTAGAAAAAGGCTTCTGAAATTTACGACTGAATCGCAACAAAATTAGAATTCCCTACTTTTCTCTTTCTTCCAAATGATATAGCCTACTACAAAATGCAATACATTGAGTAACTCATTGAAATTATCATGCAATCGGCAATTCGTCTGGGAAGTGATTAAATGTCATGATGCTCTTTGATTTAATGGAAAACATTGAGGAAAAGGAAGAAAATGCTGTGAAGACATTCTCTTCTTTTTTTTTCAATATTTTTCAGAATTTTAATATTAAATATCGTAAAATATCATTATGATATTACTCATTCGTTTGATGGGAAACATCAAGGAAAAGGGCGAATTGCTGAAAAGGACATTCTTTTTCTTTTTAATATTTTTCAGAACGTTAAGACTAAATTTTAATATTGTATATGTCATAATGATAACACTCTTTGATTAGATACAAAACATTGAGGGAAAGAAGGAAATTCTGTAAAGAGCTTTTGTGTCCTTTTCTTTACGGGGAATGCTCTAGTTTTTTGGAACACTCGGTCTTTACTGTAGTAAATTAAATGTTTCGTACATGTACCAATATGTTTCGCTACCATATTTTCAATTATATAACACATCGTCACAATTTACCATTTTCGACGGTAAAGGTGTATTTATTATGCGAAACTGATTTCCTCAAGGTGGAAATCGATTATTTAGAGCAAGGCAGTCGTAACTGTGTATGCAGTTACCACTGTTTTGCCTCATTTTATTCCTGTGTAGCTGATAAAAATTGCTGTAATTCACTAATAAGTGCGCTGACCTATGCATTTTCTTTTTGAATTATTACCAGGACATGTTGCTTAATACAATGAGGTAGTTTTATCAAATTCTATTATGTAGAACTCGAAATATTTCCAAAAATATGCAAATTTTGACATAAAACACCCCAGCTTCGTTGATCTAACCGAACACATGAGCATGCTGTTTTATATATTTACGCATTTATAGTAGCACATATTTTGGGTTTTCTGTTCTTATCGAATGTTAGACGTTACTTTAAATCCATTTTCAGGACTAAACTAAGAATATACAGCATTCTATTAGCATTTTAGTGACCTTGGACAGGTGCAAGAAATTGTGCATTTTTTCGATATAGGAGTATGTGATACGAATGCCTATAAAATTCAAACAATATCGCTGACCATCCATTTTTATTTTATCTTTCAATTGGTAATAACATGTAATTTCAACATAAAAAATATAAATAAATTCTATTATTGGGAAAAAATTTAGGAAACTGCAGCATTTTCCCTTAATGCGCTCGTACATTTCAAAATTTTAACAACTAGCAATTTTACCCGTCTCGAAATTTGACATTTGACCTCGATGACCTTGACCTATCTGGGGCTGACCTTTGACCTCGATGACCTTGACCTATCCGGGGCTGCCCTCCACCTAATCCCGTCCCGTAAACCGTAAGCAATCCCGTCCCGTAACCCGTAAAAACGATACCCGTAACCCGTAAAAACATAAATTTGACCTTTGACCTCGATGACCTTGACCTTTCAAAAAGTGAACCCCTCAAGCTAATATCCGGGGCCTTCCCTCCAAGTTTGGTGAAGATCGGCCCAAGGACCTGGGAGGAGTAGGGGAACAAACAGACAAACAGACAAACGGACAAACGGACAAACGTTGCTCAAATTATATAGGGTTAATTCAAGTTTTTGAGGTCGTTAACATTCTCAGAGGCCCAAAAAATGCGTTATCGCCTGAGACCGGAGGTCGAAGGCGATAACCCATTTTGTGGGCCTCTGAGAATGTTAACGACCGAAAAAACGTGAATTGACGCTATTATTGCATAAAATATGAATAATTTGCAAAGAAATGTAATAAAATAAGATGAATAACTAAAAAAACTTAGTGAAAATTTAGCCACATTTACACCGACAGATACCAGAGTTTTCCGGCATTCGACTCGACATATATCGAGTAAGTGCGATATCCACTAGACGGGCCATTAGATTTTCATCGTGTAGCTATATAGTCAAGTTTCATCGCATTTTTACTGACATAATCTTCATTTGGGTTGGCGAAATCCTAACAATATTCGACTTAGTTTTCTTTTGGAAACATGCTCCGGATATCCTAACGTTCATTTCAGTGTGAGTAATAAATTAAAAGGTCGGAATTTCCAAGGTAGATCTCTGGACCGTTTGGTTCGTTTCAGACATTCGTTCATTTCAATAAAAACAAAGTTGTAAAGGAAAAATTGCAGTAACTAAAAGAAGAACAAGAAACACATAGGCTTACCACCACATTTGACCTAGACCACAACCACTCAATTCTAATTTCTATCCTTCCATGTCCACGAAATACACTTTTAGTTTAAAATCTGTCAGCTGCCCGTTTGTTTACTTTTTGATTCCAAGAATTAAACCTACGTCACTATAATTATTACGTCATCAGATATGGTTACACTGGGAGACCTAGTTTATTTATTGGGATGTAAACTGGAAATGGGGTCTTACAAGAATTTACATCGCGGAAAAGGGAAATGACAAAATTTCGGCTTTATTTTCAATTTTCTGAAGCACTCACAACAAATCCCCGATCGAGGATATTTGAGTGCAAAACTGGTCCGATATCGCACGTGAATCTGCCGATTAATGCACGATTTCTCTGGATATCCGCCCGCTTTCTGCTGGTTATACAATGCCAATAACAGACTGAAAACACACATTTTAGGCAATAATAGTATGATAATGTGCGGAAGAAGGCGTCATAGTTCGGGAAATGGTTAACCGAGCGTTTTCTTATCAATAATCAATAATCGATCTATTCATATCTGCCCCTAGGACAAGATACTTTGATTGACACATACCACGCCTTCACACTGAATGAAATACTGTACATGTTATATTTAAATAAATATATAGTTCAATATTATGAATATGGTACTAAAGGTAAGAAATTTGCTGAAATTAACATATTTTTTAATATTTACAATCGTCATACTGAATTTCCTTTTTACAAAATGAACTAAAAAGCACACGATTTACGTTTAAGAAATTTTAGCATGAAAAAGGCACACAGCTAATTTTAGACCAAGACCACATAACAAACATTCCAAATGTATAATAATTCTATCAACAATGCCTGTCAGGCTGATCAGAACCCTTCCCAAACAAGACCTGTTTTTGACGAACTCAACAGAAAAGGTATTGGAAAACATTGAGACAGAAGAAGAAAATGCTGATAACCAGCATTTTCTCCTTTTGTCTCAATATTTTTCAAGCTGAATTTTGCGGAAATAGTATCTTTAATAAAATTTATTTCATCGTCTGCAGTGCTCAGCTTTCATGTTGGACTATCCTAAAAAACTGTCGCTTGGGAAAGGGTTAAATACGACAAAGGTCGCTTTTAAATATTCCAGGTCAAATATTAATAATCAGGGCTAGTGTGCCATTGGAGATTTATGAGGATCCAGCTTAATAAGATATATAGTGCTGTAAAACCAATGTACAAGTTGCATTTTTGCAGTTGCTTCATCAGTAAACTTGGTTCTTCGGTATTTAAACATTTTGATCTCCGAGTCTTATTCCACGTCCACCTTTCGAATTACACAACAGTCAATTCGATTGGCCCAGACATATCGTCCATTGATAGCCAAAAGGGCTTATCCGACATTTTGGCCAAAAATGACTTTTTGTCATGAATCACTTTATTCTAATGTTATCTAGCTGTCAAAAAAATATTGAGGTATAGCTCCTATAAAAAATGTGTAAAAAATTGTTACAAACAAAATTCTTGTCTGCCAATTTGTAATTTTAACTCCTGCCAAAAGGGCTTATCCTCAGTATGGATACTGCCAAAAAGGCTCATCCGTCAAAATTCATGTTGATAAGCCCTTTTAGTCCGAGATGTTTACAGGTACAGTTCTACACAATTTAATCTCAATTATCAAATGAACAATTGAATTCATATTCATTTCATGGTGCAGCACAAAAAAAACTTCAGTTTTCTTTACAATGACCATTACAATAAAGGTCAATTGATTTACAGATTATTATTCCAAATATGGTAAAGAAGATATATCTATGGCAGATTTTTATCATACTGATTATTAAATGACGTTTTGTTTTATTTTATGAGTTGGTTAATATCCAAACTAATTATTTACAAGACGAATGGAAGTAAAACTGTGATTTTAGCAACGAAAAATAAATTCAATAAGGAGCATGCGGTTTGCTTGTTTTGAGCCCTTTTGGCAGTAAAATATAAAGTACAATAATTAAAGGATTTCTAAATTTACAATCATAGGATTGGTTAATTGCATAGTATTAAATTGACCGAATGATATTTTAGTAACAATCAGTGCGGTAAAATATGCCGTATAACTGCTTCCTTTTATGTTCAATGTGCAGATAAGCCTTTTTGGCCGCAATGTTTTTTTCACTTTTCTACCATTACAGTTATTGCCTCAAACTGGCCAGATGAAGGAATGCAAAAAGCTAACTACACTTTTTATTTCATTAATGCATTAATGTATCGGAGTTAGAACATTTTTCGACAATTTACTTGACATTCTAACAATAATAATGTCAATGCATATTATTCTTCTTAGCTCAGAAAAATTATTGGTGGAATATGATTCCAATACTTTTATTATATTTATATCAATATCTTCAACATACGATTTTATTTTGAGAACTTCAATTGACTAAATAACTTTGTAAACTGTCAATAGCATTGCATAGCGTCTTTTGTTTTATCTCCTGGTCCTGGACATTCGCCGATTGATGAACAAACTGTCAAAGATAACAACAAAAACAAAAAACAGCAGCAACAACAACAAAAAACAGCCTCATCTTTCATCTCAATCAGAAGTCATAGAGCGCACAAGTGTGCCTAACAATGTCCAAGGTGGGTCTTCAAATGCTAAAAGGACACTTCCAGAGCCAGACATATCGTCGGTGTTAATGCAAAACCTTGTACCTAAATGTTGGAAGGTTTTGAAGGGGAGGTAATTTGATAACTTTTCCGAAACTAGAAGGTTTTACTTGAAATTCGGACATATTGTTCACATATAATGACTTTGTGTCATTGATACTGATAGGTAAAAATTTCCAAAACCCTGCTAGAATTTTCTAAAATGCACATACAATGTTTCACCTTAAAAATCACAAAAAATAAAAAGTTGACGTACAATTTTTTGCATTTACAACCGACGATATGCAAAACCAATTACGAAGAGATGGAATCAACACCTCCCAAGAAAATGAGAATGTTGAAACTATGTCACCTGATGATGATAGTTAAAAAAATAGAGTTTGATATCGATTTATCTGCATGCAAGGTTAGTGACATGGATGCAAGTTACAAACTACCAACATCAGAAGATTCTGTAGACGACTGTTCGGGCCCTGGTAGAAGAAAGGACAAACAAAATGTGTCTGGAAAAGAATAAGACCAGCAAGCAAAGATGGGTCAAGAAAGAATACATACAAACGCAGAGTCCTGAAGGAAAACAGAAAAAAGAAACAAGATCGATCAATTAAGAAATGCAATCAATAAAAGCAAGGCTGAAAACAGTGTACAGTCTCTAATAAAGACATTGGCAGAGGCTAGAATTACCAGTCTTTTAACGGGTAATGGCCCCCAGCGTAAAGCTATATATCCAGATGGAAACTGCTTTTTTCAATGCTATCATTCAACAGAGTAACGAGGACATTAGGGTTACTAAGCCCAGATCTGATCACCCTAAAGCACACAAATAACATTACATTCAATTTCTTCCAGCAAGAATTACCGTTTTCAGAAAAGTATGACAAAATACGTTTCCATCCGATGAAAGAGGGGTTGTGATGACTCATATTGAATCATTGCCTACCTCAGTTCATCTTGTAATTCTTTTTTTCTGATTGCTGATCTGGTCAAAACAGAAACCATTATCTTCCTTCGTGTTTACTGTATACAGCTTGCAGTCACCAAACATCAATATGTACCCGTTATAAGGCAAACATATCTTGAGTTCGTTGTACACAGATTGAATGTGATTCAATGCATTCAGCCATTGAACATGCAAGGAAAACACAAAGGTCAACTGGCTACTAGTAGTAGTAGGTGTTGAAAGAAGACAGAAAACATCCGTACGAGATTTTGTACTAGTACATTTTTGCTGAGGAAGATGGGTATTTGCACATATTAAAATATTAAGAGGGCATTGAGGGGACGCAGATTCAGCAAATACCTATCAAGTACACCTAAAGGTGGATTATTTCTTTGGTAAAGAAGAAACGAACTTTTGAACTGTGTAAGGGACACATTACTCTGCAAATGTACTTGCCCTTTTATAAGAATCTTCCTAGTAACCATGCAATTTTAAAATGTGACCCATGCTAGGTTGTCGGGGGGGGGGGGGGGGGGAAGGAGGAGGTTTCGTAAAGAATTTATTGAAGAAATATCGCTTTGAATGCTCAACCTGCGAAGCTAGATTATTTCTGTCCAAAGAAATTTCAAACGAAGTTCATTTAGTTCTTTTAGGTCAAATCTGTATATAATTGGCTAACCCGTTTTTTATATTTATAGTAACATTTATTGAAAGCTGGACCTTGATAGATAGTGAAACATTTGATATCAGCGCTAAAAATCCTTGCTTTTTGGCCCTAGATAATACAATGCACCACACAACAATGCAAACTCTGACTGTTCCCATGTTGTTCTGATCCTACTAGAACCTACCATGGGGCCCATTTAAGGACAGGCTGTCATTCCCAGATACCCTAGAGGAAGAAGTCGGTACTGACGAGGAAAACATTTAAACTTCAACTTAAGCCCAGAAACACAACTAGACATTGATTAGTTATGAAAAGTATACTGTATAGTAGTGATTGAAATGAATTAAACAGTTGAAATGCAATGTATCAAATTCTATCATTTACTGATGAGTCCTTTTGGCTCTAAAATGGTGCCTTAAATTCGGCAGCAAAAAGGGCTTATCAGCAAAAGTTGCCAAATATGGCAATAATTATTAACGCATTAACTCCATAATTGAAGGACAAATAGTTGGCACATAACTTAAATGAAATAATGACATTCAGTAAATGAGATCATTAAAGCTGATTTAATATAAAGGCTCAAAACTTTAAACCTGTTTTTCTCAAAACTAGAAAAAGTGCGGATAAGCCCTTTTGGCTATCAATGGACGATATGCCTTATCCAATCAGATTGGATGTGATGATATTTCACTTTCGACATTGGATTTAGATTTTTTTGTAAATGTAAATGTGGCCCCTGTGTTCAAATTGGTTTAAAATGCCTTAATGCTCCTTTCCAAGTGCCCTTCTCATTCTAACTTATATTCTACCATATGCAGGTTACAGCAATACTGATTCCATGCCTCTTTGGACTGGTTCAGGCACAAACTAGAGAAACTGTTGATAAAAACCAATGCCCCCTTTCCTAGTGCCCTTCTCATTCTAACTTATTTTCTACCATATGCAGGTTTCAGCAATACTGATTCCATGCCTCTTTGGCCTGGTCCAGACACAAACTAGAGAAACTGTTGATATAAAGGTCAGCAATCAGATAGAGAACTTCAAAGTGCACATAGGTAAGTTCTTAACCCATTACCAGACGACAAAATTCTGGATTATTCCAATTTGAAAGGTGTTGCAGACGACAATTTCAAGTTGATGGAAATTAAAAAAATCTTTACATTTTGGTTAAGAAAACATTGTGAAAAATGAAAAAATTGCTTGTCACAAGCAATTTCTTCATTTTCCACAAAGTTTTCCGAAGCGTTTTCTCGTAAGGGAGTCAAAAGGCGTCACTGTGAAGTAATGGGTTCATTAATCAAGAGCAACCCTATGAAACTAGGTTTTAACCCATGGCCACACTGTAACTCTTTTAGACTCCACACAAGATAATGACTTTGCAAAACAACGTGGAAAATGAAGAAATTGAATGTGACAAAAATGTAAAATTTCATTCAATTCAAAGTGCCGCTTGCAACATCTTTGAATTTGGACAAGTTTTAAATTGTGCCTTTTGGTAGATAGATAGATTTTATTTAGGTAAAAGATACATGACAATACATGGTAAAACATAAAATAAAGGATCACAATGCAGTAAGCATATAAAACATCGTACATCACATGATCACAGTTATCAACAGTTACCATGTCTGCCACATCCCTACCTAGGATAACGCAAAAAAGAGATGAGTGATCTCTTATTTCAATTGCGGTCCTAAACACGGGTGTGGCTGACATAGAGGGACATGGTGATTGAATAGTGAATATTACATAAAGTTAACAAATATCATTATCACAGCTTTTTTATCACAGTAATACAATGTGTTACATTGTTTTTTCTAAATGACATTTAATTTTTGCCTTGAATTGAGAGAGCGACTCTACAGATTTGATATTGGCAGGTATGCAATTCCAAAGGTTGCATCCCATATAAGAAAATGATTTCCTTCCATGGGAACCAACCTTCGGAACCGCAAAACAGCCACTGCTACTAAATCTCGTATTGTATTTGTTTTAAGATGCTGGGGCTGAAAAGTACTGCTTCATGTAATCAGGTGCTAGTCCATTTTTAATTTTGAACACATGTACAAGCATTATCTCTTCCACTCTTTTGGAAACTGGCAACCAATTCAAAATTTTAAAATGTTTTTTCTAAAATACGTGATCTGTGGGGTAACTCTAGAACAAACCTTAACATTTTATTTTGCATAATTTGAAGTGTATCGGTCCATTTTTTATTTAAACCAAAATACCAAAATGCACCTGCGTAATCAAAATGACACTATATTAAAGATGAAACAAGCAATTTTCTGGTATGTAATGTTACAAATTTGTTTTTACGATACAAGAACTTAAGGCGTGCGTTTGCTTTGTTGAGTAATGATTTTGCCATTGATTCACCGGACAAGTTTTGATCTAGAGAAGCTCCAAGATATTTAACAAATGAAGTTGAGTTAATATGACTACCATTACATGAAACATTAACATTTGCATTTGATTTAAGCTTTTGCTTTGTATCAAAAAGAATACATTCGGTTTTACCAAGATGTAAAGACAATTTATTATCAATTAGCCATGATCTTACAATGTTAAGGTCCTCAGATAATGCCTTTTCCACAGACACCCTGTCTCTACCAGAAAATAGTATTGAGGAATCATCTGCATAGAGAAAAAGTTTGTTTTTAACAACAGCAGCCATATCATTAATATAAATAAGAAATAACAGTGGACCAAGTATCGAACCCTTGGGAACACCACATGTAATGTTTGCAAATGAAGAATGGACTTTATTAACATCAACTAGTTGTTTTCTATCGCTTAGATAAGAAGAAAACCAATTGATGATATCATTCCCTAATCCTATTGATTCAAGTTTCATTATAAGTATTGAGTGATCGACAGTATCAAATGCCTTTTGTAAATCAAGCAGTACCATACCCACATAGTTACCTTTATCCATTTGAAATCTAATGTAGTCAGAAAGATGGATGAGACAGGTGTCGGTGGAATAACCCCTTCGGAACCCAGATTGAAGATTGTAGAGTAGGTCTTTTTCAGTTTTTCCACTTGGTCAAAAACAACCCTTTCAATAGGTAATAGGTTAAAAGGGTCGATAGAGGCCCGACGTCTCTTTCATGCCATCAGCAGGCTTTCTTCCCTCTGTTGTGAAACCGTCCCTTCAAAGCGTGGTTCAAAAGTTTCGAAGATTTCCTATTTCGAAAAAGTTAACTTCATTTAAGCCGTAATCTGGAAAAGGGTCGCGATCATCCTTGATATAGCATTCTAGACTATCATGTTTTCCAAAAATCATCCTATGCATGCCTAAGTGCATTCTGAAAAGCATTCGTGCTATTCTCTTACAACTCGCTGCTTTACAGATTATGATAAAACTATTAGAGAACAACATGGATCCTGATCAGACTGTGCCTATGTACAGGCTAGTCTGAACCCAGGTTGTTCTTGTAATTCCTGAAACCTTTTCCAAAAACAAAGCTTGTTTAGACACCCTTATTAGAAAATGCCTTGTAAAACATTGAAACAAAAGAAGATAATGCTGATTATCAGCATTTTCTCCTTTTGTCTCAATATTTTCTTAGCTAAAAGATACACAAATCCTATTATTAGAAACATCTCATGTATCGTCTGTATCAGCCTCAAAATTAAACAAGTCAATAATTCTATCGTTTAGGAAAAGGTTAAAGTTCTCTTTCCCAGATCGCGGTTCATAACGCTGCTTTTCAACAAGAACCTCGTAACTGCAGCTTAAAACAAGCTTATTAGAAAATGCCTTGTAAAACATTGAAACAAAAGAAGATAATGCTGGTTATCAGCATTTTCTCCTTTTGTCTCAATATTTTCTTAGCTAAAAGATACACAAATCCTATTATTAGAAACATCTCATGTATCGTCTGTATCAGCCTCAAAATTAAACAAGTCAATAATTCTATCGTTTAGGAAAAGGTTAAAGTTCTCTTTCCCAGATCGCGGTTCATAACGCTGCTTTTCAACAAGAACCTCGTTACTGCAGCTTAAAACAAGCTTATTAGAAAATGCCTCGTAAAACATTGAAACAAAAGAAGATAATGCTGGTTATCAGCATTTTCTCCTTTTGTCTCAATATTTTCTTAGCTAAAAGATACACAAATCCTATTATTAGAAACATCTCATGTATCGACTGTATCAGCCTCAAAATTAAACAAGTCAATAATTCTATCGTTTAGGAAAAGATTAAAGTTCTCTTTCCCAGATCGCGGTTCATAACGCTGCTTTTCAACAAGAACCTCGTAACTGCAGCTTAAAACAAGCTGCAGTCACGAGGTTTTTGTTGAAAATCGGCGATGTATTGTAGGTAAATGTGAGAAGAAGTTCATCTGCGGCATGAGAACAACTCCAACAAGTTTTACAGTTGACTGTGTCGACCCAGTACTGGTCTGCAACGGCAATTTTGACTGCACAAATGGCAAAGACGAACATGGATGTAGTATGTACTTTGTTTCTTATTTCTAATGGATACAAAACGGACTGCTCATGAATACGCCTCAAGAACCAAGATGATCATCTTGTGCTTTTCGTAACAGAACTATGTTCTCATGATCTCATACACAATTTCATGTCCACATTGACTGTGTCGACCCAGTTCTGGTCTGTAACGGTAACTTTGACTGCACAAATGGCAAAGACGAGCATGGATGCCGTATGTACTTTCTTATTGTTTCTTATAAATGTGACCCGTTACGCTAAAAGGGGCCTTTTCAGAAGTCAAAAAGTCCACGTTTTCACAATCTTGTCAGACTTAGCACAGGTCAACCAGATACTGTATGCGAAAAATGAACATATAGCAAAATATTCCAGATTTATAAAATTACATACAAGTGAAAAATGTCGGCCCTAGTCTGGCTGCGCGGACTGCGCAGACTGACTAGGGTCGATATTATTTACACTTCCTATATGTATAAGGTTTAAGCGTTATGGGTCACACATTTCTAGCACATCGCATTTATTCAAATAACAAGAGGACCATGATGGTCGTAAATCGCTCACCTTAACCAAAATGATACTTCGCAAATTCTACTTTGATTATGCTGAAATTCAGATACACCCAAGATCTTATGGTCATAAACATTGTGTCCAAGTTTTATCTTGATCAGTCAACGTTTCTGGTTATAAGAGTGAAAACAAAGTCGAAAACGACCGTTTCTGTCAAATTTAGTGGCACATTAGGCCCTACTCATAAAGTTTAGGTCCGATTACACTGAAAGTTTGAGACACTCAAAATTGTGTTCAAGTTTTGTCTTGGTTAGTATTTTCGGTTGTAAGAGTCAAAACAAAGTCGAGAACGGCAATTTTGTCAAATTCAATGGCCCATAACTCATAAATTTCTGTTCGGATCACAGCAAATTTACACGAGATATTATGGTCACCAAGAGTGTGTCCAAGTTTTGTCATGATTGGTCAATAGTTTAAGTTGCTAAAGTGTAAACAAAGTAGAAAACAGACAAAAACAGCAATTCTGTCAAATTCAAGGGGACATAAACACATGACTATCTAGTCAGATCAAACTAAATATTTTATCTCAATTGACAGCTGCTCCAATGTGTAAGGGTATGGTAATATGTCCAGATATGAAGACGTGTGCTATCCCGTGTGATGGTAAAGCTACTTGTGAAGGGGGTGAAGATGAGGATAGATGTCGTAAGTTACATTTTATAGCTCTTACGTAAGAAACTATTTATAGGTTTTACGTAAGTTAATATTTATAGATTTTCAAGGTCACAAGATGTAACTACTGTCTAATCCAAATCGAATGTATGCTTTCAAAGATATCCAGGATTCAATACGTCTACCTTCTTGGCGCTAAAACACGGTACAGAGTTAAATACACTTTGCAGTTCAGGAAATGCAGGATTCTGAAAACTTTTGGGCAAAGATGCACCATTTCAATTTATATTTCCATTAATTTTACCGTATGTAGGAGCCTAGTAATTTGCAAATATCAACAACTTAACAGTTTGTTGCCTGGGAAAATTTTGAATCATGAATTATCACTGCTTTTTTAACAAAAACCTCGTAAATGCAGCTTAAAACAAGCTGCAGTTACGATGTTTTTGTTGAAAAGCGACGATAGTTCATTATCTATATTTCAGCGCCAAAATGTAGAAAGGATCAGTTATTATGTTCGGACTATGTCACGTGCGGTAACCCATGTGACACCATACAGGATTGCCCGGGCGGGGAAGACGAAATGAACTGTGGTGAGCGAAGTATAGACGCTTCTCTCCCGCCACATAACGCTGATTTTTCAACAAATACCTCGTAACTGCAGCTTAAAACAAGCTGCAGTTACGAGGTTTTTGTTGAAAAGTTACAATATCTCTTTATCTATATTCCAGCGCCAAAATGTAGAAAGGATCAGTTATTATGTTCGGACTATGTCACGTGCGGTAACCCATGTGACGTGGTACAGGATTGTCCGGGCGAGGAAGACGAAATGAGTTGTGGTGAGCGAAGTATAGACGCTTCTCTCCCGCCACATAACGCTGATTTTTCAACAAATACCTCGTAACTGCAGCTGAAAACAAGCTGCAGTTACGAGGTTTTTGTTGAAAAAAAAACAAGAGTTTTTTTTTTGTTGAAAATCGACGATATTTTATTATCTCGTATATTCCAGCGCCAAAATGCAGAAAAGACCAGTTATTATGTTCGGACTATGTCACGTGCGGTAACCCATGTGACACGATACAGGATTGTCCGGGCGGGGAAGAGCGCAATCTAATTGAAATATAGATCCTAGTCTTTCAGTAGGATCTAACGACGACCCGTTGAGGGTCATCTTCTGTGACCTCTCTTTGGACCAATCAGATTTTACTTTGGAAAAGCTGAAAGATTTTTCGCATGCGCACGGGCATGCGCACTACCGTGCACACTACACTTCCGTTTCTAACGATAACTAGTAGCCATGGACGCCTCCAGTGTGGTGATTTCACTACAAAGACAAAGACCAAAGTCCGTAAATTTTGAGAGCAAAGACATGGCATTTATGAAGCAGATAGTCTTCTGCATGGCAGCAACAGTTCAACACGATCATCACGCCAACCCGAAACAAAGCGATGTTAACTTATAAACGTATAACGTCGGTGGGTAGTCAAAACCTCGTAACTCCAGCTTTTTCAAGCTGTAGTTACGAGGTTTTGACTCCCCATCCACGATAAACTATATATTGGCAATTTGGATCGACGTAAGTCAGATTCCGAAATAGCTCAATCGGTAGAGCGTCCGACCCATGAACCTGATGACCAGAGATCGACTCCCACCTTGGCTTTTTATTTTGTTTCCGTTTCTAGAAATCACGGATATAAAAACATAATTGGTAATTGTATTTTTATTTCGTTTTTGCAATTTCTAGAATAATTTGGTATGGAAAAATGTAACAAATATGATATAAAAAATAGGGAGACAAAAAGATGAAGTCGGCGCGAGGTTCGATCCTCTAACCTACGGTTTTAGAGTCGGCAGCTCTACCAACTGAGCTAATCTAACTACTGCTGAAATACCAATTGTCAATATATATATACTTTATTTATGTTCAAAATTACACACCGCTCTACTTCGGGTTAGCACAATGATCGCACAAAACTGCCACTTAGTACAGTGCCAAAAATATACCGAAACCTACCCACTTCATTAATAAATGCCATATCTTTTCTCTCAAAACTAACGGACTTTGCTCTTTGCTCGGTGTCAAGCGCGTGGCTATCGACCGCAGCCATTTTGGTGTTGTTGTCAGGGACAACAGACCTGCGTTTGCAACGAGCGTTTTGATTCTTTGGTGTAAAAATAGAAAAAGTGGAAATTCCTAGGTCACAGAAGATGACCCCTAATGCGCGATCTTCAGATGTAACATCATGAAATTATGTTATCTGGATTCATTCAGATTGGGAAGAGCGGTGAGCGGAATATAGGGTCTACGCTTTTCTCCAGCCAAATACCTCTGTCTTTTCAACAAAGACCTCGTAACTGCAGCTTAAAACAAGCTGCAGTTA
Source organism: Fragum sueziense (assembly GCA_963680895.1). NCBI lineage: Eukaryota > Metazoa > Mollusca > Bivalvia > Cardiida > Cardiidae > Fragum > Fragum sueziense. The sequence continues at coordinate 21,341,297 of OY804592.1, forward strand.
CGAGGTTTTTTGCTGAAAAGCTACGATATCTTATTGTCTATATTCCAGCGCCAAAATGCACAAAGGATCAGTTATTATGTTCGGACTATATAACCTGTGGTAACCCATGTGACACGATAACAAATTGTCCGGATGGGGAAGACGAAATGAATTGTGAGCGGAGTATAGACGCTTCTTTCAACCAGCCACATAACGCTGCTTTTTCAACAAAAACTCGTAACTGCAGCTTAAAACAAGCTGCAGTTACGAGGTTTTTTGTTGAAAAGCGACGATAATTTATTATCTCGTATATTCCAGCGCCAAAATGCACAAAGGACCAATTGTTATGTTCGGACTATGTCACGTGCGGTAACCCATGTGACACGATACATGATTGTCCGGGCGGAGGTTTACGATCTGCTTCTTCAACAAAAACCTCGTAACTGCAGCTTAAAACAAGCTGCAGTTACGAGGTTTTTTGTTGAAAAGCTACGATATCTTATTATCTATATTCCAGCGCCAAAATGCACAAAGGACCAGTTGTTATGTTCTGACTATGTCACGTGCGGTAACCCATGTGACACGATACCAGATTGTCCGGGCGGGGAAGACGAGATGAACTGTGGTGAGTGGTGTATATCCATACTTTTCTTAAAATTAATTACCAAATGGCAAACTTTAAGATTGGTCTGAATCTAAAGATGTTGCTGACGATAATTTCAAACAGGAAGAAATTTAGAATCATTTATCTTTTTTTTTTTTTTTTTTTTCTGGGGGGGGGGGGTAGAAAAAAGCTGAGGAATGCAGAAACTGCCATGTCACAAGCAATTTTCTCGTTGTTTCGAAGTCAGGGACTGTCAAATTACCTGGAGACACCCGTATTTGGATATATCCAAGTTTAATGTACATAAACATGAAAAAAACATGTTTACAATTATATATCTGTTTCGAGAGCATGGTAAAACATAGCAAAAAAAAAAAAAAAAAAAAAAAAAAAAAAAAAAAAAAAAAAACAGGAAAATTGCTCGCAATGGGCAATATCTCTCTATTGACTTCTCTTTTCTATGATAAGATATCCTCCAAGCATTTTTTCTAGAGTTAATGGTTCAAAACATTGTTTCAGTAAGCAGTGGTAATTTATAGTCAGTAAATGCAAGAAAATCATCTGAAATTCGCTTTTCAAACAGACTTTTGCGAAATATAGTTCGTCTGAAAGCTCTTTTTGTGCAATTCTACAGCCTTTTTTTTTTACCAAACATGCATTGTTCCAAGTACTTTTGAATTCTGTTTGAACTGTCTGGTGAGTTTTCTTTTGTTTTGAATAAGAGACTGTACAGTCTAATACTCGATATGTATAATTTCAGAGTTTTTTATTCTTTCTGAAAATAATATTCTTTGTAGAAAATTTCGACAAAATAATCTACTCTGTCAAATATTTTGTTTCAAACAATTAAATCCAGCAAAGTATACATGTACATGTCAAAAACTGGATCGGGAAAAAAGGAGTATTGAGAAAAAAAACCAGTTAGGCCTATTTGAGATCTACTAGCTTTATTTCCGGCTGCATATCACTATTATTCCACGAAAACCTCGTAACTACAGCTTTAAACAAGCTGTCGTTACGAGGTTTTCAAAAAGAAGTGACAATGTCTTTCTTATATCTTTGTTGTAGCCCCAGTTTGCCAGGATGGCCAAGTACTATGTGCGGATGGCTCAGAATGTGTGAACCCGTGTAATGGTACACCGGAATGCCCGTGTGGTGGAGATGAGCGGGATTGTCGTAAGTTTTAACTCTTTCCCAAACGACAGAAAGTTGGACCTCAAATTTGAGGGCTGCTTAAGACGATGAGGTCGGGATTTGTGAATAATATGTCACAGAAAATATTGAGGCAAAAGGAAAAAATGCTGATTACCAGCATTTTCTTCTTATGTCTCAATGTTTTCCCGAGTGTTTAATATTAGCGACGTCAGAATCAGGTCTTGGACAAGTACTATGTGCGGATGGCTCAGAATGTGTGAACTCGTGTAATGGTATTAAGATTACCAAATGACCTGACACTGACCTTATGCAAAGCATAAATTAACGTTGAATAAATAATTTTTCGTTCACATTCGTTCATTTACGAGGTATTTCGGTTGTTTCCGGAAAGAAACAATCCTATAAAGCCATTAATTTTGGCACTCTTACCTAACTGCAAAAATGCGTGATTGGAAAAGATCGTTGTCTTTGAATCTGGCGATCCAAGTTCGAATCCCTCTTTAACTTGATTTTCTTTTTCCTTTTATTTTCTTCTTTTTTCGCATCGTGATATCACGTTGGTCTTATGCAAAAATATATTGTTTATGTAAGAGGTCCGCGTATTTGACTTGGCCATTAATTATTGCAAATAAAATGGCGAACTCACGCGCACATAGAAAATGTAAAGAGAGAGACAACTTTACATTGACCACCATATCGACAACTTTCCAATAGATCCGAGAGCAGGCCCGTAGGAAGCAATTTTATATTGGGTGGGCTAAAGCCCCTGTGTCTGAATATATGGGGGGGGGCTAATTTGGATTTTTCCTAAATTTTCAGCTTGAAATAAAGAAAATTTGGTATTTTTGGTCAATATTGGGGGGGGGGGGTGCCTAAGCCCCCCTTAGTCCCCCCTATTCCTACGGGCCTGGAGAGGTGGCACAGACTCTGAATATGATAGGGATTGAACGCTTTTTTTAAATTGATTTTTGTAAATATGAAATGAGAATAAAATACTTGAATTTCGAGGAAAAAAACAAAACTATAAAGCCACGTTATTGAAATGAAATAGTATAGATCTAGTTTACAATAAAATTAAATACATGCTAATAAAAGAATATATCTAGGTAATAATCAAGTGCAGCTATTATACAAAACGAAAAAAATATTGTACGTGTGACTCGAACCTACGGCCTCCAGCTTCGTAAAAACTCGCTTACCTTGAAAACATGAAACCAATCTGCAATGACGTCAGCGTAATTCAATTATTTAAATAAATATTTTCGTCTGTCATAAACCCGAAGCTATTTTTATCCAACTTGTGACGTGCTATGGAAACGGGGCGAATTTTGAAAAACTAAGGGTACTTTTTTACTATAATATGGGGTTGATCTACAACATGGACACATTTTATTGAAATATGTGACTATGCATTTCCATATATTTTGGTGCTCTCAGAGAATTACTCTTAAGTGCGCAAGGTCAATTGGTAATCGAAATATACCAGAATGCCCGTGTGGCGGCGATGAGCGAGATTGCCGTAAGTTAACGGTTACCCTTAACAAGACAACAAAAATTGGACTATTTTAAAATTTTGAAAGCTGCTGCAGACGACAGAATTGATATTGATAAGGAGAGTACCGGTATTTTGTGAATGATATAGACCAGAAAATATTGAGACAAAAGGAGAAAATGCTGATCATCAGCATTTTCTCCTTTTGTCTCAATGTTTTCCCGAGTGTGTAATAATTAGCAACGTCAAAAATCAGGTCTTAGACAAGTAATATGTGCAGATGGCTCGAAGGGTGTGAACCCATGCGATGGTAATCCAGAGTGTCCTTGTGGTGGAGATGAGCGAGATTGTCGTAAGTTAACGGCTACCCGTTATGAAACATTTATGAAAAATAGGACTCTTTTAATTTGAAAGCTGCTGCAGGCGACAGAATGGATATTGATAAGGACAGTATTTTGTGAATGATAAAGACCAGAAAATATTGAGGCAAAAGGAGAAAATGCTGATAATTTGCATTTCTCCTTTTGTCTCAATGTTTTGCCGAGTGTGTAATAATAAGCAACGGCAAAATCAGGTGTTAGACAAGTACTATGTGCGGATGGCTCAGAATTTGTGAACCTATGTAACGGTACTCCGGAATGTCCGTGTGGTAGAGATGAACGAGATTGTCGTAAGTTAGAACAACAGCCGTCATAGACGGGTTATGCAAATAAGTATTTGTAGGAGAAAATTAATTTTCCCATAACACGTTTTTGTACATAAGTCATAGATTCAAAGGTGTATGGTCTAGAGCATTGTATTTATCATTTAAGAACAAGATTGCATTTTAAAATTAATATTATTATGACATTTAGATGAAGAGAAATCTTATCCAGTAAGGCCCACTTTCCATGATGAACGGAGAAAAACATATCTAGCAAACATTTTTGGGAGTTCGTATAAGAAGTTTCATCAAATCTAGTCAAAGGGTTTCCGTGAGCTGTATTTGTGGCCTTTCCAAATGTAACAGACGATAAACAGTTTCTTTTTTATTAAACAAGCCTGGTTTGACGATACAAACCCAATGGATGTTGGGAACATTGAAAGAAAGGGAGAAATTTCATATTGCCTCTTTATTATCCTTATGTTATAATGTGCAAAATACTAGTACATACGCTAGGTTGAATATATTTTGGCATCTGCATTTTTTTAGCGTTTCAGTGTGATTGCACGTTTGGACAGTACGTATGCGCCACATCCAACAAATGTTTGGACAGAGATTATGTGTGTCAAGGTCTGGGGACAAATGAAGAACCAGAACATTCTTGTGGAAGAGGTAAAAGCAGAGGCGACGACGAAGATGATAGCCCATTTGGATTTAGGTGTAATTAAACTACATAGAGATTGTCAAAAAGACAAAATATCAGAGTTGTCTTCGGCGAGAGGTCAAAAACTCGTAAGTGGAAAACTAGGAATCGTATGGGAAAGCGTTCACTAAGTCTACATTTACAAGTAATATGAGGTGAAAATACACAACTGTTCAATGTGATATCATTTAATTCTGAAATCTCTTATTCAATAACATAACAATCAAATTGTCAAAACAATATTTATTCCTTGCAGCCCCTAGTTAAGCCGACTTAAATCATTTCCAAAATAGTGAAACTTGGATTTACCAGTTAATCTTCAACACTGATCGTAGTGATTGCATAAAGCCTTTCCAAAACAGTGAATTTGCAGACCAGGTCAAAACCAGGTCTTGTTTTGGCAAGGGTTAAAGGGAGATAATCACACATATTAGTTTTCTGATTTGGGTAAAGCATAAATGAACATGACCAGAGAATGCAATTTTAAAGACACATCAGACATTTGCCTTTTCTGCATACCTCGGATTCACCAGTCAATCTACAACACTGATAGCAGTGATTGCATAAAGCCTTTCCAAAACAGTGAAACCTTCTGATGACTGTATATATGTAATTGGTTTGAGAAAACATTGAGCCAAACGAAAAAGCTGTTAACCAGCATTTCATCCCATTTCCTAATGTTTTCTAGGCCAATTCACAAGAATCCACAACACCCATTTGTTCATCTGCAGACGTTTTGATTTTGGACCACCCTTAGATTTTGTTGTTTGGGATGGGCTTAATCATACACCACTTACAGACCTTTAAAATAACTTCAGCCTCCTCAAACACAGTGGGTAGTCACGTGATACAACAATATCAGAAACATTCAATAATTTTGTTAATACAGGACTGATTTGAATTCGGTTAGAAGCAGAGAAGGCCGACAGATGTCACGCATTAGATGGACTTGGTTGATTTTTGAAAAATCAGCTGATAAAACGGTTATTGAAAATCATCCAAAATTTTGGTTGATCTTCAACAACTTTTTATCAGCTGATTTTTCTACCACGTCCAGCATATTCATTGCATATTCCCACCATCGTTGCTTCAAACCAAATTCAAATTGGTCGAGTAATAACAAAAAAAATCATGATTTTCTTCCGTGATTCTACAGAAGGAACAACATTACCTTTTTTGCACAGCGTTTAAGCTGCTCTGTACAATCAATGCCTTTCCAAGTCATTATTCTTACAGATATATTGCACCAAGTCAATAATGTAAGTTCATAAAACAGCCCGACTCATACACTATTTTGATTCACTGTACTGTTTCATCCCTGAAGGCAAGGCAGGTAACTGCTTTCTGATGTCCACTGTATTCCTTTTTTACCTCCCCTGAATCCACACTCCATAATCGAGCCATGTTGTCTGATGAGGCTATAAATAGAAAAAGACTATCATGTCACCATTCTTTTTCTGCAGTAGCCTAGTTTTCAGCCACTACAGCAGTTTGTACACCATAAGATCAGTATACATGTACAAGCCAGAAAAGTATAGCACAAAAATATTGAAGGAAAAACAGAAAATTGTCGCTTTTCAACAAAACCTCGTAACTACAATTTGTTTAAAGCTGTAGTTACAAGGTTTTTGGTAAAAAACAACAATGTAATGATTACAGCAGTTGCTTGTTTACTCTCAATCTTTTCTAATATGGATGTTGAATTAAAGACATGAATGGAAATGCTTTAACCCTTTCCCAAACAAGACCTGGTTTTGACGTCCCTAATAGAAAATGCTTGGGAAAACATTGAAACAAAAGAAGAAACTGCTGATAACCAGCAGTTTCTCCTTTTGTCTCAATATTTTCTGTACCATATTTTACACAAATCATATCTTTAATAACATCTATTTTGTCATTTATGGCAGTATTTGAAGTGGATCACCCTAAAAATTTGTCGTTTGGGAAAGGGTTAAAACTACCATAACAAGTTGTAAAATACTGTGAGTCTCAATTTTACTGTTCTCCTTCAAAGCATTTTATTGTGTCATTTTTAGCCATTTTCTTTGAATTGTTTCAAAAACATTTTAATACAGATTTGGATTGATTTATTGGGGTTTTAGTCCATTTTCAAGTGCTATGGTCATATTGCAGCAGCTGGAGCACCTAACCCTGGATTCCTGGTATTTCTCCCACCCGTACTACCACAATATCTAAACCAAGCCTCCAGCTGCTCTCTCATATACATTGTAGATGATTCACACCCATGGGTGAGAGACAAATTACTTTTTCCAAATGTCAGAATAGATACTGGCAGAGCCCGGTGTCCCAGGGTAACATGTCCCCTGGGTAACGTGTCCCCCATTGGAAATTTTTTCTAACCTGATTGTGTATTTTGCATATTTTGTTTCAGAATTATGTAATCTTTTAAAATAAGTTATTCTAAACATGAAATTTAAATATTTAAAAAACATTTTCTTTCACATTTCCGGAGCTATCAGGGCTGGGCACAAATTTGGAAAAGGGATAAAGACTTGCCTGTAATAATATACTGTGAGTCCCCACTGAAAGCACAATCCCACACCCATCTCTGTGTGTTCTCCTTTAATTCTGTGTGTAACGTCAAATCTGCCGTCTTCCAGATTTTACAGGTTTGGTCAGCAAGGGCAGTTGCTAAAAGTCTGAAATTTAAATTCATAAACATATACAGTATGAAACGATCTCTATAAATCTGACCCAACACACTAAAAGGGACCTTATCCGAACTCAAAAAATCCAAATTTTGACAAACTTGTCAGACCTAGCACAGGTCAACCAGACCCCGTATGCAAAAATGAACATATAGTAATATTGGGGAAACATTCCGGATATAGATAATTACATAAAAGTGAAAAGTATTTTTCACATTTCATATATGGTCCCTTTTAGCATGATGGGTCACAAATGTGTCCAAGATTTATAAGTTTTGGCTGCTTATTACCTCCTTCACAATACTTAACTTTACAATTTGCTTAACAAAATGCTGTTCAGGCAACTGTTAGGCCTGTGTGTTCATACTATGTAAATGTGATGAAGTATTTATGTACAAGTTATCAAGAAATTACTTATTTTCTTGCATTGTATTCTGTAACAGGTGAATACAATCTTTCTTAAATGAAGGGACACAGGCAATTTCATAATATTACAAAAAATCAAAAAGTGTTTAACATAGAAAATTAAGTGTGCAGGGGGGTGTAGAAAAATGCGCTGGGAACTGGAAAATGTCCCTTTAGGCATGTAAGACCAACATCATCCAGATCAGCTTTTGCATGTGCACACTCTGATTAAGATTAATATTGTCCTAGAAAGCAATGTGGATTCTTATCAGAATGCACAATAGGCGCAGAATGCTCAGGAACCCATTTTAACCCATTCCCACATGTTGCCCCTTTTTGACACCCCTCAAGATAAAGACTTTTAAAAACATTGTGGAAAATGAAGAAAGTACTTGTGGCAAGCAATTTTTAATTTCCAACAATATTTTCTACGAAGAAAGACCAAACGTGTAAAATTTCATTCACTTGATATTGTAATCTGAAATTTCTATCTGGTAATGGGTTAAATGCCATAGGGGCCTTTTTTCAGATTGCCTTTGTTGCATAAGTATACTCACGTTGAATCGGGACTAAATAAACACTTGAGTGCGTATCTGTTACTGACTGTAAACTCTGATTTAGGATGTACTTGTGTAGGATCACCGCCTCGACCTCGTGTTAATGTCCACGTGAAACATTTTCCCTACAACGTAAGATCATAACTTTCTTTAATGCTTTTTGGTGGATTACCTGGAAATAACGGTAGATTATCATTTTATAAACTCACCGCCTATCCAGTGAAATTATCAAAGACGTGTGCCCCGCATTCGTTCATTTCACCCTATCTGACGTTATATAAGCCGGGCCAAATAAGTGACATCATCATAAGCGTTGCATACATGTAGCAGTCACATGCAAAATCACGCACTTTAAAAAAATGTCATAAAATGTTCGCACATTGTCTAAATTTTGCATGAAAGAAATAGAATAATCGTTTGTTTTCCATGTAAGATGGATTTATATTTCATTTCGTGAACAACGAAAGCTACATTCGCCACTCGTGTAATAAAGCTTTTGTTGTTCACTCAATGAAATATAAATTGATCTTACACTGAAACACACGATTATCCTCTATATAGTTTGACAGATGGGAGTGACCATTGTTCACATTATGCTGTTGATGAACTCATCCATTTGCACAGAACATAAGCATGTGATTTCTTGATCATGTCTTAACGGATAAATGTTGTTGTAAACACCCATAATAATTAATTAACCCTATAAGCTATGTACAGTACAGCTCACACGTATTTTGCCTAAAACACTTGCCCATCACGGTAAAAAAAAATCTGGTTGAAAATGTTGTGAGGGACAATCACCGCGATTTTCCACATACAATTTCTGCACATCACCATGATCGCAGCAGCGGGTGGAAAATAGCAATGATAGCAGTGATCACCCCCATAGAGTGGTTATGGCAGGTATAGTCTAAGCTTGTCCACGCAAATCACGATTCTGCGGGTTTGGGTGTAAAAATATGCTCACCATGGTTTTTCCACCAAAATCCACTCGAAATCAAATTTCAGTGATGCATGAAAATAGGCCAAAACATGCGAGCTGTTCTGAGCAATGATAAATGCATTGCCTTACATCAGTAATATAAACTGACACAATTTAAAAACGCAAAAAGTACTTTAACAGATGATACCAACTACACAACCAATGTAAAGCCTTGTGTAATTGAAATGTAACAATTTTAAAAACATGGCGTTGGGTGAGAGCCTAGCATCGAGAAGGAAGACAACAGCCAACCCCATCTTCTCACAGACGATTTATCACGTGTCACGATGTATAGGCCGCCCACAATTACCAAATATAGCATTTGCTGCAGACTGAGCCATCATAAATCTGTTGCATAGTGACTTTAACATACACAATAGTCTTGACGTACAGTTGTTACATGCAGTTGACCGGGATGTGGGCAGTCTGCATGCTTTCCCGTGCCGTTTATAAGTCTCACTAACCGTGGAACAGTTGAGTCGGCTACATTAAAGCACCAAGCTACCTCCATTTGCAAAGCATCACTGAACAAGATCCCAAAACTCGGTTTCTTTGTGCCAAAGTAAGCCTCGGCATTTTACATACGAAAATTATCCATAGTTGTTGGGTGTTTTCGATAAATCGGTAAATCAATGTGGCAGTTCTAGATTTTAGACATTGTCTGAATGCATGAGACATACAGGGTGTCCCATAATATGTGTTACAGTTTTAAGCATCTATAAATTTGAGAAATGTTGCCACCGAGTAAAATCAATTACAGGGGTGGAAAGGGGACATGATAAAGTTTTGTTTGATATATAGAACATCTATATTACTTTTAAAATCCATTCTACAACACGTTTAATGAAATATACCACTTTTTAACTTTTATGCCAAGTGACGTCAACGACGTCATATATTTAATTTGACAAATTTACTGTTCCATGCTAAGATGCTCAAATTGATCGTTTTAATTTTGTCTTCCATGACTATTATAGCTTAAATAGATGCAGTACATATTTTAGCATCATTAATATTTGAAGGGGTAACATGAATCACAAAAAAACAGAGTTCGAAATGAGGACAGTTGTTGCTTCACTTATGTTGGATGATGGCAAATGGTGCTTTGAAGGGGAGGGTGGCATTTTTGCAGAGACAGACATTTGTGTAGGGTAATTACATCTAGTGAAAAAGTATTGAAAGTATGAATCATATTCATGCACAAGTGACCCTTGCAAGTGGTGTCATAAAAGGATATAATTCAAAGTTTAACTTTTAAAAAACCCGAACATTTCACACCATCGATGATGCAATAGTAGACATTACCGATGAATTATGATTCAGAAAGAACTAGAGGAAGGGCTACCGATAACTTTTTTTTCATTTCTAACTCAAATTTTGTCATTAATCTTAGTAAGTAGTAAGACCTTCACTATGTCCTATAAAGTGATAGAATACTAAGAAACATAAATTATTCAATCAATACAGAAAGTGAGAAAGATAAATTGTATTTTCAAAGATGACGTCGATGACGTCATTTGACAAATAAGTTAAACAACTGTAAATTTCACGAAGAGTGTTGTTGAATTATTTTAGGAAAGTGAAATATGGATGTTCTATATGTCAAACAAAACTTTATCATGTCCCCTCCATACATATATTACTCATCTTACTCGATGGCAACATTTGTCAATTTTATAGATGTTTAAAATTGTAACACATATTATGGGACACCCTGTATAAGCATTTTTCGGTGGGAGGTTAAGATGTCTGCGTAGCTTACAGAGGACACTTCAAAATTTGTGGGATGTGAAGGGTATATATTAACTCATGAATGTCCCCAAATATGGTGCCGATTGAGGCTGCAGGAAAGGAATGGGTAATAAAAATGTCTTTTGCATTTTTAAATCGTGTCAGTTTATCTAATTACATGATTTTAATATCAAATCAATAGCCTAACATCTCTGTGTTAATGACCTAACTTATCTTTGTTCAGCTACTCATTTCAGTACATCTATAGTATAATGTCCGTCAAACCCTATATTGTGGGTACACACTGGAATCATCTCATCAAGACAAATCAGATGAGTACCAACAACATTGGGTCTAGAATTGACTTACATGTGTTGCTCTTTTTGGGTTGAGTAATTACATTATAGTTGACAGCAGTCATCATGGTTCCCATAGAATCAATACTGACAGACTGTAAAGAAAAGTCCGTTTCTGGAATCTTAAACAATAAGAGATGTTTGTAAAACATCGAGGGCCTACCTAGTCTAATTTCAGCTACAGTTTATTGCAAATATTTCTAATTACCTTATTGTTGACTGCAGCCATCATGGTCCCCATAGAATCAATACTGATAGATTGTATAGAACAGTCCGGTTCGGGAATCTACAACAATGAGATAGGAAATTAGTGCAAAACTCAAGTAGACAGGTTAGACTTGCTTAATGATGTACCACAATGCAAACAACAGCAGGATAACGGCTTTAGAAAACATTGTGGACAATGAAGAAATTGCTTGTGACAAGCAATTTCTTCATTTCTCACACTGTTTTCTTTACTGAGATATCAAAAAATGTAAAATTTCATCTACTTTGAATTGTTGTCTCCAACATTTTTTAACTTGGCCAAGTCTAAAATCTGACCATCTGGTAATGAGTTAATGATGTATTACAGATTTCATTTCACATGTCACAGTTATAGGTTTTATAGTCATGAATTACATACAGATCTTTGCTTTTCCCTAAAAATAATGCAGTATTACTGTCTTGCACACTTTTGATATCTGTGTATTATGATTAAAGCCTCAGGTCAGTGCCATTTAAAATGAAATCAGCTATCCCACAATGCAAACAATAGCAGTACATTGACAGAGTTCTCCACTAAATGGGAGACAAACAGAGAAATATAATTCTAATTCAGTGCATATTCTTTTCTTTTTTTAAAGAAAATAGCATCTACAAGATGTTTGTTTCAGACAATGATAATATTATTCAGACACACTAGATGCCGAAGGGCAACATGTCGAGCCCGCTCATTTTGAAGAAAGAAGACCATACCTATGTCTACAGCTGTCATTACAATGGCGTTGTAAAAGTGGGGACAAAATAAGTTGGAATGATGGGGATCATGGTGAGACAGTTTATTGTTCACAAAATATTACATGTCTATGTATTTATAACGAGATACCAGAATGGATTAATTTGAGTATACATATGTGACCCGTCACGCTAAAAGGGACCTTATGTCTTTTAATTCCCTTTAATTAGAAACATAATAAAAAATAACACCTTATTCTATTTGGAAGTGTCCTTTTAGTGCCCATATAATCACACAACACAAGCAAAAGGTGAAAAATAAACTTACTTTACAGAATATGGTGCTTTCCAAAGCTCACTTCCATCTTCTTAAATGTGTCAAAATTTCCGCATTTGGCCTAAAAGTGGGACCCTGCCTTTTGACCTAACATGTTTCTAGCGCGCGACAGATTGTTTCATGATGGTGAAAATTTATGCTGTTTTGGGCAACCAATGTCAGAGTTATGATTCCAGCAAGCTGTTTCAGGACAAGCTGATTTATACCACTTTTTATCCACACGGTTCTTGCGCGCGACACTCCACCTCATGATGGTTAATATTCATGCCAAATTATTTTAATTCCCCCCAAGTAATGACCAAATTTTGGTCCAGACAAGCATAATCCGGACAGACGCACACACGCACATACACCAAACTGCCACTGTGACAACTTTGTCAAGCTCATCGCAAGCGGGCTCAACAAAAATCAACTCATTTTTGATATTTGACCTAAAATTCTGACCTTTACTTTTGAGCTAGCAATCTGGTTCTACAAAAATCAACTCATTTTTTACATTTGACCTCAAAGTTTGACCTTGACCTTTGAGCTTGGAATCTGGTTCTTGCACGCGACACTCCGCCTTACTGAGCTTGACATTTGTGCCAAGTTAAGGAATGGCCCGGACAAGCAAAAATCAACTCATTTTTTACATTTGACCTCAAAGTTTGACCTTGACCTTTCATCTTGGAATCTGGTTCTTGCACGCGACACTCCATCTTACTGAGCTTGACATTTGTGCCAAGTTATTTCTGAATCCCTCCATCCATGGTGAAGTTATGGCCCGGACAAGCAAAAATCATCTCATTTTTGACATTTGACCTCCAAGTTTGACCTTGACCTTTGAGCTTGGAATCTGGTTTTTGCACGCGACACTCCGCCTTACTGAGCTTGACATTTGTGCCAAGTTATTTCTGAATCCCTCCATCCATGGTGAAGTTATGGCCCGGACAAGCAAAAATCATCTCATTTTTGACATTTGACCTCCAAGTTTGACCTTGACCTTTGAGCTTGGAATCTGGTTCTTGCACGCGACACTCTGCCTTACTGAGCTTGACATTTGTGCCAAGTTATTTCTGAATCCCTCCATCCATGGTGAAGTTATGGCCCGGACAAGCAAAAATCATCTCATTTTTGACATTTGACCTCCAAGTTTGACCTTGACCTTTGAGCTTGGAATCTGGTTCTTGCACGCGACACTCTGCCTTACTGAGCTTGACATTTGTGCCAAGTTATTTCTGAATCCCTCCATCCATGGTGAAGTTATGGCCCGGACAAGCAAAAATCTTCTCATTTTTGACATTTGACCTCCAAGTTTGACCTTGACCTTTGAGCTTGGAATCTGGTTCTTGCACGCGACACTCCGCCTTACTGAGCTTGACATTTGTGCCAAGTTATTTCTGAATCTCTCCATCCATGGTGAAGTTATGGCCCGGACAAGCTCCATCCGGACGGACGCTGACATTTGACCTCCAAGTTTGACCTTGACCTTTGAGCTTGGAATCTGGTTCTTGCACGCGACACTCCGCCTTACTGAGCTTGACATTTGTGCCAAGTTATTTCTGAATCCCTCCATCCATGGTGAAGTTATGGCCCGGACAAGCTCCATCCGGACGGACGCACGCACTAACGCACGCACACACGCACTAACGCACTAACGCACATACACCGAACCGCCATTGTGACAACTATGTCGAGCTCACCGCAAGCGGGCTCGACAACTAGAAAAATCAAATGAGAAAAGGCTAGTCAGCAAAATTTTCTCTTTCGTCTCATTCTTATTCAAGGTGTAGTTTCTCATAAGCATTATAACTACTCATTATTTGGAAATTGATAGATAAAACCTTCACTCACCAGCTGCTCGTTTTTATCTGACTTGAGATCCCAGATATGGATAGACCCATTCTGGTCCCCTATGAATAACTCACCCTGGAAAAGAAAGAGCAAAATATGGGTTATAAATATTGCCGCTCTTCAACAAAAACCTCATATCTGCAGCTTGTTTTAAGCTGCAGGTACAAGGTTTTCATTGAAAAGCAAAAGCAGCTATATGTAACATAACTTGATAAGATCCCAAGGTCCTTTTGTACCTTTTGCATCTTAGTTTGGTTGAATCTATGCAGGACAATTTAGTTTGTCAAAAATATACAAAAGGTAACGTTGAAGTCAGATGTGAATTTTTCCTGTGTTAACCCTTTCCCAAACAAGACCTGCTTTTGACGTCATTAATTGGAAAGGCTTGGGAAAACATTGAAACAAAAGAAGAAACTGCTGATAACCAGCAGTTTCTCCTTTTGTCTCAATATTTTCTATGCCATATTTTACACAAATCCTATCTTCAGTAACATCCATTTTGTCATTTGTGGCAGTTTTTGAAGTGGATCACCCTAAAATTTTGTCGTTTGGGAAAGTGTTAAAGGAACAAAAGGCACAGTTAATCTGAAGAAAATCCTTCAACATAACTTTCAATAATACTCTGCAAATATTCTAACATCATAGAGATACTCTGACAGATATTGACAATAAATACATGTATTGCAGTTACAATTTCTATTTGCAGCATTTGTTTATATCTATCTTGGTAGAAAATAGCATTCCCTTTGTACATCAAACAAATTTGGGGGGTTAAGACTTTGTTCTGAATCATAAGTGTAGAACAACCAACTTTATATCTAATAATATATTAACCCTTTCCCAAACAAGACCTGGATTTGACGTCCCTAATAGAACATGATTGGGAAAACATTGAGGCTAAAGAAGAAACTGCTGATAACCAGCAGTTTCTCCCTTTGCCTCAATATTTTCTTGGCTACATCGCACACAAATTCAGTCTTTATTAACATCCATTTTGTCATTTGTTGCAGTTTTTGAACCGGATCACCCTAAAATTTTGCTGTTTGGGAAAGGGTTAATTGAAAAAGTCCTTTTTTTCTTAATTCCATACATAACTAAATTGAAAATTTGTCTTTAAGAGGAAAAAAGATTATTTTAAAAATAGAAAAATCCCACAAACCTGATTTGGGTGTAAACAAATACAATTCACTGGAGCATTTGCTTGGAAAATTCTTTGGCACTGTAAATTTCTAGACCTGAAAATGAAAGAAGTATGTATATAAAAATAGCTTTTTACAGCTTTGACAGTGGTAGAGTATCAATACCGCTCACATTTTGATAAAGATTTGAAGATAATGTTAGTTTGAATTACAAAGTATTCAAGATTATCCTTGGCAAAGGATTTCTAATGAGAATTCTGAAAACCTTTGAAATTTAGATTTATGCCCTGATCATGAATAGAACAAGAAAAGAATAAAATGCATCGAGTTGATAAAGTTCCCTAGAAAGGAATAATCAATATATAGAAATGAAGTTGAACAGACAAGAATTGACTATCTCAGGTAGGCAGACATAGATAGATGGAAAACATAGTTGCTACTCTCACAGTGTATGATTACCCTTTTCCAAACAAGACCTGGTTTTGACATCCATAATAGAAAATGATTGAGAAAACATTTAGGCAAAAGAAGAAACTGCTGATAAACAGCAGTTTCTCCTTTTGTCTCAATATTTTCCGTGTTATATTGTACACAAATCCCCTCCTTTTTAACATCAATTTTGTCAGCTGCAGCAGCTTTCAAATAGGACTACTCTATTTCTTTGTCGCTTGGGAAAGGGATAAATGAGTAACTAATACCTCAAGTCCCAAATTCTTGCAGAGTTATCTTCCCCACCTGTGTACATCCATTTACCATCAGTGTGGAATCCAACTGCCGTTACATTCTTAGATACACCGTCATAGTTGATCACAGGGTTAGGGTTGTTAGACTTAAGGTCATACATTCTAATGTGCTGATAGCCTGAAACATTGTGGAAATTACCTGTTATTAACTTGGCTAGTCTACAGCAAAATTATGAATTTGAAAAAAAGTTGTTGATAGTGAAATAAACACAAATGAAACAAGAGTCTATAAATTCTATGCATAAGTTTCTCTGACACTTCAGAATGACTATACTTCAAAACAATAAAAGATCATGTTTGTCAGTATATGAGTTTTGAATAGCAATCATTTTCATTTTTCGCAGCCATATGTACACAATTTATTATATAAACTATGTTGATACTCTATTCACTTAATTTATGACCAAAAAGATCAAATAAAGGAAGTTTTAATTTTGCAAATCCTTATTTCCGTACCCAGAACAACAGATCTATAAGACAGGGTGATGACATTCTATTTTTTTCTAATTCAAATCAAAACCCTATGTTGTAGGTACTCATTTGAATCGTCTCCACAAGACAATTCTAATGAGTACCCACAACCTTGGGTTTGATGAATGTATAGTAATACTAATATATTTTATTTTGAAAAGCCATCACCCCCTCTTTTCTGGAGCTCAGCATACCTGCAGCAGCAATCAGCTGTTTATCAGGTGTTATTTCTAGGGCATTCACTTGCTGTAGGACGTTAAGGAAATAACTGAATTGAAATTCAAAAACAAAATTCAATAACAGTCAAATTTCAATATTCCTGAGGGGATTCAGTTTTTGTTAAAGTCTAGACAATATTTTCATAACTCATAACTGTGATGACTTAAATTCCATAATTTGACAAGCATCCGGTTGATTAAGGCACCTCTTTGCACATAAAATGAATCAAATATTTCAGGACAAATTGTAATATCAAAATCAAACTAAAAAATCACAGCAACAACAACAAAAAAACACGACTTTACTAACAATATCAAGTTTGTAGTTTATTTTTAGTTGAAACACAATTCTTTTACATTGGTTAGGAAAGAAGTTCTAACTAATTAAAATTCCTCTCAAGCCTGCTTCCAGAAGGATTATACCAGTACTTGCACCAGGTGCAATGGCCCATAAAAAGTAGAAGAGTGTTCAACCTTCGCTATCAAGGAGCTTTTTGGTCGCAAAGCTGACATTCTAGGATTGGCCTTGCGAACCTCGCGGTACTAACATCTCTGAATGAAATTTTTCCAGAACAACTCCTTACTTTCAATATTTCTGTTACTCTATGGTTGAATCAACATCTCTTGAGTTTATTTACTCAGAGATTTTTTTCGTGTACTGCATAATATTGATTTCTGTGCCACGTGACTTTAGGCATGTTGACCTAGTTACTAAAAATAGGTATTTTGGAAACCTCGCGGTATTCATATGAGGCCCTGCAATGTGCACCACAGAATATCAGCAGGGATATTTTTGTCAGATATAGATTATAATATAATTTATTTTAATATTTTTCCAACATCCAATGAATGTGAAAAAGAAAAAAAGGTTCAAAATGGATCCCAGGAAAAAATTGCTTTGAACGTAAAACCTTAAGAATATTTAGATAGTTCTCAGTAAGAAAACCCCTTTCTGGACCCCTTCAACAATCTAAAAAAAATATGTGTACTTACAAATGTTTAAAAATGAATAAGCTACAATTTATGATAAGAATTTTTTACTTTGGAGGTCTGAAGAAAACTGTTTTGAAATTATTAAGTTTAGTCTACCTTAGACACACATTCTGAACTTCTGTTTGGGCCTCCTTATTCCACTCCCTTATTTGGAAGAGCTGTGACGTCATCAATGACGCGTCATCTGCCATTTTGAAACCACAATTGACAGAAGCAGAAAAGGCAGATATTATTCACAAAATTCAGCAAAAATCCTCCACTTTGCGCATTTATTGCACCAGCCATTTCATATCAGGGGATTAGCAAATTTTTCGGAAAAGGTCAGTTTCTTTGTATCGTCGCTGAAAATGTGTTTTGCTAACCAATTTAGTTATTTTTTTCATCTAGTTGCTGTCAGCTGTCAAGATAAATAGATCAGGCTAATCAACGCTCATGAGGATAATTCTCGTCGATAACACAATTTTGCCCCATGGTTAATCTTTTGATTACCGCGAGGTTTAAAGTACCGCGAGGTTTGCACAAACGACTATACCGAATATGAATTTTGAGGCCTGTCCAAAGGAGTGAAAACCCTGATTAAGCTTGAATCACATTGAGTTGTTGTAGATCTTTGCAATTTCTGTCTAGAAAAGTGTCATCACCCTTTCCAAAACAAGATCAAATTTTGACATCTCTTCTAAAAGAGGCATGGGAATATATTGAGAGAAAGAAGAAAATGCTGATAATCAACATTTTCTACTCTTAAATCACTTTTTTTAATTTCACTATTCAAAGAGTCTATCTATATAAACATGAATTTTGTCGTTTGCAGGTCATTAGGCTTTCAAATAAGATAAGTCTTAAAATTGCAGTTTATGAAAAGGTAAAAGAGACACTGTGGCAAAGGATACAGAGTCTGGATGTTGGACAGTTCTGTAACATATTCCGCTGTGAGCCTGCCAGAACCGTATAGTGTGATCGTAACCTGCCGTCGCTAAAATAACGGGATCAGCCGTCGTATCTCCTGTGCTCATAATGTTTGTAAATCTAGGTTTGTTTACAAAATAATTATGCCGGTGTGATTTTGTTTTTATCCTTATTTTCACGCTACAATTCGCAGCATTTCGGATATATTTCAAGAAGCTGCGATTTTGCTAGACTGGTACCCATTCGTGTAAATAACTGAATTTACGACTGGGAACAGGTACTGCATTCTGTCCTTTGATTGGTCAATCGATATAATCGATAGACCAATGAAACGGCTCGGTGTATGGAAAGCGTCACCTGTCCAGGCCGTCTGAGTGACCGTCAGATATTAGCTATTACCGTACTTAAATCCGTAGTAGATTTCAGGTACGGGAACCAGACTACGATTTTGCAAGGACGTAAACGGTGCTAGACTGGTACCCAGCCCCTAGACTGGTACCCCGTCTTCTCTATGTATGAAGACGGGTCGTTTACAAATTTTCCTTTGATCTGATTGGATGATTAAATTATCAGTGTATTTTTCACGATAAGTAAAATCTTACAACACCGGAAAAAATCCCATCATATTCATTTCAATAAGTCAACAAATTTTTTGTCGTCTGTGCTGCAACTTTCAATCTTGTTGAGTCAAGTGTAAAATAATGTCACGTATGCCACAAAGACTGCGTTTTGAATGAATGTAGGACGACATTGGGCCTTACACAAATCGACTAATTGCCAATGTTTCTTCTTTTAATTCATATTTTATAGATCTAGATCTATATAGACTACATCACAGCTCATGTTTTTAATCTTTGTATGCCTAAAGAAAAATGAAAAGAAATGACGACCCTTTTCCCGGGATCTTTATAAGATCTAGAATTTTACTGTTTGGAAAAGAGTTTTAATCCATTATCACACAACAACGCATTTCGGTGCACCAAAAGATAAAGACCGCGTAAAAATTTTGGAATTAATTAATTTTCTTCATTTCCGAAAATGTTTTCTACCCAGAAAGACAATTTACGCTATAGAAAAAGAACCATAGAAAAATACGCATTTGATAGCAATGTATTTTTTCGTCTGCAACTCCAGTGTTGAGTTAGAAAGAGCCAAAGTGTGGGAATGGGTTAAGGGCAATAAAATCGATCTGATCCTTTGTCATACTATCTCCCAGCAGGCAAAAGACGTCACACAGACGTCTTTTTTTGGTTGAATAGTGGTCACGACGTCATATAACCAAATATCGACCAGAAAAAGACGTATGTTTCCAGACGTAAAATAGACGTCCTAATAAGACGTTTTTATGACGTCTTTTTCGGGGTGTGGTCGCGACTTCAACGTGAACACAACGTCTCTCCACAGACTTAATTTCAACGTCATCTTAATTACGTCTTAGGGACCTAGATTTATTGACTAAATTCCAATAATGATGTTTTGTAAACACTTTTTTCCTATTGATAGGCAACATCAATAAGACATGTCTAATCCTTTCTCGAACAAAACCTGGTTTTGACTTCTCTAATAGAAAGGTAGGTATAAATTGCAAAAAAAACAAAAAAAAACCCATAGGCCTAGAGATATTAGCAAAAGTTGATAATCGGTAATTTCTTCTTTTGCATAAGTTTTTTCTGCGCTATATTGTACAGAAGTACATTCTTTGTCAATATCGTTTTTTAAACATGGGCTTCATGTTGGATCATCCGAATTATTTTGTCGTTTTAACGGCGTTTAAACTGTAATTAGTCTGTTCAAATCACTAACATAATCTTATCAATTAGTGTGTTACAGTATATTAAAGGGAAATAATTAAAAATGTTGACAATAAATCATGTTTTTACAAAGCGTTTATGTAAAGAAAGCATTTGGCTTAATAATCCTATATGATTCTGTTAAAAGAAATTAAATTGTGTACACATTTTCAAAAAAAGATAGAAATAAATCTAGACATAAAATTATATCAAGAAAACATATAGATAGTTATAGAAAGCCTCGAAAGTGTTAAGACAGTTAATACCAATTTCTAGGTATCAAACCTTAGAAAATGTGTGAAGGTCGTCAGACATACCTGGCGATACCTTATTCCTCTATGATGGGGAATAATTACCCCTACTGAGCGAGAAGCTCTGGAAGGATTTCATCTTCGATCAACACCAAACGAAAGCCAATAGAAAAAGTGGTCGGTTTTACATTGAAAAGACGTCCTTTAGAGACGTTGGGAAAACGTCTTTTTCTGGTTGAATTTGATATAAGGAAAGACGTCTTTTTCAGACGTCTTTTCAACGTCATTAAGTGACATTGTTCAGACGTCTTTTCAACGTCATTAAGTGACGTCTTTTCAACGTCACTTAATGACGTGGAAAAGACGTCGGGAAAAGACGTCTTTCCTTATATCAAATTCAACAAGAAAAAGACGTCTTCCTGACGTCTCTAAAAGACGTCATTTCAACGTAAAAACGACCACTTTTGCCAGCTGGGCTGTCTTTGATGTACTGTAACAGAGTGTGTCCAATTATTAGATAAACAATTAAATTTAAAAAGTAGTTTACCATATGTTTATCCCTTAACACTGAAGTGTGAAAATATATCTCGTCCTTAATACCACTGCGAAATAATTTTGATACAAACTACCTATTATTCCCGACTCAGAATCTCGTGAAGTGATTCTTTTCTAAATTGAATCCAAACATTTTTATGAAATTATGATTAAAAATAAAAAAAAAAAAACCTTTTTTTAGAATGGTTAAATAATGGGTTTTGATACACAAAAAATATATGTTTTAGAAAAGACGAAACACTTTTAATGTAATTTGAAAACGACAATTTGATCAAGTCTTATTCTTAGTTGTGAGGTTAAGACATGTATATGAATTAAAAAATTCTTCTCATTTCCTCTCTCCTGTCAACAAGGAAATTTTAATAACAAACTGCCATTAATAAGATTTTTTTTTACTTTTAATTGCGACCACAATATCGTCGATGTAAATGCAAAACCTTGTATGTCCATTTTTGCGATTTTAAAAGTAAAATTCATATGTCCGATTTAGACAATTCTTTCAGGTTTTAGAATATTTTGATTTATCAATATTAATGACATATTTTATGTGAACATGTGTATGTATTTCAAGTAAAACCTTTCAGTTCCGGAAAAGTTATTAAAGTTCTTTCTTCCCCCTTAAAAGTTTGCAAAAACGAGATACGAGGTTTTGCATTAACACCGACGATATGCTTTTCCTCCGCCAAACCAGAGAAAAGGGTAGACTGATCTAATTTCAAAGCTGCTGCAGAGATCTAGATAGGCAAGTCAATACCAGAGCTTGTTTGGGAAAGAGTTAACTCATTAGACTACTTAACCCTTTCCCAAATGGCAAAATTTTAGGGTGATCCACTTCAAAAACTGCTACAATTGACAAAATGGATGTTATCAAAGATAGGATTTGTGTAAAATATGGCACAGAAAACATTAAAACAAAAGGAGAAACTGCTGGTTATCAGCAGTTTCTTCTTTTGTTTCAATGTTTTCCCAAGCCTAATCTATTAAGGACGTCAAAACAAGGTCTTGTTTGGGAAAGGGTTAATCCAGTTTTCGTCGACTGCAAGCTTTCTTGAACAGCGTCTCCGAAACGCATTACGAATTCATTTTAGCGTCCGCCTAACCATGATCAAAATACGTCACTCACGCCAAAAAAATCAACCAATCAGATCCTCCAAAAAAATATACAGAAAACCGTATATTTTCATTATACCGTTCCTGTCCCAATATGATCGATAGATCTGGGACAGGGAACCAGTCTACCCAGCCCCTAGATCTATCGATCATATTGGGACTGGTATTGTATAAAATAAATGGTATATAATCGTCTGCTAACCATGATCACTTCCGCAAATATGTAAAGCGTTTCGCAGACGCTAAAGAAAACTTGCAGACGACGATTTCAAGCTAGATAAGCTGATACGGTTGAATGCGTGGACCTGCAATAAAGAGAATGAGTTAACTCTTTCCCAAACAACTTGTGGTATTGGCTTCTCTAGAAGAAAGGGGTTTGGAAAGCATTGAGGAAAAAAAGAAGAAAAAAATGATGATGATCAGCATTTTATCGTTTGGTTCAATGATATCCATGTTATTTTGTACACCGAATTGTAGCATAGATCAACACCAGTTTTGTCTCTGCAGCACCTTTGAAATTAGATCAGTCTATCTTTTTTTTCTGGTTTGGGAGAGGAAAAGCATATCGTCGGTGTTAATGCAAAACCTCGTATCTCGTTTCTTGGAAAGTTTTAAGGGGTAGAAAGATTTTTAATAACTTTTCCGAAACTGAAAGGTTTTCCTTGAAATTCGTACAAAATGTTCACATAAAATATGTCATTAATACTGTTAAATCAAAATATCCTAAAACCTGCAAGAATCATCTAAATCGGACATATAAAATTTTACTTTGAAAATCCCAAAAAATGGACAAACGAGGTTTTGCATTTAGGCTACATCGACGATATTGAGGACACAATTAAAAGTAAAAAATATCTTAATTAATGGCAATTTGGTATCAAAATTTCCTTGTTAAAAGGAGAGAGGAAATGAGAAGTATTTTTTTTTTAATTCATATAGGCCTACATGTCTTAACCTGACCTCAAAGCTAAGAATAAGACTTTAATATCAAATTATCGTTTTCAAATTATGGAAAAAAGTGCTTTGTCGTTTCTACCTTTTCTAAAAAATATAGTTCTGTGCATCAAAACCCATTAGATCTATTTAACCATTCTAAAAAAAAAAGTTTTTTTTTTCTCTTTTTTTTTAATCATAATTTCATCAAAATTGTTTGGCTTCAGTATAGAAAAGAAGCACTTCACGAGATTCTGAGTCGGGAATAATAGGTAGTTAATTTGTATTAAAATTATCTCGCAGTGGTATTCAGTGTTAAGGGATAAACATGTATATGGTAGACTACTTTTTAAAATTAATTGTTTATCTAATAATTGGACACACTCTGTTACAGTACATCAAAGACGGATAGTAGCCTATAACAAAGGATCAGATCGATTTTATTGCCCTTAACCCATTCCCACATTTTGACTCTTTCTAAACTCCAAACTGGAGTTGCAGACGAAAAGTTACATTGCTATCAAAAGCGTAAAATGAGTGATATATAACATAAAATTGTCTTTCTGGGTAGAAAACATTTTCGGAAATGAAGAAATTAATTCCAAAATGTTCTACGCGGTCTTTCTCTTTTTGGGCAACGAAATGCGTTGTTGTGCGATAATGGATTAAACCCCTTTTCCAAACAGAAAAATTCTAGATCTGATAAAGTTCCCGGAAAAGGGCCGTCATTTCTTTTCATTTTTCTTTAGGCCTACAAAAAATAAAAAAAAAATGAACTGTGATATACTAGATCTATATCTATGAAATATGAATTGAAAAAAGAAACATTGGCAATTAGTCGATTTATATAAGGCCCAACGTCGTCATACATCCATCCACAACGCAGTCTTTGTGGCATTCTTGACATTATTTTACACACGACTCAACAAGATTGAAAGTTGCAGCAGATGACAAAATATTTGTTGTCTTATTGAAATGAATGATGGGATTTTTTCCGGTGTTGTAAGATTTTACTTGGCACCAGTTTAATCGGGATACAGACGGATATTGAAATGCATGATGGGAAATCTAATCAACCAATCAGATCACAGGAAAATTTGTCCCCGACCCGTCTCCATACATAGAGGAGACGGGGGTACCAGTTTAAAACGGTGCTCGTTTAATATGCCAAGTCATTACTTTTCAACTTTTAATCAAGAAAGGGGAAGTCTTTTAAAAAAACAAACAGTTAACACTATTTTGACACTATTTCTTCTTCTTCTTCTTCTTCTTCTTCTTCTTCTTCTTCTTCTTCTTCTTCTTCTTCTTCTTCTTCTTCTTCTTCTTCTTCTTCTTCTTCTTCTTCTTCTTCTTCTTCTTCTTCTTCTTCTTCTTCTTCTTCTTCTTCTTCTTCTTCTTCTTCTTCTTCTTCTTCTCCTTCTTCTTCTTCTTCTTCTTCTTCTTCTTCTTCTTCTTCTTCTTCTTCTTCTTCTTCTTCTTCTTCTTCTTCTTCTTCTTCTTCTTCTTCTTCTTCTTCTTCTTCTTCTTCTTCTTCTTCTTCTTCTTCTTAACCCTTACTCAAAAGACAAAATTTTAGGGTGGTCCAATAAAAAATCTGCTGCAAATGACAAAATAAATGTTGATAACAATAAGATATGCGTAAAATATTGCACAGAAAATATTGAGCCAAAAGGAGAAACTGCTGGTTATCAGCAGTTTCTTCTTTTGTGTCAATGTTTTCCCAAACATTTTCTATTTGGGACGTCAAAACCAGGTCTTGTTAAGGAAAGGGTTAAAAGGTTGCGTTTGTGTACAATATAATTACAGCCCAGAAAAGATTGAGACAAGAAAAGAGAATGCTGGTCATCAGCATCTTCTTGTTTTGTCTCAATGTTTTCCCAAACATTTTCAAACAGGGTCATCGAAACCAGTTCTTGTGTCTGAAAGGGCAAAACAGAAATCAGACCTCACATGTGTAGTTCACATGCCGGACATGTCAGGTTCGATGTCCCCTTTGATCTTTTAAATTACCAAACGACAAAATTTTAGGGCGGTCCAAATTCAAAGCTGCTGCAGACGACAAAATGGATGTGGATAAACACAGGATTTGTGCATATTTCAGCACAGAAAATATTGAGACAAAAGGAGAAACTGCTGGTTATCAGCAGTTTCTTCTTTTGCCTCAATGTTTTCTCAAGCCATATCTAGTAGGGACGTCAAAACCAGGGGCATGTTTCATCAAATCATTTAAGACGTGTTTTTGACTTACCTATGTCTTAAAAATCTCTTGTAACAACAATCGCATAATCCAGGTCTCGATAAATTGGCGATACGCGTTTCTTGCCCTGATTTTGTCGTAAGTCATCGGTAAGACAAAAATACGTCTTAAATTTTTTGATGAAACAGGTCCCAGGTCTTGCTTTGGAAAGGGTTAATAGGCCTATACATAATTATGATGCATTTACAGTGACCAGTTTTTTTTTTTTTTTTTTTTTTTTTTTTTTTTTTTTTGTTTTTTTCTTAAATAATCGTTATGGATCAGATGATTTGAAATTGAAATAGGTTTAACTTTTCTCCGGATAAATACTGTTTCCGCACCTGGTATGATCGTTAGACAAGTGTGTCACTATGCGCACTGCGGCTGATCTGGCTGATCCAGGATTTCTGTGAGGGCGTTAGGAAATACAAATTATTGAGGTTCGTTTTCCTGGTATTACACAATTTCGAACGAATTTCACGGGTGGTAAACAGAGAAACTAGCTCCAAAAAGAGGTAGTTGCATAGAGCGAAAACTTGTAGGTCACGAACACATTTTCTAAAATTATTTCCTTTGAAGCGAGTTTTTGAGAAATTCGGCGATGCTGTAATATGACGAAATGGTCGAAGTTTGTTGTGCACGAGAGTATACGGTATTAAGGTAAGAATGGCCTAATTAGCACCAAAGAGCCAGCGGCAAAATTTGAAAAGTGCCAGTAATTCCTAAACTGTGTTACATTTCCATTCCAAATACAAACATACGCATTTTGTACGGTTTAGAATTTTGAATTAATGCATATTTATGGAAATATTTGACAAAAATGTTCAAAATTACCTCCCTTGCATATGAATATAGAGGAAAATGATATTTGTAAATTATTTTCTTCTTGAAGCATAATCTTGAAATCCGGCACGGTGAATCAACTTATGTGAAGTGTATTTACAAGTGTGTGTAATTTGATACATTTCGTATGGCTAGAAAGTGGTGTTTTTCATTAGGCACTTTATACCTTAATAGCAGGGTTTTAATACAATCGTTGAAAAAACATTTCAAAATCGAAAGTAAAGAAGTTTTTACTTTCGATCTTGAAATGTTTTTCAACGATTGTATTCAAACTCTGCTCACTAACACCGTATACTCTCGTGCACAACAAACTTCGACCATTTCTTCATATTACAGCATCGCCGGATTTTTCAAAAACTCGTTGTAAAAGAAATAATTGTAGAAAAAATGTGTTCGTGACCTACCTTTGTTTACAGATTTTCGCTCTATGCAACTACCTCGGTAGAGGCCGGATGTCACGAGGAAACGAAATACCGTTGACTCTTTTTGGAGCTAGTTTCTCTGTTTACCACCCGTGAATTTGTTGCATGAAAATGAAAAATCAACTGTTTTGGAAATGATTAACTAGCATTTCTCTTGTTTCCTCAAAAGGACATTTCAGGACTTTGTCATGATATTCAATTTATAACCCCAAAACTCAGGCATAGTAAGATACGGTGGCGCCACAGAGATACAATTCTACGAGGTTTTGGAAGGAAATTTGATGTCCACAGTTTTTTTTCAATCACGATCAACTTAACCCTTTCGCAAACGACACAATTTTATGGTGATCCACTTCAAAAACTACCACAAAATTATGACACAATGGATGTTATGAGAGATAGAATTTGTGTAGAATATGACACAGAAAATATTGAGACAAAAGGAGAAACTGCTGGTTATCAGCAGTTTCGTCTTTTGTTTCAATGTTTTCTCAAGCCTTTTCTATTAGGGACGTCAAAACCAGGTCTTGTTTGAGAAAGGATTAAGGTAGAATACCCGTAATGTGGCCATTTTGAGATTAGTAAAAACATAGAATTTTTTCGAGCGGCGTCGTTACGTATCCGAACTTATTCGGGCGCGGTCGTAAACATTCGGCGGTGGAAAGTTCCACCGCCATATGTTTCGACTACGTCCGAATAATTGCGACGTCGCGGGAATCTGAATCTCATTGGGGGTGGGCTACCTTAAAAGTGCGTCGTCTGGAAAAGGGATTTTATTACCAACCTACTGCAGGAATGCATCTTATGGTCTTAACACTTTCGAAAGAAGATCTGGTTTTGACGACCATAATAGAAAAAGCATGGGAAAATAATGAAACAAAAGAAGTGATTGTTTGTTTATTGTAGTTTTACGCCGTTTTCAACTGCCATGGTCATATCGCAGCGGCTGGAGCACCTAACCATGGATTCCTGTCGTTTCTCATACCAGTACACATTACCCTTACAGAGCCTTCCAGCTACCCCACGAATGAAGCGAGTGTTGATGACCAGCATTTTCTCCTTTTGCATCAATACTTTCATCTTCGCAAGCCAAGGGTTCTACCTCCACTTTGTTCCTTACAAACCCTTGGCCGCTCGCCTCTATGGAAATCGAAAGTACCGCCGTGCGATTTCATTGGACGCGACAACTTTCCCATTATCCAATCAAAACATACTTTACAAGCCCTCTTTGTCAAAACGAAAACAATATGCGGCTGACGTGAAAATCGATATGCGTATTTGATGCATCGCCTAACGCGTTTTAGTACGAGGCTTTTGATTGGCCATAAATAGCAACTGCCAAGGGCTGTGACTCTTTATCACCGAAAGGTGGCACGGCGGTACTTTCGATTTCCATAGAAGCGAGCGGCCAAGGGTTTGTAAGGAACAAAGTGGAGGTAGAACCCTTGGCTTGCGAAGATGCAATACTTTATGCGTTATAAAGTACACAGATTCGCTTTTTTGTGGATATAAATTTGTTCGTCTTCCGGTCCATCGAATTTTGACTAGACCACAATATTGTCGTTTTGGAAAGGGTTAATTTGACGCTAATACGGACAAAAGAGTTATAAGCCAGACTCTTGGAAAATAGTCCTTTACCAAACACCAGACTGCAAAATTTTATACTGATCAAATTCAAAGATGATTTTGCACACGACAAGTTAAAGCGAGTGGAATTAAAACATTTTTGGTATTATCTGGCAGGCCCGTAGGAAGCAATTTCACATTGGAGGGGCTAATAGAGCACCAGTGCCTGAATATTGGGTAATTTGAATTTTGCCTTGAGTTTCAGTAAGGAAAATTCAGTGTTATTGGCCAACTTTTGGGGGTGGGGGAGTGGGGGGGGGCTAAGCCCCCCTCCTCAGCCCCCTGTTCCTGCGGGCCTGTCTGGTAGAGAACGTTGTGCGAAATGCAGGTATTGCTTGTTACAAGCAATGTCTTCATTTTTCACAATGTTCCCAAAGTTTGTTTTTCTTTTGGAGAGTGAACAAGATGCACTTTGTGGGAATGGATTAAAGCCACTTATCAAGGTAAACCTGTGCCAAAGTACAGCCTGATAAGGGTCGATGCTGCTATTGTACGGTTGATAAAGGCCACAAAGAAGCTATAGAATAAGTCAACAAGGACCCCGACCAGACTCCTTATATACGAAGGCTGATCTTAATTCATGTTCGTCTCAAATGCTATATATAAAGGGCATTTTCAACACAAAGTAGGTTCTATTATAGAAACACACTAGAGTACATTGTAAAATCATTTAATAAATACAAAATTGTTGAAAAATATTTTAATCCAATCACAGTCAGCTGTTTCTGCATGACAAATAAAACAAAATTAGCACATAAATTGTAATAATATTTACAAATAAATAATAATCACATGTAAAAAAGAATGCTTTATTACACAAATCGTTATTTACGACCAAAAACGTTGTATCTAGGCTACAGCTTATTCAAACTGTAGAAACGGTGTTTTCGGGCGTAGTTAACGAAATACTGCAGACATTTTTGACTTCTTTTCTATAAACTACACTGTGACTGATAACCCATTCACCTATCGATCATGACCAGGCTACATTTTCGAAACTTCTGTTTTGTCACTTTGTACATGCGCGGATACAGGGGTACCAAATACTTCGTGCATAATCGGAGTGATTCGTGGCAACAGAAATTGACGAGGATCTCCGGATTTTAAAGTCCGGATACCCTCGCCTATCTACGTTGTACCGGAAACCGTCGAAGATAGAAGCGGAATTACACGAAGTGCTTGGTACCTAATGGCTGGTGGTATACTATAAATATTTCAAGCTCTTCCCGAACGAAGAAGCTTCAGTGTGGCCCATTTTAAAATAATCGGATGCTGATAAACGCAGGATATATGCACAATATAGCAGCGCAGACAATATTGAGACAAAGGAGAAAATTCTTATTTTCAGCAGTTTGTCCTTTTGCCTTAATGTTTTCCCATGCTATTTATTTTGGTTTCATCAATTTTGATGCTTTTAAGCATATGTAAAGTTTCTGAAAAGGTTAATAAACGCGCTTATTTGCAGCAGCTCGAAGTCTGTTCCTGTGTATTTCACTGTATCCGCCTAATACTGCCGCGCCATAAGTCAGTCGGGTATTTCCGTTCACTTCGGGTAAACTCGGCTGAGAATCGGGCGTTCCTCGTCTTTCCGGAGTTTTCCGAATATCTTCCATACTTCTGCTAGAATTCAGACCCACCTTTATAACTTCTCTCTTTGAGTGTGAGTTTTTGGATCTGACAGGACTAGACTTCGTATACGCGTGCCGCTTTTTAGGTACATGATGTTCGGCGATAATGTGGACCTTCTTTTTGGGTCGCTCTTTGTGGACATACATAGCCTGTTGGTTCGTGTTTGATTTGTCAGCTACCCAAGCTTCTGTCGGGACTTTATTCTTTTCTACAACAGGCTCGGTCGGTTTTGTCTCTGAAGTTAACGAGGTTATCTCTAGCTGGTTTCTAAGCCGCTTATTTTCCTCTAGTAATCTCTTATTGCTTGATTCTATGTCACTAACCTTTTCTCTCTTTATTTCCCATTCACGTTTATCCGATTCCAGTTCCCGTTTATCTTTGT
Organism: Fragum sueziense; assembly: GCA_963680895.1. Taxonomy (NCBI): domain Eukaryota; kingdom Metazoa; phylum Mollusca; class Bivalvia; order Cardiida; family Cardiidae; genus Fragum; species Fragum sueziense. The sequence continues at coordinate 21,371,926 of OY804592.1, forward strand.
CTAACTGAGTCATGCGTTTGGAGTAATTATCAAGTTTCATATTTAACTCGAAAATCTGCTGTTGGAGGTTTGATACTTCGAAGCCCTTATCCTCCAGGCTCAATGATAGCTGTTTTCGTTTTAAATCCGAATCATCTAGCTTCTCTTGACATGACTGTAATTCCTTTTCTTTCTTTAGGTAGTTGCTTTCAAACACCTTAAGCCTGTCGTTTTCCTTTGTCAACGTTTCGATTTCCTCGGTGGTTCGTTTCTTCTCGGCCTCCTTTTCTTGTCTAATGTTATCCAGTTGGGCAATAAGTTTACTTATCTGGCTTTCTTTGTCAGTAACTATACCCTGTAAATCCCTATTGAATTGCTCTAGTTCATTCTTTGTTTCTTTTAAATCTTTACTAGCACTTTCTGTTTCTGACAATAACTTATTGTACCGATCTTGGCTCTCTTGAAGTTCATCCTCTAGTCGTTTTACTTCTTTCCTTAATCTATTTACCTCTTCAGTGAGATTCTTCTGCTCTTTATCCATTTTATCGTTAGCAGTCTTGAACTTTTGATTTTCGGTTTCAAGTTCATCCTTTTTGATTTTCAGTTCATCGAATTGAGCTGAATTATCAACGAAAAGCGCCTTTTGTTCTTGGATCTTTTCATTTAATTCACGTTGTTCCTTTTTATGTTCGAGCTCCATTTCTCTTTTATCTTTCTTAAGTTGAAGAACTTCATTTTTCAGATCTTTGATTTCATTGTCAAACTTGTTTTCGTCCTTCATAACGCCCAGAATTTCTTTTAATTCGTTTTTCTTTTGTGCTAAACTTTCGGATAGAGTTCTGTTTTCGTATTCTAAACTATCGATCTTTTTCCGAAGATCTACACTTTCATTTTGGAGTTTCTTTCCACTAGTTGAATTATCCCCAGTTGCATTTAACTTCTTTAGGGTTTCATCATACTTTGCTTTGATTTTAAGATTTTCTTCATTTTGTGTTTGATTTTCTGTTTGCAATTTAACAATTTGAGTTTTAAGCTCCCTTACTTCATCACTTTGCTGTTTGTTACCAGTCTCTGAATGCTGCAATTGTGCCATCACTTCTTTTTGCTCCTTAATCAAAGTTTTCAATGTTCGATTTTCCTCGTCCAAATCCTCGATTCGTTCAGCAAAATTTGTTTTTCCGTCTGCATTGAGTTCATCTTCCAACATGTCAATTTTCTTACGAAGAGATCTATTTTCTAAAGTCATGTCCTCAATTACCTTTAGGAATCCATTTGCTTCATCTTCTAACTGTTTAATGCGCTTCTTGTACGCTACTTCTGCTTTTAGGAGGGTGTTTCTCTCTCCATACAGCGCTTCATACGACTCATGTCGTCGACCATCCATCTTTTTCTCCCTTTGGTCTAATGGTATTCGTTCAACTAGAGGATTTTGCGACGTAGAGTTTCTTTGATTCCTGCTCATATCACTTTCGTCCAAGGAAGTATCTGCGACGAAATTTTCTTCTAAAACGTCTTCCTTATTCTTATCTTCTAATGGTTGTACGTCTTGGATCTTTACGTAAGTACCGTCTGGTACTCCACCCAATTGTGCATCTTCTGCTTTGGTGTCACTATCTTTTGTCTCTACTTTACTAGCACCTGTATCACTAATCGTTTCAGTGTCTTTAATTGATCGATCTGACTTTGAACCTTTATCTTTGTCATTTACTTTATTGTGTTGATTATTTTCATCAAGCTTGTTTTGTTTCACTGTTATATTGTCTTTAGCATCATTAGCCCTTGGTGTGTTGTTCACTTTTGGCTTGTTTTCGTTCTTTGTTTCACTAGACAACTTTTCCTTATTTACGGTCTTTGGTTTTGGATTTTCTGTATTTTTGTTTAATTTATCCGAATCTACCTTTTTTGTATCCCTTGGTTTTGGTACAATTTTGGGCGATAATTTCAAGTCCGCTTGACCACTTGGTTCAATTGAATGGCTATCTTGAGATTTCTTTTCGGGACTTTTATCTCGTTTTGCATTCAAACCTTTAAGCACCGACGTTTTATTGGCATTTGCCAGAGTTTGTTTCTCACCCGCTTTTATAACATCATCAGGTTTGGGTTTTATATTCTGTTTATTTTCTGTTTTCCTTTCGTTATCTTTTCCCTTATTTGTTTCAGAAGTCACATTTCCTTTCTTAGAATTCGCAACGGGTACGGTTTGAGCACTATTTATTGTTGCATTTGGCTTCGTCTTATTAGAATTGTCGTCTTTTGTAGTATCCTTTCGAGGAGAAGTCTTTGTTTTCGAATCACTCGTTTGTTTTGATTTATTGATATTTAAATTTTCTGCTTGTTCCTTTCCCTGAGGTTTAACACTCTGTTTTGTTACAACAGGTTCATGTTTCTCGGTTGTTTCTGGTTTTCCTGTCTTATTTGCATTTAATTTCGACAAAACTGACTCTTTTTTGACAGTTCGTTTTGGTTCAGTTGTATTTGTATTCTTTGATTCTGTGTTTGGAGCAGGTTTTACTTCGGCAGTTTTGGACGTTTTATCCTTTTCACTTGGATTCTGATTTTGATGCTTTAAAGTTTGATTATGATTAACTTTAGCTACATTGCCTTTCGAAGTAGTATTATCCACATGTGACTTGTTTTCAATAACGGTCTTTGACCCTGGTTGTTTGTTTGGAATCTTGGCTGAATTATCTACAGTTTCAGTCTTAGGACCTTGTGGCTTTGGCTTAGACTCTGCAATTTTACTTGGACCCTTCTTTGAATAGTTTTGGTTTGCATTAGTGTCTGTATTTTCTACGTCCTTTTGCACTGGTGCTTTTTTACTATTCGGCACTGGAGGTTTTTGATTAGTTTTATCAAGCAGAGCTTTCTTATCTGAATTCACAGGATCACTCGCTTTATTTTTGTTCGCAGAATCCTTTGTATCCTTGACAGTTGCTGTTTTAAAGTCGTTAAGACTAGAATCAATAACAGGAAGATCTAGTGAATCTCTTTGTAGTTTAAGTCGATTTGTTTCAAAGGTTGCCTGCCTGTGAACAGCGGCCATCTGTACGTTCGCCATGTTTGGATTTTGTGATAGCCGTTGTTAGATCATTTCGTTGCCCTTTGTGGCTGATTTCCATCTTTGACAAAGTGTGGACTCGTTACACGAATACAAATCGACAGTCTTGGTAGGTCCTGAAATTAGAAAAAAGAAAATGTTAATCTAAATTACCAGACGGCAAAATTATAGACTTTTCCAAATTCATAAGGATATTGCAGACGCCATTTTGAATTTAATAAAACTTTTTCTTAACTTTCAGGGTAGAAAACATTGTGGGATATGAAGAAATTGCTTGTGACAAGCAATTTCTTCATTTTCTTAAATGCTTTCCATTTTAGCATTCATCCCGTTGCCGTTAAAAACATCATTATGTAAATGGGGTCAGATTATTAGAATTGTTCGAGAGATCAGCCTTATCTTAGACGTTTTAACCATACGACAAATTGAAGGCAGCTTCAAACTTGAAAATCTCGCGTACGATAATGATCCAACCATGTGTTCATTTGCGTTTTCTTGTTATAAAATTATATCGTCGGTAAAATGGATGAAATGATAAACCTGGAGGTCTCGAGACACAATATATCGTCGTATTTGTGCATAAAGTCGTAACGACAGCTTATTCTAATTGTAGTTACGAGGTTTTTGGCTAAAAGGCGACGACATTTCAACTAATGAACGACTGCACAAACTACTATACAACTTACAACGTAGCACTTGGTTTCAGGAAAAGAATAAAAACGATTATAAATCCATATAGGAAGAGCGATTAAATCCCCACTTAATATCCATGAAGATCCTACGGAGAGATCGATATAACGCTGCTTTTCAACCAAAACCTCGTAACTACAGCTTAATACAAGCTGCAGTTACGAGATATTTGTTGAAAAACGACGACAAAATAATAACCAATGACTTTGTTAAGCCATCGATTTCTTGTCACACGTTGATTGCCCGACCGGACCAATCGATTATTTCACTGAAGAAAGGTTGTTTGTAATTATTGCGACAAATACAAGACAGATAACCCTTAGTAGCCTTTTCCAATTTAATTCTGTATTTGATTTGTCTGAAGATGTTTTAGGAAAACAATGAGAGAAAAGAAGAAAGCAAGCAATTTCCTTATTTCCCTTCTGTATTATTTTCAGAAAAATGAAAAAATACGGTATTTTTAATTAAGAAATGTGCTACAGATCTTACTCTAATGTTACAGCAAACACAAGATGGGTGGTTATTATCCTTCGTCAAACGAAACATAATTCTGACGATTTTATTTATTCAAAGGGTGATTGTGAGAACATCTCGGTAGGAATTCTTTTTTTTATTTTTTACGACTATTAACAACAAATTATTTAAAAAGATTTTGCAATTTTATAACAACTTATAATTACAAAGTTTTAAAATATAACTTCGAAAAGTTTGAACGCAATATAGGCAAAAGGAAAGATATAAGCAATGGGACCTTACAGAAACCAACGGGAAGTGGAAACTAGCATTTGCATTCACGCAGTCTGACCGGAACCTATTTTCTTCTCTTATTACTTTATCTTGATATCGATGCTTTTCAACAAAAATCGTAACTGTATCCTGTTTTAAGCTGCAGTTACGATGTTTTTGTAGAAAAGCGATGATAAGTAGGCCATGAAATGTAGCAGTTCGGATCCAGATCAGACTTACAAAGCCACGTACTGGCTTGGTTCTGCACTGATCTCAAATATCGCAAATTCTATTTTTCCATAACCCCAATTCATTCTAAAACTGTATGAATAAGTAAGCCCATTCCCAAACAAAACGTATAATTAGCGTCCCTTATAAAATATCTAGGTTTGGAAAACCTTGCGACAACTGGAGAAAATTCTGACAACAAACATTTACTTCTTTTGTCGCAATATTTGCTTTTCTATTTTGATTTAAAAAAACTTTATAATCTTCATTACAGCAGTGATGGTCTGCATCTGATTTGAATTGAGTCTGTTCCTAGTTAACCCATTACCAAACGACAAAATTTTAGGTTTATCCAAATTCAAAGATGTTGCACACGAAACTTTCAAATTACTAAATTTTAGATTTTTGCTGTCTTTTGGGATAGATAACAATGTGGGAAATGAAGAAATTGCTTGTCACAAGCAATTCCTTCATTTTCCACAATGTTTTCTAAAGCAATTATCTTGTGAGGAGTCAAAAAGAGGCAGTGTGTGGTAATGGGTTAAACGATTGAGACAAAGATAAGAGCTAAAAAAGGAGAAACTTTTCTCGAAAAGCAAAAAATACACACATAGGCCTACTGAAAGATTACTCAAAATGAAAGCAACAAACCACGAAAAGGGTTTTTACCGTATATCCTATGGTTAAGCTTAACCCCTTGAGCCCATTTAATATCTTTTAAAACTTGTATTCCTATTTCCTCTCTATTCCACCAAATTCCATTCTATTCCAAAAATATTCTATTCATTTCCACCAGCTATTAGCTATTACACAAAAATCTCAATAGTTCAAAATACACATAAATTTATTGAATAAGCCGAGTATTTGTACATTAAATACAAACAAAGTTTGTCATCAAAGGTAGATTGATCTGTATCGTGTACGAACAGGCAATTCATAAATTCTTTGAGATAATACGTCTATATTGGCTATACGTTAATATATTGGTAATGCGACGTTGGATAAATAATTGCCTGTTCAACCTTAACCCATTCCCACACAATGTCTCTATTTGATTCCATTCAAGATAATGGCTTTGGTAAACATTGTGGAAAATGAAGAAATTGATTGTGACAAGCAATTTCTTCATTTCCTACAATGTTTTCTACCCTAAAAGCCCCCCCCCCCCCAAAGTACAGTTTCATGCACGTGAAATTGTCGTCTGCAACACCCTTGAATACGAATCATGCGTCTTTAATTTGCAGTCTGGTAATGGGTTAATCCTTTTCCAAACGACAAATTTATAGCATGATCCAAACTGAAAATAGAAATAGTGTAAATATTTACTTGAATGTCCTTTTTGATATGGTAGAAAAAAGAAGAGCAGAAGAAAATGGTCGTTTCAACGTTTTAATCATTTCTCTCTTTTTTCTCTTATACACGCTTATGATAAATAATAATAACTAAATAATTAAATATTTCAGTGATGTCACAACATAAGGCTGGCTTGATTGAAAAACGACCAAATTACACGTAGGCCTAGATCTAATATCATTATGTTTCATTGGGAAATACAGAAATAAAAATAAAGAACGGAAAGAACCGAATGTTATCGACGTCGCCCGAATAATTCAGACGCCGTGTAAATGGAATACCTTAATACATGTAGACCACCAACACTCGTTATGTCGACCTCGAATTAATGCAAATAACAGACTTGAAATGTGCCCCCCCCCCCCCCTTGTGTGTGGAAATGAGAGAGATGATGGCAAACCTGTCCAGAACAAAGCATTTTAGCAATAAAGTAGGCAAACCAGAGAAAGTGCTAGAATTGAGAAACTCCTCATTTGTCGTATACATAATAATTCTAATATGCCTTTAACGCTTGCTAACAATGACAAGTACACGTATGAATTCATATACAATGTATGATGTCAGAGGTAGACCGGCTTTGTCGACCTGCAGAACGATATTTCAACGGAAATTTAAAGCCTTTTGACTTCGAGATATTAGCGAGTTTAATTTCGATTCGCGCCATATCCAAAGTATTGTGAACATTTTATTCATATGATTTATGATTTATGATTTATGAGCTGCTTAATCTGGAATTCAAGACCAACATGGACCCAGATTAGACTTACATTCGTATAGTTTGATCAATATACGAGTTAATCTCTCAAAATGTTTTATTTATACTTCTATATTTTCAAAAATATCAGAACCGTTCCTGATCTGATATGCACTTACGTACTTGTAAGCTTGTTGGTTGTAGGTCGACTCAAAATGCCCCTTTTTTCAAAAGGGAACGATTTTATCCAGTAATCGTGACGTATTTTCGGACAAACAAACAATGTTTCGTGATTGTTGTTATAGAATCTTGCAACTACGGCTTGATTCAAGCCGTAGTTACGAGATTTTCTAATAACACCGATGGTTTATCAATATGCAATGGTAGACCCGGTGTGTTTTTAGCAAGTGTCATCGATACGATCCAAATGAGTACCTAAACGTAGGGTTTAGATTTGAAATACCATCATTCAAAATGCCTTTACCTCCTCTGACTTGTTGCTCAGACCCATCGAATGGCAATGAATTTTGTGCTAAAAATAGACTGGGTTACCTGTTATGTTTTGATAGAGACCGTCTGTGTTGTAATAAAATCTAGTAACTACGGCTTGAATCAAGCCGAAGTTACGAGATTTTATAACAGCATCAACGAAATACTCTTTGTTTGTCCGAAATAACGTCACAGTTAACTGCATAAAATCGTTCGCTTTTGCAACTAGACCCATTGTTTTGCATAAATGTAGTGAAATAAAAGGTGTACAATTTATATGAGGTCGGTTTTGTTATTTAGATTCTATTGATTAGAGCACTAAAATAGAACACATAATGTAATTCCAAACCGTTTTATGGCTCTAGAATAAAGTGTAGGGTCAAATTTAATACGATATATTGAACGAAGTACATGTATTTGGTTCAATAATTCAAATGCCCTTCTCACGATAATATAGCTTAAACAAAATACAATATATAGCTTTGAAATGAGAAAAATCAACAAGCAATTGGGATACGTGTATCGCTATACACAATTTCTGCTTTTGACTTATAAGTCATGTATACTCAGTAACTGCAAATATGAAATGAGCACAATTTTACATTGAACTATTTCGAGAAACAAAACCTGGCGTCCACAATACAGGGCAATAAAACGAATTACAAAAATGTAATTCCAACCAGCATTTTCTCCTTTTCTCTCAAAGTACATTTACCAACGTATCTTTCATACGATTAATTACACGAGTTTGATTTTATCGTGTTGTGTGCATTGACATTTATTGTTCGATCAGCAGTCTTAATTTGTGTCCGTCCAAGAAAAAAAAAAAAAGAAAAAAAAAAAAAAAAAAAAAAAAAAAAAAACACGAGAAGTCTTTCCACCCAGAGGAAATTTACATTTGATATTTTTAGAAAAATTCGGATAACATGGCCAGAAATCAGATTATTGACAATGGACAGAGATGGAAATATTGGAACTTTTATCTTTTATATTATTTTGGATCTACCATCGAAACTGACGAAGACGCCTGCATAACTTTTTTTTTTTTGGGGGGGGGGGGGGGGTATGGGGGAGGGGGTGACTTAAAAAAACCTATACTAAATGAGATATCTTCGACAAAACAGCAATATTGACTGGGAAATAACCCCACTTACGTCGTTGAAATTGTGATACTACTTGAACGTAACATAGACGAAACTGTCATAAAACTCGACTTTAAACATTTTCTAAATAAGGTCGCTCTGGCTTTGATATTCATCATAATGAAAGTTTCTTAAATCATTGAAGTCAAAGCAATTTTAACAGATACTCGTACATTTTTTCTTCTTTACTCCGAATTGTCTTTGATATAGGCCTGATATTGCACAAATCACATTTTCGGTTGTATTCAAATATTAGCCTAATCCAAGTAGGCTATTGCTATGCAGCAGCTATCACTCGTAAGTTCTTCGGTCTAGGAAAGGGTTAGAACTTACAGAAAAAAGTAATACAATCGATAGGCTAACAAGGCATGACATTGTGCGTGAAATCTTCCATTTGAACTTTGATAAATACTGGCATTCTTTCTCTTACCAACGCGCTTTTCATAGATAAATGTTTTACGCTTTAATTTAACCCATTACTGCACAGTGACGCCTTTTGACTCCCTCGTAAGAAAAGGCTTTGGAAAACATGGTGAAAAATTGTCACAAGCAATTTCTTCATTTTCCACAGTGTTTTCTAACCCAAAATGCGAAGATTTTTAAAACTTTTATCAACTTGAAATTGTCGTCTGCAACAGTTTTCAAATTTGAACAGTCCAAAATTTTGTCGTCTGGTAAAGGGTTAAATCAAAGAGATCACCTCTCTCAACAATGCAAACGTCAACAAAATTCGGTTTTAAAGCTTGGATCTTATTCATTAACATTTCTAAATCGATTGTCTAAAGTAAAATTACATAACAAGCCATCTGATTGGACGAGACGTTTGTCTCGGCCAATCGGAAAGATTGTTGTGTGATTTTAAATGTGTTCTCTGATTTAGACTGGTTGGTGAAATCTACCCCTGGACCCGGTTTCTCGAAAAAAAAAAAAAAAATAAAACGTTTTCAGACTCAAATCTGAGCACCCTACTCAAATCACACGAAATCCACGCGAACTTCAATATCCTTCAACGTTGGATAGTATTCCATTGAAGTTGAGCCTGTACTCATGAGTATATACCAAAGGTTTTTTTTTTTTTTTTTTTTTTTTTTTTTTTTTGACAAAAAAAACAGGGCCTGGTTGCGGCATGGGTGTGATTTTGAAGCGAAATTGTATTTGACCAGCCCTTAACATAAACAAATGAGCCGAGATCTTTGAAAGGTGTCCTCGTTGCATTTCAGACAAAACAGACACAGATCGGTCTTTCCACATACACAGTCTGATAAAGATCCATTAAGTTCTTCTATTGCCATGTATAGCACTTTCGATAATATGCACGCATATGATTTTATTACATCTTCAAATTGCATTTCCATTTTCCAATGTTTTGTTTATTTGAAGTATCTCTCAAATTGGAACAGTTTGCTTCAGATAGCACAAATTAAATCAAATAGTAGGCCTATATGAATCTTCTTTAATACAAGTATCATTACCTTTTCATTAAAACCCATCCTTAAACGTAGAAGATCTAGATTCCAAAGTATTGTTAAACACAAAGTTAAAATATCTTGTTTAATTTCAATAATATTCCATTCTATAAGTTCCAACACATAAATTCAAAAACAGGTTCACGCGTTTTACATTTCACATTTTCCATTCTAATCATTGTTTAATATCGTCGCTTTTCAACAAAAACTTCGTAACTGCAGCTTGTTCAAAGCTGCAGTTATGAGCTTTTCGTTGAAAAGCGGCGATATTTGCTACCAACAATGCGTATCTAATAACACGATTGTGAAATTAAATTAAATTCTCAGACTTCATGTAATCAATAAACAATTTAAGCCAGACACACCAAAATGTGCTTTAGCAGACATTTCGGATTTGTCTGTGAGCAATTTATAAATGGTACTAATTCTGGAACAAATGGTGAATTTCTTAGGTGCTCTTATTTGAAAGCGACATCAGTCAACAGAATGAATCTAAATAAACTTGAATCTGTGTAAATACAAGTACAGAAAATATTGGGGCAAAATCAGAAAATCTTGGTTTTTAGTGTTTCTTTCATTTCCGTCAAAGTTTTCTTAAGATTTTCTTATTTGGGACGCAAGAGCCAGGCAATGTAAAACATTGGCACATCAAGTTTTTTTCAATATTTTTGTTGCATTTAAGATATGATTAAGCTCTTCATTGGCGGGTTTTCTTTAAAATTAATGTCCTTTCACCCACAACTCTGTGTCTACATCACGTCCAGAATATGCTTTATTGGTAACATTTGGTTATCGTATACTAGTAATTCGCTGCTTCTCTTAAAAAAAACTCGCAACTACAGCTTAAAACAAGCTGCAGTTACGAGGTTTTCGAAGAAAAGCAACAATACAAAGATGAAATGTAAAATGAACTTAATTTACTTTAAGGCACTCTCTTGTTTAACACAATACTTTATATATCTATAATCTTTAATAAGCTATTAAGCCACTCAAATCCCAATTTGGTTCACAACAAATCTTAGTTTAAATCTAAAGATTACGCACCGAGCGCGATGTGCAGTTAACCCTTTCCCAAACGACAAAATTTTAGGGTAATCCAATTTGAAAGCTGCTGCAGACGACAAAATGGGCATTAATAACAATATGATGTATGTACAAAATAGCACAGAAAATATTGAGGCAAAAGGAGAAAATGCTGATTATCAGCATTTTCTTCTTTTGCCTCAATGTTTTCCCAAGCCTCTTCTATAAAGGACGTCAAAACCAGGCCCCTGTTTCTCGAAAAAATTTAAGTACGTTCTCATGCCCAAATCTGAGCACCGTGCTCAAATCGCACGAAATCCACGTGAACTTCAATCGAATACCCTTCAACGTTGGAGAGTATTCCTTTGAAGTTGAGTATGTTCTCATGAGAATGTACTTAAGTTTTTTCTAGAAACCGGGTATGACATAGGCTGAGACAAAAGGAGGCAATACTTAGACAAAAGGAGAAAATACAGTTCACCAGAATTTTCTATTTTTGTCTCAAAAGTGTCTCGTTCTCTTTCTACTAGGGATGTCAACGCAATGTTCTGTTTTGGAAGAGGTTATGATTATCAGATAAGCCTACCGCTTAAAAAGATTTGAGAAGATTTTCTTCGATTGAACTCATAAAACACAGGAAGGGAAGACAATCTGAATAGACGAATAGATGACTAAACAATTATTCTCTATTTTGTTACTTCTATTCGGTTTCTTCTTCTTCTTCTTCTTCTTCTTCTTCTTCTTCTTCTTCTTCTTCTTCTTCTTCTTCTTCTTCTTCTTCTTCTTCTTCTTCTTCCTCTTCTTCTTCTTCTTCTTCTTCTTCTTCTTCTTCTTCTTCAGACGTTCCTTTGAACGCATTTATTTTACATCGATTGGGAAGCAAGTTTCTTTAACTTATCTTAATCCCTCTCGATTCTGCTTCCTGGAAATTCACCAGTACTGGCACCGAATGTGTGGGCCAATGAGAAGCCAAGAACAACCTCCGCTACCGGGGATCGAACTCGGAACCTCTTAGTCGCAAGGCCGATCGACGCTTTACCTCCCGACTACGGACACCGGTTAATAAGGACAAATGGACAAAAAGTTATAGAAACGCATTAATTCTAGAATAGTTGATGATTTTCAAACTCCAGGTGTTAAATATGAAGAGAAATGCTGCTGTGAATATAACGCCTAGGTGGCAAGAAAGGGTCTATATTTCTGTCACCTTTTAAATTCGGTCGATATCTTGTCCTATCTATAGTGTATGTAATTAAATCAAACGCTGTTGAAATGTTGAAAAGTTCAGCAAACATTCATTAGATGTTTCCCGACATAACTGTATCACACTGTACAAATAAAGCAGAATAAACAACGCTATTTCACATACTCAACAATCAATACAAAACAAGTGAAGGTTATCGTATAGCGTTGGATACATTCGAAAACGTCGTAACTACAGCTTGAATAAGCTGTAGTTACGACGTTTTCGAACGTATCCATCGATACATTCTATCATCTTGTTTACTTTCACTTTTCCCTTGTTTTATTGTTTATCCCTTTGCTAAGCAAGACCTACATTTGACGTCCCTGATAGTAAGAGAATGGGAAAACATTGAGACAAAAGGACAAACAACACTATTCACATACAATCAATAATCATTACGAAACAATAGAAGGTTATCGAGTAGATTCTGTCACTTTGTTTACTTTCGCTTTCCCTTGTTTTATTGTTTTACTCTTGTTTGATTTCATGAATTTCATCGTCTGTATTATGTGACTTTAATCGACGTGACGCTGCTTAATATAACTTTTATTGACACACATTACGCGCTTGATTTTTTTCATAATATACTCAGTTCCAAAAGAAAGTGTGCACTTTTGCGTTTCACCTTTACCTTAATTTTTACAAACTTAATGGCAATTTTGGGAGTAAAAGTGATATCACACTTAAGTTTAGACCTTGGCGAAAATTGGGATCAAAACAGATGTCGATAGAATTGCTCATATTGCAAACACGGAGTCAGATCATTATGGTGTTGATGGTGTTGAGATTTGCACTCCTTACAGCTTTTCCTGTGGAAAGAGTTACATGCTTATATGCCGTTGTAGTGTTTTGCCAGGCCTTCCAAGCCATTTCCACGTTAAAGATTGAACTTTCTTGTAGGCGTTACGTGTACGTCAACGTTAGTAATCGCTACGTGAGTAGTATTGTGAATTGCCGTCGAACGGTACAATGACGTTCTAAAGCGAATTTGTTTGCCTTTAAGATGTCATACAAATGACTAATTGCTATTAGAACATAAGTACCGTACAAATTTAAATTTTCGGAAGCTTTTTTGTTTTCACCATGTTCGGTCTTGCTCACTGGTAACGTTAATTGTAATTCGTTTCACGCTAATGCACTATGTACAAATGTAATGAATATGTGATTTTATGCTACGATATGCCAAAAGGAGTGCAGCGAGTGTAATTTCTGATCGATAACTCATCCAGCACGTGAGGCATACGTAAAACACTAAAAATGCAAAATCGCAATCAAGCCGAAAATTCGTGCGTGCTATGTGACTTCTTCATCAATATATCGTTTGTCAAGAGTCTTGAGATGTGTCGTACAAAATTTCCTTACGGTAGACGGTATACTTTTCGAGATATTCAAAATTCAAAAGTGCACACTTTCTTTTGGAACTGAGTATATTTCGTCGCTAATCTTCGAAATTCTTGTAAGTGCAGCTAGTTTCAAGCTGCAGTTACGAGGTTTTCGAAGAAAAGCAGGGATTCATTCAATTGCATTCATTTTGCAAAATATTTTATCAAACCTTTGAATTGACTTCAACGTTGTTTGATATGTCTATGTAATGCATCTATTGAAAGCCTGGATAAAAAGATGAAATACTGATGACATTATCTTCATTTCTCCTTTTTCGTCGATATTGTTTTCAGCTACAACTAATAAATATTCTTTTTATTTCATGAATTGAAATGCCGCTTTCTCGACACTAAAATGGTATTCTATTTTTTATCGTTTGGATAAGGGGTCAGTTTACTACGTTTTGCAATACATTTACATATTTCTTAAACAATGCTGCCTACATATCAATAAAACAACAAAATATTGTAATTCACTACCTGAAACTGTTTCAATTTTCTCTAAAAAAGAACAATGCAGCGCATGTAGGCTTTCAAAATATATGAATAATAAATACCTTCATTTTGTCGTCGCTTATTCCATTTCCAACATCATATTGAAATATAATCCAAAGAGTTTCGAATTAAGCATGCCTCTTAATAATCCAAAAGAGCACTGAATGCCAAATCAGTAATTATTAATTTTTACACCGCTACAAGTTTGATTTATGAACAATATGGTCCGTAGTATAAACAATAATGTTCGTCGAAAATCGTTAGCTGTCGGCGCTGAAATTGTCAATGAAAAACTGGATCTATTTATAAATTCCCGTGCTCATTTCCACCAGATACTTCAAACTGACACTAAACATTATCCTCTTAACGTTTGATGCTTCGCATGTATTTGATACTCAGTTTCATTGAGATGTCTAAGAAATTTTTCTAATATAGACCCAAGTATACTTCCTTATTATGTAACCTATATAATATCAAACTACAAATTACACGTTACAAGCTCCCTTTTCCACGATATATTATCAATTCACAAAAGAACGACAGTTTGTGATATATTATTTAGCAAACTTGTATGTGTAACGAACACAAATATATAAACATTTGAAATAGTTCAGTATGTCGCATACATGAAGCTAACAGACAGGACGCTACACGCCATTATAAAATGGACTTATTCATTGTGCAAAGATATTGCCTCATAGTTCTAAGTTCTCTAAGGTAATGCAATGCCCCTATCAAGTCCAAAAATTAACTTAAAAACGTTGAAACATGTTTCCGTTATTTCATTACAAATATCATTAACGCATATGTCGTAGGTGTTTTTGCAAAACCTCGTAACTACAGCTTGATTAAAGCTGTCACTACGGGGTTTTACAATAATACCGTATATTCATTCATTCATTCATTCATTCATTCATTCATTCATTCATTCATTCATTCATTCATTCATTCATTCATTCATTCATTCATTCATTCATTCATTTCAAAAAGGCTATATATTCCTTGGCTTCACAAAGCCTAAAGCATTTAGGTAAGCATTTCCGACTTAAATTTTATGTATTTCCCGGTCAAAATGATTCTACAATGCTTAGTTGGGCTGCGGGACTTGCATTTTCTGTTTTTTTTTTCTTAAAAAGTTTATTGTTTCCTACCACATTTAGTGGTTTTTATTGGTATCAATTCTGTTGTCTGCTACGTCTTCGCATTTGGATTTGGAACAGACTTAATTCTAACGTCTTGGAAAGGGTTTTATCAAAAAACATAATTATCTAAAAACACAGTTTCCTATGCGTGTTTTTTTTAAACTAGCCCTGTGTTCAGTAAGACAAGACGTTAGCAAACATTAGCAACAGTCGCAACTTCTTTGACACAACATTGACAAAATTGACCGAGTATTCCGAATGAAACGGCTAACGTTTTGTCTTATTGAATGCAGCCCATGATTTCGTGACGATATACATTGTCTGTAATCTTTGTCAAAGTGATACATGTACAATCGTGCAACCAAAATTATACATGTAATCTTTTTTTCATATTATCATCTTCCTAAAAATCTTTATGTCCAAGATCCCCTTTTCGCAGGACCCGACCGCAAGCCTTGGCTTGATCGTGAAAAAGGCATTGTGTTACACGGGTGCTATTGTTAGCTATAGCACAGTCGAGGAATTCTTCGTTATGAGCTGTGAAAAGCTCCAATGATCCATTCAACTGACTGAAGAATGGAAATATAAAGTTAAATAAAATGTCGGGTAAAAAGGAGCCATTTGTTTTTCTAAAATATGCACAAGTATTGCAGATTGACTGTCAACAAAGCTTACCAAAACTGCAAAAAGTCTTGTAATTTTAGACGATCGGTGACCCCCCTCCACAATAAGTTTTTTTAAAAAACCTAATCCTTTCACAAACGACTAAATAAATAGGATAGAATCTGTAGACGGCAAATTAGCTGTTGATGAAGACAGGATTTTTGTTGATTTTAAAAGCTTTTTAACTCATTCCCAAACGAGACCGTTTTGACGTCCCAAATTTACAAAAGAAGAAAATTTATTAATGTTGATTATCAATATTTCTCATTTTGCTTCAATATTTTCTGTGGTATTTGAAGGCCTTCTATGCAAAAATTCCTGATTCATTGGTATAATTTTTTCGTCTGTAGCAGCTTTCAAATTCGACCCCCTTTTTCCGTTTGGGAAAGAGCTAAAACTTACATAATTATGAGGTCGGTCATTGAACATGTCACTCTTTGGGAAAGGGTTAAGATACCGATCCGAATCTAGATGAATATTGCAGATCCTTTAATTATCAGCTGATAAAAAAGTAATTGGCGACCTCAAGCAGATGTTCTTAAAATTGTCTGAACTTGTTGTGTCCCATGATTCCCAAAGATGAACCAAATGTGTCCCTTTTTCATGACTTGGCCTTGACATATTCTTTATCGTTTAGCCATTTAGCACGGCTAACTATATAGATAGCTAATGGTTAATTTATTCATAGAAAATGTTCGACTCAATTAACAAATGACTTAATTCAACTCCACTATCGATTAGTGTCTCTCCTTTTTTCAATTTCTCAAATACCAGATGATTTAACTTTGTACATGCACAAATCAGAATGATGGTGAAATTCGGAATGTTTCTTAGCCAATTCCAAAACAAGCCTTTCTTTTGACAACGATGCTATCGCAAGTATGGGAAAAATTTAATGTTAAGGCATGATAAATAAATCTGGTAACCATCACCCTCTTCCTTCTGTATTAGGGCAAGTTTAAAAAAAATGTGACCATTCACTTTTTACATGCCACGGCTTTTACAGAGAAACATATTCAACCCAATCAAAGCTAAAAAGATGTGTTATTGTGTCTATATACTGGGTACCAAGTTTAAAGAAAATCGCTTCACAAATAAAAAAGATGTGTCATTAAAACATGTCAAAAATGTCAGGAGTGAAACGTTTTTGTGTGATACTTAAGAGTTTTACCAAGTTTCTATGCTATGGTAAATAAAAGACAGTGACAGGATACTACAATAAGCACTTGTAATTCATAAAACACCATGTGTATCATCATCTTAAAATTACTTTTTTTTATCTTATCTTCATTGGTTTAGGATGTGGAGCCTGTTTTATACAATACCCCTCTGAATTTTATGTCAGGAGTGAAACACTTTTATTTTTCAAAATGTGTTCTCATTTTTGTCTATTCAGCCAGAAATCTACCACTCAAATTTTTTTAGGAAGCCATCAACCTTGTGGGCATTCTGCACTCTACTTTTTAGTGATTCGTGGGTTACAATTTCTCATATTGTGCAATATATACTAGGACAAAAAAGATACGCAACCCCAATTTTCCATAATATTTTCGACAAAATATGTTTGTAATGACCATTGGGTACATTTTTAATATACCTGCATCCATACGCATAAATACAGTGCCTGCATTTTCATCAGATGTCGTACATTCATCACGTGATACATGGTAAATTGTTAAAAACTGATTATCCCCTGTCGTGTTTTCTAGATGACTACTATCAAAACAAATATTCATCAAACACAAGCTAGAACATAGACAAAGAAGAGACCAAAGCGTTCACACACTTCTCACTACCCTACGCACAGCAAGGCTAGGCCATTACCAGCGCCTTACTGCAGTACAGATGTTGTTGGTGGACAAAGTTCAAAATTTTGTCGTAAGACATTGATGGGGCAAAAAAATCGACACATTTTTGACTGTATACGTTGTTGGCTCTCAATTGGACCACAACCGATTGAGCACGAGGCGGACGTGCAATAGATATGACGTCAAGGCAGGACCATATAATCACGTTAACCCACCTACGGAATAGGTTTAAGACTGCAACGGAGACCGCTAATAACTCGTATGGACTTCACAACATTCGAATATCGGACCAAATTGAACGAAACATATTGTGTTTTTTCGACATACGTCCATTTTTTTTGTCGTATTGTGTTGACGCCC
Source organism: Fragum sueziense (assembly GCA_963680895.1). NCBI lineage: Eukaryota > Metazoa > Mollusca > Bivalvia > Cardiida > Cardiidae > Fragum > Fragum sueziense. The sequence goes on from OY804592.1 coordinate 21,389,870, forward strand.
GGTTTAAACTGGGTGTTTTCTTACTAATGAAATTGACTACCAACAAGATTTTGTGAACTTTACGAGGTGAAATGTTATTGCTTTAAATGTATTAAGTTTTGTTTAAATCTGATTTGATGTCTTTGCGTAAGAAGGAATTGAAAATGAAGTTGCGTTTCTTTTTTGTTTCAGTATATATGCTGTCAGGAGTGAAACGCTTTTTTGTTGTCATTTTGCAAAATTGTGCACACAATTTTAGCTAAAAAGTCGTGAACATGCATTTAAAATATAATTTGGACACTGCTTAACCATTTAGAATAGTTTTAGCCACCCTAATAAAGAAATCTAGGGGCGTCCGTGGCCGAGTGCACTGGTTAGAGTCGCTGACTCAGGATCACTTGCCCCTCACCTCTGTTGGTTCGAATCCCGCCAGGGACATATGAACTTTCATGTGAGGAAGCTATCCAGCTGGCTTGCGGAACGTCGGTGGTTCTACCCAGGTGCTCACTTGGGGTCTTCCTCCACCATTCAAAGCTGGAAACAGGTCAAAAGAAGGGAGTTCCTTCCTGGGCACGCCCAGTCTACTACTCGGTCATATGGGCAACCGGCAACCGAGGATAAATAACCTAAAAAACAAAAAGAAATCTGGATGATATTCTGTAAAATTAGCTGTTATTCTTAACATTTAAATGTCACACTTTGATCACATTTTTTTTAAACCTGCCCATTAGTGTTTTAATTGTTTTATGCAACCCAGTCTCTCGGATGAGACTTTAAACCGAGGTCCCGTCTCCATATGACCTTAGCTGTTGAGTGGGACGTAAACTCAATCAAATCCAATCATTCTAATGCATCTAAATTGACTTAGCATAAAATGGTTGGGAAAGCGTTAAGAAAAAGAAATGCTAGCAAAATAGCCTATGTAAGCCCCCGCCCCCTCTTAAAAGACGACAAAATTGATGTTACATAGAGAATGAAGTGCGTGTATTTGATAATAGAAATGTTTTAGGGAATAAGACATATTGATTATCAGCATTTATTTTCTCTCTTTGTTGTCCAAATATTTTCCTATCAGGTATTGCTTTCAAATCGGTCAGCGTGCTCAAGATCTAGATGGGGGAAGGAGGGGCATGGGTCCGGACCCATAACTCTATATTATTTTCTGTACCTTATTGTACATTTTAATGCCAAGTTTGTCATCCATCTACAATTGCTTTCAAAATGGACCACTGTAACATTTTGTCGTTTGGGAAAGGGCAAACGATTATCAAACCAGTGAATATGTATTTGTAAATGCGATTTCAGACCATGAATTAAGAGCAATTCCGTGTAAAAACCGACCAAACCTTGGCCACGCATAGTCACAGATTTCAAAGAAACCATTATATTTGAATAGAATGTCAAAAACTATAAATAAAATGTGCCTTTCGTTTTCTTGTATTTCCCCTCGTTTCCATGGTAACAGGCCCCAAAGTTCCAAAAATGCTGATTTCCTGAAAATTGGACACCAATTTCAAAAAGCCAGATCTAACAAAGCATTCTGCCACATTCAAATTTGTTATGTATTTTTTATTTTGAGATAAATGATTATTCTTCCAAACTATGGTTTCGTTATCCGATTCAGATGTCTGAATCAGTTTTTCGGGGAGGCTGAATGCAGAAAACGAGGTCTAAAAAATGGGAAAATGGCTGTTTTTAAAATAGCTCATGTTACCAAACGCGGCGAAATTAACCATTCGCTTCATTTTGTAAAGAAAGTTCGAAAATTTCCCATCAAAATGGTGGTAAAATCTGGATGGGCACTCTAAAAACGCTATTTTGACAGCTGTCAGGAATCGGTAAATTTCTTGAGAAGTCGTGCATTTTTACCTCCCCTTTCATGATTACAGACGATATTAGCGTTTTTTACCCAACCATTAATGCACGGGTGGTAAACAGAGAAACTAGCTCCTAAAAGAGGTAGTTGCATAGAGCGAATATTTCACACATTTTCTAAAATTATTTCTTTTAAAGCAAGTTTTTGAGAAATCTGGCGATGCTGTAATATGAAGAAATGGTTGAAGTTTGTTGTGCACGAGAAAATACGGTATTAGTAGCAGGGTTTGAATACAATCGTTGAAAAACATTTCAAAATCGAAAGTAAAAACTTCTGAATTTTCGGGTCTGAAATGTTTTTCAACGATTGTGTTCAAACTCTGCTTACTAACACCGTATATTCTCGTGCATAACAAACTTTGACCATTTCTTCATATTACATCATCGCCGGATTTTTCAATAACTCGTTGTAAAAGAAATGATTGTAGAAAAATGTGTCCGTGACCTACCTTTGTTTACAGATTTTCGCTCTATGCAACTACCTCGGTAAAGGCCGGATATCACGAGGAAACAAAATACCGTTGACTCCTTTTGGAGCTAGTTTCTCTGTTTACCACCCGTGTAATGGCAGCCTCCTGTCAACATATCCACGACGCATTGGCTTACTGGGCTAGTTTACAGAATTTTTATGGATAACACGAAGAAGGGTATTGTCAGAAAGCATGTTCAGATAAAGGTTTGCACATAGAAAGTTCCATTTGACTGTTTATATGGTGACAGATCGGTGTAAAGCGAATGTCAAATAATTATATCATGACGTCACATGTAAACAAATTTGTGTCAAATGACGTCACGTATGATTTGCAGTGTTTCGGTGGATTATATCAATAATGAATGTAGTTTAAATGTTTTCAAATCGATCAGCTTGTGGAACAATATGATGTTAAACATTTAAAGTATTAGTCTAGGTTAACTTAAAAGCAGTGAGTACCTAAAACTTTGTGAGAAAAGAAATTATGCACATTCGTTTCTTTGTGTTTGATCATGTTGATTTTTTAAAAAAGTCAAAGTGACCATCAAAATACCAAAATATCCAGGTTCCTCAATCATTCAGTTTCAATTAAAATGACATTCAACCATTTTTTGTTGCTCATAAAGTAGATATATCTTCGATGCCCATAATTGAAATATAGAAGGAAAAGGATAAAATTGCTGAAAGTAAAAAAAAAATGAGCATTTTTTTTTTTTATCCCTTTCTTACTTTTTTTTCCAATTCCTATATTGACCTCTTTCCCAAACAAGGTCTGGACTTGACATCCCTACTAAAACAGGATTGGAAAAAACATGAAGGTAAAAGAATAAATTCTGAATTGTCTAGTTAAAATGTTTGATATCCAATTTTATTGATGAGAAAGGCCTTAGGGACCAGATTTTCACTTCCACTTTTAAAAGTAGAAATTTGACAGGATAACTGTCAAAATGCTGTAATTTATATTTAGATATAGATCTATGTAATTTGTTAATATTATCGTTTTCTTTAAACGGTTTCCACACTGGCATATATCTGCACACATTTAGTTACTGTTTGTGCACCTTTCAGGCATAGATCTAGATCTAAATGTAGTTGCTGGTTAGATTCTTAATATGATTCAATGTTGTTTTTGTTTCAGATGTACACAGTAAAGTGTTGTGGAACTTTGGGAACTTTGATGGTGATCTAACAGGTGAACAAATGACAGGTAAAATTTTCCCTATTAATTCAAGAGATGGGTGCAATATTGTAACAATATTTTACCTTTGTCCCACCATACAGGCCTGTCAGTCTGTCTCAACACTCCTTTGAATTTGTATTCCCTCAATTAACTTCCCACACATAGACTCTTCTTGGAAAACATGGTGGAAAGTGAACAGATTGCTTGTGACAAACAATTTCTTTTAATTCCCACACTATTTTCTACCCAAAAAGTTGTAACATTCTAAAAATCATTCACATTGAAAAAGTCATCTGCAACTTCTCTCAATTTGGACCAGTTGAGTTGGAACATTTGTGGTTTGGTAATGGGTTGAAGCTGAATTCATTACTTGGTGAAATACCACAAAATTTATATTTCACTTTTGATACCAAATTCAAGGCCATTCATAAAGGTAAAATCACTAAAATGTCAAATATTTCATTACCATATTTGGGTAAAAAATATTTTGTTTAATTTTCAAATGAATTCATACTATTTTGTACAATTCTATGTAATATATGTTACTGCCATAAACATATTTAGGTAATGATGAATTTGACAAGAAAAATGAAGTGTATAATATTGTACCATTTGAAGTGTATTGCACCATAGCCTCAACATGTTTAGAGATTTACCAATGCACCATGACAGCACCTAAAGATTCTTCTTCCGCTGCACCTGTCCACCTGCCTAATTAATAGTGACAGAAAGAGAAGAGCCACAAAATCAGCAAAAAAGGCAAGCACAAATCTGAGCGTTATTCTTTCCCAGACCACACCCGGTTGGCATAACCATAATAAATTTTAGATAGAAAACATTGAAGGAAACTGTGGACATCTAAATGTAATCTGTCTTCATGTACATGTTTAAAAATAACGTTCTTATAATTATTATATTTCTTTATTTCAGATGAACCTAAAACGATTACAGACACAGGTGGCAAAGTTTACAATATGAAGAACATTTACAGTGCATATTCCGGTAATTGTGAAGTGATATATAGTGCAGTTCAACAAAAAAAAATTAAATTTGTTACTTGAATAAAACAATAATTATTTCATTGTACATGTATAAGAAAAGGAGGTGAAAAAAGGAAGGAAAGTGTTCATGAACCATTTATTTGTATGCTAGTTGCTTTTACCATCCCAAATAACTGCAATTAAGACTGTTTCAATCTTCGGGCTGCTGCAGACTACGATATTGTTTTAAATTTGATTTAAAATACAATGCAGTATGGAAGATGTATAGGCAAAAACAGAAAATGCTGTTTATTAGCGTTTTCTATATTGCACCAATATTCACTAAGCGATTTCTATCACACATATTTTGGTATGTCACTTTTGGAAAGGTCTGAATGTTTCATCAAATTGGTCTGTCTGGGGTGAAGGGCTGCAGCGATGTTGCAAATTGTAGCATGTTTGACTCTTAGTCATGGAGTCTCTGGTTCAATCCTGGTATGAGGACATCAGAACAAGGTCTTCTTTTGGAAAGGATAGTGGTTTCTTTTCTTTTCTTCCTGATTAAAATCTATGAAAGAATGTATGGAAGTGTGAAGGATTGGAGGATTACTGAGAACATTTTAGTTTATATGATGCATTCTTACTAAACCCATTTTCTACACATAGAAAATTCAATCTGTTCAAATCTGAAAGCGTGTAATGTATAAATTATAAATTGTAGTTGTCAGCATTATTTCTATCTTCCTGCATACTTAAAGTTATCTCAAGCCTTTTCTATTGGGGACATTGAAACCAGGGTTTTCATGGGAGATGGTAACATTGTCGCTTTTCAATAAAACCTCGTATCCGCAGCTTATTTCAAGCTGCAGATACAAGGTTTTCTTTGAAAAGCAGCGGCATGTTAATTCCAATTGTAAATATAGATGAATAATAAACCTAATTCGCGCCAATATCTCATCCCAAACAGGCCCGTAGGAACAAGGGGGGGGGGGGGGCTAAGCTCCCCCCCAAAGATGGTCAAAAATGCCGAATTTTCCGAATTCAATTTAGCCCCCCCCACCCCCCCAATATTTGGGCTTTAGCCACCCCAATATAGAAATACTTCCTATGGGCCTGCCAAAGGCGACAGTCTGCTGGAAAATATGAAACATTAGAACACAGAAAACAATGAGCGAAATGGGGAAATTTTTGATCACCATTGTTTTCTCTTTTCTATAACAAATTTTCAATTTTTGCCAAGGTAGGGACACCAAAACCAGGGTTTCGATGTAATAAATCCTCTTCCCAAATAAGAAAAGTAGACTGATCCACATTTGAAAGCTAAAGCAGACCAACAATGATAACTACAGTCGACACTCGTTGTGTCGAAATCGGAGGGCCGTCAAATACCTCGACATATCCAGAGTTCGACTCATCCGATATTTTGTTCAGTTTCAATTTAAATGACAATTGACCATTTGTTTGTTCACCAAATGCCTTCATAGTTGAAATATAGAAGGAAAAGGAAAGGAATTGCTCGAAACGAGCACTGATTTATATCCTTTACCTACTGTATTTCAAATGCTATACAATCGACACTCGTTGTGTCGAAATCGGAGGGGCCGTCAGAATACATCGACATATCCATAGTTCGACCCATCCGATTTTGTTCGGTTTCGATAACATCGATATTTGACCGTTTTTAAACTAATCAAGTACGATTATTAATGAAATATAGTAGGAAAAGGAAAGTTTCGAGCAATTTCTATCCTTTTTCTACTAAATTTCAATGGCTATATTCAGTTCGATTGTTTTGTTTGAAAAAATTATGTCCATTGATGGGGACGGGACCAGGTTGGAACTTCGACTTATGCGATGTTGACATAACGAGTGTCGACTGTAGGCCTAATTAACATATTGATTGTGTTCAATAAAGAACACGAAATATTGAGGCAACATGAGAAAATGTTGATAATTACCTAAATGGTAAACCGCATGTAAAACTTAGTCATGCAATTGATGTCTATAAACGAGTGGGTCAGTCTCACTGGTGGTGAACTCGGACAAAGCGAGGAACATTTTTCATGAACACAAGGTACAGATACTTCATTGCACATACGAATTTTTGTAAACAATACACGTGGCATTTTGTTTTACTTCTTTTTCCGTCTTTTTTAAAGGATGCACTCAAATGGAAGTTACTAAGGTATGTAGATATGATTTATAATACGCACGAAAATATCAGTTTTATCGATCATTATTTTCAAATGGTATAAACGGATTGCAAGTGCACAAAGCGCATATTGAGATCATGTGGGTTGATCTTAATCGCCCGAACGAAATGGTACGATATCACTGTTTATGTTTATCTATTTGCATTGCAAGTATACAAAAAAGACATATAAATGTACAAATAAAGGCTGCAAATGGCAGTTTTCGGTGTCATGTCATTGAAAATCATTGTGCGGTTTCTTCGTGACAACGTTACAGCATGTTTGCGATGTTATCTTTTCCAGCTACGGTGTTTTATGAGCACATGTTTGATAAATTAATCGATTGTACTGGACTTAACGGCGCATTTAAACATTTATTCGGTAATATCGCATCATCATCATCATCATCATCATCATCATCATCATCATCATCATCATCATCATCATCATCATCATCATCATCATCATCATTTTTATCGTTACCTTGGAGTTTCACCGGTAAGATTTTCGTTGTGCCTTCTTAAATTTGGTACAGGTGGAGAATAAGCTATTAAATGAGAACAAGATGGATCTTGATCAGACAGTGCACATGCAAAGTCCGATCTGGATCCATGTTGGTCGCAAAAGCCTAAATGAACGTTTCCAGATCTATACTGTAATATTCACTGTGTTGTAAGCTGTCCGTTAGATTTGTGTAGTTTGTACGGAAGTTTTGAGTGGTCAATCAAAGATGGCGTCCGTGGAAAATCGTGAGAGGTGGGTGTCTTAGTTTTTCGTCGATAATTTCCTTAAAAGGTCGTATCTTGTCTTGATATTGATATCATCGTACAGGAGAAATGTATACCTATTCACGGTGCTATATAGCCAAGTACCAGTGTTGTCCTATCGCTTTTGGTCGCAGTGCAAAGACAGTCCAGCACGAAAATTTTTTTTCGAAGCGAGAAAGTTGCCCTTTGAAGGATGATTACATAGTAAACAGCGAAATAGGGGACAAACTATTGCTCGAACTTGGATGTTTTTAACATGCCCTTTTCTATGGTTACCGTTATTTTACACAAAAATGTCCAGAATGACCACAAACTCTGTGTTTATTAAATGGCCGAACAACGGTGTAGTCACAGTGAAAATATGCAACCACAACGGTGCAGTTTCTGTGTTATCTGTACGGTGTAGTTATTATTTTCATAACAAATTGTGAACGGTGTAGACTTGGTATGTTGTATAGGGCGAACTAGCTCTAAAAGCTAGCAGATCATATGCAGCTCTGATTTATCCTCCTCAAATACTTTGGTCTTAGAAAACCCAGTTCTCTCCCTTGATGAAAACGCCACCATCCTCAAAGTAAACGAAAACAAAAGTTAAGGAAATATGCCCTTTTCTCTTTTCTTCATTCACCTAAGCCTAAAACAGTCCAATGTATGTTTAATTTATTTTTTGGAAGACATTTTTTGTTATTTGTTATTGAGTTAACATCTGACGGACATGATAATCACAAGGACTACCATCACAAAATATTAAACAAATCATGCAGTAAACGTCATTTTAGAACAATGTTTACTGACTTACCCTACGATATTGGTGCAATGGTCAGTTTCTTGTCCATCCGTTCATTTGATTTGTAGATTCGAAATTTCGGCTCTAGCTTTGAATTTTTCTTTGTAACTGTTTTAATTGGTTATTACAATCAATTTTGTAATTAATGAAATGATTTCAACTCATGGAGTAAGATCATTATTGATCGACATGTATCTTGTTTTCAACTTGACCCATCATTGAAAAGTCCGATTTTACCCAAAATAAAGGATTCCATCAACAAAACATAAATTATAAATAACAAAACATAAATTATAAGTTTGTTTCATAAACATTTGGGCATTTTTTCGTCTTTTTCGACTTAAAGTAATCAAGTCTTGAAAATAGAATTACGGAACTGCAAAATTTATTTTGGCATTTTCAGACATAATTAACCTCTTAGAACTTCCTTCTGACAATTTTCTGACCAAGATTTTTTGGGCCCACTCATAAAATGCAATGAAAAAAATAATATCCTATTCGCCAAAACCGTTCCACTTTTGGAGTAAAACACATTGAAGTACTTCCAAGAGAGTAGAACTTACACACATCCATAAATAAATGAAATGAAATGTTTTCCAACGGGAACCGACCTTCCTTGACCATTGTATGAATAGATAACCAACTACCAAGTTGATCAATGCTTCTCAATGACTTAATCACATCTACGAACAAACTATTCATCTCAGTCATTATTTCCATGTCTTGTGAGTCCCTATTCGTATCATCTGTTTCAGCACATCCAATGGAAATATCACGAATTAAGGTCGGGGATTTTTGAACGACTTTATGGGGTGTTGAACTTCGTAATTTTTTAATGTACGGGACTCATACATACAAAAATCGGGTATATCATCGATAGAAAGATTGTTGATTCCAAATTTTCTACTATTTGACCCTTACGGAATTGCTTTGACAAATAGCGAAGAAACTAGATTCTGTCTCTATTCTGATTAAAGTATATTTTGTAGACATATTGTCACCTTCTTTGCTGCGAAGCATTTACAAGGCAGTCATATGTAAACATAATTGTTGAAGAATTTCGGTAGCAATTGTAAAACGCGATTCCCAGTCATGAAAACGTTATCATTAAACATTACAATATTATCATCCCAGAAATAATAAGTTTTGTATCGCTTCAAGTCTACACCGTTCACAAAATTGCATTATGTCTACACCGTTCACAATTTGTTATGAAAATATAACCACACCGTACATAAAACACAGAAACTGCACCGTTGTGTCTGCATATTTTCACTGTGACTACACCGTTGTTTGGCCATTTAGTAAACACGGTGTTTGTGGTCATTCTGGACATTTTTGTATAAAATAACGGTAACCATAGAAAAGAGCATGTTAAAAACATCCAAGTTAGAGCAATAGTTTGTCCCCTAGTTCGCTGATTACTATGTAATCATCCGTCAAAGGGCAACTTTCTCGCTTCGAAAAAAGTTTGCCGTGTTGGGCTGTCTTTGCACAACGACTGAGTACGATAGGACAACACTGGTACTTTGATATATAGAACCGTTGATAGGTATACATTTCCCCTGTATAATGATATCAGTATCAAGGAAAGATACGACCGCTTAAGAAATTTATCGATGAAAAGCTATGGCACCTACCTCTCATGTTGTATTGTTGTCGCCATCTTGGAATGACTGCACAAACCTAACGGACAACTTACAACACAGTGATATTTGTCATTACCATTATCACCATTTATTCTAAGGAGGATCCACTGCTTCACACATCCCAGGTCCGTGCGAACAGGGGGACTCTGGAGCCACCCCCCCCCCCCTCATAGTTGGCAAAAATGCCGAATATTCATCATTTCATATTTAAAACTTATGGCAAATCTAATTTAGTCCCCCCCCCCGAATATTAGACACTGGACTAGACAGGGCCCATATGGAATTGCTTTCTACGGGCATGCATTCTAAAGTATACTAACGGGAAAAGTTAACAGTGCGCATTTCCTTTTTAATTAACACCTTGATTGCATGCGGTACATGAATAAAATTTTACAAATGCACATTTAATCTTTTACTTTCAATAATTGTCAATTTATCACTATACTTGTTATTACCGTAACAATTCCTGAAAGTGGATAAGGATAAGATTCGCGTTTACAAGACATTTTCGAGTGTGAACACCGTTGGTATTAATACATTATGCAATTGTCCTTAGAAAACAATATATGCTGTCTAAACCACTTCAAGGTAATGTTGTCAATAACATCGTAGCAAGACTATGGGTATCGCAAGACGTCTGAAACGGATGGTCTAATACGTTAATCAGCCTCTACTGCTGATAGAACTCAACCCAGGAAGCAATCTATCTGTAACGTTTGCCTTTTTCTGTCGATTTCACAGGTAGTAGTCCCGATAATGGTTGTCTTGTCGGAATGACGTCACGTGTAGACGTTGGATGAGTTGGAATCGTCTCAAAATTGTAGCATGCAAGAAAATCGAAACAGTCTAATTAATGGGGTAATTCGACTGTTTTCGATTTACTTGCCATGCTTCAATATCTTGTATTTATTTCGGTCCATTTATGAATAATTCTAAAATTGGCGACCATTTGCATTAGACAGGTGGCTACTTTCTTATGACGGCGAGTATATTTGTGCTAATATGATTAAATCCATTTGTTTCAATATTTTAGATTTCTGGAAGATAAAATGTTAAAAAAGACGTTTCACTACATTTCTCCTGAAACAAAAGTTTACGTTCATGATCTGTTTTCATGACTTTATAACATCGCCGCCAAACAATACGACGTTGATCCCGCGTTTTGTGTAATTGGCGTTGAAGAACGTATAGCTTATTGTCATACAACTTCTACTTTTTCAATTTTCAGTTTAACCTCTTAACAATACAATGTCCAATAGGATATACAAACTAAAATCTAAATTGAAATTAGCATATTTTTGTGTATATTATTATACGCATGTGGCATGTTTCCATGGTGATTTCTTTAATTTAGGACGTTGGAACTTTCCTATTTCTATATATTTAATTCTTATACCTATGTTTATATGTTTTTTAAGTTCTGCTTCGAAAGGCCACACTAATACTTAATGTACAATGACTTTGTAAATATGACAGTCCAAAAAACTTTCAGACAGTTTTCAAGAGAATTTTCGTCGCTGTATTTTCCCCAATATTATTGTTGACAGATTACGTCAAAATCATTGTTTGGGAAAGGGTTAAAATGTTTCACTCATCAATAGGAAGAACACATGAATAAGAGATATCGGTTATGGCAATCAATTGTGTGCTAAAATAGACTTGATTACTGTTCTGTTTTTATAAACCGTTGGTATTGGTATAAAATGTCGTAACTACAGCTTCAAACAAGCTCTAGTTGCGACGTTTTACATTTACATTTACGGAATGCCATCGTAGTCCGAAATTAATCACTGCTTTCTTGATAAAATTGATCCATATTCAAAGACGAAGCAATGAAATACATTATGTATTTCCGAAACAGTTTCCCCCATTTAGAAAGGTTTGGAAAAACATTGAATCAAAAGAAGAATAGATCTATACTGAAAATAATTTGACTCTTTTTTTCTTAATATTTTCCTTTCATATTTTCTTATTTAGTACACACATTTTAACTCTCAACATAATAAATTAATGTATTTTGACACCAAGAGCAGTCAGCTAGAGAACTTGGCGGACGGGTAGAAAAACGGACGGACGGGAAAACGAAGCACTTTCTATATGGTGGTCATTACTGAAAGCCTTCTAATTGGGGGCTGCAATACCAGATAGGCCTATTGTTTTGGAAATGATTATTGTATACCATTTATTCGTCTTTGAAAAAGAATAATTTTTATCTACTATATAAAGACCTAGTGACGTTTTTTCGGACAAACACTAATGCTTCGTCGGTGTAAATCTAAAACGTCACAAACTCAACTTTATTGAAGCTGTAGTTATGGGATTTTATAACAACACCTACGATTTATCCATATTTAACCGAAAACCCATTCTATTGTTAGGACTAAAGTCATTGCAATTCGAACATCCATTGAAAATGTTCACGGTGTCATGAATAAACCGTACAAGTCCCCTTCAAAAAACGTTAACTACGATTTTCACATCGGAAAAAAACTTCTACTCCAAGAATTGTAATACCAACTTCAGAATCAGTCAGAGAAATGAAATAACAAAAATTACAATAGCCTCTAAGTGTCTCTCCAATTCGTCCATATTGTTTTGGGCGGATAAACACGTGCAAATCGTTGTGTACATGCTCAAACTAGTAAAACTGGTTTTTAAACGCGCATTTAAACATGAAGTATCTGTACCTTGTGTTCATGAAAAATGTTCCTCGCTTTGTCCGAGTTCACCAACAGTGAGTCTGTCTTCATATTTATACGTCATCTAATCCGAGTTTTCTCTGATGAAATTCGCTCTTTGATATGTTGATGTCGCTCATTGTAATTTTCTCTGATGAAATTCACTCTTTGATATGTTGATGTCGCTTTTACAATGAGCGACATCAACAAATCTAAGAGCGAATTTCATCAGAGTAAAACTCGGATTATACGTCATCGAATGAGGTCGTCTTTGGTATCATTTCAGTATGTAAGTCCGTACGTCAAAATATCGTAATATAGCTTCGACATTTGTGGACGGGTTTCGAGGAAATGTTCACCTAACGTTTTCCCAAACGTTGAAATTCTAGGGTGGTCAATTTTGAAAGCTGCTGCACACAAGAAAGTTAATTTTAATTGAAATGGTTTGCATTCATTAATTGCCAGAAAATATTAGGATTGGATTGTGTGGAGATTTACGTCCCACTCAACAGCTAAGGTCATATGGAGACGGGACCTCGGTTTAAAGTCTCATCCGAACGACCGGAGAAGCGGGGGATCGAACCAGCGACCCCTGTGTTTCAAGTCCAGTGCGTTACCACTGCACTTAGGACAAAAGGGGAAATGCTGCTTACCAACATTTTCTTTTCTTTGTTCCAATATTTTCCCAAATTTTTTCTAAAAGGGACGTCAACACCAGGTCTTGTTTTGGGAGGGGTTAATGTTCCTAATCACATGCTAGCCATGGCGATATTGTCCGAATTTGGCCGTATAACCGAGAAAATACTTATTCAGAAAAGTATGATATATTGTAACTATGGCACTTTTTCTAAATGACAAAAGCTTACACTGATCCTAATCTGTAAACGACCAAACAAAGTTACTCAATTTACGAAGTGCATGTATTGTAATATGGAAAGCTTAGCGAGAAAAAAGGAAATGCTAGATATTAACTTTTCCTATTTTTTCTCTTTATATTCTCCAAATAGTTCTTGATTAGACAAATCAAAACCCACCATTGTTTGTGAAGGTTATAATGCTGACATACATTTTGAGGTAGTATATCCCTAATGAGATTCGCGCGACGTCGGAATTATTCGAGCGCGATCGAAAACATTCGCCGTTGGAACTCTCCACCACAGAATGTTTACGACCACGTCCGAATAGGTTGGGATAAGTAACGACGCCGCTCGAAAAAAGCCGATGTTTTGTGAATCTCAAAATGGCCACAATACGGGTATTCTGCCTTAATAGCATGACTATTCGTAGAAAAGGAGGACTGCTCCGGTCACCCAGGCGTCGGTGTAATGCTTTGTTTAAGGTTCTACTACGCTGAGCTCCAGTCTGATCATTTGTCAATATCAACACGATCAGAAACGGGTACTGCAATATGTATACTCCACCAAAATTAACCCGGGACAATTTATTTTCTGTGAGCAAAGTCCGTTAGTTGTCTATAACGGGTATCGGTTGTTATGTGTTGTCCAAGTATACATGTAAAGCCAAATGTATAGCATTCGCAGACAACAAAATGAGTATTTCCTAGTACACTGAATTTGTATATTATGACACGGAAAGCAGTAAGAGAAAACGACTTGGGCATCAAAATTGTTTTCTTTTTATCTTTTCCAAAGCCACTGACATTACAGAGTTTCAAATTTAGGAGTAAAAGCATTATTTTACATCATAATTTTACCCCATAAGGCCTCTATAAGAAACATAGAAGGCTGCTTTCAAAATTGCGGGTAAAATATCCATTTTGTGGGTGTAAAAATTCCATTTGGGTATTTTGTAATGGGGCATTCATGCTGTCATAACCAGAGCTTAATAATGTGCAAAAGTGCGATGACGTCTTTTCCATTATTTGTCGTAAACTGGTCATATTTTACTGACAAATGGTAAATTATAACCTTGAACCTTTCGAAAATCTAATGTCTCCATAGTTCTTTCGTCGCCTTAAAATACCGAGTATATAACTGTCTACCCCATGTATAGATAAAAGTAATTTATATTGCTTAGCCAAACATCGTGAATGCTTTATTTCTTTTTTGGATTTCTTAAACCTCGAATTAGGAGTCAAATATTGCAAATTTTTACAATTTTTGGTCGACAAAAAGTGCCATTTTCACCATTTTAGCATAGATCTCGTTACCATGACAACCATATTTTCATTACCAGAATAAGATTTTATATTGCAACATCAATTCTAAACAACTCCACACAAACCCATTTGTTTAAATCCGAGACTATGGGTCCCAATTATTATAGCTAGAGAGATGAATTTAGTCCCTACTAGGGTTTCTGTGTTCTTTATGTTACCATAGCAACCATCTTAATGCCAGTGAAATATTTCATTAGTTTGAGCTTTAAATGAATTAATCTAGTATATATATCAATTAGACATATCTCATTTATTAAACGAAATGTTTAGGCTTAAAAATGAGCATTACTTGTTTTTCCATGTTATTTTAGTGGGTGGGGTAATTTTCACTCACCATTTACCACTTTAGCCTCGCATAATGCCCGTTTCAACATATTTTAAGAATTATCAGATCAGTATAATATAGATGCATACACAGAATCAATATTTAGACAAAAACTGGTGGTAAATCGTACATTGTAAGCTCCTTCTAATAAAAATATAATTTTGGGTCGTTTCTGTGTTGTGCTTATTTAAAAAGTCCCAGAATCGTTTGTTTATGAAGTGCCCACGAAGATTTTTTATTCGTTTGCTTCTTATGACAATGATCTGACTGGATAATAATATGGCTCCTCTTAGATTCGCCGCGTTTGTTAAATCCATGGTCTTAAAATAAGCTAAAATTGACATTTTTTGACAAAATGAAAAAAATGCAAACCCCACCCACCTTCGGGTTACCATAGTTACATAACAGAACATTGGATCGAAACATGAAGGATCCGTATTTTTTCCGTGGGTGCATTTGTATCATAGTTAATGTTCAAAATTAAGTTACTATATAAGATGGGCCTTAATTTATGTTTGAAAACTTGCTGATTTTGGCATAAAAATTGCTCTTTTTTATGGTAAAATGTTCTAGGGAGGTTACCATGGCAACAAAGCATATATTGAAAAAAATAAGCATCGATAATTGTTTTGGGGGCAGACCCTAACATATTCGGAAAGTATGAAGAAAATCCATGACTATGCGTGCCGGGCCCCTATTTAGATTTGGTCGGTTTTTACACGGAATTGCTCTTAATGTATTACTGCACAGTAACTCGACTCTTTCACAAGTAAATTATTGTGAAATCATCGTGGTAAATGAAATAATGGCTTTTTGCAAGCAATTTCGTCATTTCCCACTTTTTTTTCTACGGTGAGTCGGTAACCCAAAAAGACCAAAAAAATGTTCAATTACATTCATTTGAAACTGTCGTCTGCAATATCTTTAAAGGGGGGGTCTCACCCTCAAGGGGTCCAACGTACACACGTTTTTGTGGTCAAAAAGATCGGCAGTGGACAAAGATGGCGGCTAAATGATTGAATTTGTGTTGATTTTGGGGACAAAAACTGAAAGTAAGTACGTTTCTTGGCTTTGATATAACATGTCACCTAGCCGAGGATGTGGAGACAGTATTCACACTTCTTGGGAAATTTGCCCTTACTTCTGATATGTCCTCAAACTCCATTGATGCTCGAAGTAATGCGAAGCTTGAAGCGACAACAAAATCCGAAACTGATTGTGACCCGTATAGAATCACCATTTGCATAAAAAAACGCGATGAAATGAGACTTACCCTAGCTGTCTATACCATTTAAACAATAAGCCCAACAATCTGATTGCACTTTTAATGTATGCAACACCTCGCATTCACGAAAAAACCCTATGTAAGCTGTCTAAGGTGGACTGTGGTCAACTGTACGAAAATAATGTCGCCACCATGTCCAATCTAACAATCCCTTGAAAATTTCGAATTGTGCTGCCCAAAGGTGTTGTTTTGAAATCCTTTCACATACCTGAAACAGGACACACAGACCCCAACAACTGGTGTTATTTTACTCTCAAAGTGAATCTTGTACCCCTGGTTTTTATAGACAGGCTACTTTGCCTCTTAAAGAAGGGGTGCTTGCATCCTGTAAAATAAGCATTTGTGCCCCAAGAAATAAGAATCAGTGGGAACGCTGCTGAAAAGTATTAAAGTACGTTGTTTTTAGAACCACGAATTCTCTTTGAGAATGAAGTGATGTTAAAAATATTTATAAATCATTTATAGTCTAGATCTATGTTAAGTAGGAGTCAGTCAGGATTCAGTAAGAATGTGACTGGATCTACTGCCACTGCTTGACTTAATAATTCCTTTTGATAAGATGTAAAAATATCGAGGAAAAAGAAGAATGTGGTGTCAAATATTTTCTTCCTTTTCGTCAATATTTTCGAATTGTTCAACACTTGGTTGTATGTATCATTCATTGTTTGGGAAATGGTTGTATTCATTATTGTCATTATCAATTTATTATAATGCCGTTGTTTGAATAAATCTTGTTTATATTTTTCAGGTGATGTTAATCTTCCATGACAGACACTTGACCGTAGTAGATAGATCAGTATCCCGGTCCTGATGAATTCCGAGAAATAATTGACGTAAATGTCTGAATTCACTGAGACGGCATACCAGAAATATTACCTGAAGTCACAAATGAATATTTTTATGCATGTTTGAACTCTGTAAACACACTGTAAAGATGGATGCTATTGATTTATGAAGTTTGATACAAGATGATGAAAACCACAGTCAAGCTTCAAGATATTTTCATGGATGGTGTTTCCCAGTCTTGCAATGTTTATGACCAGACCTACAGCTTTTAAAGAAGTTTAAGTTAAATCAATCCTTTCCAAAACCGCAACATTTTAGGGTTGTCCAATTTTTAAGTTGTTTCATAGACCAAAAACAGATGTTGATTAAGATAGGACTTGCCTATGATATAGCTCAGAAAACATTGAGACAAAAGGAGAAAATGCTGGTTATCAGAATTTTCTTCTTTTACCTCAATGTTTTCTCAGGCCTTTTCTATTAAGAACTTCAAAATCAGGTCTTGTTTAGGTAAGGATTTATTAAGCATTTTGCCTTCTGATACTATTTGGTGTTGCTCGTTACAGAATAAAATCCTGTCAAACTTGTACAATGTGGTACTGTATAACTCTTCCCTGGAGACAACAAAATTTGAGGTTGGTCCAAATTCAAAGATGTTGCAGACAGTAATTTAAAGTGAAAAAGATTTTATGATTTACGGTCTTTTTTACTGGAAAATTTTATGGAAAAATTATAAAACATTGTTTATGATTGTTGGTCTTTCTTGCTTGAAAATATTGTGGAAAATGAAAACATTGCTTCCTTGTCATTTGTATGCAAATTCTTGATTTTCCACAACGTTCTATTAAAAATCCTCTATCTTATCGGGCATCAATTTCGAAATGCCATTATGTGGTAAACTAATGGATTAATCTTTGTCTGCTAGACTGGTCCAAATTGAAAATGGTTGCCGGCAACAATGTGAATCTGACTTACAATGTGAAATCGTTGACTCAGCACGAAACAGTTGTAACTGCCTATAAACGTATAGGCTGTTGCAACTGTTTCACGCTGAGCCATCGATTATGTTCAATGTTCATTTCATATGGTAGAAAAATAAAAAGGTATTAAGGGGTGAATACTTATTGACAGCATTTTAGTCTGCTTCCCTCAATATTTTCAAAAGTATCATCTCATAGATCTATACATCTCAACCAAGGATTGTTTGAGAAAAAGGCACCAGAACCCTGGCTTGGTCAGTATCCTTTCTGCCATTCGCAAGGGTGAATCTAGTGGGGGGAGGGGTGCGTTGGGTCGCTCGCACCCCCCAAGAAAAATCCTGGATCAGACCTTGATTTGACAGAAGTCTTTCTCTCGCCAATGGATTTGAATGATTAAAGTGATAGAGTAGTTGATGGCTTTGATTGGATGTTCTGTTAGTACATATTGTGAAAACAAGTATATGACCAAAACCTGTGAAAACGTCTTCATTCGCTATGGTAAAGTCATTGATGGAAAAGGAAATATCAAGGTGTATCAGTGAATCTTTTCTCTTCAAAATTTTAAAAAGATGCTCCAGGCACTCACGGGATAAATTCTCTTTCAACTTGAATTTTACTACAGATTTTCTATAGACAAAGACATCTGTCAAATGCAGATTAAAATGATCATCTGACAATTTCAGACTACCAGGCTACTAGCAAATAATGAACCAATGACCAATTTGATCATTCAGGACCAAGCCTTTCAAAGCATCAATTGGGAAAGGATGCTGGTAACTATCTTAACAATTTCATCCTTTTCCACAAGTGTATTGCATGGCAGGATAACTGGCCTTATAGGTGATAGGATATTGAACGAACAAATAATTCATTTTTCCATTTATTTTCAACTCATTTTTATGTCTCTGATAGATTAACCTTGTGAAATCATTGATGCAAAAGAAGGAATAATATAATTTCTCCTTTTGCCTCAATATTTTCTAAGCTCTCTACACAAATGCTATCTTCATAAAGAAACAGCTGCTTTAAAATTGGGCCAGTCCAAAATTTAGTTGTTTGGGAAAGGATTAAAATGAGGTGAAAATAAGAAAAGAATATAAATCAAAAAAGCAAACTCGAGATTCTTCAACCACTGCTATTTTCTTTAATTACACAAAACAAATTCCAAAATTCATATTGCTTGGGAATTGCCAAACTAAAGTCCATTAATAATTTACTTAGAAATCTAATGCAAGATATCTACTGTGTTTTGTCATGTAACATTTTGGATGAAAGATTTTAATAAAAAAAAGTAAAAAAAACCCTTAAGATTCTCTCATTGTAACAAACAAGTCTATTTGAAATTCACTCTTTACTAAGGTAAGCTTTTGAGAACATGGAGGTATTAGATGATTGTCCAGGGACAATTTATTGATCCTGCTTTAAAACTGGCAAAAAAGTTCGAAGTTTAAACTAAATTAACCCACAATAAAGTCTATTAAAGCACGACAATTAATCTAAAACATGTAAATCTTTGACATGATCAGAACCGGTGTAACAGTTTATCTTGGCCCCGGGGTATCATTGCCCCCACCCTGGGTATCTTGGCCTCCATCTAAAATTTTGTACCAAAAAATTAAAACAATGTCTACAAATGTTACACCTTATTTTAAATGTAAAGTAAAAAAAAAGTTTAATGTGTTTTGGTTCAAATTGTTCGCCTTTTTTGCTTGAAATAGCTGCTCAGGAACCAAAATAAACTGATACGCCGGTATAGCTAATGATAAATGACCTGGCAGAGCATACCTGGCTAATAGCCAGATATGCTCTGCCTGGTCATTTATCATGGGCTAAACTTCGTTTAAAAATGATTAGATCTATCTCTTTTCACTGAATTGGATAAAAAGTCTTTAAATTCATTCAGTTCGTTAGTAAACACGAGAAGTTTTGTCTCTCCCTCTAGCGTGTAGCCTCAGGTACTCATCCAAGTGGAGATTGATCTGTAACACATCATTTTCTTTGATCCAGCTCTTGCCTGAATGGTCGTATTCCCTGAGATATAGAAACAATACCTCATAAAGTTGGATAAGTTTGGTAGATTACTGCTTTGATGGAGTTTACAGCTGCGTTCAACAATATTTCAGCTTTACTTTTGTAGCTGGTGCACCTAACAATGTGCCCCATCAATGCTTTTTGTCAATTTTATTACAATAACCAATTAAATCCACCAGCTATTCATCTCTAGCTTTAGTTTATGAAAGGATGTTTACATAAGTCATTTTTCTCTGCTTTTCCACATCATGAATGTACATACAATGTAATCCATTACCACAAATTGAATTCCCAGAACATAAATGTTTTGGAAATCCTTAATCATTTTGGAGAATGAGAAAAGTAAAAAAAATATATTCCCTTGAAATCGTCGTCTGCAACATTTTGAATTTGTGGGAAAATTAAATTTTGTGCTTTGTTTTGGCTTATCATGATGGGGGACTGCCACCCCAACACCTCCTTCCCCTTTTTTTTTTACCCTTTTCGATTCTTTTTACATGAATTTTGATATGTTTTATCTCAAGCCCTAACCAAAAGCATACAAAATAGGATAAGACTGATTTTGCGCCTGATAAAGCAGAGACTACCCCAGACGACCATATCAAGTGAATTTAATTTTACATTTCGGGTCTCTCTGGATAGAAAACACTTTTGGAAATGAACACATGTATTGCTAATTCATTTTCATTTTCCACAGAATTTCTAGAGCTTTCTTATTCTTATAATTTTCGGTCCCAAAATGCGTCAAATGGACTTGATAATACGCCTAGGACTTCAATGTAACAAAATTCGTGGTTACGCGAACTTACGCCTCTGAATTTGCAGCGCAATTCGAAATTTTACAGGAGATAGTTGGATTAATATTTGACATGGTGGCGACATTATTTTCTGACAGTTGACCACAGTCCACCTTAGACAGCTTACATAGGGTTTTTTCGTGAATGCGAGGTGTTGCATACATTAAAAGTGCAATCAGATTGTTGGGCTTATTGTTTAAATGGTGTAGACAGCGAGGGTAAGTCTCATTTCATTGCGTTTTTTATGCAAATGGGGATTTTATACGGGTCACAATCAGTTTCGGAATTTGTCGCCGCTTGAAGCTTCGCATTACTTCGGGCATCAATGGAGTTTGAGGACATATCAGAAGTTAAGGCCTATTTCCCTAGGAGCGTGAATACTGTCACCACATCCTCGGCTAGGTGACATGGTATATCAAATCTAAGAAACATACATACTTTCAGTTTTTGTCCCCAAAATCAACCAAAATTCTGTCATTTAGCCGCCATCTTTGTCCACTGCCGATCTTTTTGACCTCAAAAACTTGTGTACGTTGGACCCCTTGACCCTGTTAGAAATTCCCATAGGGTTGTGCCCACGCTCAAAATTTCATGAAATTTGGTATGAAGTTAGTATTCTTTATTACGGCATTATTCCCGAAATATTTTTAAAAAATCTATTCTGGAAAATAATTTTCTAAGAATTTTAAGATTTTTGCTTAAAAATGAGGGGTATCCTAACTTAAAGAGGCCATATACACCCATCTTTGTTGTATTCGAGCCAAATTGTCCCCAAATATAATGTCTAGTAATTTCTCATCATGTATAAACCAGAGTAGTATATATTACTCAACAAAAAACAATTTTCTAAAAGATTTTTTATGACCTCATCTCCAATTTTTTAGTTTTTAAATATTTCGACCAAATTCAGGTCTGAATTTCACCTAGTTCCAGTTTTTGTCAACCTATGAAGTTTACATTAAAATTGCCCTTATATATACCCATGCTTATGGTAAAATATGAAGAAAAAATAAAACCGGTAACAGTGTTGTTTTTGAATTTAAGTGTAAAGGATCCAGATTGCTAAGAATGTAAAATCTAAGATCATTTTCATATACACTTGTCAATAGCTCATTATGCTTTGTTGTGTCTTTATTTAACATAACCAACTTATACATGGCATTAATTTTAGCCTTTTTTCTCACAAAAACATGGTTTTAAAGAATAATGGCCACATTGCCGTACCCCACCCATCAATAATATAATGGAAGAATAAATCCCAAACAGCGTAGTAAATTTTAAAATGTGGGGATGAAAAATAAAGGAGATGCATAATGTTACATATTTAATCTATTATATCACCCTTTTTAACTTTCCTTTGTGGCTTATCAGCACTTAGACTACTTTCTTCTTCTTCCGGTTTCAGTGTTGGGCCCTTATAAGAACATTTTCGCACAATTATTAAAAATACAAACATTTTTTTCTTTACCACACTGCTCAAGATAATAAAAATAACACAAAAGCAGTTTTTATTGTACATAAATTTTGCCTTTCAATGCAAAATTGCTAATATTTCTATTGTAATGATGAACTAGCCACTGCTTTGTTGACATATTCACTTTTTGATAATCTCAGATTTGAAAAGAAAATGCATCATTTTCGCATGTTTGTATCAACAAAATTGATACAAAAATGTTGTACGATGACTCCTCTTGCTATTCTGATTTAAAATTGGGGACTGATATCAACACTATGTAGGCAATACTGAGCTTTTGCTAGATGGGTACCATTAAAATCCGGGAGCATTTTAAGGTGCCGTTGTTCACAATTCTCATTATTTGACAATGTTACCGGTTTCAAATTTTTACCAAATTCTGCATACCACTAGGAGACATATATGGCTAACCTTTTTATCAATTTCATAGGTTGACAAAGACGGGAACATTCAAACAAAATTATTTGAATTGAAGGTTTTGAAAATTTCTCGGCTGTTTTTCTGACAATTCCTGACCAAATAAATTTCCGAGATTTTTTCTTTTTTTGCATGTTGGCATCAATATTGTTGGTAACAAAATGTTCTTCAATGACCCCTCTTGATATTTTGATTTAAGATTTGGGACTGATATCAAAACTAGGTAAGCAAAATTGGGCTTTTGCTAGACGGATACCATTGAAATCCGGGAGCATTTTAAGGTGCTGTTGTTCACAATTTTTATAATTTGACAATGTTACCGGTTTCAAATTTTCACCAAATTTTGCATGCAATGAGGGAACATATATGGCAACTGTTCTTATTAATTCCATAGGTTGACAGAGACGGGAACATACAAAAAAGTATGATTGAATGTTAGGTTTCATATAATTTTCTGGGTTGTTTTTGTGTCAATTTCTGACTAAATAGATTTCTGAGAAATTATGTGACATGTTGCTATTAAAAATATTGGTCTGAAAATGTTCTACATGTTCTACAATAACTCTTCTTGCTGTTCTGATTTAAAATTTGGGACTGATATCAAAACTAGGCAAGCAACATTGGGATTTTGCTAGACGGGAACCATTTAAATCCGAGAGCATCTTTTGGTGCCATTGTTCACAATTCTCATTATTTGACAACTTTACCAGTTTCAAATTTTCACCAAATTTTGCTTACAAACAGGGGACGTATATGGCAAATTTCCTTTTCGATTTCATGGGTTGACAAAGACGGGAACATACAAAAATCAAAGTGCTGAGAGCACTGTAATTGGACGTCTCTGATTGATTGAGCGGGATTGTACATGAACGAAAGATATTTTATTCATTCTTCTGTGTTTAATTCTATAAGATCGGTTTCGGACATACGAAATCGGTTTTAATACCAGAAAACCCTTCTCAGGCTTCAAATTGATTTGATTGCCGTTTCAAGACAACTGATTTGTCTCTATGAATAATCACTATTAATTTGATTACCAAATTCAATTAAGGCCATGCGATTAGCACTTTTGTCTTCTTGTTTCGGTTTACTATGAGTATTGTCGTCAGTTATACTTTTCATTGATTTTATAAAGTACGCTACAAAGCAATTTATTCAAAATGTAAGCCAACGCGCTACATAAATGAAAGCCGCGATAGCTCACTTTGCAGAGCACTCACCTTGCACTCTTTACACATGTCTATATCCGGAAGGCCCTGGGTTCGAATTCTACTCAGACATTGTTCTTTTTAATCATCTTTTTTTATACGCCGCCGGAGGCGGACGTATATTGGCATCATCTTCTCCGTCTGTCCGTCCGTCCGTCCGTACGTCCGTCCACTTTTCTTGTCAACGCAACTTCTCCTAAGTTTCTGGCTGGATCTTCTTGAAACTTGGTCAATGTTATCACCTCAATTGGAAGATGTGCATGAAGGAAAATTTTTTATGGTTCGTTGATTTTTGCCTGAGTTATGCCCCTTAAAAACTTAATCTCTGGGGCTTATTGAAATTGCAGCCTTGTCAACGCAACTCCTCCTAAGTTTCTAGCTGGATCTTAATGAAACTTGGTCAATGTTATCACCTCAATTGGTAGATGTGCATGAAGGAAGGATTTTATGGTTCGTTGATTTTTGCCTGAGTTATGCCCCTTAAAAACTTAGTATCTGAGGCTTATTGAAATTGCAGCCTTGTCAACACAACTCCTAAGTTTCTGGCTAGATCTTAATGAAACTTGGTCAATGTTATCACCTCAATTGGTAGATGTGCATGAAGGAAGGATTTTATGCTTCATCGATTTTTGCCAGAGTTATGCCCCCTTAAAACTTAGTCTCTGGGGCTTATTGAAATTTCAGCCTTGTCAACGCAAGTCCTCCTACGTTTATGGCTGGATATTAATGACACTTGGTCAATCACCTCAATTGGTAGATGTGCATGAAGGAAGGATTTTATGGTTCATTGATTTTTTCTAGAGTTATGCCCCCTTAAAACTTAGTCTCTGGGGCTGATTGAAATTGCAGCCTTGTTAACACAACTTCTTCTAAGATTCTGACTGGATCCTTATGAAACTTGGTTGATGTTATTACCTTAATTGGTAGATGTGCATGAAGTAAGGATTTTATGGTTCATTGATTTTTGCCTGAGTTATGCCCCCTTCAATCTTAGTCTCTAGGGCTTAATGATATTTCAGTCTCGTGACGCAATTCCTTCCAGGTTTTTGACTGGATATTTATAAAAACCTTTTTGTGAACACAACTTTTTACAGGTTTTTGTGTGAATATTTATAAATCCTTGTCAATGTAATTTTTTTTGTCTCAAGTTTTATAAGTGGCGGCGTATATTGTGACCATGGCACTCTTGTTCGACTTCTATCTCCACCATCGTTGGCGAAAAAACGACCGCAGTGATTTCGAATCGATCTTAACACAAATTCAACGAAATAAAGTAATGAAACGACGATCATTTACATACAATTCCGCTCAATCAATGAGAGGCGTCTAAATATAGTGCTCCAAGCACTTTGATTTTTATTCCTGTTAGAGTAAAAAAAGAAATAAAACACGGTAGCAGTTTTCCCTGGTTGTGGTTACAAAACAAATTCAATACATACTTTTCCTGAAACAAAATACCAGATGAATTGGAGCACCTAACCATGGATTCCTCATACAAGTACTACCGCAGCATCCTTACATCTACAGATGTGCATAAAAAGAAGAAATTGGGAACGTGCCGTCGGGAAAATGGCAGTGGAGTACAATAAGCAATTTAAATCTTTAAATCATTATCAACGAAAATTTGAGAATAGCAATGTCCCTATCTGTACACATATTCATAAGATCATCCAGGTACCATCTGTTGCAGACCCATTGCTTCATCTTCTTAGCTCAATACACGTAAACGGGTCACTTAAACGAAATAAATACAGATCGCTGTCACTTAGTCTTATACTAGTAATAATCATTGTTGTCATGATCATCGATGAGTATGTAAATAGGTCATGATACTGTCGAATATCAGTGATACAGATGCTGGAGAAAAAAAAAACTCGTAAGAGCAACTATTTTTCTGAATAGGTGGATTTCACTAGTGTCTCATCTGAGGCTGTTCAGATGGAACTCCGATTTGTCATGGAGTCGAACCCGAGTTGCGAAATGAACTCACTCCCCGATAATCAATTTCAAAACCCTGGTTCCAAAGTACGTCTCGTGGAAACCCCGTCTTTTAAATATGTCAAAGACTTAAACAACAATGATCAAAGAAAAGGAGCCTATCATACACAATACGTGCATTAAATTGGGTAATCATTCTAAAATGTGTGTTTTCAGTAAACACATCAAGAAAAACAAACGTTTTAACAAACGTTTTACAGAAGAAATAATCCGAACTGGTTTTGAACCAACGGCGTTCCAAATTTCAAACTGAAAAAAGGTTGCGAGGTTAATCCTTTCCCGTTTGAGCTATCGCTGCTGCTGATGATATAGGGTGTCTGTTTACATTATAACCATAGTGTATGCATGTATCGCTTTCTAAAGATCTTACCCTTTACACAATAAATATTACGAAAGTCAAAAAACTACAAGAAAATGATTAAATCGAAAAAAGATCGTAAAGTTGGTTAAGACGTGGCATGAATTGAATCGACCAATGAATCTTATAGTATTTGTTAGAGAACACATAGAAAGTAGGAAAAGATACGACAGTTTTCCTGTATGGTCGCAAAATCTATTTTGAATTTTGGTCAACTGGCAATTGAGTCTGAGAAAGGGTTTTTTGGTAATGAAAACCCATTTCGCCTGTCCAAAAGTGGTTATAAGAATTGTACGTCCTTTCGGACGTCCAATTAAAAATGATAGAATTTTAGGTTTTGAAAATTTCTCGGCTATTTTTCTGAATAAATAAATTTCTGAGAACTTTTTTGTTCATGTTGGTATCCACAATGTTGGTACCAAAATGTTCTACAAAAACTCCTCTTGCTATTCTGATTTAACATTTGGGAGTGATAACAAAACTAGGTAAGCAAAATTGGGTTTTTGCTAGACGGGAACCATTAAAATCCGGGAGCATCTTATGGTGCCGTCGTTCACAATTCTCATTATTTGACAACGTTACCGGTGTCAAATTTTCACCAAATTTTGTATGCAAATAGGGGACATATATGGCAAATATTATCATCGATTTCATAGGTTGACAAAGACGGGAACACACACAAAAAAAAGTTATAGAATTTTAGGTTTTGAAAATTTCTTGATTATTTTTCTGACAATTTCTGACTAAATAAATTTCTAAGAATTTTTTTGTTCGTGTTGATATTAACAATATTGACACTAAAATGTTCTACAGTAACTCCTCTTGCTATTCTTATTTAAAATTTGGGACTGATATCAAAACTATGTAATCAAAATTGGGCTTTTGCTAGACAGGTTTCATTGAAATCCGGGAGCATCTTAAGGTGCCTTTGTTCACAATTCTAACTATTTGACAATGTTACCGGTTTCAAATTTTCACCAAATTTTGCATACAAACAGGGAACGTATATGGCCAACTTTTCTATCAATTTCATAGGTTGACAAAGGCGGGAACATACAAAAAAATGTGATAGAATTTTAGGTTTTGAAAATTTCTCGGCTATTTTTCTAACAAGTTCTGACTAAATTAATTTCTAAGAATTTTTTGCGCATGTTGGTACCAACAGTATTGGTATCAAAAGTTTCTACAATGACTCCTCTTGCTATTTTAATTAAAACTTGTGGATTTATACCAAAACTAGATAGCCAACATTGAGTTTTTGTAAGACGGGTATCAACGAAAACCGGGAACACTTTAAGGTGCCGCGTATAGGCCTATATGCACTCTGAGTAAAACGGATATATTTTTGTAGTTCATAGGTTAGAGGCATTCTATGAGTAAAGTTACAAAGAAATCTGTGCGTGGGCGCAAATGAGACCCCCCCCCCCTTTGGAACAACCAAAAATATTGTCGTTTGGTAATGAATGAAGGGAGACAACTGTTCAAGCGATCCGCCAAATCAAATATGGACAACGAGTTATTATGTTTGCAGATTGACATGATTGAGTTTTACCATGCTAATACAGGTAACGCTCAATCATGTCAATCTGTAAACACAATACATATGTAGTGAATTAGTCCAAGGGCCGTTCAAGGATTTTTCCCGGGGGTGGGAGGGAGGGGGTCCAAACCCAAACAATGGCGGAAAATGTGATAGATATAGTTGCTTTTCAACGAAATCAGAAGCTTGTTTGAAACTGCAGTTACAAGGTTTTCATTGTAAAGCAGTAGGGGAGACCGGGGCTATTTCGGCCCCGTGGCAAGTTCGGCTAGTGGCTACTGTTCAAGAGCCTGTCGGCAGAGAGCTCTGACCCGGATTGTAATGTCACTCATGACGAAAGCTTTTCGCATATGGTTTTTGGTCGCATTGAATACAAAAACATAGAATTTAGAACACGATTCCGATTTTTAGACACTTTCAGTAATTTTTCCACATTTATGTAAATTTTTATTTATAGTAAAATGTGCCATGATTCAGATTTTTTTTTGTATATTTATGAAGACAATTAAGTCCTCTTTCATATTAAAACTAAAGATGAAGCTTTCATGTTATCTAAAAGAAGATATGACGTGATGTTGACACCAGGTCTGTCTAGGGCTAGTTAGGCTTTTGGGGTTGGGGCAAATTCGGCCACCACCAAACTTGCCCACAAATAAAAAGAATAATCGCTGTTAGAAATGCCATTTCTTGTCGACTCTGAATATATCAATTGCGAAGACCTAGCTCTAATAGAAATGTAAAAAATGTACAAATTCAAAATCACAGGCCGAACTTGCCCTGGCCTCTACTTGAAATTCTGAATTTCCCCTTACTCAAGATGATTTGACTGTTAAAACAATGCTTTTTCAATTTATACTTTCATTTGGAAGTCGTATACCGATTCCTTGAATTTTAAACAGTCTAAAAATCAAATATAAGGAATTATAGGTCTGTGCATGTCTTGCCCCAAGGATAGGCCGAACATGCCCCATGTATGGGGCAAGTTCGGCCACCACGATCAAAACTCTAAAATTTGAAATTCTCTTTATTGAAAAGAAAAATATAAGAAGAACAGACGCAGTTTGAAAGGCTATCGCTTGTCGAACTTAAATATATAAATCACGCCCAAATAACTTCCATATAATTAAAAATATGAGCAATCGAAATTAGGGGGCCGAACTAGCCCCGGTCTCCCCTAATATGTAAGATTACACTATTGAAGTTATAGGGTCAAAATATAATTTTTCGGCCAATGCCAGGGGGATCCGGACCCCCCTCCTCTAGATCCGCCCTTGTTGGCGACAGTAGGCCTACCAAACAAATCTAAGACCGTTTCAGACAAGTATCTGGATTCAGAGTATGATATCTGGTAGTAAATCAACAAAATAAGCTAGTTCTATAGGCGACGCTGATTAACAGCTCCCAGGCCCATTTGAAACAAAATCTGGATTCAGAGAATTGTATCTGATAGGAACTCAATCGAATTGGTACGTCCTTTAGTAGACACTGAACTTTCAATTCCAAAATCTGGATTCAGAGGATGTTATTTGCTAGAAACTCAGATAAAGTGGCTTGTGCTGCAGTCGGGTTTACCTAACAAATCCAAGGCCGATATAGACAAAAATCTGGATTCAGAGTATGATATCTGCTAGTACGAGGGTTAATTGATAGGTAGTGAGCCTCACATAGAAAGGTTTGAATATTAACTGTCAAACGGTCTTTTTTTTCAACATAATCCCCTTCTTTGTCTATGCACTTTTGCCAGCGATGTTTGAAGGCCTCAATGCCACTTTGTAGACTTCCTTCTCCTGATCGTTCAGTAAGACCTCCACTGCATGTATGACGTCATCATTTGACTGAAAGTGGGTACCAGCAATAGCTCTTTTCAACTGTGGAAACAGGTGAAAGTCTGATGGAGCAAGATCAGGTGAATAAGGCGGGTGTTCTACTAGTTCAAACCCACAGCCATAGATGGCAGCCATGGTAATGTCAGATTTGTGAACATGGGCATTGTCCTGGTGGAACAGTACACCTTTGCTGAGTTTTCCACGGCGTTTGAGCTTGGTGGTTTCTCTCAGTTGCCTTAAAATGATGCATAATACTGTCCATTAAATGTTTGGCCTTTTTGTAGATAATTTACCATCAAAATGCCATCAGCATCCTAGAAAACCGAATCCATAACCTTTCCTGCTGATTGGACAGCCTTTGCCTTTTTGGGTGGGGAGTGAGCCAGGGTGCTTCCATTGTTTGGACTGTTGTTTTGACTCTGGGTGAAGTGATGGACCCAAGTTTCATCCATAGTCACAAACCTCTACAGAAAGTTATCTGGTTCTGCCTCTTAAAGACTCAGATTAGCACGTGAAAAAGTGCGCCTAGCGTGCTTCTGGTCAACTGTCAGAAGCCTTGGTACCCAGCGGGCAGAGAGCTTTTTCATCTCAAGATTTTTCGTGAAAATGGAATGAACTCTTTCCTGTGAAATACTGCTGGCTATATAATCATAACTCTGTAACCCGCCTGTCAGTCATAACAAGGCCATTCTCAATTAGAACTTACACCCTTTAATTTTGCTTGTCGCCACCCATTATCTTCTATCTGCAATGATTGTATGGCGTTAAGTCGTTTTGTTTTAAGAAAGTGGACGTTCTCCACCAGTAACAACCAGTAATAGTTTGCCTAAGAGCGAACCTTTTCTCTAAAATATCATTCAAAGTTGTGAAAATGACAGGTTCGTTACTGTCGCTGTCCATTTTGTAAAAAGTTGATGTAGTTTTCAATGACCTTTTATTATTGAATTTCAAAATGTTTGGTAGCGTATAGTGAAGAAATGGCTCACATGTATGAAAATATAAATCAGACACGATTCACTACATTTTTATGTCCAGTGATTGGCGATAATTGCGTGTCGCCGAATCGTATAAAAGGTTCGTAATAACCCAAAAACAGTAGCACAGGAAAAATCTTTTCATCATTTAACAACTTTCGATTCATGATTTCGTATAAAAATGACCACACAATGATATGATATTGTGGTTGTGCAGACCTTCTTCGCCATTTTTTAATTATGAAAGAAAAATGTAGCGTTTTTTGGTAGTTCGAAATATGAATGAAAGGTTCGTGAAGGTTATGTAGCGTTTTCTAATCGATCTTTATAATACAAACGTTGTTTATTTACACTATCCCGTCATTTACTTTTTATCGGATTGAAAATAACACATTCGGTGACACTATATATAAAATTATTGCATTTGAAGCATGCTGAAAAAAGGTTCGTGATGAAAGGTTCGTGCGATGATTTCCGCAAACAGCTTTAATGACTGCCACACTACCTTAATATCGCGAGTGTGAACAAGTACATGGGTACATTGTATCATAAATTGATATGTGGCATAAATAAAGTCCAAAATAACAGCTTCAATGAGACAATGTTCTGTGTTTAAACAGTTCTGGGAATAATTAGAAAAGTTGGCCTTATTTTGTTTTTATAAAACATGCACAATTTTTTTCACTTACATACTGTTTTATTAGCTGTGTCGCTTGCACGGAAAATCGTATACTTACACATTCTGCCAAAACTCATGATGGAACATCTGCTTAAAATAAAGGAAATGTTCGTGAACATTATCACGAACCTTTCTGATCCTTTTATGTTGGAAAAGAATAATATAAACTGAATGTAACATCATAAAACTGTTTATTGTAGATTGATATTTTGATACAGTTTTGTGCGAAAAGAAAAAAAAAACAAATACATTTATCTAATACACCGTAAACAGGTAATGGATTGATTACCTGTTAATGATTTTAACCATCACTGATTTTCCCCATTGACATAGATGGCGGTACAAATGGATATAAAACCATTAAATGCATTGCTTTCCAGTGGACAAATGATGCAAACATATTATGGCTGGGATTTAAGGTCATAAAGACAATAGGAAAGAAAGAGTCCATAGCAACATGAAGACCGCAGACAGCTTTCAAACTGGACGAAGATATCACTTTGATCCATACC
Source organism: Fragum sueziense (assembly GCA_963680895.1). NCBI lineage: Eukaryota > Metazoa > Mollusca > Bivalvia > Cardiida > Cardiidae > Fragum > Fragum sueziense. Next base: position 21,421,795 of record OY804592.1, read on the forward strand.
ATGTTTGCTGCGAGAAGTTCTGGTCGCAAATGTTTAAAGTTTTATTTACCCACGTCACAAAACATTTGGTAAACTGCGTGCAGCATTTACAGAACACTAAGTAAACGTATTCATGTATGATTTGTTTTGAAGTTAATTGACTATCTTTGGGTTTAATCATGTTCAGTGTTTCTATTTGTTTAAATGTCTGGTTTACCCCTCAGGATTTATTTTTTGAAATGTATTGGTGCTAAAATTATTTTTTCCTGGAAACAAATTTGTTCAATCCGTGAATATAACTATCCCATATAAGCCTAATTGTAACGTATCTGTTTCTATGTGAGAATATAGGTTGAATTATGTATGTATTTAAGTTTGACGCAAACAGTGAAAGGTTCGTGATGTCACATAGATGCTTTATTGTCTAATAATACGAATTCCTAAGTGCTTATTTAGCATTTACATCACATTTCATAAACGAGTCAGATGATTACGGTTAGAGTGCAATATTGCATCCGAAGTCTACCATATCGATATAAATGTTATGACGATCGGTAATATATATTCAATCACGATTTGTTATCTATTTGATCGTTCACTTTTGAGATAACATTTTGAATGGCCGTTTCGGCGTCAATAAACTCGAAATTCATACCCTCATTGTTGAAATCGATGTCCTACACATCATACTATGTGTTTTGATTAATATCCAAATCAATCCCAAACGTCTGTCATAAAACTTCAAGTACGAAGTCACGAACATTTCTGGCGTTAAAAGTTGACAAATGGGTACTAGTATTCAAACTAACATCGTGAACAAACGGAATAATTGATGTTCAAAAGAACTTCTGAATGTCTTCATGGATATTGTAGAATTATGAAAAGACCAAGTGTTTTATATTTTGTAACACTTCGTTTTTCTCGAAAATTCTGGAAGGTGTAAGTTCTAATTGAGAACGGCCGAACAACATCATGGACTTTATTGACCATTGCTGGTGTTGCAACGGTAAAAGGCCTTCCAGGGCGGACGTCGTCCTCAAGACTCTGCGTACCAAACTTGAACTCCCCTACCCATCTCTTTTCTGTAGCATACGAAGGAGAATCATCCCCTGGTGTTGAAACCATATCTGCATGGATGGCCTTCGAAGTTAGACCCTTTTTATACAGATATTGAATCTCTGTTCTTTCAGCAACCTTGTCCATTTCGCAAAAGCCACTTGCCCGTTTTACTTTAGAGTGCTACCTCTTCAACATTAACTGACCAAATAACACCAATTTTCGGCTGCACACCTTTGTATAGTCAGAGAATACAGGGGCTGAAATGGAAATGTTTGCTTGTTCATTTACTACCAGATATCATACTCTGAATCCAGATTTTGGTGAAAATGGGCCTGGGAGTTTTTAATCAGTGTCGCCTATAGAACTAGCTGATTTTGTTGATTTACTAACAGATATCATACTCCGAATCCAGATTTTGGTGCAAATGGGCCTGGAAGTTCTTAAGCAGTGTCACGTATAGAACTAGCTCATTTTGTTGATTTACTACAATAAGTCATAGATCTACTCTGAATCCAGATTTTGGTGCAAATGGGCCAAGGAATTTGTTAATCAGTGTTGTCTATAGAACTAGCTTATTTTGTTGATTTACTACCAGATATCATACTCTAAATCCAGATTTTGGTGGAAATGGGCCTGGGAGTTGTTAATTAGTATCTCCTATAGAACTAGCTCAATTTGTTAATTTACTACCAGATAATATACCCTGAATCCAGATTTTGGTCCAAATGGGCCTGGGAGTTGTTAATCAGTGTTACCTATAGAACTAGCTTGATTTGTTGATTTACTGCCAGCTATTATACCCTGAATCCAGATTATGGTCCAAATGGGCCTGGGAGTTGTTAATCAGTGTCGCCTATAGAAATGGCTTATTTTGTTGATGTACTACCAGATATCATACTCCGAATCAAGATTTTGGCTCAATTGGGCCTGGGAATTGTTATTAGTGTCGCCTATAGAAATAGTTTACTTTGTTGAATTACTACCATATGTTATACTCTGAATTCATACAGGGTGTCCCAAAATGTGTGTCCCCATTTTAAACATCTATGAAATTGACAAATGTTGCCACTGAGTAAAATTAGTTACATAGGTATGAAGGGGACATGATGAAGTTTTGTTTGATATATAGAACATCTATATTTACTTTGAAATTTTATTCCACATAATATTTTAAGGAATATGTCATCTTTAACTGTTTTGCCAAATGACGTCAACGACGTCATCTTTTTCATTTAACAAAGTTTCTTTTTCAAAGCTAAGATGATCAAATTGATCCTTTCAAGTTTGTCTTCCATGGCCATTGTGGCTTAAATAGATGCAGTGAAAGTTTAACATCATTAAATTTTGAAGGGATGAAAATAATCACAAGAACTAGAGTTTGAAATGAGGAAAGATGTTGTTTCATTGAAAATTTGGATGATGGTGCAAATGGTGCTTTAAACGGAGACAAAGTTTAAACATCTATAAAATTGACAACCTTTTGTTATCAGATAAATTCAGTTACATAGGTACAAGAAGGGGAAATGATAAAGTTTTGTTTGATATATAAAACATCCATAGTTACTTTCCTAATATATTCAACAACATCCTTTAAGAAAAGTTTGTCTCTGCAAAAACGATCCCCCTTTACAGCACCATTTGCACCAGCATCTAAATTCATTGAAACAACATCTTTCCTCATTTTGAACTCTAGTTCTTGTGATTATTTTCACCCCTTCAAAATTTAATGGTGTTCAGACTTTCACTGCATCTATTTAAGCCACAATGGCCATGGAAGACAAACTTGAAAGGATCAATTTGATCATCTTAGTTTGGAAAAAGAAACTTTATCAAATGAAAAAGATGACGTCAACGACGTCATTTGGCAAAACAGTTAAAAATGACATATTTTTTAAAACGTTATGTGGAATAAAATTTCAAAGTAAATATAGATGTTCTATATATCAAACAAAACTTCATCATGTCCCCATCATACCTATGTAACTAATTTTACTCAGTGACAACATTTGCCAATGTAATAGATGTTTAAAATGGGGACACATATTTTGGGACACCCTGTATATTGGTGCAAATGGGCTTGCGAGTTGTTAATCAGTGTCGGTTATAGAACTTGCTTATTTTGTTGATTTACTACCAGATTTCATACTCTGGATTCTGATTTTGGTGCAAATGTGTCTTGGAGTTGATAATCAGTATCTTCTATAGAACTAGCTTATTTTGTTGATTAACTACCATAAATCATACATTGAATCCAGGTCTTTGTGCAAATGGACCAGGGAAATTGGTAATCAGTGTCGTCTATAGAACTAGCTTGATATGTTGATTTACTACCAGATATTAAACCCTAAATCCAGATTATGGTCCAAATGGGCCTGGGAGTTGTTAATCAGTGTCGCCTATAGAAATGGCTTATTTTGTTGATGTACTACCTGATATCATACTCTGAATCAAGATTTTGGCGCAATTGGGCCTGGGAATTGTTAATAAGTGACGCCTATAACTTTGTTGACTTAATACCATATACTATACTCTGAATTCATATAATATTGGTGCAAATTAATGGGCTTGCGAGTTGTTAATCAGTGTCGGTTATAGAACTTGCTTTTGGTCCAAATGGGCCTGTGAAATGTTAATCAATGTTGCCTATAAAACAAGCTTATTATGTTGGATTACTACCACAAATCATACTTTGAATCCGGATTTTGGTGCAAATTGGCCTGGGAATTGTTAATCAGTGTTACTTTGAATCCCGATTATGGTGGAAATGGGCCTGAGAGTTGTTAATCAGCGTTGCCTATAGAACTAGCTTATATTTTTTTTTATTTACTACTAGATATCACACTATGAATTCAGATTTATGTGTAAATGGGCCTGGGAGTTATTAATCAGTGTCGCCTATAGAATTAGCTGATTTTTTATTTACTATCAGATATCGTACTATGAATCAAGATTTTGGTGCATATGGGCATGGGAATTGTTTATCAGTGTTGCCTATAGAACTAACTTATTTTATATATTTACTACCAGATATCATACTCTGAATCCAGATTTTGCTCCGAATGGGTCTAAAAGTTTTTCATCGGGGTCGCCTATACAGAGTGTCCCAAAAAAAACGGAACTCATTTTTGAATGTTTATTTCTCATGTATCAAGCAATATTTCTCCACCAAATTTACATATGCAATAGCAACGACAGTTTTCTATTAGCAGTTAAAATTTGGTCGAAAAATAATTATTAGTTTTGAAAATATTTACATTAAAATGAATATACCCGGAAAACCATTTTAACACGATATCGATCTTTTCGTTTTGCAGCGCGTACCTACACTCATTGAATAAATTGACGCTATACAATTGGTTAATATATTCAATACAATACAAAAATGATTTTGAAACATTGTATTCACAATAGCGCATTTTCATTTCATCTTTTTTGCTAATAAATAAAATGTTAATGCTGCAAGCTGCGATGTAACTAAAATGAATACAAACAAAATATCCAAGTGCATCACATACTCATGAATAATAATCATATGCACTTATTTTATTTCTGACCAACATGCCGGTCACCGCTCAATTTAAAGTATTACGGGTTTCATTTAACCTGACACAGACCTTTATGTAAAACACAAATAACACAAAATTCACCAAAAAGAATTAAATCATAGTCCACAGAAATTTATACCATGCAAGACAATTAAGGCTGGACTAATTTTAGGAAGCATACCAAGCTTGTTATTTATGAATATAAAAGTTAAAACTGCGCCATGTGAAATGAATCACATAATAATTTAAAATTAATTCAAACAACCACCCTATGGACTCAATTTGAACGTACAGAACGTGTACATATTAAATTTTGAGAAAATCGGCACATACATGTACAACGGTACAGAATTCATTAGCTGACCGTAAGTGCGCTTTCACGAACAAACAAGACGCAAAAATCAATATCATGTCAGATCGGTTTTTTAGTGTCATTATTAATTTGCTTATAACTTTTGAACCGATGCATATTTTTAAGTGGAATTTGGAACACAAATGCAAAAATAATGTATCTTCAGTACTGCAAATTCGAAAATTCGATTTTTTGCTTGCGCTTTGAAATATTTGACTTTGAATTAGGGTTCCGTTTTTTTTGGGACACTCTGTAGAACCAGCTTATTTTGTTGATTTACTACCAGATAGTTTACAATGAATCCAGACTTCAATGGTCCAAATGGGCCTGGCAGTAACTGTTGTTAATCAGTGTCGCATATAGAACTAGCTTATTTTGTTGAATTACTACTATATATCATACTCTGAATCTAGATGTTGTTGCAAATGTGCATTGGAGTTTTTAATCAGTATCGGTAATAAAACTAGCTAATTTTGTTGATTTACTACAAAACATCATACTCCGAATCCCAATTTTGCTGAAAAATGGGCATGGAAGTTGTTATTCAGTGTTGCCTTAAGAACTAGCCTTTTTCGTTGATTTACTACCAGATATTTTGGTGCAAATTGGGCTGTGAGATGTTAATCACTGTCGCCTATAGAACTAGCTTATTTTATTGATTTACTGCCAGTGAGAGATCATACTCCGAATCCAGATTTTTCTCAAAATGGGTCTAGGAGTTTTTCATCGGGTTCGCCTTTAGAACTAGCTGATTTTGTTCGTTTTTTTGTTATAATACTCCGAATTCAGATGGTGCAAATGGGCCTGGGAGTTGTTAATCAGTGGCAAAGTTAACTTATTTTGTTGATTTACTACCAGATATCAAACCATGAGTCCAGATTTGTTGCAAATGGGCCTGGGAGTTGTTAATCAGTGTTGCCTATAAGACTAGCTCATTTTGTTGATTTACTACAATAGATCATAATCTGAATCCAGATTTTGCTGTAAATGGGTCTGGGAGTTGTAATCAGTGTTGCCTATCGAACAAGCTTATTCTATTTTATTTACTATCAGATATTATACGCTGAATTCAGATTTATGTGTAAATGGACCTGTGAGTTGTTAAGCAGTGTAGCATGTAAAACTGCTGATTTTGTTGATTTACTACCAGATATCCATCTTCGCAAGCCAAGGGTGACATCTACGACGTAACGTCGTTTCTGTATTCACCCTTGGCGTATTTAGTCCGATTTTCTTGGTCTCCTGGAAAGCGTTTTCATTGGTTCCAGCGAGGTCTCGCTGGAACCAATCAGATTGTCTACTGATATTTTTGTTATGAGTAACCAAATCATGACAACGGGCGGGAAAAAGCATTGCATTTGCAACTCAAAAACGCGAAGATGGGCGACTTTTCCTAAGAATTTCATTGCAATAGACAGGAATTCCCTATCTTTAATCAACAAATTATTGTACTTTCGACAATTTGACCAAAAAAGCAAATAACTTTTACGTAATCCGCATGACGTATGACAACGCACGTTAATGACGTCATCAATAATGGACGTAAACAACCAGCAGAACAACCGCTAGGCGGCGCTTTGCGATTTCAAGAAAATCGGACTAAATCCGCCAAGGGTGAATACAAACGTAGGTGGGTTCAACCTTGGCTTGCGAAGATGCCAGATATCATACTCTGAATTCAGATTTAGGTGCAAATGGACATGGGAGATTAATCAAGGTCGTGTGTAGAACTAGCTTATTTTGTTGATTTATTACAAGATAATATACTCTGAATCCAGATTTTGGTGCAAATGGGCCTGGGAATTGTTAATCAGTATCTCCTATAGAACTAGCTTATTTTGTTGATTTACTATCAGATATCATACTCTGAATCCAGATTTTGCTGCAAATGGGCCTGGGAGTTGTTAATCAGTGTCGCCTATAAAACTAGCTTATTTTGTTAATTTACTACCAGATATCATACTATGAATCCGGATTTTTGTCCAAATGGGCCTGTGAAATGTTAATCAATGTTGCCTATAAAACTAGCTTATTATGTTGGATTACTACCATAATTCATACTTTGAATCCGGATTTTGGTGCAAATTGGCCTGGGAATTTGTTAGTCAGTGTTACCTCTAAAACTAGCTAATTTTGTTGATTTAGTAGCAGATATCATACTCTGAATCAAAATATTGGTGCAAATGGGATTGGGAGTTGTTAATCAGTGTCGCATATAGAACTAGCTTATTTTGTTGATTTACTACCAGATATCATACTCTAAATCCAGATTTTGGTGCAAATGGGCATGGTAGTTGTTCTGTATCTCCTATAGAACTAGCTTATTTTGTCGATATACTACCAGATATTATACCCTAAATCCAGATTTTGGTGCAAATGGGCCTGGGAGTTGTTAGTCAGCGTCGCCTATAGAACTAGATTATTCTGTTGATTTACTACCAGATATCATACTCCGAATCGAGATTTTGTTGCAACAAGGAGTTGGAGTTGTTTTAAAATCAGTGTCGTCTGTAGACCTAGCTTATTTTTTTTTAATCTACTATCATATATCATACTCTAAATCCAGATATTGATGCCAATGGGCATGGGAGTTGTTAATCAGTGTCGAATGTAGAACTAGCTCATTTTGTTGATTTACTACCAGATATCATACTCTGAATCCAGAATTTGGTGCGAATGGGCCTGGGAATTGTATATCAGTGTTACCAATAGAACTAGCTCATTTTGTTAATTTACTACCAGATATCAAACTCTGAATCCAGCTTTTGGTGCAAATGGGCCTGGGAGTTATTAATCAGTAACGCCTATAGAACTAGCTTATTTTGATGATTTTCTACTAGATAGCATACTCCGAATCCAGATTTTGCTGCAAATGGGCCTGGGAGTTGTTAATCAGTATCGCCTATAGAACTAAACTCAGCAAAAGTTCTCATCGGTCACCTTATACTTGGCGTCATAAAATCAATAAACAAGAGGACCATGATGGTCCTATATCGCTCACCTGAACCAAAATGATATAAGCAACACTTTTCTTCAATTCAAAAAATAGTTATGACTTTAAGACTGAAAACGAACTTATGGTCAACAACATTGTGAAAATCGAACTCATCCAAGTTCATCGTGCCCAACATTGTGTTCAAGATTTGTCTTGTTTGATAAATAATTGTAGATTCTGGAGTATAAACAAGGTCGAAAAAACAGCTGAAAACAGCAATTTTGTCAAATTCAAGGGCACATAACTCTCGACTTTCTAGTCAGATCAGGCTGAAAATCATACTCATTCGAGATCTTATGATATCCAACATTGTGTCCAAGAATTGTCTTGATTGGTCAATAAGTGTAGATTCTAGAGTGTGAACAAAGTCTAAAGCAGCCGAAAACGGAAATTTGATCAAATTCAATGGCACATAACTCTCCACTTTTTGATCAGATCGGACTGAAAATCAAACTTATCCAAGATCTTATGGTCTCAAACATTGTGTTCAAGTTTTGTCTTAATTGATAAATAATAGTAGATTATAGAGTGTAAACAATGTCAAAAACAGCCGAAATCGGCAATTTTATCAAATTAAAGGGCACATAACTCTAATATTTCTGGTCAGATCAAACTGAAAATCAAACTCATCTGAGATCTTATGGTCTCCAACCTTGAGTCCAAGATTTGTCATGATTGGTCAAAAATTGTAGATTCTAGAGTGTAAATAAGGTCGAAAACAGTCAAAAACGGCAATTTTGTCAAATTCAAGGGCTTATAACTCTCAACTTTCTGATCAGATAAGACTGAAAATCAAACTCATCCCAGATCTTATGATCCCCAATATTGTGTCCAAGTTTTGGATTGATTGATCAATAATTGTAGATTCTAGAGTGTAAACATGGTCGAAAACAACCAAAAATGACAATTCTGTCAAATTCAAGGGCGAGTAACTCTCAACTTTCTAATCAGATTAGACTGAAAATCATACTCATCCGAGATCTCATGGTCCCAAATATTGTGTCAAAGTTTTGTCTTGATTGATGAATAATTGTAGATTCTAGAGTGTAAACAAGGTCAAAAACAGCCGAAAATGGCAATTTTGCCAAATTCAAGGGCGCATAACTCTCGTCTTTCTGGTCAGATCAGACTGAAAATCAAACTCATCCGAGATCTTATGGTCTGCAATGTAATGTCCAAGATTTGTCTTGATTGATCAATAATTGTAGATGCTAGAGTGTAAACAATGTCAAAACTAAGTATTTTTCGCATTCAAGGGCAGATAACTCCTGTATTTCTAGTTCGATCTGACCCATAATCGAACTCATCTGAGATCTTATGGCCATACATGTTTTGATGAAGTTTGGTCAAGATTGGCTTATATTTGTAGATGCTAGAATGTAAACACGAAATTGTGGACGGACGGACGGACAGACGGACGACGGACAAAAAGTGACCACAATAGCTCACCTTGAGCACTTCGTGCTCAGGTGAGCTAACAAACAATTCCAAACATTTTATTCTGGAACACTGTTAAAGAAATCATTGTCCAACATGACTGTTGCAATTCGATTATTCTAAGACTTTTTAGTGAGATCTAACAACAGTTCTAAATCGGGTACCCTCGATTTCAAAATCAACAAAACAAAAAGAGCAGTGTCAGTAACGTGTGTAGCCACCGTTAGCTTCAATAACAGCTACACACTAGCTTGTCGTGGAAAGCAAGGGCGGATCCAGGAATATTTTCCAGGGGGTCCAAGCTCAATTTTTTTTCCAGGAGGGGGGGGGGGGGTCCAAGCCCAAATTATGGCTTAAAATGTAGTAAATATGTAACGTTACACTAAATTAAATAGTCAAAATTCAATTTTCGGCCAATGCCAGGGGGTGGGGGTCCGGAACCCCCCTCTAGATCCGCCCATGGAAAGGATAATGTTAAGAAAGTCAATCACAATCAAATTCTGTCATTCTGAAACCCACCACGACAGCGATAAATGAGCACACGTCCGTCGACAAACTGATGCAAAGTTGTGGTCTAAATTGTTAAAAAGATGTTTGCCAAGGCAGTCCTGGTTTAAGAGAAGGTAACGTCGCGACAAAGCTACTCGGACATATCGATGACGTCTACAGATAACAACACCTTTCAACGAAGTCCAACAATTTACAGCCTACTGTGCAAAGTCTGTAACGTTGCGTTCATGTCGACCCCGCAGTCACCCTGAAGTGATTGAAGACGGGGGAATGTGTTCCTTTATATGATATTTAAAGGAAAATACTGGTCCTGGCGTTTCATGGTATCTCGTCGTCTCCGTCTCCTATGGCGTGCTGCAGTAATTCCGGTGGTTTGAAATTCCATGTGTAAGGCCTTGAAGGTTAACAGGCACACGTAAATGTTCTGGCGACTTGAAATGGGTGGAAACAAATTATCAAAACTGCAAAAAGGAAAACAAGCCATAATTGCCACCTACTTCCGGTTTTCTCTGCAACTAAATTTTACCGGTCGTAAACAAAGGCCCCTTTGCAGCATTACGATGGCCTCGCCTCGCACTTCGTGTATCATTCTGGTCATGTTATGTGTTTTTTCTGACTATACAGTCGACAGAGACTTCACGTGTGTAAACTGGGCAATGGCTTTTGTTTCCAAAACATTTCACGTGCAAATCGGGAAAAAAAGTACATGGACATCTTTACCACCCCTCAATTTTTAAGCGCTCTCAAAAATTCGCATAGTCAAAGCTATGGGCAAAAAATAAAACATGTAAAATTTTACACTGATTGGTTGATAAATGATCGAGATATTGTAATTTTAAAAATGACCGATTAGAACATTTGTTAAGTATAGCTTATTTTGTTGATTTACTACCAGATATCATACTCTGAATCCAGATTTTGACACACATCGGCCTGGGAGTTGGTTATCAGTGTCGCCTACAGAACTAGCTTATGTTGTTATTGTACTTGCAGATATCATACTCTGAATCCAGATTTTGGTGCAAATGGGACTGGGAGTTGTTAATCAGTGATACCTATAGAACTAACTTATGTTGTTGATTTACTACCAGATATCGTACTCTGAATCCAGATTTTGCTGCAAATGTGGCCTGGGAATCGTTAATAATTAGTGTCGCCTATAATGTAACTATAGAACTAGATTATTTTGTTGATTTACTACAAGATATAATACTCCGAGTCCAGATTTTGTTGCAAATGGGCCTGGGAGTTGTTAATCAGTGTCGCATATAGAACTAGCTTATTTTGTTGAATTACTACTATATGTCATACTCTGAATCCAGATTTTGTTGCAAATGTGCATTGGAGTTTTAATCAGTATCGGTTATAAAACTAGCTAATTTTGTTGATTTACTACAAGACATCATACTCCGAATCCCGATTTTGCTGAAAATGGGCAAGGAAGTTGTTAAATAGACATTTCATTCCAATTTCAATTTTTCAAAGTATGTCTTGATGCCAAGATTGGTTATTCTAATGAGTATAAATAATATTAGTTTTTTTTAAGTTGTTGTCAATAAGCGAGAAACACGCATTTAAAGTTGAGACATAATCGATAATTTGCATATAAATCAGAACTGTTGTCCACAACAATTTGTTCAAATTTTACACAAAAATATAAATTTCTCGTAAACGGCGCAATATTTTGGCTTGAAATTTTCAGAATTTTCATAAGGAAATATGCTCTTTCAGATAAAAATAAAAGTAAAATATATGACAAAAAGTTCTGAAATGTCACTTTAATCAGTGTTGCCTTTAGAACTAGATTATTTTGTTGATTTACTACCATATATCATACTTTGAATCCAGACTTTGGTGCAAAAGGGCCTGTTAGTTGTTAATCAGTGTCGCCTATAGAACTAGCTTAAATTTGTTGATTTACTACCAGGTATCATATTCTGAATCCTGACTTTGGTGCAAATGGGCACGGGAGATGTTAACTAATCAGTGTCGCCTATAGAACTAGCTTTGTTTGTTGAATTACTACCAGATATCATACTCTAAATCCGTACGACGGACACAGCGCCATGACATAAGCCTGGCTGGCCAGCGAAGCTAAAAACTGAATTACGTCGTTACGAGGTTTTCGTTGAAAGCTGTGATAATATGTTAAAATTGTTTATTTAAGTTTCATATATTTTGTTGTTCTTCTCTCTTTTCAATGAGACGGACTATTCTATTTTGCGAAGTTTTTATAGGAACTAGGAATCTGTTTCACTATGAAAGTAACAAGAATTTTCTAATGAGCGAACAGTGCAGAAATTCCATTGAGCCATCGTAAATACCCTCTCCTTTACGTCCAAATTTTAGACTAGTTCTATCTGGAAGGTGGCACACCAAGAAAATGGATATTGATACAAACAGGGTGACCGTATGTGTACAATATACAGAACTGAAAACATTTAGACAAAAGAAGAAAATGCTGATTATCAGCATTTTCGTCATTTGTCTCAATGCTTTCCCCATGAGTTTTTTTTTCAAAAAGCGTAATTGTTTGGGAAAGAGTTATAAAGAAAATGTTGACAAAATAACGACGTTGTGATAGAATCTTTTTTATTTATTGGTTGTATAGTTTGTGTCTACACATGGATATATACAGATGATTCAGTAAAAAAGGATGATAGCTATATAATCATGAAAGATACTAGCAATGAGATAGACCAATGATTGTATATTGTACAAAAATATAAACTGCTAATGTCAAATATAAACTGCTAGGTTACATTAATTTTGCTGTGGAAAATGAAAATTTAAGGGAAAAGGTGGTCAGTTAACATTGTGTCATAAGCCTTATCATAACAACTCACCTTTCAGAAGAATACTTCCAAAAATTTCAAAATTTATATTTGAATTTTTGGAAATATTCAGCAGAGCAATGATTCAGAGGGGGCATTTACTTTTCTAAACGCAAAATATCATTTAATGTTCACCAAACCCGGTGTTGTGGGTACTCATTGGAATCATCTCTCCAAGACGATTCAAATGAGTACCCAAAACGTAGGGTTTGAGTTTGAAATTAAACATTTTGAATTCCTCTTGTTTGTTGTTATGATTCAGTTTTTAACTTTTTACAGAATAAAACAATTAACCCTTTATGCAATATCATTTTTGATTCCAGAGACTACCAGGTATATGTATAAGTCAAATTGTAGAGGGCTGTTAAACCATTTCCCAAATTGTTAAAATTTTGACAAAATTTTACAAATTGACAGCATTTACAGAGGACACAATTAATGTTGACCAAGATAGGAATAGTGTATCATGGCTGCAAACAAAACATTAAGGCAAAATTAGAAATTACTGATTATCAGCAATTTCTTCCTTTGGCTCAATGTTTTCCAAAGCCATTTCCATAAGCAGCCACAAAAGGCATCACTGTTTGGGAATGGGCTGAAAAAAATTTGTTTTAAAACAGTTAGATCTATATTGATATGATGCACTTTTAAGATGGGATGAATTAATATAAATTTCTAAAATTAGATACATATGTACATTTCTTATCTACAATGATATATTTTCATGGAAGGAATTTTCTGGTTGCCAACTGTAGAGTTGGCAGGAATGTAGAAAATGTCAAACATCGAGCGAATTCTGCTTATCTGTCACAAAATTTTGAATAATGACATGGCAAAACTTATCATTGATCACATGTTTTGAGTATACTGTTAGCCTTTAAAAGTTTAACAATTTGTTAACAGCAAAGACAAGAAAGTTCCGATGACATTGTCATGCCGATCAAAACTAAAATAGACGACAAATGTGTTATTTGACCTTATTCTGTTTCCATTTTGTTTTAAATCAAAAATAGGCATACATGTGTTTGAAGACATATTAATTTAACATATCAATGCTGACATTAAAAGACATTAAAGACATGGCAGATCACGAAGCCTACAGTTCAGATTCGTCTGTTTCTTGAATCTCTCTAGAAAGTTTGACTGTAGTTTGTATCTGATAGGTCCGAGTACCTTCCACATCAACCCCTCGTTCTGAACTTGGTTGGACCGTTCTGAAAAATATTATGTTATGCTATGAATATACAATAATGAGATCAACTGTTAAAGCCTATAATTAGATTCCAAGACTTCAGACTCAACCAAAATGGTAAATGCCTCTCTTAGCAATTTCAAATACAATGCTTGGGGCCAGAAGTGTACAACAGAGGATCAAACAATAACCAAAACGACCAGAGTTTGGCAAAGACCTATGATCAATCTCAAGTAAACATTATGTAGCTACTTTGAAATGCATTATTTTGCTTTTTCCTCTACATTGATATTCAAAGCCATAAAAACTCATTATCAATCATTGCCAATTACAGCTTAACCCTTTCCAAAACAATAAGTTGTTGATTGATAATAGATAAAACTTACGAATAACTAGCTGCCTCAGCCTCCTTTCTCAACTCTGCTCTCCTCCTGTCTTCTTCATGCCTTCTCCTCTTTTCTTCTTCGTATCTTCTCCTCCCAGCTTCTCTTCTCTTCTCCTCCTCAGACCCGGGTGGCGGGCGTCTCCTCTCCCGATCATCTGGTGGCCGACGACCACCTTGACCATCTCTGGGTCGCTGACCTCGATCATCCGGCCGCCTCGGTGGTCGATCACCATCAGGACGTCGTGGTGGTGGTGGGCGATCACCATTTTCTCTTGGGCGTCTAGGTGGTCTGTCACCGTCCTCTCTAGGTCGTCGAGGTCTGTCGTCATAACCACGACCATCTCTCTGGTCGCGGTCATAGTCCCGTCGTCCGCGGTCGTCAGGTCGTCGCTTTTCCTCGCTATAGTCGTCTTTGTATCCACGGTTATCATAGCTACGAACATTGCTATAATTACCCCGGCTACCACCGTCATAATTCTGAAAACCAAGAAGAAACAATATCATTAGTATCTCACAAAGGAACGGTGCTGACAGATAAAACAGGATATATGTGAGTGTCCATGCTATGATAACCGTGGATACAGTCGCATTGGCAACAAGTCGTTCTCCTGACCTTTAAAATATCAAGGTCAAATGTTATAGTATCTCCTGTTCAATCTTCATTCCCAGTTCCTTGTAAGATTTAAACACGTTCTAAGCTACACTACAACACCAAAACTTTGAGCACATGCTTTTTACTGACAAAGAGTTTGATTATGACATTCTTGAGGTATATAGAGGGTATATCAACATCACAAACAAATACAAAATGCACAAACAACAAACAATAACAAAGGTTGCTATTAGTTATAAATTGATCAGTCTGAGCAACAGATAGGGGTGGTTTTGAGTTTATTGGGGTTTTTCAACTGCCAGGGTCATATCGCGGCGGCTGGAGCACCTACCATAGATTCCTGTTGTTTCTCAAACCAGTACTACCACAACACCCTTACCGAGCCTCCAGCTGCTCTCCCACTTAGGTTAACAATTTCAAAGCCATTGGTGGGTGACAATTTTGTCAGAAATGGTATTTGCCGGTATCAAACCCGGGACCTCTCTAATGAGAGGCAGAATTGCGCTACCAACTAAGCTAAGGCCAGATAGGAGTGGGTAAAGTCAATTTAAATTTGTTATTTTACATCTTAACCCTATGTAGTGGGTAGTCATTTGATCTATCTAATGATGAGAATATTCTAAAGAGTACCCACAACATAGGATTCATATTTAATGAACATTAAATGGCATTTTGAAAAGCCATTACCTCCTCTTATCTGTAGCTCTAAATTTATAAATGATTTTGACCTTTGTTTTTTTATTCTTTATGAATTGATCAGTACAAACCAAAATATATAACAAAACTACTGTTTTGAATCAGAGGTGTAAGGTTTTGAATCATGCATATTCAACCTAGATACAAACATATTAATTTTACCCATGGAACTCAGATACTATAACATTTTAAGATCTTGATTTGTTCTACATGTAATTGAGTTTAACACCATTTTAGCAATACATTTATTTCAGTCCTTGCAATGAAATACCAATTTCACAAATTCATAACCTGATTCATAAACATAACTTTGTATCATTTGCAGACAAATCAGTCTGGCAAAATATAAATATAATATAGGATCTAAAAAAGATCTAGATTACTTCTCGTGCATGTTAGAGTAAGCCCTAGTTAGACATATCAACTGAAATACCATGCAATGATAATTAGGGTAGTGACAGTGTGCAAAAAGTTAAAACATGCACCTAACATGTCATACCATCTTAATAAGTCTACCTCTAAACCATACATTTCTTTCCTACTTTTCAGTTTTATCAGTTTGAATACAAAAAGATCAGAGTATTAAAACAGGCAATGATATATTTATTTTATACAGATGTGTTACTTAATTCAATGTTTCAAAACCATTTCACATCTTTAATTACAAATTCATGTCTGCATTTTGCAATTATAATGTTTTGCAAGAAAAATGAATTTGAAATTAATACAATACCATTGACCATGCCAAAATCTATTAACCTGATAACAATGTTACTAGTAAACCATAGTATTTCTTTCTCTATTTATTTCTCAGATTTGTTTCATTGTACATTGCTTTTCAGATAAGATACTGTCTGATTAAAAACATTTAAGTTCCAATCCAGATATCATGGTGTATTAAAACAACAGAAAAGTAACTAAAGACACACATAACAAATAACACAAACATTCACAACAATTACATTCATATACCCTCCAATACTCAACATAGAAAGTTAAAACAAAGGTGAACATAAATTATGTGCTTAAAGGTTTGGTGAATATAATATTAACATAACTGTAATCAAACAAAAATGTATACCATTTTTCTATGAATAAAAGCTCCAGTGCAAGAAAACGGTATAATGATGCTGTTCATTTTGCATAAAAACCAATAAGAGAAAATTCTCTTTGATATAATTTTTGTTGTGTTCTTTTTATCTATTTTTAAAAGAGCAGTTCGCTTTTGGAATTTACCATTTTAAGCAACTGATGACAAGAAAATTTGGGGCAATTTCAAGGTTGAAAATATAGAAAAGTTTGTATAAGGGTCAATTTCAAAAAGTGTGCAATTTTCTGTGCATGCTACATGGAAAAGTTACTTTTGAGTTTTGTGACTCGCCTTTTTTTGTATACATAGTAACTGTTAGTCTTAGAATATTTATCCATAGTAAAATAGCGTACTTTTTCAGATAAAGTGAAATTGGTGCTCTTAGGTCTGTAAAAATCACCAAAATTGCCTGTGACTTCGCCGCACCCTTGACTTTCACAAGCAAATACAGAAAAACTACTGAACTTTCTCGTATGAAAATTACATGATTGAATTAAATGAGCCAAAAATTAGTAACAGCAGTATCCGATGAGACTAGATGGGAAGTAATATAAGATTTATGAGCTGAAAATATGTTGTATCACGACGCCGCGTCAGTGGCGTAACGGTAACATGTTTTGCCAGATTTTATTAAATTGAACAGACGAATTTGAAAAATAACTTCTGCTCCCTAAAACGACACTTTTATAAAAACATGCAACAGCAGTGGATCTAACGCTAGTAAATAAATGCTGTCTCCAGGAGCAAAACAGTAGATGAGATTGACGCCGTATTTTTTTATCGTGTCATTGGTGTAACGCCCTTTTACATAATACACGAATGTTGAATTTGAATGGGATTTTGAGGTTTTGAAAGTCATGTAAACTCCTGGTCTATGAAGTCATTAAATTAAGAAAAATCTTTCATTACTATGAGTATCACTGGATTAAAGCGGAATACCGTCAGTGGTGTAACGGTCAGTGGAGTAACGATAAACCGTAACATAAATGATATTTTGGGACATTTGATATATGGGGAGTAAAGAAATTGTATGTGATTTTAAAGGTAACTATCTAAGGAATACAGTCAACAAAAAACATTTTGAAAATATACAAATTGCAGCATGAATTTAACATGAATAGCTAGTTTTGTTACACCACTGACTATATTTCGTTACACCATTGACATTATTGCTCAGAACAGTATTTTAAGAAAGCATCATTAGAAGATACTTCCTTTGCGATGGCAATTTATCTCTATACCTTTATGAAGAAATGATATAATGCTTTTGCAGGATTAAATTGTACAAAATCATTACAAAACAAGATTTTAGTTAAAACCGTTACACCACTGACATAGTTTAAAGATGTCAGTGGTGTAACTGCTGTTACTGTTGAAAACTATTTTTGATTAAGAGGTTAATTTTGGAAATTTTGTCATCAGTGGATTTCAATATTAAAAAAAAATATTCTATAACTTAAATTCAACTTCTTGGTATGAATGAATATCATCTATGTGCACAGTATGGTCGTTTTGATCTTTCTATGATGCCCTTTTTTCTACGTTACTCCACTGACATGTGAAAGTTATCTTTTTTGTTCTATTTTTTAAAGAAAATGCTTGAATATCATCTGCTAATTATTTGAAACGTATTCTTAAAGGTTATACGCAACAAATAAAGTAGAGATAAAAATAAAAATAACTTGTTCATTTTTATCTTTACCGCCGTTGAAAAGTGCATATTTTTTGAAAATGACCCATAAATCATGCTCAGTCAAATGTTAATGTCCAATCAAATACATATCATCTTTTTTCAACAACAACCTAATACCTTCAGCTTTTTACGAGCTGTAGATACGAAGTTTTTGTTGAAAAGCAGCGGCATGACTGCTTGCAGTTTTAAGTTTTGAAGATACAGAACACAAAGCTATTTGTAATACAAGAATGGAGCTTTTATTGTAAGAAATATGGTACATCTATAGTATACAATATAGCAATACATTCATAAGTCACTAAATGTAAAATTACCACTATATATAGGGATGTAAAACAAGCTAGCACAAAAAATATTTCTGTCATTGATCATTTAGCTTTGAAAATATGACTGAATACACCAGTATTTAGATCTTGGACTTAACACTGATTCTACAATAAAGTGCATATTTTAATAAAATAACTGTCCTTGTGCATGCATGTTAATGTACAGGCACTGAGGTGAACATTTATTGCTTTTTTGATGACCCTGACATCGTGTCTAACTATTGAACCTGAAACACTTTGCTGAATATGAAAGTTGAATGTTGGGCACAGCACAAAGCATGCCGGATTATGCAACAATTTGCTTGTCCTCACACCTTATGTCTTATTTCAAAGCCGATTTTCAATTTTGTTAGTGAACATTTGACACTCTGAGAGGTCTGTTTTCATTAGGAATGAACTCGAGACTTAAAATCATTCAAAAAGTAAGCGATTAAAGCAATTATTTGAGCAAAATACTCAAAAGAGTGTTGTCCTCATTTTATACATCAGATACGTTAGATAGATATAAATGATACTGGAAAGTGTAATAGCAACGAAACAGTAACATATTATTGACAGAAACATAGTTGTAAATGCAGAAAGGCTGAAGAAAAAATGTTATTCTGCTTAAACTGAATAAGTTTTGAAAAAATTGTGTCTGAAATCATAACTTTAAGAAATATAAAAAAATATCGTCAAATACGTTAAGATGTTTTTCGTCGCTGTGCAGCAAAAGCTTCATCCCGAAGACAAAATTCCATCATAATTTCGTCATGGATATGCCAGTAGTGTAAAAACACTCTCGTACAAACAAAAATGGATAACATGTTGAATTTTATTGCCATTGTTACAGTTTGACCATCAAATACGTTAAAATCAGATACGTTAGTTAAATTTTATCATTCGATGTTCAACCCCGTCTGAATCCCACAAATTAAAAAATATCTTCGTGTCATGACGTCATGTTGTTTTGTGATTGTTCTATGAGAACTTCAAACCATATGATCAGCATAGCCTGATAGTTGCAGCGTGTTTGTGTAAGTGCGAAGTGTGCATGCAGTTCAATTATATCTAAAGGCTATAAGTGTATCAATTCTCTTTGATTTTGTTGTTATTACCTCCTGCTTAACTTAATACTATACAATATAACATATATTTACATGATGATGATCGTGGCGAAAGGTGTAGTGCTTAACTTTGACACTATCTGATATCTAACGTATCTGATGAAAAAAATCTAACGTATTTGATGGAGAGAACATTTGTGAGTTAAGTTATATTTAGCAAAACATATGACATTTCGTCTTTTATAATGTCAAAATAAATACAGAAAAATATTTTTTCAATGATTAGCAATACATATACATCCGGCAATATGAGTTTATTTAAAGTCATCAAATACGTTAAATGATCTAAAATATTTTATAAAAACAAATTTGATATACTGTGTTATGATATCTACCTACCAAAGTGTAATATGACTGAACTTTTCAAATTACATTCATTTAATAGAAGATGACAAACATTTTGAAGATCTGCCTTTAATTGGAAAAAGTGTTTTTGCTTCAAAATGCAATACAACAGTTCCTGCTTTGAAAAATGATTGATAGTTTGATTTTTACTTATTATGCTATAATCTATTTTGCTAATTTCTGCGAAAAAAGTATGACCGTTCATAATTTGTTACAGTTAAGTCGTTTTTTCTCACAAAGAAAGGCATAATACATGTGTATAAGCAGATGGTATACCCTAACGTATCTGACGTATGAAAAATAAGGACCTTTGATATGCATGATTTTTCCAGGAAATTGATGAACATTTGAGGCCCCTTTTAATTGATTAATGAACAAGACATAATAGACTATTCATTTACGAAAAAATATATGACTTCGAGTCTGGTTGATATTTTTCATTTTTGAACCGCTACTTTGTACATTTAACGTAGAATCAGTGTTAACACTTTCAAATCATTAAAACAAACTTGAACCTTCAGTTCATTTTTGATATTCCAATAAAAGATTACACTTCTAAATTTTGACAGTGAAGAAAACTAAATCTAAATCTATCATGAATGATTATGCATGTATGATAACCGGGTATAGACTTTGGAAGAACATAAATACTTCAAAGAAAAAGGGTAGCTATAGGTGACGTATGTATACAAAGGTTCGTTGAGCAAGCGCTTGCAAATGGTACGGTACTATCTCACTTCATGTTGTATGAAATTGTTCATGTTGTAACAGGAAAAGATCTTAATTGATATCATATAAATCTTTCCTTTCTTTCCAAATACAATGTACATCGACATTATATGAGGCTAAAAAAGAACAAGAGTTGTCCACGGACAACATAGCTTGCCTATACGGCCTATATCAGCCATTTTTTTAAAAGTAGGTAAAATTCCAAGGTCAAGGTCATAAGGTCAAGGGTCATGGTCCCAAATGAAAGGTCTCGGCAGGAGGTATCCATGTGTGAAATATCAAGGCTCTATCAATAATAGTGCATGAGATATAGGCTAGGTTAAAGTTTTTCAAGTGAAGACGCGACAGGACGCGACGCCGACACCAGGGCTGTGACATTAGCTCCCCGGACATAAAGTCCCGGCTCGCTAAAAATTAACCACTCTAGCAAAAACACATGCAACTATAATTCCAGTTCTAAGTATGTGATTTTAAAGTACCAGCATTGTATCCTTTTCCTCCAATTGTCTTTAAGCTTTAAGAAATAGAATTGCTTACAAAAGTGAACTTTAAACCAGTCCTGTTGTCTGTATTCTCTATCAAATTGAGCATATCTGAATCTTTGCTGGTTGGAAAAGGGACATATTAGGAAGGGTTCAGGTTTGTTTGTCAAAAAGGTGCCAGCACTAGGTTTGGGTCTGGGAGGGGAAGATCTAGCTCTACGATACCTGCCACTTTGTCGATACCTGTGATACCTGCGATCGGACTTTGTCGCAGTGTTTTTATATGTGTAATGCTTGTATGGACCTCTACTTTTATTACTAGAGTATTTTGTTACACTCAACAGCTAAGGTCATATCGTTGATTTTCAACAAAAACCTTGTAACTACAGCTTTTAACAAGCTGTAGTTACAAGGTTTTTGTTGAAAAACAATGATACATTAGAAGGCTTCCGGTACATTTTGTCAGAAAGGTGCCAGCACCAGGATTGGGCCGGGGTGAAGTGGGGGGGGGGGGGGGGGGGGGGTTGGAGAGATCTAGCTCTACAATACCTGAGACTTTGACGGAGAGTTTTTGTATGTGTAATGTTTGTATGGACTTCTACTTCTGCTACTAGAGTGCTTTGTAAAGAATGAGCATTTTATAATAGAGCGGAGTATATGAAATAGATTATATAGCTTAACAAGAAACACACTACAAAAACACTACAGAAATTGCATGCAAATACTATTTTAGATATTTCCGGGTTTGAAATACATTCAGTATTTTCCTTAGTTTTCAAATAATAGCACAACAAAAATCATTTATTCAAGCGCTTTCCTGGATATCAACTATGCAAAGCTGAAACTATCCCCAATATTCATGTTTTTAGTCACATAGCCTTGGACTATTTTGACAGAAAAGAATATGCTTAATGCTAGCATTTTCTCCTTTTGTTCAATGTTTTCTAAGCTTTAACATACAAGTTTTCTATCTATTTGAAAAATGAATTCTGTTATAATGTTCCCTGTTCTCCCTTACCTCATTTGTTAAATAAAAGCAATATAGAATATACAGTCGACACTCGTTGTGTCGAAGTCAGAGGGGCCGTCAAAATACTTTGACATATCCGGAGTTCGACTAATCCGATTTTGATTATTTTCGATGAAAACGATATTTAACCATTTTTGATGGGCATCATATGTGTCCATAATTGAAATGAGCAATTTCTATCCTTTTCCTACTAAATTACAATGGCTGTATTTGTTTCAGAATTCATTTTGATATCCATAATGTTGAGGATGGGACATGACTTTCACTTCGACTTAAGCGGAATTTCGACTTATCCGATGTCGAGATAATGAGTGTCGACTGTATATCTAAATGCAGCTACACACACCATGCTGTCACATGCAAAACCATCAGAACCCATGCATTAGAAAATACAAAACCAAACTATACAGTTGCATTAGTGACTTTAGTGTTAGAAACATATTTCAAAATTAGTTTATTTATCATCTAAATTACCAAGCTACTTTTTTAGCTCTTTTTTATTGAAAGAAGATTACAATTATCTAATAGTACACCAAAGTAATTATAAAGCATATATATCTATGCTTATTTTTTCCACTATTTCCTAACAAATACTTGGTTAGACAAGTCTAAAGAAATAGACTCAAAAAGAACATAAAGAGTCTAATCCATCATTTTTGCCTTGTAACTAAAGTTGGTCTTTATTACTGCACACATATTTTTCACTTATTCCATAAATGATAACCCCTTTTGGCACTCCGAATAGAAAAGTCTTGTGAAAATATTGAAGCAAAAGGAGAAAATGCTGATAATCAGCACTTTCTCCACTTGCCTAAATATTATCTGTGTCATATTTTGCACAAATCCTTTGTCTTAAATCAACATTCATTTCTTAGTCTGCAATCAGCTTTCAAGTGGAAGAAGTGCAATAAAAGTTTCTGTGTTTGGGAAAGGGTTATATGAGAGCAGCTCATTTATATTTTAACTTTTTTTCATCTACCACAAGACAACCTTTTCATCTTTAACATTGTGTATTTCAAAACATGCATGCTGTCTAACTTTAAGCTTAAAATAACCTATAAAATAATTGCAAATTCATTGATTAAAAGAGCTCTAGTATTAAGACTATGCATGTACAGCTAAAAAAAGAAATTATGTATTCTAAAAGCTAATCTATCATTCTACAGAGTGTCCCAGAAAAAACGGAACCCTAATTCAAAGTCAAATATTTCAAAGCGTAAGCAAAAAATCTAATTTTTGAATTTGCAGTACTGAAGATACATTATTTTTGCATTTGTGTTCCAAATTTCAATTAAAAATATTCATCGGTTCAAAAGTTATAAGCAAATTGATAATGACACTAAAAAACCGATCTGACATGATATTGATTTTTGCGTCTTGTTAAAATTAGTCCAGCCTTAATTTTCTTGCATAGTATACATTTCTGTGGACTATGATTTAATTCTTTTTGGTGCATTTTGTGTTATTTGTGTTTTGCATAAAGGTCAGTGTCAGGTTAAATGAAACCCGTAATACTTTAAATTGAGCGGTGACCGGCATGTTGGTCAGAAATAAAATACGTGTCTATGATTATTATTCATGAGTATGTGATGCACTTGGATATTTTGTTTGTATTCAGTTTAGTTACATCGCAGCTCGCAGCATTAACAGTTTATTTATTAGCAAAAAAGATGAAATTAAAATGCACTATTGTGAATACAATGTTTGAAAATCATTTTTGTATTGCATTGAATATCTTAACCAATTGTATAGCGTAAATTTATTCAATGAGTGTAGGAGAGCGCTGCAAAACGAAAAGACCGATATCGTGTTAAAATGGTTTTCCGGGTATATTTATTTTAATGTCAATATTTTCAAAACTGATCATTATTTTTCGACCAAATTTTAACTGCTTATAGAAAACTGTCGTTGCTATTGCATATCTTAATTTTGTAGAGAAATATTGCCTGATAAATGAGAAATGTACTTTCAAAAATGGGTTCCGTTTTTTTTGGGACACTCTGTACAGCCATATATTTGCTATTCAGATAAAAAAAACTAATTAAAGCATATCATTTCTCCTGTGCTAGACGCTTTCAGAGATTAAACATAGAAAAATATTCTTATAAACTGCCAAGTTTTCATTGCATTTCTGACCAATTTCTTGTTCTGAAATCTTATCTTTCAATTATTAAAGTGTTCCTAGAAAGAAATGGTTGAAAGGAATATATTTAATGTATTTGGCTATTTGCAGTAGTTATGTAACCTAAGCTTGGTTTAAAACAACCTGACATTATTTTTCACCTGACTCTTAGTTATTCAAATGTGAGTGAAAGTTATTGGCCTTGGTTCCTAACTGAAAGCTTTTGCTAAGCAGCCAAACAGTCATTAATTGTTAACTTAAAAGAATCAATATCTTAGATGGTTATAGAGATGTATGTATCATGTATGTGTGCATATAAAACTCTTTGAAAAACATTGCACCTAGAGTTTGCAATGGCACAACTATTGAGAATTCTTCTAAAAAAATATTTTTCAAACTGACGGATAGAAAAGTTCAGATGCTCAAAATATTTGTTTATGTAAAGTTTGTAAAGTTCCGTGTAAAGTTTAGTGCACCGCACACAGATACTTACAGGCCGACCAGGATGACGAACATTGTGAGGGTTGGTTCCAGACTTCAACTCTGATCTAAAATACACAAAAAGCACATTTAATTAATGGATGGGACAAATAATGGACAGACCTTACACATGGAATTTCGCAGTGACCCTAATAATGACTAAAACATTCTGTTGAAATCCGAGTACAAGTAAAACGTGATAGTTTATCATTCTTTACATTTCAGCATAAAAATGGTATGAAAATCATGACACTATTAAAAGTTTGCAATTGTATTTCAGTTAGTTTAGTGAAACCCCATGTAGCCAATGCCCAGGTGGATCATGTTTATGATTTGTAAACAGCATAAATCAGGGTGTCCACCGACTTTCATATCTGGGGGTACAAACCATACTTTTACAGCATGCTTGTACCCCCTCTAGTAGAGACAAAGAAGGCTGCTTGCAAAAACTGCGGGTACGAGATTCATTTTGGGGGTAAAAAAAAACCCAATTGGAGGTTTTCGGACACCCTGATAAATTGACCAAGTTTTTTCGACGAACAGTTATATGTTTATAATAGGATCACTAATTTGGCAACTGCAAGAAATAAGATAGAATACCTTCACTCTCCTAATTGACAATTGCTGTGGTCTAGAAAAACATTAAAGTAGTGCAGACCTAGAGGGATTCACGCAAAGTTTGAATTTTTCATGCCACATTGTTAACATCTGATATTTCTGAACCTTTAAATTACTGACGATCTCATAAACATTCGGCAGTGGAATGTTCCGCACCAAATGTTTGAAATAGCATGTATAATTTCAACATTACATTAATCTCATAAGAGGTGGACTACCTTAAGTTTATACTTACTTCTTCTGATCATCGTAATTCAATTTACTTTTATGTACAACAGCCACACCACAATCACCAATTGGTCGAAACTGAAACAGGAAAAATATGATGTCATCTATTTTTACCTTTGGTTGTTGATCTTTAAATATTGTTCTATAATCAAACAGAGGTCCCATTCACGCACCAGGGGTCTTGTTTGCCAAAATTTGGGGCCGTTATTCGGCCCCATTCCCAATGGCAAAAAATATCTTTCTTTCCCAATTCTCTGGTGAAAATTCCCAATGAGGACCCAGGATGCCCCATGTTAAGACCTCATCTTCATTTACAAACATTTTGAAGACAGTTTTAGAGTGGATTCTTAAACAAGAGTATGTACAAATGCATTTTACATCACTACAGTCTAATTTGCAGCTGAAACTGAGTGACAGTATGAATACAAACTTGTTTTAGTTTTTCCCAATTTAGGTAAAAACGTCGCTATTTTCCCAATTTCACTGGCCCCTGTCCCCAAACAAAAATTGGTAGCAAGACCCCTGCGCACATATGTGCGTAATTCACGTGGTACAGAAAAGAAAATTCATGCACGCAAATTCTGGGTAAAGGGTGCATGCACGCACTGGTTTCATAAAAAGGAAACAGCTGTAAAACATATTTTCATGAAAAGGTTCTCTTTTTGACAGGAAAAAATATTTCTAAGTCAATGAAAATACATTTTGTTGGTTAAAACTGTTTAAGTAAGTATGTAATTGCCCCTTGATGCGTATAACTTTATTGTTTTCATTTAGAATGTAATTTTCATGATGCGTAAAAAATTTTATTATGAGGCTGAGCACCCTGTTTTCAAAGACACTCGCTGATAGGCTTCAATAAGCCAATCAACAAGCATATCTCAAATGTATTTGATTGTTGTGTCACAAACCATGCTGTCTGCTTGCTGTAGAAATAATTGAAACGAAAATGTCAACAGAATGATTGTATTTTCCAAACTGTAAGCATAATAGCAACTGAAAATGGATGGGAATGACAACTTGTGTTAATGATGTCCGCTGATTGAGTTTAGATTGCAAGTTCAAAAAGGTAAAATGGTTTGAGCAATGGTATTTCAGTTCATGTCAACAAAACTCTGAAATTCTAACACCAGTCACTGGCCATTTAACTTAACTGAATCATTACCACACAATGGACAATACATTATAGCCTTTCTAAAAACATGTTTTATTGTATATTAGTGCACCCCCAATTTTCATTTTGCACTCCCAACTTTTTCCTCCAGGGTCCGTGCATGCACTCCCAAAAAAATTTTTGAGTGGGAACTCTGATCAAACCTTCCCCAAACATGACATAGCTTTGACTACTACTACAACAGAAAATGGCCTAGAAAAATTATATACATTGAGGCAAATGAAAATGTTGATCATCATCATTTTCTCCTTTTACCTCAATATTTTCTGAGCAATGATAAGCATAAATTTTTTCCTGATTAAGGCTTTAAAAGAGTTTCATTGCAAGCATTGCTGTAGTCGAGAGGTAGAGCATAGGCATTGCGACTAAGAGGTTCAGAGTTTGATCCCTGGTAGCGGAGGTTAATCTTGCCTTCTCATTGGCCTACATATTCGGTGCAAGAACTGGTATAGGAGGGTTGTCCCAATTAATCGTAGACATTACGTCGATAAAACAGAAATCACTCAATAGATATTTCTATTTTTTCTATAGATTATAGCCACATATATTGACACCATTTTGACAAAAATTTAAGTTGGCTGCTAATTGTTTACAAAATATATACAAAATTTTTCAAAGGCATGTACTGACCTGCGGCGCACGTCACGTCAAATAATAATGACGTTGCATTTTTACCGGGAAAGGAACGCAGAAATGTCCGGGATAATTCCATCCAAGTCGCATTTTCTTGCATTATGATTGAACTTTAGACACATCTGCGGGTACTTTTGGTGCTGAAAAGTTTTTTTTAAATACACGGATCCTTTATTATCCCAAAGTCCGTTTTATTCGCCACCCCTTAATCGTTTACCATTTTTTCTTAATCAGTTAAGTCTTAATTCCTTCACGACTGTTTTTCTACATGAATTTAGCTTTCTCCGAGAAGCGATATCAAAATATCTCTTTGAGACTCTTTTTAAAATGTCCATAAATGTTTCCTGGACACATTGCTACGTATTTTGATTTCTTTAGTCTTCATTAAAGCGTCCTATGTGTCATTCTGCTATCCACAACAAAAACGGATAACTTTACGGTGCGCCGCAATTTTCTCAACCGTCGTCTTTTTACGTCAACGCAATTCTTATTTGTTTTCTCTTTAACAAAGTTAGTTGGCCAACAAATAACGTCAAAGCTTTGTAATTTGACACAACTCCAAAACAGCATTTGCTTAACACGGCTATGTAAACATTTTGAAATGGAAATAGGAACCAAAGTGTCATATCACGCTAGTAACTCAGGAACGATGAGCGGGAATGACGTTATTTTTTATGTGCGCCACATGACCAATAATCACTTTAAGTAAGTAGATATAACTGGATATAAAAGAAGGATATTCACAGAAAACGGGTACATATAAATTCGAAAATGGACAAACAATATTCTCACAAAATATAAACATTGTGCGACGTTTAAAAGATAAGTTATTGAATGTGTCTACGATTTATTGGGACAACCCTCGTATTTCCAGGAAGCTGAATCAAGAGGGATTAAAATAAGTTGAAGAAACTTGCTTTCCAATCGACGTAAAATAAATACATTTTACGTTCAATTAGGAACCTCTGAAGAAAGAAAAACCTAGTAACTGCAGCTTAAAAAATGCTGTGCACAGTTACAAGGTTGTTGTTGTTAAACCATGGTTTATTTCGTTAGACCTGCCCTGCGTTCAGTAAGACAAAACGTTAGCCAACAGTTAGCCGTTTCATTCGGAATACTTGGTCAATTCTGCCAAATTTGGGTCAAAGAAGTTGTGAATGTTGGTAGCCCGCATATTAGCTATTAATTTTCAGAGTATGCGATCGAAACGAGAAAGTTTCTGGGCAATGCTTGAATACTGTGATCCAGACATCATCCTTGCAAGCGAAACATGGCTGAACCCAACAATAGCGGAGAGGGAAGTACTACCTGCAAGCTACAAATTCGTAGCTAGGAAAGACAGACCAAACAGTAGCTATGGAGGAGTAGCTATTATCGCCAAGCATGATCTCGACTCATCCGAAATTGACACAAACACTACATCAGAGTTTGTAGCAGCATCCATAAACTGCAAAAACCTTAAAAAGCCTATCATAATAGGTTGCATGTATAGACCTACCAACAACAACTTAAGCTACACCCAGGATCTCTGTAATGCAGTATCCGACCTACACTCACGACATAAGGACCACACCATCTGGATTGGTGGAGACACAAACCTCTCGGATATAGACTGGAACTCTGACACCATATCCGGACATAACTACCCCGTGCCAATAAACCAGGCTTATATAGACACTATCAACAACATTGGCTGTGAACAAATGGTGAACGCCCCAACTAGACTAAACAACATTCTCGATGTCTTCTGCACTAACCGACCATCATTAGTCGACAGATGTTCAGTCATACCAGGACTCAGCGACCATGACATTGTACTTGTGGACACAAATACACTTCCAGCTCGCAAAAAGCTGTCACAGAGAAAGATCTACCTTTGGAAACGAGCAAACAAATGCAGTATGTCGGCAGACCTGAACCAATTTTCAACGGACTTTGTTCACACCAACAGCACAAAAACAGACATAAACACACTCTGGACAATATTCAAGAACAAGTGCATCGAAAGTGTTAACAAGTACGTGCCCTCAAAATTAACATCGACCCGTTTTAGCCAACCCTGGTGTAACCGCGATATTTGGAAACTGACAAGAAGGAAGAGGAGGGCATACAAGAAAGCCAGAATCTCCAAGAAGCCAGCAGATTGGACTAGATACAAGCTACTACAGAAGGAAGCTCAAACTCTCTGCCGGAACACTTATAATGATTACATCAGGACCATGATCAACGAACCTGGCTCAAAGAACAAGAAACTCTACTCATTTGTCAAGAGCATGAAGTGCGATAGTTCTGGAGTAGCAACCCTCAAACAGAATGGGACCATTTACTCAGAAGCAAAGGACAAAGCTGAGATCCTGAATGAGCAGTTCTCATCAGTCTTCACTACGGAAGACTGCGACAACATGCCTTCCTTCTCTACAAACCTGAAAACAGAAGTCCCACCACTTGTGATCGACAACAAAGGTGTTAGGAAAATATTAGAAGGCCTAAATCCACACAAGGCAAGCGGACCAGATGAGATCTCCTCACGATTCCTAAAAGAGATGGCACCCAGCATATCACCCGCCCTAACCCTTATCTTTCAAGCCTCATATGAACAAGGAATTGTACCTACTGACTGGAAGGGAGCCTTCATTACCCCATTATTCAAAAAAGGAGACAAGAGCAAGGCCTCGAATTACCGACCTGTATCCCTGACTTCAATCTGTTCTAAGGCCATGGAGCACATCGTCCACAGTCACATCATGAAGTACCTTGACAACCACCAAATACTAACCGATCAACAACATGGATTCAGGAAAAGACGTTCGTGCGAATCCCAACTTATTGCCACTATTCACGACCTGGCCAGTGGACTAGAGAAGAGACAGCACATAGACGCCATCTTGTTAGATTTCAGCAAGGCATTTGATAAAGTAGCACACAAGCGACTGGCTGCAAAGCTCCACCACTATGGAATCAGAGACAAGATGCTTTTGTGGATCCAGAGTTTCCTTGCTGAAAGATATCAGAAGGTGGTTCTAGACGGAACAACATCATCGTCATCCCCTGTTACATCTGGCGTGCCTCAAGGAACAGTGTTGGGTCCTCTCCTATTCCTGATATACATCAACGACCTGCCATCCAGAGTAACATCCACAGCCCGGCTCTTTGCTGATCACTGTCTACTCTACAGAGTCATTTCCAAGCCAGAAGATGCAGAGTCACTACAGGAGGACCTAGATCGCCTTCAGGAATGGGAGAGGGACTGGCAGATGTCGTTCAACCCAGACAAGTGTGAGCACATAAGGATTACCCACAAGAGGAAAGTCATCCAAACATCCTATAGAATCCACGGCCATGTACTTAAGGAAACAGACAAGGCGAAGTACCTCGGAGTCACCATCGACAAAACTTTATCATGGAATAGCCACGTAGACATGGTGACAAAGAAGGCCAACCAGACTATACACTTCCTACAGAGGAACCTGCGTACTTGCCCGAAGGACATAAAGGAAACCAGCTACAGGACACTGGTACGCCCCCAAGTAGAGTACGCAGCCACTGTCTGGGACCTTACCACTAAGGACCAAATAAGAAAAGTTGAAGCAGTACAGAGACGAGCAGCAAGGTTCTGTCTGAATGATTACCGCCGAACAAGCAGTATTTCAACCATGATCCAGAACCTAGGATGGGAAGATCTTCAACAACGCCGCGAGAGAAGCAAGACAGTCATGATGTACCGGATCGTTAATAACCTCGTCGACATTCCAGCCGAGAAGTATCTCATTCCCTCCGGCACAGTGACAAGAGGCCATGAGATCCGATTCCTGGTACCATACTGCTCAGTCGCCGCATACAAGAGGTCTTTCTTTCCCTCCACCATTCGTCTCTGGAACTCGCTGCCTGCCTCCGTAGCTACAGCACCATCACTGGATGCCTTCAAGAGCTGCGTTGGTGCTGACCGGGTGTGATGGGCCGGAATGGATGTTTTTAACCTGTTTTTAGATTGCACAAGATCCTTTCTTCACACATGTGTAAATAGTTCACCACAGTGCGACTATACTCATACTTGGGTCCAGCACTTTACGGAAGAAGAAGAAGAAGAAGAACGTTAGCTAACAGTTTGTCTACTGGACGCAGCCCTGGGCTGCATCCAGTAGACAAAGTGTTAGCTAACATTAGCAACAGTCGCGACTTCTTTGACACAAATTTCACAGAATTGACCAAGTATTCCGAATAAAACGACCAATGTTAGCTAACGTTTTGTCTTACTGAACGCAGGGCAGGTTCCTGACTACTTACCGCTAGATCGGCTCTGTACTGGTTCGTCCTCTGTTTGGCCAATAAACACAGGAATGTCGAGAAACCGAAAAATAACAAAGCAAGGATGATGAAAAATGGTCCCAGAAATTGTGCGTTCCAATCGACCAGGTAGACGTGTCTGTGTCGTAACGCTACCACTAACACACCCACAACTAAACAACAAAACGCGAATATTGCGGAAGCGACTGAGATTTTGAAAATAAACTGTCCTGGTCCGATTGAAATTCCATTGAGATTGTCCTGAATTCGGCCCTGAATAAATTCGTGGTAAGCGACAACTGTGTCTTTGTCGATGTCGCGGTTTTTAGGCCGCCGATTCGTTTTCGGTTTCATCGTTATTTCATTTTAAAGTTGTTTTTAAGTTATAAAATGAGTTGAAGAATTTCGAAAATGGAGTAACTTCCGTCTTCCTCTGAGTCACACCTGTGACATGCGCACCTGGCTTGTTTACCTGTGTCAAAATTCCCAGGTAAATTATCGGACAAAGGGAGACAATCAATTACAAACTTTGTCGTTTGGGTTGTATTTGTTACCTCCCTTGATACATAATATCGTATTTTCCTAGACTGGTACCCATTCGTGTAAATAACTGTATTTAATTAAATCCGTAGTAGATTTCAGGTACGGGAACCAGACTAGTATTTTCCTTGTTAATCCACCAAACGGCATTTCGTCTGTGTAAATGCAAAACCTCGTATGTCGATCGGTGCGATTTTCAAAGTACAAACTTTATGTGCCCTGTGTAGACGATTCTCGCAGGTTTTCAGATATTTTGACTGATCAGTATTATTGACACATTATTTGTGAACAATATGTCCAAATTTCAAGTAGGCCTAAGACATTTCAGTTGGGAAAAGTTAGGCTAGGCCTACTAGTTTTCTACACTTTTTTCCCTCCCCTTTAAAATTTTCCAAAACCGAGATAGATCTACGAGGTTTTGCATTTACAACGACGATTTGGACAATTCCAAACTCAAAGATGTTTCAAACTACTATTTCAACTGAATGGAATTTTAGATAACATTTTAGATTTTAGATTTACAAGAACTGGTGTAGGGTTTGATAAGTAACGCCGTTAGGCGGTTCTCCGCAAAGTCATCGGAGGAATTTACAGAAATAGAAAACATAGGGTCTCTGTGGAGAAAACATTGTGGGAAATGAAGAAATTGCTTATTTCAAGCAATTTCTTCATTTTCCTTAATATTTTTTTCTAAAGCCATTATCGTGTAGGCCGTAGCATACACAGGTGTTGCTGTGTGGCAATGGGTCTAATTAGCTTCTCAATAAGTAAGTTATGATTTTGACACTGAAAACATGGGAAGAAAGAGTTACATACTGAAAACCAAACATCGAAGTAGATATGATCAAAAGCGCCTCTCCTTTTTCGTAGGCCTACATGTATGTATACCCCTCACAGAAATATTGGATTCGCCGCTGCACCCTCTCTTTCCTAGTATGTTTTCCCAAGTGTCATCTATTAGAGACGAAAAAGTTAGTATTCCTTTAAAAAGAGTTAACCATAAGCTAGAAAAATGGGCTAGTCCAATTTTAAAGCTGACACGGACGACAACATGGATGTTGGTAAAACGCTGCTTTTCAACGAAAACCTCGTAACTGCAGCTTAAAACAAGCTGCAGTTACGTGGGTTTCGTTGAAAAGCGACGAAATACACGATTTGGACATCTTATAGAACAGAAAACAATGAGACAAAAGGAGAAACTTCTAATTATAATTATCATAATTTCTTTCCTTCGTCCAAATGTTTTTCAAAGCTTTCTTTAAAAAGACAAGTCAAAACTAAGTCTTGTTTGCGAAGTGGATGGATATAGGCATGTCCTTGTTTAGACATGGTGGTTAAATCACGTGACTCAGAATTTCAGATAATCTTCATATTCACATAATAAATAATTAGTTTTGTTAATACTTCAGCAATTTGAATTCGGTTTGAAGCAGTGAAGGTGGGAAAATACCCGAAATATGCTCGACCGATAAAAATTCTCGAAGATCAACCAAAATTATGGTTGATCTTCAATAACTTTTTATCAGTTGATCTTTCAAAAATCCACGTCCATCTAATGCATGACGTCTGTTGACGTTCTTTGTCTCAAACCGAATTCAAATTGATCCCGTTTTAACAAAATTATTGAAGATTTTCTGAAATTGACGTATCACGTGATTATGAATATTCACCGTGATGGGGTTTCATGAGTTTCAGTGAAACAGAAAACTTGACTGCAGAGTAGTGCACTTTTTTTTATCAACAGTGTACACTAAAATAGATATCGTCGCTTTTCAACGAAAACCTCGTAACTGCAGCTTAAAACAAGATGCAGTTAAGAGTTTTCGTTGAAAAGCAACGATATGCTATACCTGCAGCCCATTATAAATGAGATTGGGGAAATGAGAAGGGATCTAGAAAGAGGGTCCTTTTGACATTTATATCAGCATAGAGCCAGATCTAGAAGTTGTTGAAGGTACGTAAAAATATACCGAGAACATATAGTTGTGATAAAACTTTTAATTTTGGAGGGATAATCTGCTAAAGAGATAAAAGAGCGCTTGACAGCAGCTTGATCCAAGTCGTGGTTATGAGATTTTATAACAACACTGACGGTTTATCAATACATAACGGCAAACCAAGTCTGTTTTTAGCACAAAATTTATTGATATTCAGGTTAACGTAGTCTACCCCTAATAAGATTCGCGCGGCGTCGGAATTATTCGGGCGCGGTCGTAAGCATTCGGCGGTGGAACTTTCCACCGCCGAATGTTTACGTTCGCGCCCGAATAAGTTCGTATACGTAACGACGCCGCCCGAAAAAAATCCAATGTTTTATGAATCTCAAAATGGCCACATTACGGGTATTCTACCTTAAGGTGGTTCACCCCTAATGAGATTGACGCGACCTCGGAATTATTTGGGCGACGTCGAAAACATTCGGCGTGGAACGTTCCACCGCCGAATGTTTTCGACGTCACCCGAATAGGTTCGGATACGTAACGAATATTAAACGACGTCGCACGAATAATTCGGACGTCACGTGAATCTCATTAGTGGTGGTATACCTTAATCAGAAAGAAATAAAGACAGTGATGCTGGGTTGACTGCTGCTGAAGACGATGGTTCTATGTACAGATGTGGAAGCAATTAAAGGCAAATGAGATGTAGCGTATGAAGTAGAAAAGGAAACATTTTTAGCAGTTTGTAACTTTGAATCCATATTATGTAACTGATTTATGTGAGGAACAAAATGTGTGTTGTTGGTTTTTTTGTTTGTTTGTTTGTTTTTTTTTTGTGGGTTTTTTTTTTCAGAATAAAGTTTCGAATCGCATGGTGCCACAGAATGTAAAAGTATAAATTGAGGACGTTCAAAAAGTCCGAGACCCTGTTAAAAGTAACACGGTGGCATTCTTTCATGTCATAATGGAGAGAATGTTAAATATTTTCCACATCTCATAAATCTATGTTCAATGAGGAGTGGGATACTTTATTGTGTCGTTTAAGGAAGGGGAAAGTAATTGAAAGTAGTACATCAGCGTGTAGATTCTAAAATCAAACAAAACTTTAGTGGGGAGTCAAAATCTCGTAATTACAGCTTGACAAAGCTATAGTTACGAGGTTTTGATCCCCCACCGACGAAAATGTAGCTAAATGTATTACCCTAAATAAAAGTATTGCACGTTTGCCCTACGATTCTAGTGTTTATTGTCAATAAATAGTTCCAAACTTCACCATCGAAACACAAAAAGAACCCAAAAAGTCAACGACCATTTGCAAGTGACAATTTTATCGGTATTGCAATTGTATCGGGTTTCTATGGAAACGCTTCCATAATATTCAATTTCCCAAAAGCAAACATTGTAACATAACGCGTTGTTAAGAGTAAATACTCGTAAACAACATGAATTATTGGTTTGAATCATGTTTTATGTTCCCTCACAGATGAGAAATGCCGAACATATCCGAGTATTCCAAATGCTTGATGATCATTAGACCGGGGACCAGGCGGTTTAACTGTCAAAAACGACAATTCGGGAACCAATATTTTCCAGACGTCGGATAAAAGGGGTTAAAGAAGCGAACATCGCTCATTTTCTTTAATGCTCAAGTCTGTGTGTTTTCGACAATAAAAGTGAATAAACGCGGTACTTTAATCAAACTTCAGGGGAGAGGAGGCTTAAGAAATCTATTTGTAAATTAAAAACCTCCCTCGTTAACGGTATATATGGTCTTGAACAAATGCGGTATTGACATATTCAATTGTCGGAAACATTTTGTCTAAAAGTCTTTGTGACAATGTTACTTGTCATAAATTATTTGATGGACGCGACGTCAAAAAATATTCCCCCTTTTTTCCATTCCCGGCCCAGATAAAATTAATATTCTTTCCTCCGTTTGTCTTCCACCAATTGGCGGGTACTCGTTACGGATTCCTCGTTAACCTTTAGAAGTTGATTGAGCCGTTCGAGACTCGTAAAGAATGTTGTGGAAGCACTAGGGAGAGAAATATAAGTACCAGGAATCTATGGTTTTGTCATTCTGACGTCACGAAATGGCTAGAATATTATTAAAACACAATCTTTCCTTAAAACAAATGAAAGAAAATTGACACAATCTACAAAACTCACTACATTGTACACCAACCCTTTCCCAAACGAAAATGTTTGAACTGTATCAACTAGAAAGCTGCAGCAGACAATTACATGAGTTTATTCTTAATAAGGATACTATTTGTACATTACAGTATAAAAATATTGAGGCAAAATGATAAAATGCTGGCTATCAGCATTTTCTTCTTTTGCCTCAATATTTTTCCATGCTTTTTGCTTTTTGCTACAGGGACTTCAAACAAGGTCTTGTTTGGGAAAAGGCTAATGATTATCTTTACTAAATGACCTTTTAAATCCCAGAATCAATCTGCTCAGAGACTTTTAGCCACCATAGCATCTTAATATAACGGTCAACAATTTAGCCACAATCGTAGATCAAAACTTCGTTACTTCTCCAAAACTACGCTACTCCTCCAAACAAGATGTTATTCGTAGATCAAAACCACGTTACTCCTCCAAACAAGATGTTATTCGAAGATCAAAACCACGTTACTCCTCCAAACAAGATGTTATTACAGTAAAACATTTTAGACACAATCGTAGATAAAAACTACGTTACTTCTCCAAACAAGATGTTATTCTGGACTATAGGTAATCTAGCATGTGGCCCTTTAAGAATACTAGTAACAGAATGCAATGAATCCCGGAATCAATCTGCTCAGAGACTTTTAGCCACCATAGCATCTTAATATAAGTGTCAGCATTTTAGACACAATCGTAGATCAAACTACGTTACTCATCTAAACAAGATGTAATTCTGGACTATAGGTTATCTAGCATGTGGCCCTTTAAGAATAACACAATTCTTTGAATCCCGGAATCAATCTGCTCAGAGACTTTCAGCCACCATAGCATCTTATAACTGTCAACATTTTAGACACAATCGTAGATCAAAACTACGTTACTCCTCTAAACAAGATGTTATTCTGCTAAAACAGACGATTGTTTGTCCTCTTGGGTACAATCACGCCGCTTTATATTCTTGTTATAGCATAAAATGTGTGTTTAACCCTTTCCCAAACGTAAAATATTGGACTGTTCCACTTTGAAAGCTGTTGCAAACAGAAAAAAAAAAAACAACAAAAAACAGGAGCTATTGAGGCAAGAGGACGAAATATTGGTATTCATCATTTTCTTATTTTGCCGGAATGCTTTCCCAAGCATGTCCCAACTTAATCCGAGTCTTCTCTGATGTAAATACGCTCTTTGATATTTTGATTTTTCGCTATTTACATCAGAGAACGTTGCTCTTTGAAAAAATCAAGAAGTTCGCAACAAATTGTTGCGCATCGTTCACCGTCCGATCTCAAACACTATCGTTAAAACCCATGATGATATCGATAAATGAACCATTTATTGTTATGGCTGCTGAAAAAATTACGACCAAAAAGTATTTCTTAAAGGTTAATAGGCAATGTTTTGCAACAACCCTCACCTGAGCAGCCTTTGTTTACCTTGACCTTCCATTCAAAACCAAAGGTTATACTCATCCAGCAGGCCGATTTGAAATGAAATTTTTGGTCAGGTATGACAAAAAATGATTTATTGATCTATACCCTAGTGTTTTACCGAGTGATTCGATATGATACACAAAAACAAAGCTTCAAGTTACTTGTAATGCTACCGAACTTTCCGCTGTTTTCAAAGAGCAACGCTCTCTGATGTAAATAGCGAAATATCAAAATATCAAAGAGCGTATTTACATCAGAGAAGACTCGGATTAGTCCCAACTAGGTTCTTCAAAATCAGGTCTTGTTTGGTGAAGGGTTACAAGGGCGGATCCAGGATTATTTCCAGGGGGGGGGGGGGTCCAAGACCAAATGATGGCTTGAAATGTGTTAAATCTCGTCGATTTTCAGGGCCGCGGCCTTAGCGCAGTTGGTAGCGCATCTGACCCTCATTCGAGAGGTCCCGGGTTCGATACCCGGCCGCGGCTAATACCCTTTCTGACAAAATTGTCACCCACCAATGGGTTTGAAATCGTTAACCTAAGTGGGCGAGCAGCTGGAGGCTCGGTAAGGGTGTTGTGGTAGTACTGGTTTGAGAAACAACAGGAATCCATGGGTAGGTGCTCCAGCCGCCGCGATATGACCCTGGTAGTTGAAAAACGGCGTAAAACCCCAATAAACTCAAACTCGTCGATTTTCAACGAAAACCTCCTAACTGCAGCTTGTTTTGAACTGCAGTTACTAGGTTTTCGTTGAAAAGCAGCGATATGTAACATTAAACTAAAGTTATACATGTTTAGTCAAAATTTATTTTTTGACCAATGCCAGGGAGGTCCGGACCCCCAACCCCCTATAGATCCCTCTTGGGTTACCGCTTCTCATCTCAAATTGAAAGATGAACCAAACAGTACAATACCAGACTGCACTGAACTTATGTAAACGCCTATCTAGTTGCTGTCCAAATTATCTAAATATGGAACAACATCATTGATACAACGACCATTGTCACGGTGTGTAATCACGTGATACAACATTTTCAGAAAATCTTCAATAATTTTGTAAATACTGGACCGATTTGAATTCGGTTTGAAGCAGAGAATGTGGACAGACGTCACGCATTAGATGTAATTTTGGTTTCTCTTCAATAACTTTTTTATCAGTTGATTTTTCAAAAATCAAACACGTCTAGCTTATTCCTGGCATTTTTCCACCTTCTCTGCTTTAAACCGAATTCAAATTGGTCAAGTATTAAAAAAGATATTGAAGATTATCCGAAAATCTGAGTCACGTAATTATACACCGTGATTGTGTCGTATCGCATACTCGTGCAATGAGGCCTATATGTAATCACTAGTAACGGAATTTTGCAAATTTCGTTCGAAATTTTGTCTATGTCCGAAAAGCATAAATCATTTTGTATTTTGATGCGGAAGATGACATTTCTTTAAAAAGTGTAACCTGAGAACTTAAAGCAATCTAGTAGAAAGCACTATGCTTTAAGGACTTTGAGATAAGAAATGTCGTTTACGTAAGCATGTGTGCATTGAATTAGCACTTGGAAGATTTCGTAGTTCACGAAAACATATGAACGCAAAGTGCACGTATGATAAGTTTACAATTTCCAAACTTCTCCAGACAACAAATTGCTTTAATAGCCAATCATTCAGTAGATGTAGGAACACAATCTAAGATGGCAACTGTACATAAATAAACAAATCAAAGAAAGACAACAATGTAGAAGCTTATCTAGGCCTTCATGTTTATTCAATTATTCTCAGAAGAAATCCAGAGAATGACGTAAAACCATTTCCATGTATCGTGCCGCTACCATGGTTTGCACTTTGTGCAACTCGTACCCAGAACTTCTCGCCCACGTTCAACTCTAAAGCCACAGTCCTGCTGCTGGACACGTCATCAAGTCCTCCCTGCGCATGTACGTAATTATACATCACGTGACTTCCGTCCTTGACGAACTCCAGGTACTCGTTGTGGCTCGGTTCCACCATGACGTCCATGTTGAAGACGTAGATGCCTCTGATTGGTGCAGTGAACATCCCGGAAGTTGCGTCATAAGCCGCACCCATGTCGGAAATGACACTGTCGAAGACGATAGCTTGACCGGGTTGTATACTCGTGATGTCTTTTTGTTGTATAACTGCAGTGAAGGCTACCCATTGGGTGTTTAGTTGTCCCTGACCTGAAAAAATGCAAATTTGATTCAATCAATGTACTCAACATGATATGATAAACTGAAGCACTTAGGGCTTCTACCGAAGAATATGGTGACCCGATGGCATAACACAGTTGTGTGTCAAATTCTCTGCCAAATTATATTGCAGTTGTAACATTTAGAAATGTACGAACAGAAGTAATACCACATGTCTTGTAATTTTCAATACTACTTTCTAAAAGATTCTTTCAAAGGCTACCTCAAGGTTTTGCATGAATTAAAAAGTCAGGCTACCGTAAGTGCTAAAAACAGGCTTCCACCACATACAGCTTTCGACTCTTTTAAGAGGGCAGTTAGCTCAGCCAACCATCCAATGCCTTAATTGTCAACGCACTGTTTTCAACTATCACTGTCAGCTTGTTTCTGACTTTTAAAATTTAAACCCTATCTTTTACTCCACACTAACTGACAAATCGTTTGGAAACTTTATTTTAACAATTTTCCCAATAATACCAAACTAACGCACATCTGCAAGTAATCTCCGTGAGGGGTTGAAGCAATAGAGATACATGCACATACAAGTCACTTACGTTTGATTATTTGGCCTTTTGCATCTCCACAACTGTGTGTTGACAATTTATCCTTTAAAGTTTGTAGATCAACTGCCAACTGTTTGTTGAGGCGTCTGTCGATGTCGCGGTCCCTTTTGAGCTCCGC
Source organism: Fragum sueziense (assembly GCA_963680895.1). Lineage (NCBI taxonomy): Eukaryota > Metazoa > Mollusca > Bivalvia > Cardiida > Cardiidae > Fragum > Fragum sueziense. The sequence goes on from OY804592.1 coordinate 21,462,695, forward strand.
TATTAGTTCAAATAGTTCATCATTCTGCTTTGATAGTTTAGCAACTTCTGTCTCTAGATCAGCATCACTGCTCTGTCTGGTTTCTGATGCAAACACACATCCACAAAGCCCTAACAAAAGCACAAGACCTGTAAGTCGAGCCGACATCATAACTTAAAGACCAGACAAGACTTATTTAGAATCAGGTCAGCTATTTGTGCCAGATCTTACTTGATAAGATCACAGAGCTTCAGGTAAGAGAGGGTGCTGGCTTTTTGAAATGCAATACACCTGTAACAGATAATAAAATCCTATATTGCAGGTACTCATTAGAATCGTCTCATCGAAAATATAGGATTTGGATTTGAAATAGAAAAAAAAGGAAAGCTTTTATCCCCGCTTATTCGTTGCACTGAAGTCGGATCATATCATGTAAACACTAAACAGTGATTTGAAATAGGAATAGTGCTGAAAAACTAGACTAGCCAAAGTCGTTTCCGTTTGCGTTATTTGTGAAGGGGTGCTTTATATTCGTTGGAATGTCTAATGTCCTGTCAACTTCACGCACTTGTGCATAAAATGTTCAAGATTTGCCTCTATAATCCAATTTCAATGTATTCATTACTGACAGAAACCTAGTATTCTAGACTAGGATGTCATTTAAAAAGGGTCTTTGCTTTAATTTATACTATATCCTTAATACATGTACTTATGTCTGGGCCAGAACAATGAAAAACCAGCCGATAGACATACGCACACTTCTAACCACCACTTCTAAATATTTCTTGACTGAAAACTGAAAATTTCTCATCTATAAAGGGCATAACGAAGACTAAAGTTACAATCTTGGATTCTATGCTGGTTATTCCTTTGCTTATTTAAAATAGACATGCAGCGAAAAAAATATTCTCAATGTAAACATAGAAACTTCGTATATCTGGAATACCTCAATTACACAGCATTTGGACACGATAGGGAAGTTTCCGGACTTTGTGCAGACTGTTTTATAGCTAATATTGTTTATTCTGCCTTGAATTCTGTATAAATCAAAATTATACTGTCTGTGAATAATTTTATTGTTTCTTTCGTCGTTTCCTTTCTTGGACGAAAAATAAACAAACGAGCAGAAACAAAAAAACATAATGAATACGCACAGACTATTTGTCTCTGGACACACTAGTATAACCAAGTAATAGTACCCAATTGTACCAAATATGTAAGATTAACACTTCTTTACTAGGTAAACAAGTGTTGGTCTTAGACATTGGGCAAAAGTTGTACATAGATAAATATTTATGAAGGATCATGTCTTTCAATTTCTTGTATTTTATTTGCCTCCTAGGACTGTTACCTATTTCATGTACCGTTAGTCTTTGTTAGATTGAAATATAAGAAGACAATTGCACAACGAAACTATGATAAAACAATGAAACTAGGTATGAATTTTTATTCGATTATTCTAAGAAGATATCCAGAAAACGTTGTAAAGCCATTCCCATGTATCGTGCCACTGCCATGATTTGGGATCTGTGTTATTCTCACCCAAAACTTCTCGCCCACATTTAGTTCCAGCACCACCGTTCTACTGCTAGATACGTCATCACGTGTGCTGCGCGCATGCGCATAATTATACATTACATGACTTCCGTCCTTGACGAATTCCAGGTACTCATTATGACCGGATTCCACCATGACGTCCATGTTGAAGACGTAGAGGCCTCTGATTGGTGCGGTGAATATACCGGAAGTTGCGTCATAGGCTGACCCCATATCGTAAATGATTTTGTCGAAGACTATAGCCTGTCCAGATTGCAGGTTGGTGATGTCAACTTGATGTATAACCGCAGTAAAAGCTACCCATTGACCAGTTAGTTGTCCTGAAAAGGAGAAATATATTTTATCTTTTTTACAGAATGAGGTGGTTACGCAAACACATTTGTACTAAATTTTGTTTCTCTGAGAAAAAAATGTGTAAAACTATCTGACAGAACTACTGTATCACCAATAAGTGGTGATAGATAAAACATTAACATTATGTTCAAGTTTATTTTGTGTGTTTACGAGAATTCGTGATACTTTGCATTCTTTTAATATTAGTGAAGCCGTATTTAATTTAAATAGATCTATAGATGAGGAAGAAGAGAATTTGCTCGAAGTGACCATTGACAATTTCATTCTTTGTGCTATTACCTTTCCACGATGAAATGTATTTTTCATTTACGATTTGGATATCAAACTATTAATGTGACTTTTAAGACGGGCAAAATGTTCACTTCGACTTAATCGTAAATTCGACCTAACACCGATATCGAGCTTATGAGTGTCAACTGTAATTCGCAAATTCGGGGTTGGTTTTAGTTTACTTACGTTTATATACCTGACTTGTTCCGTCTGTTGTACTGTGTGAAGCCATTTTGTCGAGTTTTTGTAGGTGCGTTTCGCTAGTGGCATTGTCCCTCATTAGTTCTGCAATGAGACGAATAAGCTCATCATTTTGTTTTGATAGTCTATCAACTTCTGACTCAAGCTTTTCTATCCGTATGTCCCGGTCTGTTTCTAATGACGAAGTACATCCAAAAAGTAGCAAAATAAACGCTACACATGTTAAAAGTGGAAGCGACATTATGAACTCATGGCAGAATAAAAACAATCTGAAACTAGGTCAGCTATATGTAAAATAAGGCTTGATAAGGTTCATGTCGTTGATGATATTTAACCAAAACAGTCTTTCAATTAGACCCTGGTGAATACTGATTATATCTACGCATGTGAATAAAAGTTTATGAAAATGAAATCAAAATAAATAAAATTAAAAAAAAAAAACTTAATAGATTCCTACATCATTGTCTTGCATGTAAATACAAATATTGATGCATAAGTAGTAATAGCGGGTCATAGGACTTGACAAAGAGTATTCATAAATCACCATAAATGACATGGCAGAGCACCCCCAGCTAATGGGCCTATATATACACTGATTTCAAACAAGTTCCACTTCCAACATCATCAAATCCAACAACGAAAGCTGGCGAATCTTTTCACACAGGGTGTTACTCCGTTTCCATGCTTTATTATTATTATTTATTTTCATTGAAAGATTGACATTTTGATTTTTCAAATCAAGTATCTCTAAATGACTTAAAATAGGTCTACCGACACTTATATTTCGAAGATGTCCGTAGAAAGTTTATTCATATCATCCATCAAATGATTTTGGACATATATCATTTTATAAATGCAGTTATTTATTACCAGAGAGGTTACTTAATTGGTATATATTTGAACAAATTACTACACCATGCATATAATTCCACCTAAATGGGATTCCTTGCAAGTAATTATTGCCAGGGGATGTCTCAAAATTGATGAACAAAAGTAGAAATTACGGTGTGCTGTTTTCACGCCATATGCGATTCTCATCCGTAAAATATGGCGGCGCGTGTTCCACTCTCTCCCAGGAAAAGCTATCATTTGTCGACAATTATCTCGCACGCGATCTTTAAACACCGTCTAATCCGAAGTTCCAATTGGTAATTTCCAAGCTGTTTCGGCCGTCTAGAATAATTTGCGAAGTTAAAAATCATCGCGTTCCTAGTGACAAGGACTCGTGTTTAAATTTTACTTTATTATGTATATATTCATAAAGCACGTCAGATGTGTGACGCAAACGCTGGTAACGGATGGATTTTCCTGTTAGAAATAATATTTATTCATTGTCTAGCATGTAAATTACGCAGAACTTACACGTTTTCCTCATTTTATATGTTAAAGTCAATTGTCTGCTCGACCCATGTCTCGCCAATTCGTTTTTTGTCCATTTAAAACGCCATTTTGAAAATTTCAGTCACGTACATTATTGAATACGTTCTGCCAACGTCGCTCAAAATTACCATGAAATAAGTATTTCGGCTCGCCTTTGGGCCCGAGTAATACATACTACCCAATAAAACAAATTTATTTAACGTTCCCTATCCCCATTCCTCCTCGTAATTGATTTCTCGGGGGAACGAGTTTTTCTCAATTGAATATTTCAGTCCCTATTATGGTCCACCATCATAATTCTAATGGCTATATTGTCGCCGTTGATGTATTGATTGATATATTTATTTGACATATTGCTGGAACGGTCTTATTTGTGCATACAAACAAGGCAATTTGGTATATTGTGTTTAGACAATCTGTCAAAACGCTATTTCAAGATGGAGGACAGAATTGGCTTTTGTCCCGCGAGATCTCGCGTCAGAACTCTCGAAAACAACGAGACCGTCCCAACTGGCCAAGAAATATAATAGGCTATATTTTACAACAGTATGGAAACTGGACGCTAAAAGACCAAACTCTTATGGACAACTTGCCTATAACATGAAGAAATGGGTTAATATTATAACTAAACGGTTTTGGTATGTATGTACAGATTTCTAACACACGTAATTTGCGGCAATATCACTGAAAAATGACGATAGATACAAATGTTTATATAGACACGTGATTTTGATAATCATTGCTACTTATAGAAGAAAACTGTAGGTGGTTTTAAGCTTGACTAGCAAGATGACGATAGAAGAGATCCCAGCTATAAAGCATTGAATTCAAAATGCGTTGCTTCAACTAATCCATAATTGGGATATCAAATACTCTGGTTGAAGGGTCTGAAGACAAATGTCACATCCCATGGTGTTGAAGGGTGTCTCTCAGATGGAAATCAAAATCTTGTCACCCTAATATAGACCACTTAAACCACGTAATTCATCCGAAAATCTGGACAATTTACTCAAATTGTCAACTACCGTGTATAACGCAGCTAATACAATTTGCCGAAAATAAACACAGTTTAAATAGCCAATTATTTGACCATAACACTAATGGTTAAGGGGCGTGGCCCGCTACTAGGGTGTCACCGAAAAGAGGACTTCAAAACTGCGGAATGACTATACTTCGTAGTGTTATGGTCAGGGAATATCTTGAAAACAAAGTTTGTAGTAATGAATATCAGGTAGGCCAAGTGAAATGTCTATAAACTGATCCAGTTGTGACATGCTTATATCAATATTTCTAAATTGCACGAAGTTGAAAAGTATGCAGTTCGCAAATAAGAAAGCTCTAGCACTTGTTACATGTTTTAATTCACTTGTGCATTTTGATTGCATATATTTAATCAAATATTCAGTGTACACCGTTTATACTCACAGATGTATGAATTAAATAAAAAAATAATTGGCTGTGTAAAAAATATATTCAAAATTGGGAAATGATTGTCGAATTGTGTGCGCATGTATATCTACAAAACACCATTTTTGTGAGACTTACATCAAAGATAAAAAATAATGTTGACAACCAGGGCCATAGTGATACAAACACATTTTGTAAGATTATTGTCACTAAACATAAGCACAAACCGTATTTTTTTTTTTTTTTTTTTTTTTTTTTTTACAAAAAACAACAACATTATGTTGGGTTCACGAGGCCATAATAAAGACATTAAAAATTAAAGGGTATAAAAAACGAACAAACGACAAACAAATTATACGACTTGCAAATGACTTATTGACAGTTACATGATCACACGACTCGTCCCGAATGTAACAAAAATACCCATACTATGCCTAAATTAGCCATAAAAGTTGAGAGAGGTGCTCTAATGTGGAGACAAATTTATTTCAACACCTGACATTTTGAAGACTTTTGTACAAGGTTAAATGATTCGTGAAATCGTCAACGACTATCTTAATGTTCACTTTACATTGCTTGTTGAAGTTAGACTGGCGATGTCTTTACCCTTTTCATGCTAAATCAAAATAGAGATGAAAATCAGACAGTGCGCACCCGAAGGATATTCTTATTCTACACTACCCACCAAATTTGATAGGATTTTCCTGTATAAAGATGACGGTATTGACTTAATGCCCAATACGAAGAAGAGATGAGAACGGCTGATCGTAAATACATGTATATATAAGAGCTGTCACTGTAAGATGACAATGCCCCCGACACCGCTTTGATTTTAAATTATGACCAATCTATGTTCAAGGTCAAGGTCATCCAGGGGTCAAGGTCACCAAAGTATGTGCCTACAGAATGGTAATGTACCAAGGAATGTTGTGGTAAAGTATGAAGCGAATATGTTAAGTAATAAGGAAGTTATGGCTAATGTTAAAGTTTTTGGACGGAATGACGGACGGACAGACGGACGGACGGACGGACGGACAGACGGACGGACGGACGGACGGACGGACAAGTCAAATTTATGATGCCTCCCTATCGGGGGCATAAAAAGTATTGCAACGGCTTATTCCAATTAACCATCTCATTATTTACCACTTAAAATTACTCCATTTTTGTTTCTTTATACTTGTTTACGTTAAAAAAATAACCACCGTAATAGACGTATCCTATGGTCTCAACACAATACTTTGCAAAGTGCCGTCGTTTCTACTGCAAGGGAAAGTACAAAAGCTAATGAGATTCGTTAAAACGCCAAAACTTTTATTATATAAATGATGATAACTATAGCATATACAGTTATGTTTTTTACAATATTGTTATTTCACATAAATCATTTTTATTTAATTATCACATACATACGAGGGCTGATCAAAAAGTTCGTATAATTTCATCATAACTTTTTTACCTTTCATCCGATTGCATTTATTTTTTCACACGTGTACTTTTATCATATCAATGACTTTCTGACGAAATATTATAAGTGTCAATTTATTATAACTATATTTGTTCGCCTCTTAAAAGGGTCAAGGAACGCTACCCCGGAGCACTCCGTAAAAGCATAATTGTAAAGCTCCGCAAAACGATTATTTTTCAAAACGTGCACAAGCAAAACTTCCGATATTTTATATACTAGAAGAAAGACATTATATCAGATACTTAGTAAAATTTCAAGACTCAATTTTGTAAAACAATGATGTAGTGAGGGATATGTTGTGACACGCCGACGTGAAAAAAAAGAGTAAAAACGGCAGTCTGCGAAGTACAGAAAATTGGATGTTCAAATCAGTTTTGTTATATTCGGCTCATACACTAACCCAAATGCAGTTAATTTAAGAAATACTGCAAGGCTAAAATCATAAACAAATCATAGTCTGTAAAAAATAACATCTTTTGTTTATACAAATGAGATAGAGAATCGAAAAGACAACCCAATGAGTGAACGCGCAAGAATTATGTAAATAAGCGTTGACGTCCGTCAACGACGTCGTATAGAAATCCCGTCGCTACATGTATATGAGAAAATGGGTTATGAATTAATTCGGCCTTTTATATGAAAAATCTAGTTCTGTGTTAATTATAGGTGGTTTTAATGTATTAGTTCTTTACCTAGGTTAGGGCGGATGAGGAACACCAGTGGTCAAATATTAGAAACTGATCTTTAATTCGGATTCTCGCGAATGCAATAATTATTCTTCGTTATTCATTTATATTTCTGATAATTCATATCATAATTATATAAATTTCATTTTGTATATATTAATCATGTTGTTAATGTAATAATATTACGAATGGAAAATGGTATGGCTTAATAAAGTTTTTACACAATAATGCGCCTTTCGGATAAATTTGCGATTTAGCAGAGAAGGGCATCTAAACGTCTCTTTTTCACTGAATAGGTCTGGTACAAGGACAATAATATATACAGACTGATCCCTTAAAAGCGAATTTTTGTAACAGTCCAAATGTTTTCGAAAAATAAACAAAACAATTGCACAAACCAAATGAATAGTAACGATGTGCTGTAAAGAGTTCTATCAAGTAGCGTCAAACGACGTTTTTGAAATGACGTTAACGTCACGGAGTGCTCCGGGTATCCGATTCCTCCTATTTTGAAAGAGTCATAGCAACATCATTTTTCAATCAATCTCATTGAAACTTTCAACATATATTTGAAATAGATAAATCTGAAACATATCAAAAAATGAAATGCTTCCCTTTATTAATTAAAATTAAATGAACAAATTATACGAACTTTTTGATCAGCCCTCGTAGATGTAATTCTTCTTCTATCTTTTTTTTGCCTTTTCTAATAGCTTGATTTTTAGATTTCTGCTCCGAGTTTTCCAGTCCATTCGGGAAAAGAAAAAGGCGGAACACTGTTTCCAATGAGAGAGTAATTAGCACAGGAACAATGTCAGTTACATCTGTACAAGATTTTATCTATTTTTAGACCTGTCACATCCGGGCTATCACAATAGTGTTAAACACGCTCCGGCGCGTGAGTGATGGCGCTATGCTAATTTTCATTACTTTGAAACATTTTAATTTGCATTTAATCCATATTAACGGCATATGTCGAAAGGAACAATCTCAATAAAAGTCTAGTTTAAATCGAATGAAAATCTTGTTGTTACTTCGTTTCAGATTTTACGGTCACTTTTTAAATCATAATTTTAGATTGGTATCTGTTTAGATTTACTGTGCCAAATACGGATGCGATAACTTAACGCAATACCAAACGACAAATTTGTAGACTGGTCCAAATTCAAAGATTCTGCAAACGGAAATTTTAAGTGAATTCATATGATTATGCTTATTTTGGTCTGGACAGAAAGCCTAATGTAAATGAAAAAAAATCTTGTTTCGCGCAATTTCTATATTTTTCACTATGTTTTCAGAAACAAATATCTTGTTGGGCGTCAAAAACTGCATAATTATGTGGGTTGGTTTAATTAAACATCAAATGCAAATTAAATGGCATTAACACATACTTAGTAACCATTCAGAAATTGTTCTAAAGATCATATTTACTTTCAATAATGCATTACTTTGTATGAGTGTTTTCCCAAATGCATTCGTACATTTTAATTTTATGCACTGTGATGTTGTTATTAACTTTATCCTACAGAATCGTGTTACCTCAGAATGCTGCAAGAAAACACAAAGCCAAAATTTGATGATAAAGATAATGCATATGAATAATAATTTGAGCCAGAATCTGGAAAAATGTCCCATATAGCATTTGAGAATAACATGATTGCAGATCAGTATGCGTATACACGCAGTCTGATCAAGAACCATGTCATTTTCCAAAAGCTTCTACATGACCTGTAGCAACAATAAGATAGCAGCATAGATCCAAGTCAGACTGCATTTAGGCACATATTGATCTTGAATTATGGCTGTCTCAAATGCTCTAAGGGACATTTTTCCAGATGCTGGCTCAATTATCACGGTGGATAATCACGTGATGCAATGATTTCAGAAAATCTTCAATAATTTTGTTAATACGGGACCGGTTTGAATTCGGTTTGAAGCAGTGAAGGTGGACAGACGTCACGCATTAGATGAACATGTTGGATCTTTGAAAAATCAACTGATAAAAAAATAAAAGAAGATAAACCAAAATGTTGGTTTATCTTCAATAACTTTTTCATCAGTTATTAATTTATCAAAAAAAATACCATGCACGTCCAGCCTATTCTGGACATGTTATTCTGGACATTTTCCCACCTACTCTGCATCAAACCGAATTCATATTGGTCAAGTGTTAACAAAAATATAGAAGAATTTCTGAAATTCTGAGTCACGTGATTATACACCGTGATTATGTTTTGCATGGGTATAACATCTCTCATATCGTATACTTTGGATGTTCAGAATGCCATAGATGAACTGCAGTTTTACAACACGCTTTGGACACTTTGTCGCACTCAAATCCCGATTTATCAATCATCTTTTTTTCTTTAACCCTTTCCCAAACAAGACCTGGTTTTGACGTCTATAGGAGAAAAGGCTCGACCAGCAGTTTCTCCTTTTGTTTCAATATTTTCTATGCCATACACAAATCATATCTTTAATAACACCCATTTTGTCATTTGTGGCAGTCTTTGAAGTGGATCACCCTAAAATTTTACCGTTTTGGAAATGGTTAAGATACTATCATGCAACACTAAGTTCATGATCATTTGCATAATTATTCTAAATTAGAAATATTCTTATAAGCTGTCATTTAACTAGTAGGTTTGTAGACATGTCTCAGTTAGATAAAGACATTTGTAAATGATTTCATTTAGATACCGGTATCTTAGTACATGTATGTGTGAAAAGAGAGAAAAGTAACAGTATACATAAAATGTACACTTTATAAGAGATATAGACGAGAATTGAACTGGCAGAGCATTCCATTCGATTAGCATGGGTTGCTCTGCCACGTCATTTATCGTGAGGTATACGTTTGATTGTACATGTACATTAATAAAGAAATTGAAGAGTATGCCTATCTTTGTTTAAAGTATATTAAGGTAGAAGACCCGTAATGAGATTCGCATGACGTCCGAATAATTCGGGCGACATCGAAAACATTCGGCGGTGGAACTTTCCACCGCCGAATGTTTACGACTGCGCCCGAATGGGTTCGTATACGTAACGAAGCTGCTCGAAAAAGGCCGATCTTTTAAGAATCTCAAAATGGCGACATTACGGATATTCTATCTTAATACCCATGTACTTTCATAGTACTATGATGCAAGACAGCGTCAGTAAAGATGATTAATTATTTTCATTCGAGTGGGAGTTTCGAATTTTTAACAATTTCCAAGAACAGACAGGAAAAATACGGACCATTGATGCAGACGAGCCTAATTAAGTTAAACTGTCGGATACTAGAAAAGCCCATCTAAATAAATACGTTATAATATCAGAATGAATTGGCCCGACAGACGGTGGTTAAAATTTAGTTTTCATTAACAAATGCGAATATTTCTGCCATCAATGCGATGACAAAAGACGATTAATCGTTATTAATACCGCAAGACGGGTAACAAAACGGCCATATTTGATTATGAAAATGAGGCGGATTAGGCTGGAACGGGCCCATATGTTCGGTTCTGGAGTGGTGTTGAAAATAACGGCTCTGCCTAGTAGAGACACTTAAGTCTGTCAGTTTAGGTTACTAAATATCCTCGGTTTTAGACCATAACAAACGTAACTATGATTTAAATGAACGTTTGCTACAACTTTTTAGTGGTCCATCAGACCATCAAAGGTATCGTTAATGTTTTTGAAAAAATCTTAAAACATGTTTATTTTAGCACAGGTCTGATAGGTATGTATATAATGAGATGTAAGTAAAAGTACTTTGTCTTGGGACTTCATCATGCCGCCTTTTGTTTCCATGCATTATCGATGATCAGTTTCGTTTGAATTACAAACACCATGTTCAACGCAAGTGAATGCTGTGTTTTGGAACTGTTCATACATGTATCGTTCTTTAATCCACTATGTTTCTATAAAATCCATTTGTTTATTGTTTGTGCTATGATTTTGAATTATTTAAATAACTTGTTTCTTTTAAAAGCTGTTTGAATTGTAATAAAGGGAATCGTGTCCTAGAAATACAATACTTGGTGCTGACATTTTATGTCACTTAAAGTGACATTTCACAATAATTTTTACTTAAATTTTACTTTTATTCTATCTGAAAAAGCATCTTTTCTTATGAAAATTCAGAAAATTTCAAATCAAAATATTGAACCGTTTATGAGAAATATATATTTCTGTACTGAAATTAAACAAATTGTTGTGGACAACAGTTCAGATTAGTATATAATTTGTTATTTGTGTCTCAACTTTAAAGGCGTATTTTTCGCTTATAAATAACAACTTCGAGAAACTGATAGCATTTCTATACATTAGAATAAACAATCTTTGCATCAAGACATACGTTTAAAAATGAAATAAATGTGAAATGTCACTTTAATGACGCCAATGGCCTCAAAAATATACAATCACTATCAGTAGTGTAACAGTGTCTTAAGACTCTTAACCCATTAAAAGACGGCCAAACTGTAGATTTGTCCAAAATCAAAGAAATTGCAGATAACAATTTCAAGGGAATTAAGTTGTACAATTTTTGGTCTCTCCGGGTAGAAAACATTGTGGAAAATGAAGAAATTGCTTGTCTCAAGCAATTTCTCAATTTACCACAACTTTTTCTAAAGCATTTATCTTGTTAGGGCGCAAGAAGACCGATGGATTTTGAAATTGGCAGCAATTGAAAGGGTTTTAAGCTGACTACTAAATATTCGAATAGAATAAAAATGTCATTCATAGTACTGAAAACATTAAAGAAAAAGGCGACAATACTGACTATCAAGTCTCCTTTTTGGACGTAAAATCAAGATGCCGTTTAGGGAGGTTTTAAACTTTGAGTGTCGGTTTCGCAACCCCATTTTTTGCATCATTTATTAGGGATAGTAATAACCAAATATCCTTACACACCATGAGAACCTGACAAAACAGCGACCAATAATAGACATAAAGTAGTGACAAACAGAACCTTGCCTCACTCGAGCTTGTTGGCAATTTTAGTGTACAACATTCAAAGTATTTTTTCTATTATCCAAAGATCTTATGACACGTCTTGCGCGCTATCGAGAAAAATGGCGAACATAACAAAAAGGCAGCGACTGTCGTGCTTGCTCGTGTTCGACCTGCTACAATTAAAGGTTATGAATCAACTCGCAGTGAATCAGTTCATTGTTTTTCCATTTTAGTAACAGATTGTAGATTGTTCTAGTCTACAATTATCTCAAACCGAAATTTATTGCATGGGTGTATCCCGAACCTTTATTCCCCTCGAAACATTTCCAGACATCCGATTGGTACACACTCGTTAGACACAAAACTAGATGTGAACCCTTGCGCTTAAGTCAACTTATATTTAGTTCAAATTCTAAGTATGTTTATTTTAAACACATATAATTATGTTTAAAAACTGTGTTTACCAAAAGACAAAGATTTTCTATTCATTCAAGAATAATTGTATTAATTTTGTTACGTAAAATGAACATCCCTTTAAGACTTACTAGTTTTTATTGTCTTTTAAAAGAGAAGATGCGTTTTCAGAGACACTGGTGGATATATGTAATAAGCAAACAGTGGTGATCAGCATTATATCTTTTCTACAACATTTTCCTTTGCGATTCATTTTCAAATCTGTTAACATTTAGCCACATTTTGCTGTTTTCTGTTGCTCTAATACATTTAGTACCAGTCGCAAACTAGGTCATCAGGTAAAGAGTTTAACACGTGTTCCAAGTCCGCCTAAAATATCTTGTCCAGATTATGCGGTACTTAGCCCATAAAATAATTTCAATGTGACATTTATTTCTCGTAGTTTTTGCCTAATATTCGCTAATAACAATACCGCAGTCGTGTTTCAAAGACTACTGGCAGCCATGTTTTCTATCAGCCTCGTTTCGGAACAATGTTGTCGGGTTTCATGTTTATTTCATTGCTGCCCAGCCCTGTAATTATGACGTCGTCGTAATGTCCAACGTGTCCTTAACCGTGCTCTAAGCTCCCTTAACCCTTTCCCAAACATCAAAATTTTAGGACTGTCCAATTTGAAAGCTGCTGCAGACTACAAAATGGATGATTGTAAAGATGAAATTTGTGTATAATAGGGCATGGAAAATATTGAGACAAAAGGAGAAACTGCTGGTTATCAGCAGTTTTTGGCCTTGAAGAGGCCAAATTTAGCATGTCATTTTTCTCAGGGCGTGCAAAATTTATCTTGTGAAAACGTTGAACGCAGATAGATAGTGTTCTTGCGCGATGAAAAGTAAATCGGAACTGGATTAGATCTAAGTTACTTTATGCAGATTTTGTAAATTTCGACCCATGTACATTACAAAAGAAGTAAATACATACGTTGATAGTAGTAAAGGCATTTAAAATAGTAAAATATTTACAATCAAGAAATCGATTGCAACATAATATTATGCGCGGATCCATTCGCCGCCAATACTCAACGTTTAGTGGGTTTTCCCCGAATCAAAATTTCCATAGAGGTTCGTAAGCAATATCTAAATATAGAAACCCTGCAGACGCAAGATTATGACATGTATTATTGCGATTAAATCTTTTTTAGTCTGGTTTAGAAAGAAGATTAAAAGGTTTTCGAGAGGTTTTTACCTGTCGATGATAGAAATATTAGTTATTTTCGGAAATAAAATGGTGTCCGATCTGATCCGAATAGAAGGAAAACTGATACGTCGGGTCTAACCGGACAAATAATGATTTTATATATTAATTATGTCACACACTGCTCAGCAAGCTCAGTGGTCTAGCGGTAATGTCGAAGTCTCAGAACTCGGGGAACCTAAATTCAAATCCAGCCATCAGCGTATATTTTTTTTTATGAAATACTTGATGCAAATAAATATCTTAGATCGTTCATTTGTATTTTATTTTACCTAAAACCTTTCCAAACAAAATTTTAGATTGTTCCAAATTAATTACGTAAAAGTGCAAACATAATTATTTGAAATAAATCTAGCTCGATTATCGGCCTGTCCGATCAGACCCGATGTGTCCGAAATAACCTGTCGTTGATGACTCATTTTGTTTTCCTTATGGTACCCGGTTTTATACGCTTAATACATACTTCTCATTACCGATGCCGGGGAAAAGGCTTAGAATTTTCTGATTGTGACATAAGATACAGTTTTTGTCTTCACCTATCTAAATAATGGCTGACGATCGCTTAACTGTCCGAAAGTACCCGACGTTCCTCTAATATTTAAAGAAACTCGTTCATTGCAAAATTGTCCGTAAATGTTCGTTTTTTCCCCCACGAAGGAACTATTGGGTCCATAGAAATACCGGAACACCATGGAACGCATAGTAATTACCGGAACACACGGAACGCGTCAGTGATTACCGATACACACTTGAAATATTTGGTTTTCCAATATACCGTAGGTAATAGTAACGATTTGTTATTCTTTAATCTGTTTTAAAACTGTGTTATTTATAAATCTATGTATTTGTATGTGTTAGAAAGTTATGTTTTAATAGGCAGATTCATGATTTAATAAGGTTCTAAATGATATATTGTGAAGATATATAGAAATAACATCACGATTTGTCGGCAATGATTTAACTTCATTTAATAAATCGTTATTCAATCCATTACTTCATCTTGATTGTTTGAACAAGATATAAAATATGGAATTTACCATTATCTCACCCATTCCAAAATGTAAAAACTTTGGACTTGTCAAATTCCAAAGCTAATGCAGACGACATAATGGGCATTAATAAATTTGGAAATTGTACTCAATATAGCACAAAAATACTGAGCAGAACGTACATTTTCTAATTATGCCGCATTGTTTTCCAAAAACATATTTTACCAGAGGTGTAAAGAAATATTACAAGATATACAGTTGATCTATTGTCAAGGTCATCTCCAATCTTTCTCTAGAATCAGGTATTGTCCCCAAAGATAAGAGAAGTAAAACAGTAGCACCCGTCTATAAAAAGCTGTCCAAAGTATAAAGCAGCAACTATAGGCCAATCTCTTTAACCTGCATAGCATCAACAATTATGGTGCGCATCCTGATAACAAACATCATTGGCCACTTTGATAAGAATAATCTACTTAGCCAGTACCAGCATGGCTTCAGAGCAAAACATACCTGTGAATCTCAATCGATTAGCCTTACCCAAGAAGCATACGACAATCTTGAAAATGTTCAACAAGCGGATATATACTTGAAATGGATTTTAGTAAGGCATTTGATTTGGAACCACGTTTCTATAGCCGTCTCAGATGCTTCTACGCTCAGGGGCTTAGGGACGCCCTACCACAGCATGCTGCGGCCCTACCCAGTAGCAAGTAACCGGTTGATGGATGTACATAGTTTTAACTGTACCGTATAGACTTTTAGCTGTACATAACCAATGGAAGAGGTGATTGTCTCATCCCATCGTAGGTCAAATATACATTCTATGAAGAAACCTGACCTAAACCGGAAGAAGAAGAAGGTTGATCACAGCAATTAGATATCCAAATTGAATAAGCTGGGTGTCCTTCCACTGATCTCAAGATGGATATAATCCTTCTAAAAGGGTCGTTCTCAAAGAGTAGGTATTGATGATCACTCATGAACTACTCTACCCGTTCTCTTAGGCGTCCCTCAGGGTTCAGTGCTCTGTCCATGTCTTTTCTTATCTTTTCTTAGTCTATATAAATGACCTACCAAACTGTATCCAATCCAAGACCAGACTATACTTGTCTGTAGAATCGGAAACTCAGGTGAGCGATATAGGGCTATCATGGCCCTCTTGTATATATAATTAGTTTTGCTCGCATACTTTTATATAATGTCAAGATAATTTGCTATTGTGTTTCCATGATATTTCATGTTCTCTTATATGTTTTGACTTGCATGTTATAATTGAAATTTAACCTAAACATGTCTTTTTCAACAAAAGAAAATGCCCATAAAGGGAAATTTCAAAAACTTCTAGCTTCAGCAGCAAAATAATAACAGATTTATTAACCCATTCCCACATAATGACTGTTTTTGACTCCCCTAGAGATAATGGGTTTAAAAAACATTGTGAAAAAATGTGAAATTATATTTAGTAATTACTTGAAATTGTCGTCTGCAACATCTTTGAATTTGGACAAGTCTAAAATTTTGCCGTTTGGTAATGGAATGATAAAGGGTTTAAAGAACGACATGCACTTATTTTTATATAATGTTCTGATAATATGCTATTGTGTTTCGATGATTTATTAATCAGGGGGCAGGGCCCAAATTATTCACGGTCTTAAGACCGCTTTTGGTCGCATATTTATTGTTAACACAATTTGGACAGGAATTGATCATGCAATAAATAAAATGGATAAATCTGCAATCGAAATCCTTCTTACCTAATCCTTGATAATTTGCCCCCCATGATTCTAGTGGCCATCCAGTGCAGATGATTTCTGTTCATTTTACTTTTGTTTCATACCATACAGATGATTTCTGTTCATTTTACTTTTGTTTTATACCAAAAATCTGCATGTGTTCGTTCGAAACTTCTTCAAAAAAATATAAAAGATTAAAATATTACTCTTGTTATTTTTCGTACACTTTCCAGGCCTACAGCTCTTTCAGTGCTTTGATTATTGCTGAAGTTAAAGAATATTTAAACTTTCTCATACCAATAATCTGCATGTGTTCAAATTCTTCAAGGCCTTCAGCGCTTTCAGCGCTTTGATTTCTTTTGCCTCAATGTTTTCCCAAGCATTTTCTATAAAGGACGTCAAAACCAGGTCTTGTTTGGGAAAGGGTTAGTAGATTCCTCAAACCAGTCCTGCTTTAGATGTTTGTGAAATAGGCGCTTTGCAAAACTTTCGAACTTAACAAGAAAAAAAATGATAAAAATATGCACGATAACATGAAGGTTTGATGTTGCTTTTAACCCTTTTCCAAACGACAAAATTTTAGGGTGATCCACTTCAAAAACTGCCACAAATGACAAAATGGATGTCATTAAAGATAAAATTTGTGTAAAATATGGCACAGAAAATATTGAGACAAAAGGAGAAACTGCTGGTTATCAGCAGTTTCTTCTTTTGTTTCAATGTTTTCCCAAGCCTATCCAATAAGGGACGTCAAAACCAGGTCTTGTTTGGGAAAGGGTTAATGTTGCAGAAAATAAGCAATCTCAGTTTGACTAAAACTACAAGGAACCAGAATTTTGAAATAAAATTGATATGTTCCTGTTTGTCCGGTTACAAAGTACTTTAAAAGTCTGATAAAGGCTTGCAATACATATTGGTGAATGAAGTATCCCACATTTTAGACATGTATTTCTGTTGCAATTTAGAACAAAATTATTA
Source organism: Fragum sueziense (assembly GCA_963680895.1). Taxonomy (NCBI): domain Eukaryota; kingdom Metazoa; phylum Mollusca; class Bivalvia; order Cardiida; family Cardiidae; genus Fragum; species Fragum sueziense. The sequence continues at coordinate 21,480,306 of OY804592.1, forward strand.
ATGAAATACACATCTCAAGAGCAACAGATAAGTGGGAGTAAATGCATTTTTAATTTGCCATTTCAGACCCAAACCTCATTTTGTGGATACTCATTTGAATCTTCTCGGTGAGACGATTCTAGTGAGAACCCACAACATAAAGTCTTCTAGCATACCTACCAGTAAATAAAAGCACTATATGATATCAAACATCAACGAAATCAGCCACGTTGGCTGTAAAGACTTTGAACTTGGACGAGTCTTTTAAAGTTGTGGACCACTAAAGACTTAACAGATGGTGACAAAACAACTTAACAATCCGCCATATTGATTGGGGCCCTGAAACCATTCGACCTGTGCACCCACTCTTCCCTTGATGTATGCTGGAGTGCTCGCACAATCCCTTCTGACCGAACATCAGAAAAAGGACCCTTTCCACACAATATTCATGGAACAGGTCCGTAGAATTCGTTGTCAGCTTACTTTTTCGCGAACAAGTGGGTTGGAACATTTGCTTTCCGCCAGGCAAAGGAATCATTTCAATTTCGTTTATTTCCAAGAATTAAAGTTAGGCCTGGCTATCATAATCTAATGCTTTGTACAAAACTTGGTCTTGGTGAAAAGTATTGTTTTCATATCCAAGTAGCTTTAAAAATGCTTTAGAAATTATCAAAGCCATGAAATCTATTTGGGAACTATCCACCACCTGTTGTTAAGAGCTTGTTATCTGACTGAAATCGACGTTAATTTCTTTGTAAACAAATCGTCAAATAGAAGTGTCGGAAAGTCCGTTGTAAAGTCACTTTTCTGTTGACAAGTAACCATTTTATCCTTGCATATCAAGCTAAAACAGCACTGACTAATTTGGTGCGCACTGCATATTAATTTAATCAGAGAAAATATGTCTTGGGGCCTTAATTGTTAATTTGTCGCCTTTTATGTTGTTTTTGAAGTTGATTCACAGTCGCTGCCTTCATATTTGGAGTTCTGGTCATTTTTTGTCTAAAGATGTTTCTTCGATTACAATGATGGTCAATTTCAGATTACATGTAATTAGTTAATCTGTTTGATCCTTTCCTAAACGAGAAACTCTGGGACAGGCGTCAGGAAGCATATTCGAGAATTACCATAAACAATATGTAGCAAAAGTTTTATTGTTTTTTTAGAGACGAAGACAATGGAATAATATATAAAATATTTTAAAACGACAAAACTAGATACATATAGCTGCAATTCGGAGTCACACCAGACTTTCACCAATTTGAAAGTAAATATTACTGAATTGACATTATCGCTGCTTTGAATTAATGCACATTTTCATTTTTTATTTCAATTATTCAACTCGCGTTAAAGGGATATCACATTCCCATTTCATTTTTAAAGCATTTCCTGATGCCAATTTAAGACTGGTTATAATTCTAATATAAATGCGATTAGTGTTTTGAAGTTGTTAATGATCAACAAGCGAAAAAAACACGTCTTTAAAGTTGAGACAGAAATGACAAATTCCATATAGGCTACATCTGAACTGCTGTATACATGTACATTAATTCGTTTGATTTTGATAAATATATATATACTCGGCAAAACTGCTAACGCATCACTCAGATCTTTGTTAATATTTTTTCAACGAATCAACAGATTACGTTCAAAATTTGCACATGACGACTACCACCGTTTGATAAGAAGCCCATAAAATGTCATAGTAAATGCTACAGTCTGTATTGAAATATAGAACTTTTGATAAGGACACCCTTAATTCTAAAATTTATAAAGTCTGAAATTTTATTAAAATGGGAAATTCAGGCATAACTTTCAAACCGTTTGTATTGGCTGAAAGAGTTCCTGTATAGAAAAGTTACAATTCCTTAAACAAACTGACGGCTTTAACACTTTTGTGGGCGCATAATTTATTCCCGCAGAGGTAATGTTACATCACTAGTGTCGTTGGTGTCATTGTTGGGGTCGACGGCGACGTCGCTTACGTAGACAAAAATGTAACGGTCTATATCTTATGAAGTGTATAAGATGTAGTCTTGATATTTCACACATAGACAGGTCCCACCAAGACCTTTCACCTGAGACTATAAAATATGACCTTCTGACCTTGACCTTGAAAGTTTGACCCTTTCTTTTAAAAATGTGCGTCTATGCGAGCTACGTTGTCCGCGAACAGCCCTTGTTACGTTAGATAAGGAATTATTTTTTTTCAGACTTCAATCCCACAATAGATCAGCTTTCAAAATCAATTTAAATAAAAATGATTGAAAAGGATCACAAGTTACATGAGCCGAAAAACTGTTTGGCCCCATTTTCTTATGACACGGTCATGTAAGAGAGAAAACTTAGAAATAGTTTTATGGATGAGTGCTGAAACTTGTGGAATAAAGATATGCCAAATAATAAATCTAAATCTTTGAAATTAAAGAAGTTATGCAATTTTAAAAAGTGATGCGTTAGCTCTTTTGCCGAGTATATATATATACTTAGTTCCATAAATAAGTGTACATTTTTATTTCGGTTTATTTGTCCCATAATTTATCACTGAAAATAAACGTGTTTGCTATCAAACTTGAGCTTATAGTTTCAAGATAATGTCAGCCATTTAAAATTTTGGCAAAATGATAGTTAAAATTTGTTTTACTAAGGTTGAATGATGGTGGTATGAAAATAAAAATTGCGATAGTACGCAAATCTGGTCAAATTACAATTTTATTCTATTAATTTATCCTAAGTAAATAGAAATTATGCATTCAATACCATTCAATATTGAATTAATTGTTTATTTCTAAACAAAAGCAATATTGAAATTCTTCCCTGGCCATATTTGACACTGGATTTGGATCCGATTGAACATGTGTGGGGCCTTCTAGGAAATAGCGTTCGATAAAGTCTGCAATTTATAGGAGTTTGCAATTGCTCTAACTGAGGAATTAAACAATTAGTCTAAATATAGTGTTGCTGCATGTTTATGTCCATACAACCTTCACATACTCATGTTTATCGGCAGCGTAGGTGACCATACAAGATATTTCAAAAACAACTCCAAATTACTTAATCTAAACAAAATGTAAATGTGACCGGCTTTCGTCTTCGTTTGTAGCTTTTATTTTCATACCGAATCCATTTAAACCAAGAAAAAAAGATAGAACTATCGCTTTGCCAAAATTTAAGGCTTGTGACATTTTCTTTAACTAAAGCTACAATATGATACCAAACTGTTTCATTTTCAGTTGAGAATCAAAGGAGAAACTAAACGAAATGAAGTGCACACTTATTTATGGAACTGAGTAAACATTGTATTTCTCGTAAACGGCGCAATAATTTGACTTCAAATTTTCAGAGTTTTCATAAGAATATATACATGTATGTTCTTTCAGATAAAATAAAAGGAGAATTCGTTCAAAAATACTCGTGAAATGTCACTTTAAAATGATTTGTAGTTTATGTTTTTGTTAAACACACCATTTTTTCAGTTAGAGAAAAACTTTCGATTGTTTCCCGTCTGCATCCGTGGATAAACTGAGGGATACAGTATCAAAGCAACCTCTCCATAAAGGCTCAATAGCTCTATCAATATTTGGGCATCTTGTTACAGCTTCATTGATTCTCCAATACGGAGGCTGGAAAATCAAAAAGGGGCGGAGCAAACACTTGTCTGTTAACACGAATGTTGACAAATCCCGACCAATTACGACTTGGGCGGTATTTAAAGTATTTCCGTATGCCGGGCGGGTATCCATTACAGAAGTGAAAAGCTGGTTTTTCAGACGACAATAAGAAGACGGTTTTATCGTTTGGTTGAGATCTCGTCTGCTCACAATTGGGTTCAGAAGGGGCCATGCGGGTCCTAGTGTGCGCAGCGGATTAGCGGTCTTAACTGGGACTCTAGACAAAAACCGGGACTCTTTATGGTTGTGAATTAATCGCTCTTTGCTACCCGCATTTTGTCAAAACTTTGTTCGACATTGCCAAAAAGAGATTACAATTGACGGGTTTAAAGAAAGGGAAGATTTTCTCTTTTGTACTGTGACAACATTGTGACAATAGGAATTTCAAAGGATACGAGCAGTGGTCACCATTTTGCAGAGAATAAGAAACATCATGTTCTGGTGAGTAGCATAAAGCACCAACTTGTAAATATTGTATTGTTATCACCACATAGAAATGAGCCGGGATCTGGAAAAAATGTCCCTTATAGCATTTTAGAAAGCCACGTTTCAAGATCAGCATGTGTCTAGGCGAAGTCTCTTCAGGATCGATGCTGCTATCTGACTGCTTATACAGATCACCAGGAAGCTATCTGAGGACAACATGTATCTTGATCAGACTGCGTGTACACGCAGGCTGATCTAGATTCATGTTGTTCTCAAATAACATAAGGGACGTGTTTCCAGATCCTGGCTCAAACATTTTTTCAAAAGTCTTTAAAGATATTTTGATGATCATCTTTAATAGGTTTAACATTTGCTCTCTTAAAGAAAATAATGATTCTATTATAAAGCTAATTAAAAATGGACAGCTTTATTATGCCAAACTATTTTAACTTAATAAAAAAGGAAAAGTCTCCCACTTTTTCATAATCATTTTTGCACATGTAGATCTATGTAGATTTTGAAAACCACGAAAGAAATCTGTAACTCCATCATTTACTTTATGTATTAGTTTTAAATTAAAACGACATGTGAATACCAAGAAACTAATGTCATAGATCTATACAGAAATATTAAACATTAAATTGACTTGAAGAACTGCATTGAAGTAGACCTAATTTAAGCACAATTAAAGTCGATACATTTAACTCCTTACAACACGACAAAAATGTGTACCACTTAAAATTCAATTTTGCTGCCGGCGACAAATAAAGGCACCCCTCCCCAGAAACATATATGATGAACTATAAATAAATTAATTGAAATATAAAGTTATAGCTTTTTTTATAAAATAAGTCGGGATCACTACATTCAGTGTAAAGCATACACAGTGTTATATTGTAAATGAAAAAGAAAGATGTCATTGCGTTCATTATTTTGAAAATTGGTATTGACGGCACAAACAAAGAAATATTCTGGCCACGGTAAATGTGAAGAAATTGCTGATTAAAAAATACTTTTATATTATCATGAAATTTGTAATTTGTATTGCATTAATTTGTTTATTTTGCTAAATGTTACCCATGTGTTCAGGGCAATTTGCCTTATATACGTAATAGAATGTTGAACAGTGTTTAATGTTCTCCTTCCTTTCAAGAATTTCTATCCCAATAAATACATACATGTATTTTCTCATTTCTACCTTGAAATAAATCATTTTGTAGCTTGCTACTTTTTCGAAATGGACAATTGTCAAAAGTTGTGTGGGAAAGGCTTAAATTTTGATGTATTTGAATAGCACTGCTAGCGTTTCTATTCATAATATAAATTATATTGGATTTATTAACTTACCATTAAAGAATGCTAAAATATGAAAAGACATCGGGTGGGGTGGGCGGTCATTGATCGAGTTTGAAAAAGTTAAATTCAGAGCACTCATTAGAAATGTATTCGACATGTCTGGGTTTCAATCATAAGCTTTCATTTGGCAATATCTTGATTTTTTGTTATTTTTTGCTTTTGCAAATGAAATTTGACAAACTCTTAAATAAAATTAATAGGATGGGGGTTTACACGATTTTTATGAGCTTTAGAGCGGGTCAGAAGTTCTGCAAGCGTTAATTGTGTACAAGTACAACCATCGTTCGATCTGCCGACTCCTGCCAAAATAATATAGATCGTGCCCAATTTGTAATTAGATTTTGATATTCGATCACATTATTTTGTTTACATTATAGATACCTTTAGTAAAAATGTGCCATAGTTACGTGACCGGTATCATATGTACTATATCCATATCGTCCTTTCACAATATGGAAGATAAATGTAATGAACTGTACACTTTCAACAATTTTTTTTTGTGCGACAAATTTGGTTTGGCATACATGTATACAGACGCACAGATAAAGTGGAAAAGTTTGAAACAATTTTGTCGCATTAATATGAAACGAAATATGCAGGCATTGAAACAGAAATAACAATGAATCGTGTTGCTTTATCTTATTTATTTGCAAACAAACAACATCTTAAAACAGTCAAATTGAAGAGCTCCTACAGACATTAGGTCAAACTGTTTTTTTCCTTATTGTAAATGGCCAACGACAATTTGTATTGCCGACTTGCCACATAAAGAAATTGAATTGAATTGGTAATATGACCAGGATCTATATGTTACAGTTTAGAAAGAAGTACATACATGGGAATTTTGTGATCACCGGCTATATCCTTCTTTTGACTAAATGTTTTTATTTCATACCTTTCTCATTGAGAGTTGTTAACATCCATGCATTTTTGTGAGAGGATTAACCTATTACCACACAATGACTCTTATTGACTCCGCACAAAATAATGGCGATGGAAAACATCGTGGAAAATAAAGAAATTGCTTGTGATAAGCAATTTCTTCATTTCCCACAATGTTTTCCATCCAAAAAGACCTTATTATTAAAAATTCCTTTCACTTGAAATTGTTGTCTGCAGACTCATTCAATTTGGACCGCCCTAAAATTTTGTCGTCACTTTGGACCGCACTAAAATTTTGTCGTTTGGTAATGGGTTAAACAGGCTACCTCTCTAGTTGTCCGATACCTCTGATCTCTGCAGGACCCGATCAGTACAAAACCAACAGGACGGAAATACCCCTTGTGTTACCTTTGTAATTAGTTACCAACAAGGCACAAAATCCTCTCTATGACCAGAGTCTTAACGTTCGTTTTCCTTTAGAAGTCAGTATATTGATGATCTTGTTGAATCAGTTTACGGCTACTTGTATTGAAAAATTAAAGTTGGTAGACCAGTGAGGGATGATCAGATGTAATAGGATATCCTAAGCTCAATACCATTCTTTAAAGGGCATCTTATTTGTAAATCCCGTATTATAACTGGAAGAGGGCTAGATTTGCAATCTTAGGGTTGTGGTTTCGATCCTCGGGTTGACCAGATTGGCATACTTCCTGTCTTTCCGTTCAAAACGTTTAAAAATTAGACAAAGAAAAGGATGGACGTTTTGAATATATCATTAGATTTTTCCCTGTAACAGGGGCGTCAAGCAAACAGACAATTCAATTGAACTATACAAACAAATACAAGAACAGTTTTGAACTGGTTGACCGACCTCAATTTCGCCTACTTTAGTCGTATCGTTTCAAATGCGGACCCCATATTCGAACAATGATGCCTTAGCCTTTGGGAACGCATGTTCATTCATAAGCAATTTGCATTTAGAAGCGATAATGGAACTAAAATATAGGTGACCTACTGTAAAATGTGAACGCTACTTTACATCAAAGAAGTTGACGAGTTGAATAAATATGTAGGCGCACTCTTTGACACAAAACTACGTGTCTTGAAAATGTTCTCACCGACAACCCGTGTACCTTTGATATAGACAACGATTGAATTGGGTCACAGGATGATCTTTTGACATAAACCTCTTTAACAGATTTAAAGTAACCGTTTTCTTTTTGAGATAATTCTAACTATCATCCTTTCGTTGCCATCCTGCCACCGGTCTTTCAGTCAAAAGATCTTTTCATCTTTTTCTACTTATCTTATCTTGTTAGACGACACATAACTGAATGAAGACTTTTACGTTTCAGACATATTTTATTTGTACGTTAACTATGGTTTTATTTCGGTTTGTCAGCGCACATCAAAATTCAGATACTATACGTAACTAAGATTATTCATGAATTACCTCGTATACGTATCACGACATTTATGTCCGACGCACACCCTGGAATTTGATGTATTCTCTGAATAATGTACATGCAATAAAATAGATTGGGTCCACGGTCAGATATAAATGACAAGTCATTACATTATTGTATGATGCAAAAGTAAATGTTGGGAGCTACGCCTTATGGTCTTTTCAAGCAATTGTCTATGTACATTCCATATATCAATACACTCTACAATGACTGAAAGGATACTTTAAGGGAATATAGGGTTTTAAACCCCGCCAGATATCCTAAGGTTCTAATACGACATTTGATTGGTACGATTTGTAGTGTAAGCGGTACATTCAGAACTCGTCTTCTTGAATTTTCAGTACATTCAGAACTCGTCTTCTTGAATTTTTAGTATTTATCTTTTAAAACAAGACCTGACTTTGATTACTCTAATCAAGAAATAGTTGCAAAGCAATGATAAAAAAGAAGAAAATGTAATTTTCTCCTTTTCCAGCAATTTGTGTTGGTTAAATGACCGCGAAAGGTTAATGAGGTACGTTGGACGATCCTAAATTATGTCAGGGGATATGGTGTTGTAATCTCTCTAGTCCGACATCAAATGGCTCGGACACACATTCAATTAGTACATATAGTGTTTAATCCAAATGTGATCTGTTGATATCACCAATTACTTTTTTCTGTCAATGTTTCTATACCATGGGTATACTTTTTCGGACATTCTTTAAATTTACTTATTGTATGGAACAGACTATAAGGGGAAGTCCATCATGTTGGAAGGTAGTATAATTACACTAGTTTATGAAGTGGATGTTCGGGAGAATCCTTTAATGAGGTTGGAATATCCTGAGTGCTGCTGGGGAATATGGCGCGGTAATCCTCTAGTCGGATATCAAAGGACCCCTATACTACTCTAATTGGTAATCGTATCTATCATGTTGCCTTACATCTGTAGCCTATTATTAACCCATTGACCTTCGCTATAGAGAGCCCGTTTTGTGTGGATATTGTAATCTAAACTGACAATTGGATTTGATGCTCTGTTCGGTTGAATGAAAATTAAGTTACTGTAATAATCAAGGGCGAAGTCAGTGGTTCAAGAGTGGGAAAATGTCTATACAGCGAGGGGAAACGTACAGTTATTGGCTGAGAAAAATTGTGAGAAAAGGGACGAATTGCATGTTGCAAGCAACTGCATCAATCCACACAATGCCGTCTTGGATGATTCATAATTTATTGGCTAGATCTATTTAAAAAGACTTTTTGTGAAAATAGGATGTGGCGAAAAATAGCGCATTGAAAAGATTGAGCGTAGGTCCGAGATGCAACCATTTTCCGTAACCATAATGTTTGTCAAACGACACCTTCAATAAATGTAACAAACGGAAAGCACAGGTACTAGCGAAAGAAATTCATTTGTAAATGATAAATTGTAAAGAAGAAAGAAGCATTGTATTCACGGAGTGTGCAAGTTCTTTTGTACTTATATTTGCCGGTTCATGATCTCTTTCTTCAATTACCATTTCAACAACTTTTTCGAAAACTTTGATACCAATGTCGATCATTGTATCATATACTGCTAATTTATAATTAATTCATTATTCTGACTTAATTCTACATCACAATCTCATGTAAGTTATACACATTACCCGTTTGTCACAGTCCAAAATAAGAAAGTCTAAAAAAGATGTGAGAAAAGAATAAACAGAAATGAATTTTCTTTTCCTTTCTTGACTTCATGTATGTGGTGCCCTAATATAATTACTCCGAAAACAGGTCCGAAAATCCAACTATTGACAAACTGGTCGGACTCGAAAGAGTTCAACCAGATCGCGTATTTGGAAAGTGATTATATTTCAAGAACGGGAAAACATTCTAGATTCGGAAAATTACTTTATTAGAGTGAGAGGCATCGAGGCAAGTCTGGCTGCGCGGACCGCGCAGACTGACTTGGGTTGATGCTTTTCACACAACCAAGAATGTCCTTTTAGCGTGACGCTGATAGAAATTTTCTATTTCCAGAATCAAGATGGTGGTAATAACGGAAGTGACGATAGATTATGGGCGGATCTTCGGACCATTTCCGGCTGTTGGCCACATCCCTCCCTCACATTTCATTGGCTTACTGACGTCTGACGACAGAAACGAGGCTACCAGTATTACGGTACGTTTGTAATAAGTATCTCTTTCCTTGGTCTATCTACTAGTAGAGCAAAAGATAAGGAGTGAAAGCCATATTTTATTTATTGTCCATCAAACGCTATATCGTGGATACTCATTGGAATAGTCTCATCGTACTCGCGACACATGGTTTCGATTTAAAATAAAAAAAATTAGAATGTCTTTGTCCCTTCCTATCTGATCGGAGGCATAATATTTTACCGTTGTGGGCCTGTCTGTCAGTCTGCCTGTCACTCCGAAACTTAAGGTATCCAAACCCTCAAAAGCCCCAAAGAGCCAGAGGCGAAATTTGAAAAGTGCCAATTATTCCTAAACGGTGTTACATTTCCATTCTAAATACAAGGATAAGCATTTTGTACGGTTTAGAATTTTGAATTAATGCATGCTTATGGAAATATTTGACGAAAATGTTCAAAATTGCCTCCCTTGCATATGAATATATAGAGTAAAAAATATTTGTAAATTATTTTCTTCTTGAAGCATATTCTTGAAATCCGGCACGGTGAATCAACTTATGTGAAGTGTATTTACAAGTGTGTATAATTTGATGCATTTCGTATGGCTTGAAAGTGGTGATTTTTTAAGGGTCTGTAAACCTTAACAAGAAAACTTAACATTGATCTTTGTGGGGGTGTTCTACAAACACATCTCATCAAGTCTTATTTTCACTAATGATAGTACGAGAAGAAACATCACACACTTTCAAAGATCTAAAATATGTAGCAAGTCGCATATAAATGAATAATGGCAAGTCGCTTTACCTTTTGAATTCGGCTTGTATTTTTCAAACACAAAACATTTAAAGTCTAAATCCATTTTAAGAAAAAGACGTGTATCATGTTAGGAAGACTTTTATTATCGTCGATAATTTCATTTCAAATTTTATCACAAAGACTTCCATGCACATGAACAACTTCGAACCATCGCAAGTTTGAACCATCCTTTCTAGGACCCAATCAGATTCTTTATCCTTGTCAATTCTTGCCACTTCCTTTAATCCATATTTTGTCGTTTACAGATTAACCCAAATGACACTAATCTTGGCAACACGTGGTTACCGTACGTACACCCCGCACGAACACAGGAAGAACAAAATGTCGAGGCTTATGTGAAAGATAGAAACATTTACTATAGGTAAGGATTTACAAATAATTAAACCGATTCTCTTCAAATGATATGCATAACCTTATATTTAATGATATATTTCTTAGGCATTTCTCCCCCCCCCCCCCCCAAAAAAAAAATATATAACAGCAGTTCTAGTATCAATACATTGAAAATTTTGATCGATGCAAATGGATCAAAACATGAATTAAAATGTTCCTTGAACAAAATAATATATCTGCCATTTAGTAACATAGCAAATCAGGGACCTTAAATTGCAATTTTATTATTGCAATTTAATTTAGTTTGAACACTTTGAACACAAAAACTCTCCAATACTTTCGTATCAAAACAACCAAACGAAAAAGATAAAGAAGATATAGTTCTAAAAAAACGTTAAAAATCATTTGATCTTAGCAGTCAACACACACCGAAAATAATAAGATAACATATCGTCGCTTTTCAAGAAAAACAGATTAAAAAACAGCTGCATTTACATGGTTTTTGTTGAAAAAGCACTGAAATATGATAACATTCTTCTTATTTTTACAAAACACCCCCGACAACCCTTTCACGTCAAACATCAGTTATACATACATGTGTATTACAGAATGCTTCGGATCATCAAGGCTGGCGAAGAACTATTTGTGTGGTACAGCACAGACTTTGCCCAACAACTCGGTATACAACCGTTAAAACGTACCGCCGAAATTGGTAAGTACGGATAAAACATCATTGTACACATCGTTCTTGTCTTTGTTCACTTATTTTCCAAATCATCTAGTTTTATACATGATAGAAATACTTTTTTCGCTGTATCGAAAGGTTGTTACATTTTTGGTAACCGTTGATCTACCCTTCTATTCTGTGTAAAAAAATAGAATTATTGTGCCATTTTAATAAAAGAATTATTTGTATGAAATTCTAATATTAACTGTTAAATGATGTTGGTGATTATAATAGTCATGGTTGTACAATGAATCGCATCGTTATATGCATCCTTGTATACCTCACGATAAATAACCTTGCAGAGCAGCCCATGCTAATCGAATGGAATGATCTGCAAGGTCAATTCTCGTCCGCTATAGTAGAGTTGAATTATGAAAAAATAATCCATGCTGTTGTGATGTCTGTGAAACAAAGGTAACAGGGTACGTGTATGTGTATTTATAATTTGCTTAAATTTTAAAGTTACACAAAGTTTAATGTAATTTTAAAACATTGCACAATCTTTAATCGTAAAATGTTTTTCAGATGATGAGTCTCGGTTGACATGTTCGAGTTGTGGAGAAAGGTTCAAATACCCATTCCCGCTGATGGCGCATACACGGTTCAGATGTTCGCTACAGATTGACAAGTACACTCCCGCAGATAACAAAACACAGAAACAAAGTCCCGTGTACAAGGACTGTACTTCCAAAACACACGATGAATTAAATCATTCTTTTAAACAAAGTGACACATTGACGGGGCTAAAGCGTTCGAGTGAATTTGAAATAAGTGACAGCCCAAGGAAGAAACTGTCACTCGAAAGTTGTGAGGAAAATAATAACGTTGCGTCTCCATCGAAAATATCACCAACCACATCGGAAGGCGAAAACGAGCATAAAGATATTTGTAGTGCTTTTAGAAAAGTTGAGAAATCACAACTTAAAGATCGCGATCAGGATTTAGAGCCCGTTACACCTTATATTAAAAGTAATTCTCACGGAAAAATTGAAACCACTACAGACGAACTCATAAAACGACAAATGTATCAAAAACAAGCGAATCAATACGGACTACAGAGTAGTTTTAATATGTTGATGCCCAACTGGGTAGTGCCACAAACTAGTAATGGACAGTTTTATCTAGATCCGAGACTATACAAGGATCGTTTACAACCATCGGCGTCGGACAAAATGGAAATTATGAGTCGAATATCAAACATGACAAGTGAATCAGTGCGAAGCTTCACAAACAATGGGATGCTAAGCAAGCAAATACTGATGGAACAACTGAGGAAAACGCAGTACCCGTACATGCAACCCGCTAATCCAATGGTGGAGAAGTTACTATCCACTGCTACCCCAGAAATGATACAAAAACCCGTAAATGAACTGTGTATAGCCCAAAATTGGTGTGCCAAATGTAACGCAACGTTTCGGATGACGAGCGATCTCGTTTATCACATGAGATCTCATCATAAACGAGAGTTTGATCCGATGAAACGAAAGCGTGAGGAGAAACTGCAGTGCAATGTGTGCCAGGAGACTTTTAAAGAAAGGCATCATTTAACTCGACATATGACGTCACATTCGTAACATTCTCAGATTTCTTTGAATCTATTCTTTAAAGCTACTATTTCACAGATTTGGACCCAAAAATTGTCAAATACAAACGAAATGTACACTTTTTAAGCTTTATATGACCTGATTAAATGATTACGACAAACTATTGAAGCAACGACTCATTTTTTTCGCAATTTGATACCAAATTCATGAAGCGATGTCGAAAGTAGGTCAAAACAGTAGGACATGCGACTTTCTTAAATGACGTCACAACATACATGACGACGTCATATTGAAATTCAAGTATGAATCTCGTTTGAATCATGGTCCGCGCTGTATGCGCATGTGCAACAATTTAAAAATAATTCTAACCCCATCTGAGACGGGGTTGAATTTAGGTTTGGATTCTCCCTAAATTCAGCTATCTGTCTTTTAATTTCGGCTCATTCTCTGTCTGAATCGCATATTATTAACCATCCCGAGGTGGTCAACACAAAAGTTTTGCATATTTTTTCAAAGAATTTCATTTTTTGCAATTAGACCATCTGTTACCGTCGCCCTTTAAAGCTTTCCATCCTTAATGAGATTCACGCTACATCGAAATTGTTCGGGCGACGTCGTAAACTTTCTTCGGTGGGACGTTTTACCGTCGAATGTTTACGACGTCGCCCGAATAGCATCTTCGCTAGCCAAGGTTGAACCCACCTACGTTTGTATTCAGCCTTGGCGGATTTAGTCCGATTTTCTTGAAATCACAAAGCGCCGCCTAGCGGTTGTTCTGCTGGTTGTTTATGTCCATTATTGATGACGTCATTAACGCGCGCTGTCTTTCGCGTCATACGTCATGCGGACTATGTAAAAGTTAGCTGCTTTTTTTGGTCGAATTGTCGAAAGTAAAATAATTCGTCGATTAAAATTAGGGAATTCCTGTCTATCGCAGTGAAATTCTTATGAAAAATCGCCCATCTTCGCGTTTTTAGTTGCAAATGCAATGCTTTTTCCCGCTCGTTGTCATGATTTGGTTACTCAAAACAAATGTATCAGTCGACAATCTGATTGGTTCCAGCGAGACATCGCTGGAGCCAATGAAAACGCTTTCCAGGAGACCAAGAAAATCGGACTAAATACGCCAAAGGTGAATACAGAAACGACGTTACGTCGTAGATGTCACCCTTGGCTTGCGAAGATGCCCGAATAGGTTCCAACGTCGCTGGACAAATTTCGATGTCGCGTAAATCGTATTTTGGATCCGCGCATGTTTACGTTTACAAGATGGATAATCACGTGATAAAAATTTTTCAGAAAATCTTCAATAATTGTGTAAATACTGGGCCGATTTGAATTCGGTTGAAAAATCAACTGATAGAAAAGTTATTGAAGATAAACCAAAGTTTTCGTTTATCTTCAATAACTTTTTTATCAGTTGATTTTTCAAAAATCCAATACGTCCAGATTTTTTCTAGCATTTTCCCACGTTCTCTGCTTCAAACCGAATACAAATTGCTCAAGTATTAAATTAAAAGAAGATATTGAAGATTATCGGAAATTCTAAGTCACGTGATTATACACCGTGGTTTAGTTTACTTGAACTGTCGAGTTGAATATTTCATAACATAGGCGTAGGACGGTTTATAACATGGGGGGGGGGGGCAAATATTTAAGTGAATGGAATCCGACCGAGCGTATCGTTGCTAGGGGGTCTGGGGGCATGCCCCCCAAGAAAGTTTTGAATTCTAAAAATCCATTTTCTGCAATATGGGCATTTTCAAACAGCATTTTATACCTGGAGCTTTCTTGGAGGAAAGTATGAGTGTATTATTGGGGGGATAGGATAATTATGATGACACCCCCTCTAAATTATTGGGGGCTGACCCCCCCCCCCCATGGACCCCTCATCCTACGCCAGTGTATTTATAAACGCGAAAACTGCCAAAAATGAATTTTGAATTATAATTGAGCCAGGATCTTGAAAGGGTCCTTTATAATATTTGTGATGGCTATATTTCAAGACAAGCCAGTGTCTAAGTACTGTCTGAATGGATATAATTATGATGCTTCCTTACGATTCCTACAGGTCATGAAGAAGCTTTTAGAGACCAACATGGTTCCTGATCAGACTGTGTGTATACACAGGCTGATCTGAAACCACGGAGGGATCAAAAGCCTCAAGGGACATTTTTCCTGATTCTAAGTCAATTTTATTTGTTGAATTAAATGTATGCGTGTTGAATTTAGAAAAGTAAAGAAATGGTTGAAAGTGATCGTAGAATGTTTATTCATTGAGTTCCTTGATAAAAATCTGTTCGTCGAAGCCCTTTTAATGGAATAGGTATTATCTGCAGTATAGCTGAAATAAGCATTTCTTAACCATTTCCCGATGAATGAAATTCTAGGATAATCCACTTCAAAAACTGCTACAGAAAAAAAATGTAATTTAGTGTAATTTAATATTAATGTAAAAATGAAACGAAAGAAGAAAATGCTAATTATCAGCATTTTCTTCTTTTGCTTCAATGTTTTCCTAAACTCTTTCTACAGGGGATGTCAAAACCAGGTCTTGTTTTGGAAAGGTTTTAATAATAAATTGTTTGAATGTTCCAGTTTGAAATTTGCTATAGAGGACATCGATGTTGATTAAAAATGGTTTAAATGTAAAACGTACCATATTGAGAAAAAAGGAAAAAATGCTGTTTATCTACATTTATTTTCTTTTGCTACAATGTGCTTACACGCCAGCCGTTTTCATTTGGGAATTCATAATAAAGTCAAGTATGGGAAAGGGCTAATTATCATAACTTTTATATAATGGAAATAAACAAATTTGCATAATTTCAAACCCGTTTTTTTTGCAAAATATTGTTAATTGTCAATATTTTGTAAAAAAAAAAAAAAAAAAAAAAAAAAAAAAAAAAAAACGGGTGTGAAATTTAGCTTCAATTTTTTCAAATCCTACTCAAAATTAATGTAAAGACAGTCTGATAAGATTCGTTATAACGAAAAGGGACACTGCGGCATTTGAGACAATATGGCCCCGGTTTCTCGAAAAACACTTAAGTATGTACTCATGAGGACATGCTCAACTTCAATGGAATACTCTCCAACGTTTCGTTTGATTTGAGCACGGTGCTCAGATTTGAGTCTGAGAACGTACTTAAGTTTTTTCGAGAAACCGGGGCAAGATCAGCTTTATCTACATGAACTTTGAGCAGGATTCGTTACGTCTTTTTTATCCTTTGTATCTTTAAAAGTAATGATAATTATATTTCAGTTAAAGGTATAAAGTAATGCCCTCTTTTTGATGTGTCTAAAAAAATTAAAAAAAAAAAAAAAAAAAAAAAAAAAAAAAAGAATAAAATGCTAACTGACGACATTTTTTTATTTTTTTCCTAAATATATTTCATACTTCAAGGAAAATGGCTTAGGAAAACATTGTGGAAAATAAAGATATTGCTTTTGACAAGCAATTTATTCATTTCCAACAATTTTTTCCCATAGAGACCGAAACATGTAAAGTTGAAATTTCTCGAATTTGTCGTCTGCAACTGTTTCAATTCGGACGAGTCCAATATTTTATCGTCTGATAAAGAGTTAACAAAACAGAGACAGATGGTTGTTAACCACGTTTAAAAGCTCGCCACGTGACATGCTAGTTTTTCATTAACCTTTTACCAAAAATGACCCGGTTTCACGTCCCAAATGTAAAGAATTTCGGAAAACGTTGAATTTAGAAGAACATCGAGACAAAAGAAGAAAATGCTGGTAACCAGCATTTTCTCCTTTTCTCTCAATATTTTCTGTGCTAAAATACACGGAATCCGCCTTTATTGAATTTTTATATTGACGTTGGTAGTGCTGTTCAACTCTCAAATTGGACTTTTCAAAAAATTTCCCGTTTGCGAAAGGGTAAAATTTCGCCGCATGACAATTTAACTTTTCATTATTGAATACACGTGCATCCACCCGCACTAACAAAATCTCACACAGCGAAAAAATTATCATTTTCATTCGTTAAACCTTGTACTTGCTTGTTTTTCTTCTTGAAAATGTCAGGATTCTTCGAAAGAATGTTTTTTGAACAGCGAAACCCAGTCAACAATAGGCTAACATATTTTAGTTGATCGCCAATAACATTTTTATCATATGATTTTTAAAGATTTCTTTGCATTTATTATAATTATGTCAGTTGTTTTCCTACATTCTCTAGTTCAAACTGAATTCAAATTGATCAAGTATTACCAAAATTAGTGACAATTTTCCGAAAATCGTTGTGTCACGTGATTCTCAACCGTGTGAAGTAGATTTTTTTCAGTAAAACAAGCATTTACAAGTTTCATCTTCTGCTTCTATAGTGTCGTTCGAATGGTAATGAATAAAAAATAAATCTCAGGCTAAAAATAATCTCAGGTTATCGTTATGTATTGATAAACCGTCGGTGTTGTAACAAAATTTCGTATGGCTTGAATCAAGACGTAGTTACGAGATTTTATAACAACGCCTACTAAATACAAGTGTTTGTCCGAAATTGCGTCACGGTTAACTGGATTAAATCGTTCCCTATTGTACCATTTTAAGGATTTTTCGTCTTAGGTTTACCCTTTTTCGAGACAACAGAATTTTAGACTTAACCTATTCAAAGTTGTTGTAAACGACAATTTCGAATTCATTAAAGCGAATATTTTTTGGACTTGTAGAAAATGTTGCTGAAAATGACAAAAAATGCATATAACAAGCAATTGCTTGAACATTTTTCCGCGAAGTTTTTCAAAGCTTATATATTGTGGGGCATGCTAGCCCACAGCCTCATTATTTTTGTTGTATATTTTGCACGAACTCAGCCTTTTATGAACATTCATAATGTCATCTTCTACGGCTTTCAATTTGGACCACCCTAGAATTGGTCTTTTTGGAAAGTGTAAATCCTGTCACAAACAAGACCTAGTTTTGAAATTCCTATTAGAAATAGATTGGGGATTCATTCAGACATTAGAAGAAAATGCTGGTGACAAAAAAGCATAACTTACATATGCACTTACATTCATTCTGTCTTCTGTAGTCACTGTGTATAACCGTACAGTGAGCCAAACCGGAAGTGCCACCGACTGTACGCACAAATATCACTAGTTCACCTCAAATAATTCAACAGTCATTTTTTTCGTATCGAGGTAACTTTTTATTTATTCATCGCTTTTGAACGCGGTTTGCGATTATAAAAAGCGAACTGAGCATACCTGTCATTTTTGTTCCTCGTTACACCGTGAAACGGCGCTTTTGTCTACAAATCAGGATTTAGCACTCGAAATCACCGAGTTTCGTTCAATTTTGGCCGTGGTTGTGACAGATTTTTATCCCGAAAGGTATGTTTCGACACACAATACATAGTGTTTTACTGATGGAAAAGTCGTTTAATCTACTATTTTGAATACCCAATTCTCCGTTTTGCAAAGGGAGCTCGGATATTTGAAAAAAAGCCTACTGAAAACAACCACCCTGTTGCCAACAACTGTACGACTAGTTTCCAAAATGTTTTTCGTTACCGTACGACTAGTTCTTCGTTACTGTATGACTAGTGTCCAGCATGTAATGTATGTTTAGGTTTGATTTATTGGGGTTTTACGCCGTTTTCAATTGCTATGGCCATATCGCGGGGACTGGAGCACCTAACCATAGTCACCTGTTGTTTCTCATATTAGTACTGACACAACACCGTAACCGAGCCTCTAGCTGCTCGCCCACATACGTTAACGATATCAAACCATTGGAGACGGACATTTTTGTCAGAAAGGACATTTGCCGCGGCCGGGTATCGAACCCGGGACCTTTCGAGTAAGAGTCAGATGCGCTACCAACAGCGCTTTGGTCGCGGCCTACTGGCACTTTTGCTTCCATACCAATCCTCTTCATTTTGAAAATTGATATTTTTATAAGGGATCATTTTGGGGCGAGGGTTGGGCAAATTCTCTAATTTTTTGCCAGAAATCTCACTCAAACTTGCTCAATGGGAGAAAAATCTCACAGAAAAATGTAAAATAGTAAGAAATTTGGTCAAATCTCTCACTGAAAATTCATTTTCTCTCATTAGTTTTGGCTGAATGAGACATTTTCTCTCAAGCAGTTTCAGAGTCAGAATTATATCCCTGTTGTATTATATGTTTATCATACGAATAAAATAAATATGTTGAAACTAAACAAAGTTGGATTTTGGGTTTATCAAATTCTTACAAAAATACAGAGTTGACACTAGTTTTGTCGACATCGGATTAGAGGTCTTTATTCGCCAAATAAAAACGTGTGTGCGACAGACTACATCATCAGTGTAGGTAAAAACCGAGGCCCTCAGCGCCGAGGTATTTGCCTTAACATGTAGTTCAGGGCACAGAGGTTTTTATTTGGCAAATAAAGACCTCTAAACTTCTTATTATCTCCATTATAACACTCTGAATAAAAAAAAACCGCACATTCAAAATGTGTTGTTTTGCGGAAATTCTGCCATGATCTAGTTTTCGGCGTAGGAAACGCATTGGTGGTTTAGGGACATTATTGATGACGTCATTTGACGCAGGTGATGTTTTTGTCGTTGTTTTTGTCATATTATGGAAATGGAAATTTACAGCAATTAATCCGAGATGCCTGGTCAAGTGAGCCGGGACTTCATGTCCGGGGAGTTGATGTCACAGCCCTTGTGTCTGCACAAGTGTTGCTTTGCGTCTTCAGGGGGTTTCACATAAAAGTTCGGACGATCCGGAGATGTGGTACTGGCATATTTTAGTAGAATCGGAGATATTATTGCAAATTAGTTGGCGGTATGTCATTGATTGATAGATGCATCAGTCAACAAAAGCAGAATATTTTCATGATCGGCAGCGCGTCTGCCAATATATTCTGCTAGTTTAAACCAACCGATCAATCGCACAATCGGCTGAATTTTCTCTGTTTCGAAAAAGTCGGTGAAGTCTCATTGGGTAGTTGCTGAAAATCTGCCGGGATTCTGCCGAACATCTAACGGACTCTAACTAAACATTTAAAACATCGCCGACGTTCCAACTTCCAGACCATTTCATGTAACACCGACTTTCTTAAATCGACCGGTAGAAATTAGCCACCAACGCTGGGGCGTCGCTTTTATGTGACTACTCGACCAAACCATTCCTCCATCAAATGACTGCCTTGGTATACTTCTACATTGTAATTTGAGCATAGAAACAACCTAGA
The DNA here is from genome assembly GCA_963680895.1 of Fragum sueziense. Lineage (NCBI taxonomy): Eukaryota > Metazoa > Mollusca > Bivalvia > Cardiida > Cardiidae > Fragum > Fragum sueziense. The sequence goes on from OY804592.1 coordinate 21,500,829, forward strand.
ACCGCACACATGCCCATACCGCCAATGCCTATGTGACTCTACCAGGCAAAAATCACATAAAATTTGGTTGCGCCGTTTTATCAGCGATTTCGCTCGTTGTGTTGCTGTCAGACCAGTAGAAAATATTGACTTACGACTGACGTCGATTTGTTTTAAAGTGATTGGTTTTCCAATCAGCCACATTATTTAAAGGGACATTTCATTCCAATTTCATTTTTTTAAAGTATGTCTTGATGCCAAGATTGGTTATTCTAATGAGTATAAATACTATTAGTTTTTTAAGTTGTTGCCAATAAGCGAGAAACACGCATTTAAAGTTGAGACATACTCGATAAATTGCATATAAATCCGAACTGTTGTCCACAACAATTTGTTCAATTTAAACACAAAAATATGAATTTCTCGTAAACGGCGCAATATTATGACAAAAAATTCTGAAATGTCACTTTAAAGCCGCGCCTTGGCAGTGGCTATTACGTTTATGTTGCAATTAGGTATGGCGCGCGAAAGGGGTCTACAGTCAATATAGCGCTAGACCTATAATTAAGATAGGGGTAGACCGCTAAAAATAGCGGTCTACCCTTATATTTTAGCGGTCTACCGATAAAAATATCGGTCTACCCATAAAATAAGGGTAGACCGCTATTTCAATTAACGGTCTAGCGATAAAATTACCGGTAGACCGCTATTTTTATCGGTAGACCCCTATTTTTTTCGATAGCCAATCACATAGCTTGTACTATACGGTCGTTGATATTTCCGGTGTGTGGGGGATGTAACGAGCCATTTGATTGGCTAATGAGATTTCGAGCAGTAGGGTCAACAATAATTATCGGTCTACCGGCAATTTATCGCTAGACCGTTAATTGAACTAGCGGTCTACCCTTATTTTATGGGTAGACCGATATTTTTATCGGTAGACCGCTAAAAATATAAGGATAGACCGCTATTTTTAGCGGTCTACCCCTATTTTAATTATAGGTCTAGCGCTATATTGACTTTAGACCCTATTCGCGCGCCATAGTTAGGCTGGTATGCAGGTTACGGATAAAACTGGTTGGGCATATGCAATGCATCAGAGTGGGACCCAGCGAGATGTCAACGATAGGTCGCTGATGATTGCAAAAATGAGTCAGACACTTCAGCAATGTGTAAAACGTCAGCTGTACACCGTCAGACGGTCGACAGTATCCCGTCAAATAGTCGACGTGTAGTCATCGACGCTTCATCGACTTCTTCCGACATTCAAAATGCCACTGATTGATCGGTTGATTTTAACTTGAGGTGCAAATTGGCCGACAAGTCGCTGATCATACAAAAACGGCTATTTCTGTCGGCCAATGCGACGATCAATCGACTATGCATCTCCGATTATTCGCCGAGAATTTCCCCGATATTACCAAAACCCCATTGCAGGCGCGTCAGAGCGTTCATATGACAGCAGCAACCGATCAAGCAAAATCAAACAACCAATCCGCGGCATTTCAGGTAAAGCGTTGGCGACATCTCACCGGCGATTGGACTGAATACTTCAATTATACACATTACAAACATGTTTGATCTCTTTTGTCGTGTCGTTCTTTAAAAATCGCCGATAAAAGAAAAAAAACGACCAAATTTAACACCAGATTAAAACTACCTGATCAACTGGGGACATGTTAGATTTTGATTTTATTGGGTTTTACGCCGTTTTCAACTGCTATGGTCGTATCACAGAGGCTGGGGCACCTAACCATGGTTTCCTGGTATTTCTCTCAGCAGTACCATCACAATATCCAAACCTAGCCTCCAGCTGCTCCCTTATATAGATGACACCCATTTTGTGAGTGACAAATGACTTTTGTCAAATGTCAGAATGGAAACTGGCCGAGCTGGGGTTCCAACTCGCGGCCGGTAACGGCATGTTAGATGTATAAAGAATTTAGTAAAGGGTCAAATACTTTTAACTGACAATTGGTCAGCATACGGCCATTCATCTGACAATGAACAGCCAACAATTCCAACATGTTCTTAAAGGTAGTCAATTCCTAATGAGACTCACACGACGTCGGAATTATTCAGGCAATGTCGTTAACATGTGGCAGTGGAACGTTCCACCACCGAATGTTTACAATGTTGCAGGCATAAGTTCGGATTAGGTAACAAATTTGAACGATGTCCCTCGAAAAATTCCAATGTGGCATGATTCCCATCTACCTTGATTCAGTTATAATCAGCAATTTCTTGATAAGTTGGCAAAGCGGACATGTATCATTCTACCATACGTCAGCAAAGCCATAAGCCATCAAAGCAGAATATCAGAATGCATCCATTCATCTGACTAAGTACAATCGATATTTCCAATATATTCTGAATGTAGTCCATCCCTAATGAGATTCACGCAACATAGGAATTATTCCTGCAATGTGGTAAACATGCATCTGTGGAACGTTCACTGCGGGATAATTACAATGTCGCACATATAAATTCGGATTACGTTACAAAAGTTAACGACGTTGCTCGAAAAATTTTGAAGGCGCTTGAATCTCATTAGGGATGGATTACCTTAATGCAATTATGAGCAATTTTTTGATAAGTTGGCAAAGCCGACATACACTTTTATTGTTCTACCATATGTCGGCAAAGCCATAAGCCATCAAAGCAGAATCCCAGAATACAGCCAATTGTCTGACAAAGTACAGTCGACATTTCAAACATGTTCTGAAGGTAGTCCATCCCTTATGAGATTCATGTGACATCAGAATTATTCCGGCAATGTCGTTAACATGCAGGGGTGCAACGTTCCACCACCGAATGTTAACGATGTCACATGTATACATGTAAGTTCGGATTATGTAACATATGTTAACGATGTCGCTTGAATCTCATTAGGGTTCAATTATCAGCAATTTCTTGATAAGTTGGCGAAGCGGATATGTATCATTCTACCATACCTAAGCAAAGCCATAAGTCATCAAAGCAGAATATCCGAATACAGCCATTCATCTAACAAAGTACAGCCGACATTACCAACATATTATTAAGGTAGTCCATCCCTAATGAGATTCACGGGACGTTGGTATTATTTGGGTATTGTTGTTAACATGTGGCTGTGGAACGTTTCACCAGGGAATGTTTATAACGTTGAACATATAAATTCCGATAACGTAATAAGTGGTGATGATGTTGCTCGAAAATTTTTGAAGTTATATGAATCTCATTAGGCTTGGAATACCTTAATTCAATTATCAGCAATTTCTTGATAAATTGTATAAATGTAAGTGGGCAGAAATAACACTTAAAGTCGTGTTCAGACGTCATTTTTCATCTGTGCTGAAACGAAACAAGATAAATTTAGACAGCTAGGATTATCATAACTATGTTAACAAAATGTATTACATAATTCTGTATTTATTTTACATCGATTGGGAATCAAGGTCTTAAAGCTTAGATTGGTCCTTCTCGATTCTGCTTCCTGGTAACTGCACCAGTACTCGCGCCACCTCTCCTTCACGGACATAATATTTTAAACATGTCGCTACGCCAATAGCGAAACTATTGTACCCCCATTTCCCAAATTTTATAGGAGAGGAAAATACTGCTTAATTCTCTTAATGTTAAATAACAACTTAGATAACACACATGACTTTTGGGAAGAGTTTACTTTAGCCGCGTGCGATTTAGGCCAGAAGTTGTCTTCTGGAAGAAGAAGATGCAGTCTGGTTCCCGCCTCTGATCCACTACGTATTATTTTTTCTACTATGTAGTGTATCAGAGGCGGGAACCAGTCTCTTCTGGAAGAGCTCTACCGGCCTAAATCGCACACGGCTATTGTTTACTAAGGAACAATTTCCGCGGGCTCGTGTGCTAAACATAGATTTCTGATGGGAAATCCCTCAACAACGTTTGCCGGGTACCAGTCTAATATTTTGTTTATCGGTCATGAATCGGACAATTTTTTCGTAACAGTGTTAGCGAAAAATTATTATTTTCAAGCGAGATATTAGTCGATCATAGATAATGCAGGCGGGAACTAAAACTACGAAACATTGCGCATATTCAACATGCAACATTGATTCCAGATACGGAGACAGACCAGAAATGACAGACGTTTTTCTTGAGATTCATCAGCAGCCTAACCAGAAAAAACATCGAAAAGTCTGAAAGTAAAGTAGCTATGATCATGAAACTTCTCGGGTAGATAGATCTCACCAAGGAGAAGTGCAACGTACAAGGAGCATAACTCTACCTTGCTTATTTCGTGAGTTATTGCCCTCTGTTGTAGTGAAAGTCTGTGGGGGTATCAAATCACATTCAGCGACAAATTCAAGTTATTTTTTTCTAGATTAATCCTTTCCCAAACAAGACCGGTTTTGACGTCCCCAACAGAAAATTCTTGAGAAAACATTGAGGCAAAAGAATAAAATGATGATCGACCAAATTGAAAAGACCTGCACAGCAGACAAAATGAGTGTGAATATATTAACTTCTTTGGATATTGAAGATAATTCTACTTTAGCCTCGATATTTTCTCTGACATAAAACACTAAAAGTATTCACATCCGTTTTGTCATCTACAGACTTTTTTTTTCAATTTGGCCCAACATGACATTTTGTCGTTTTGGAAAGGGTAAGCGAGTACGCACGAGTGGCACGACGAAGGTAAGGCTGGATCGTATGTGTAAACATTACTTGTCAACTGGTTATTTCATAGTTACCAATCTTAAAAAGTACACGACAGTACAGCAACCTTCTCAACTCTGAATTATGTTTCTCAACAAATGATTACGGCAATCCAGCTCTTAGAACGTCATCTTCAGCAAGTTGAACGTGGAAAAACTTCGCGAGATTCACAGCCATATTTGTACGATAGAGGATTCCCAATCTATTTTTAGGCCAGTGAGGCGTGACGATGACGTATTTTTTTATACTAGAAAACCGACCCCTATTCCGCAGCTTATACTCTATGGATTTAGACGAGATAAAGTTCGCCGTACGTGCGTCCATTCCAGGTTTTAACTTGACTTTGCCCCGAATCCAGTGGTTTCTTCTAACAATCTAGCAAAAATACACTGTGCACGTGAACGCTATCTTCTTTCGTTTTTTACCGAAAAATACTGACTTGATCATTTGAAAGTAGATCACTCAGATTATTTGACCTAGAGACATAGTGTCATGCCATCACTCATACTCAGAATGCCTGCTTGATACATGTATAGCGGACGAGAATTGACCTGGCAGAGCTTTCCATTCGATTAGCATGGGCTGCTCTGCCAGGTCATTTCTCGTGAGGTATATATTGAGTACATGTATATTTAAAAAGCCTCAATTGACAAAAGGGTTGCTGGTTTAGGGAGAAAGAACACATCTTGAAATGAAGTATAAAGCTGTTAATTAAATGCCTAATACCCTTTGCTTACATTTCCTAAGAAAAAAATAAACACAAAACTACAAAGCAATTAACTAGATTAACGGAATCCAGCCCATCAATACATGTTATAGTGACACTAGTCGTACAGTTGTTTGGCGACAGGTTGTTGACTAGTGATTATGTACACTTGTCGCTAGTCGTACAGTCAGTCGGAAGACAGGGGTGCAATTCTTCGCTAAATACTCAGGAGTGTATAATAACTAGGCGAAAACAGAGACATAGGGCTTCAAGAATAGAGATTGTCCTGTCTTTCTGTGCGTGTTTCATCAAAATCCATGCACTCAGTAACGAAAAATGGCATTGGAAACACAAATTTGATGGGCCGGGAAAATGAAAAGTCAGTGATTTGCAACCGAAATTACTGTTTGATGGGTAAAGTATACACACTATCATAAAAATCATCACCCAGGCTGAACAAGGTTTAATTCCGCTCATCAAAATCGAAAACCGCGTTTAGATTCGATTCCTGGGCTTTCATCAATCTCGATATGAAAACGTGACCCTATTTGTTTATCGACGTGAACTAGTGATATTTGTGCGTACAGTCGATGGCACTTCCGGTTTGGCTCACTGTACGGTTATACACAGTGTGTAGTAGTCTTTGAAAAAGATTACCGTAAAATTTTGTCTTTTTTTTGGGGGGGGGGGGGGGAGAGAGCGAGAGCCAACAACACATATTTCTCGATCTCAAAACTACTGTTATTTTGTATGCAGTGGAATTTGCAGGTGTATCACACCTGTAAGATTTGAACCAACGCATGCAAAATTTATTGTAAATTAAGAACGCATTACCCATTGTTTACAGATAAAAATGGAATATATGCGTCATGAAATCGTGACTTAGCTACAATATTACCCTTTACCAAACAACAAAATTTTTGACTAACCAAAATTCAAAGATATTGCAGACGAGGTTTGCAGACGACATTTTCAAGTGAATGAAATTAAATTCTTTTGGATCTTTTCTGGTAGAAAACATGGTGGGAAATGAAGAAATTGCTTATCACAAGCAATTTCTCCACTTTCTACTATGTTTTCCAAAGCCATTTTCTTGTAGGGAGTCAAAAAGAGTCATTGTGTGGTAATGGGTTAAAGGGAAAAATCCATACAAAAGATGCATAATATGCTCTTAATGGAAGAGAAATTGGGCTAGTCACGTTTGGATGTTAAATTGATTGACCCGACTTGTCCCGAACATATGTGATCGGACCTGATTCAATCATGAAACTGAATGGCAATGGATTCTGTGCTAAAAATAGACTGGTTTTACCGTTATGTTTTGATAAATCGTCGGTGCTGTTATAAAATCTGGTAACTACGGCTTTATTCAAGCCGTAGTTACGAGATAATACAACAACACCTACGAAATACTATTGTTGGTCCGAAGTTACGTCACGGTCAACTGGATAAAATCTTTCCCTATTGACCCGACTTGTCCTGAACATATGTGATCGGACCTATTTCAAACATGAAACTTGATTAAAGTGTTCATGGTTCAATATGCTTAACTTAGCGGGAAGCCATTTGGGTGCACTTGTAGGCCTGCGTATTCCCGTTTAGTACCGGGGTCAATGGAATTGACCACGGCTTACGGTATTGTGGGCGTATAGATTTCAGTGCTTGTTATATTGTGTTTTTGGGTTGAGTTGCACGAGTATCGTTCTGAATTTTTTCCGGTTTTCGGAATCCTCGGTTGTCCTTTTGCCAGGCTTTATCCAAGATATTGAGATTGTGAATTGGTTAAGTGCTAATTACCTCCGTTGTCTGGGGTCCCGTGACATTGAAATATCCGAGTTTAGTGAACCAATCAGTTTTTTACTTTGTGACGTCATATAACTAGCCGATATGACGTCAACATGGATTTTTCTGCGTTCTCGCGACGTTCCATTTCCCGCGCGTTATCAGACGTCAAGTAGCGTTGTTTGGAAACGCGCGTCTTTTATCAAATGACTACGACGTTAGAAGTTTTTTAGTCCACGTCAATTCTGTCTGCGGGGTGTAGGATTTGTGAATTATTATTCAAACCCGTTTATCTTATATCGGAGCTAGAAGCGCCAGCTAATTTGAAAGGAAAATAGATTTTCCATTTTTTTAACCAAAAAATATTTTAGATCTAGACTAGAAGGAAATATTGGGGGAAAATGAAGGAAAAGATTTATAGATCTAATCATTTTGAGAATTCTTCATTAGGCCTAAAGGCTGTTTCACAGCAAAATATACATAGATCTCAGCATCTCGTGTCAACCCTTTCCCAAGCAAGACTTTCTTGACGATTATCATGGAGATGGAGAAGGCTTCGGAAACATTTGTACAAAAGGAGAAAATGCTAGTTATCAGAAATTTCTTCTCTTGTCTCAACGTTTTAGTAACTATGTAGACATTTTCCGTTAAGCTTTCATACAATATCGCTGAATTGAGTAAGGGTTACGTTTTGGCCAAATAATGGAAGTATACAGATCTACTGGTCCAATTTCACGCTTTCTCAAACGACAATATTTGAGGGTCGTTCAATTTGAAAGTTGCTGCAAACGACGAATTCGCCGTTGATAAAGATAGCATACGATCAATGTACAATATAGTACAGATAATATACAGACAAAATGAGAAATGTTTGATTTTCAACAAGTATATCTTTTGTCTGATTTTTTTCGTTTTGTCGTCTCTAAGGGACACCAAAATCATGTCTTGTTTTGAAAGGGTCAAAGAAGTCACCTTGGACGACAAAAATAGTGATTCTACATTATAAATAATGAGTCATGAGTGACCGGATTGAACTTTGCAAACCTAGATCTAGATTTTTCTTCTTCTTCTTCTTTTTTTTTTTTTTTAATTATTATTTTTATTTGAAAGAAAAGAAAATTGAGATCAAACTGAACGTATTCTAATTCTAACTTCAATTCTGAAGGCTAATGAAAAAGACTAGACAAACGTAGAATGTTGTCTTGAGAACTCAAATTGAAACAAGGTTTTGAGGTTTCTTTTTTTCCCTTGCATTAGGCCAAATACAATAATAATTAGGCTATGGCTTGGGACCTACACCACTAAACGACTTCTCTTACTAATTCAAAAGCTAAATTTTTTCACGTCACTGAATCTGTCTTTTACTACCAGATTATCATTAAATAATCACAAATGCATGGGCGGATCTAGAGGTAGGGTCGAGGGGTCTGAACCCACCCCCACCCCCCACCCTGGCATTGGCCAAAAATTAAATTTTGACTATATAAATTCAGTGTAAAGTTACATATTTACTACATTTTAAGCCATAATTTGGGCTTGGGCCCCCCTTGAAAAAAATCTTGGGCTTGGACCCGCCTGGGAAAAAATCCTGGATCCGTCCTTGCAAATGCATGAATATGATAGAAAATAACAACTACTAGACCTATATCTTGACCCCGGTTAGAGGCCCTGCCTTATTTTCATATTAGAAGTATATGATTTATCAGAAGTTGTGTTAGTCTTAACCCATTCCCAAACAACGACTCTTATTTACTCCCTACTAGATACATACATGTAATTGCTTTTGAAAAAAATTGTGGGAAATGCAGAAAATGCTTTCTGCCCTAAAACACTTAAACATGTAAAATTTAATTTACTCGAAACTGGACATCGTCTGCAACACCTTTGACTAGTCTAGTCGTTGTCTAGTCTGGTATTTTGTCGTCCGGTAATGGGTTAAACATTGTCCTTTAGGAAACAGTTTAACCCTTTCCCAAACACAAATTCAATGGTGTTCCAGTGCTATTACAGATGATCAAGTCTACATTGGTATTAAAGAAATGGGTTGTGTGCAACATACCCGTAACACAGAAATTATCTAAGATTACAATAACTTTTTCACCATAGGAAGCTATTTCATATTGCGGTGTCTGAAGCCGCTGTGTCTGAGTATGGGGAGGGGGAGGCTGAATTGGATTGTCTCTAAATTTTCAGTGTAAAATAAGGAAAATTTGGCTTTTTTGCCAAGTGAGGGGTGGGGTGGGGCTTGAACTCCCGCCCTAGCACCCCCCCTCCCTATTCTACAGGCCGGTCGAACAGTTTCATGTTACTCATTGTACATGTTGATCCAATTACTAGCCCATTGTCACGTACCAGGCACCCTGCATATTTTTACTGTTTACTTCATTTGCAAAACAATGGACGACCGACTGTCATTATTTATTCAACACTTTTCGAAGTGACAAATCTTTAAACAGCCTGAACAGGCGTTTAAGATGACAAACTAAACATATTGTTTTGTATATTATTTAACTTTTCCACATACACAGTATTGATGGAAAAAGAAGAAATTAAGATTATAATTATGCATTTCCATTTCGGAAAAGATACTTTCACATTCTTAGATTTCCGAATAAGTCATTGTTGGCCTTGATAGAGATGCTTTGGAAATCATTTGGAGATCAGAAGAAAATGTCAGATAGGATAATTATACTAGGACAAAAAAGATACGCAACCCCAATTTTTCATAATATTTTCGACAAAATATGTTTTTAATGGCTGTTGAGTACATTTTTGATATACCTGCATGCATACGCATAAATACAGTGCCATTTTCTTCAGATGTCGTACATTCATCACGTGATACATGGTGAATTGTTAAAAAATGATTATCCCCTGCCGTGTTTTCTAAATGAACACTATCAAAACAAATTTTCATCAAACACAAGCTAGAACATAGACAAAGAAGACAACAAAGGGTGCACACACTCTTCACTACGCTACGCATAGCAAGGCTAGGCCAAAACCAGCGCCTAACTGCAGTATAGATGTTGTTGGTGGAAAAGGTTCAAAATCTTGTCGTAAGACATTGATGGGGCAAAAAATCGACACATTTTTGACTGTATACGTTGTTGGCTCTCAATTGGATCACAACCGATTGAGCACGAGGCAGACGTGCAAGAGATATGACGTCAAGGCAAGACCGAATAATCACGTTAACCCCACCTACGGGATAGGTTTAAGACTGCAACGGAGACCGCTAATAACTCGTATGGACTTCACAAAATTCAAATATCGGACAAAATTGAACGAAACAGATTGTTTTTTTCGACCTCCGTCCAATTTTTTGTCGTATTGTGTTGACCCTCGGTTTAAACTGGGTGTTTTCTTACTAATGAAATTGACTACCAACAAGATTTTGTGAACTTGACAAGGTGAAATGTTATTGCTTTAAATGTATTAAGTTTTGTTTTAATCAGATTTGATGTCTTTGCGTAAGAAGGAATTGAAAATGAAGTTGCATTTCTTTTTTGTTTCAGTATATGTTGATTGTGGACATTTCTCCTTTTTTTGAAAGAGAAACATTTTCCTTTTCTGTTATAAAGGATATATTATAGTTTTCCTTATATAAGAGTTATCATCTGAAACTCATTTAACCCATTATCAAACGTCAACATTTTAGATGGTCCGAATTCAAAGACATTGCAGACGACAATTTCCAGGGAATGAAATTTTATTTAACATGTTTGGTCTTTTGGGGTAGAAAACATTGTGGGAAATGAAGACACTGCTTGTGCTTCATTTTTCACATTGTTTTCCAAAGCATTTATCTTTTGAGGATTCAAAAAGAGTCAATGTATGGGAATGGGTTAAATTTGGACCGATTGAATTTCATGTCGTGACGAAAAGGATTCTGGAAAGGGTCGGTCTAGCGTGTGGCGAGTGTCGTTTCTGCTTAACTTGTCGCATCCGGGCTATTTCTACATCCGGGCGAATTCAGGAATGTTCGCATCCATTATGGGTGTCCCAATCGATGATTGATATTATCATTCGATACATTTTGTGTTTAAATCTCTTTTCACAATATTCAAATGTTTTTACTGTGATTAAATATCAAATTGATGAGGTTTTTAATCTATTCTAATTGCGCTGTTGTGCTGTCTCCAACTATTTACGGCTATTTCCAAAACAATGTATATAAAGCTTGAACTAGCTGTTGTTAGGTCCTTTTTGACGGCCGACAATAACGTGATTTACACGTTTTAGACTAGATCATCAATAATTTTCTCACCTAGACGCTTGCTGTCCGCCCATCACTTGATCCGCGTCAATAGGACGATTCTCTCCCGATGTCACGCCCCGCCCACATTGTTTAGGAAGAGGTATAAAATGGCAGAAAATAAGCACAATATGCAAATAAAACAATAATTTGGAAACGATTAATCATTTCGTGGTTTCATTCGAAATAAGAAAACATTTCCTGGACAAGAGGGTGTCTGTCTGTATTCAAATATGTGTCGCGTCGCTACGAAATAAGAGAAACAGAAGTTAGAAAATGTCTATCCTGAGAAAAAGCAAGATCAGAACATTTTGCTATTGGTATCACGGTAAGGAAACTCCAGAGACAGGACCAATGGCTCTGCGATTCAAACCCTCTGGGTCGCTTCCGTTAACACGTCACCTACACAATAATATATATTAGCAAGGATCTGGAAAAAGGTCCCTTAAGGCTTTTGAGCCCAACATGGTTCCAGATCAGCCTGCGTATACACGCAGTCTGATCAAGAACCGTGATGTCCTCTATTAGCTTCTTTATGACCTGTAGCAACAGCAGAGGAGTAGCATTGATCCTGGTCAGGTTGCACTTGGGTAGATGGTGGCCTCGAAACATGGCTGTCTCAAATGCTGTAAATGACATTTTTCCAGATCCCGGCTCATATAGTATTTGCCTCTATACATTTTTAAACTTTCCTATGTCTGAGAATTTCAGAAAGTCCCATTTTGTCATGAATTCACGTATAGTATACTCAACACCTGGGTGATTGTGTTTTATTCTTCTTTTGACAAATTGGTAAAGTGATGTGGCAACTTGGAGACTGATAATAGTTAGCTTACTCATGTTAAGTCTTTAAAATTGCAAAATACAGAAAGGGTAAGCAAATGAGGCATTTATTTGCCCTACGTCACAAACCATATATTTATTAACTTAAGCTGTAGTAAAGATGTTTCTGAAGAAAAACAACTATTTGGAGGGGTTTTCTATTTTTCTTCATTGTTCCTGCAATCATTTGCTTTTTTCCTTTGGTTTTTCTTTATTTAAACATAGCAATACAAAACACAGCAGCACAAAATAAAACAAATACATAAACAACAACAAAAACAGAAAAAAACAGCTTAATATTTTAGTCGACATAGACTTCGAATTGAATCCAATGTCCAATTGGTCTGTTACTGAACACGAAGAACATTTCAAGAATTCACAGATATTAGACCCGTGGTCATCCATTAACCATAATCTACCACGAGATAGTCCGAGTGAATGTAGCATTGCAAAGTTTAACCCAAAACAATTCATCATAAATTGATTTTATTATTATTATTATTATTTCATTGTTAGTAAATACCATACTTATAATTGCGCTTTAATCATACAGGTGTACGTTCAAAAGCGCGTTACAAATCTCCTAAAAAACTACATAATAACATAAAACATATCAATATAGCTTTGCAGACCGTAAAATAATTTAAACACAAAAAGTTCAATTTTCATAGATCTGTACGAATAAATAAGTCTTTAATGACTTATAATTTTATGAACAATAAACTATGATATAACATGTTTCTATAAAATGCAATGAATGACTCTTTTAAATCTTTTTAAAAGTGATCTTTTCATTTGTTAACGTACGTCACATAATGGTAACTTCATTAGCTACCTCTAACGATGCAGCAATACTTATATATATATGCATGATATTGTAATGAACTATGTTATAATTCACAACAGAAAATGTTGGGATGATATAGAAATCGTATATGGAAGAATATAAAGGTCCAAAGATAAAAGGTATTCGTATCAATTATAAAAGTGTTTCAATAATGTTTTAGTTGTATTGACCGTTCTGAGAAGTATAACAGAACAAAATAGAACAGGAATCATAAATTGTATTTAGGTTTTTATGTGAACCTATAGAAATAGATCTTACTTCAAACTAAACAACTTGTACGAAATACAAAACGTTGGGTCAAAGATTATTAAATTTAATGCTTGTATGAACATGGATATCATACATGTTCTAAGCCAAATATTACTTGCCCTTTTGTATCGAATTTAATCTTTGATTTATGGTACAACTCGAGGAGATAATTCTCGCAGATAGTTTTCATAATTTGTTCAAATTTGTCATTATTCACTTGTTCACGCTGACAGGTTCCATTCTTAACAGAGAGTTTCCCATTCGTCAATAGTGATATCAAGTGAGAGAGATGTTTTATCTGTCAAATAATCAATATCCTCGTCGTTCTAGAGCTGACCCCAATCTAAATATGTTCCGTCTATTTAAATCAGATGGTCGGAATCAGGAATTATATAAATGAGTATATAATGTGTTAGTGTGTTTTGACAGAAGGAATGCTCACTTAGGCCCGTAGAGCATCCATCAAGCCACATTTGCAATTCCAAATATGTCAAATAAACCGATACTTCCTCACCCCTGCCTTGCCCTCAATCTAAATATGTTCGTTACATTTATATCAGATGCTTGGCTTCACGAATCTTTAAGTTTTCCAATAGAATGTTACAGTGTAATTATCCGAGAAAAGAGCTTGTAGTTTGTCAATGAATCTTGTTAGAAGACAGACCGCAGCCAACATCCGAGTGATTGGGGAGATATTTGGGAGAATGTTAAACCATTTATAGATATTCTGACATTATCAACTTCGTGATCAATATGGCGGTGTTTCGTAGAGCGGGTAGGAGAGAAACCTGTCTCTAATTGTTATCTGATGTGCAAATAGACTCCGAGAGTTTAGAAATAAGTCTCCATCAATTGAAATGTTACTCTAAAATGATTTATGCAGATGTAATGAATCATGTTCTTAAATATATATTTAAGTACTAATCAAGCATGCAAGGTTAATACTATGGAACTTGTTGGCGCCATATTTTCATATATAAGTTGATGGTGATTAGTAAAAGAACCATGGCGCCTTATCAGTTTGCCAATTTTCGCGTTAAATGATTTTCTTTTGAATAATTACTACATCTTTCTTCATTTTAATTTTGCTATCGATAATACGGAAATGAATTTGAAAGTATCAAATGTAATATATTGTGACTTTGTTCTTCAAAGTTTCTGACTTTCTATTACAAGAATATGCGCTATCGGAAGTTCTTTTTTTGTATGATTCTACTGGTATTTTAAATGGAATATCCTCAAAAATATGTAGGCCTACTAATGAATGGCTAGATATTATGTGATGTTTTTTTAATTACACAGAAAAGCATACGTTTACCATATTTATTTGCTATTGGCAATTTAGGGCCGACGGTTCTTTTTCATGTGTGATAATCTAAGGGGACAACATACAGGGCGGGACTCTTGTTAGGTTAATATGAAATCAACGAAACCCATCAATCATATTACCAAAATAATAATGAAGATATGCATTGATAAACAATATAGACGCCCAGCTTAAAATAGCGTCATTAGCGTATTTGATTCAAATTATATAATAAAGACTTTGATTAAATGTTACAATTGTTCGTAATTTACTGAGCCGAATATTGAAAGAATCGCAGTTCATGACTGAAAGACATTCCAACTCGATTGTAAATCCAACTTGTTTCGATGACAAGTTTATACACTTCTATTATGAAATGCTTACATAAAAGATAACGCCTTTGTTGTCAACTGTTGCTCTAACAGCGTCTTCACATCTTTTTTTTTGCCATTTTGAAGAATAATCTCTGTATCATTCCAGTGATAGGGCTGACGCAGAAACAAGCATGACATTTTTAAGACTCTTTTGATGATCAAATAAATTGCACAATCGTTTGTGACAAAACAGCAACAAAAATAAAGCAAACAAAGAAGCAAAGAAACTCACTCCCCCGAAAAAACATTTGACATATGCATTTCAATATACATGTAGGTACTATTAAGGTTTATTCAGGGTCTATTGCACTGAAAAAGTTGTTTGATTCCGAAAAGAAATATATTGCAACATCTAAAAATGGATCTTAAGTTTTCATATTGGCCTGGCTTTTATCCCTTTTCAAAACAAAACCCCCTAAATTAGACGTCCCTGGTGTATTAGGCATTGGAAGGCATCGAGGCAAAAGTAGGGAATGCTGATCATCAGCATTTTCTCCTTTTGTCTCGATATTATGTGCGCTATAATTTATAAAACACAATTCATCCTTTATCAACATGTATTTTGTCATTTTCCGCACCTGTTAAATAGGACTTGCCTTATTCTTCGTCGTTTGGGAAAGGGTTAAGTCTGCGATATTGAAAGGCAAGTTTTAAAGGAACCATAAGACGGGTTGATAGATTCGAAATCATTCGCGAGTATTTCACCCAATTATCACAACAATCTGTCTATGTTTGTTCGGCGTGACGTTTCTACATCAACTCATATTTCTCCAGTTCCAAACATGAGCGGGCCTGAAAAGACCGTAATTACGCCGTAAATGAGGTAGACGTGTTTCGCCACATTGCTTCAATCATTCCTGTCACAGCGACCAACAAAAACGCAACGATGCCTCCCGACTGCTGAATGGGTTTGTAAATTAAAGATAATATGGCAATCCGGCTCTTCGTATTCAATTTGGGAGCTTCTCTGATTAAACCACTGTATTGGAACATACGTTAGACTCGAACAAATATGAAAGATCCGGCGCGTGAAAATAATGAAAGTCCCATGACAAAAGATTGTTTGTGCTGGCGTTGCTTTACTAAAAGTCATTTTTCCCGTTCAATGTCATCCATTTTTCGCTCATCCATCCAAACAACTTCGTTCGTCTGATATGAAATATGAAAAGGAAGAATTTCCTGCAGTTGTCGGGTTGGGCGTCGAAATTTCATAATGCATTAAATGGATATAACATTCGAATCTCATTTTGTAAAGTATGTTTTGATGCAAAGAATGGTTATTCTAATGCGTAGAAATGCTATAAGCGAAAAATACGCCTCTAAAGTTGAGACAGAAATGACAATTTCCATATACATGTAAATCTGAACAGTTGTCCACAACAATTTGTTTAATTTTAACACAAAAATATATATTTCTCGTATACTGTTCAATATTTTGGCTTGAAATTTTCAGAATTTTCATAAGAAAATTTGCTTTTCCAGATAAAAATAAAAGTAACATTTATGAAATATAAATGTGAAATGTCACTTCAAACTAGAATATATCTTTAATTGTGGCTTTGGCGAAAATAAAAAAGATAAGCCGGAACAAGTAAAATGATCTTTATGTCACAGACGTTATTAGATCACTGTGTCTAAAATCTCCAAACGATCTTTTTCTAGCATTTAAAACAAACAATTATGTATACGTATAATGATGTAGGGATATAATACGTTCAAAGTTAAACGAGAAAATTTTTGGTTGTTTTAATAAACCATTTCAACGGTAATCATTCTCGTTTAATAGTGAATCGATTATATGCGTATTTTCAACAACAATTAAAAGCGAAAATGCCATGCTTGATTAACATAATGTTCATAAATTTGCCTTCGATTGACTCACGATCCGTCGAACAACAAGTACAATGCCGGTTATTTCTTTAAAAAAAAAGGAACATGTAACTACATTTTTTTAAAGATGCAGTGGCGAGTTTTGAATGAAACACAAAGATAATAAAAATCAAATTTTACAAAAACCATAGCATAAATTTACTCCGTCGTTTTCTAGCCAGAATTATCAGAGCCAGAACATGTTTGTTCATTGAAGCATGTCCGTCCTAAACTATGATTGATGATGTTCACTGATCTCTCATAACCGTGACAGACGGACTGTCTTGTTGAACCCTTTCCAAAACCACAATATGTTAGGGTGGTCCTATTAAATTTTCAAATTTGTTGCAGGCGAAAAAATAACTAATTTTTGCACTATATAGCCCAGAATATATTGAGACAAAAAGTGAAAAAGCTGACAACAAGCTTTCCCATCTTTTGCACAGATGATTTCCCAAGCCTTTTCTATTAATGGCTTCAAAATGAATGAGACGGTCCTTAAAAGTATGAACTTGTATGTTGTGTAAAGGGATATTGAAATTCCATTACCAATAATTTTTTCGTACATAACCAACTAAAAATCTCACATGTTTTTGATTATGAGAACGAATATATTGATATCGTGGTTCATGTACATCCACGATCGGTTTACCAAATTGTGTATGTGTTTGCGACAGTAAGTCGATTCCGGTATAAATCCTAAAGATACAATTATTGGATATTTTCCCACAAATTTCAGTTTTATTTTTATCTGTAAAAGCATGTTTTCTTATAAAAATTCTGATTATTTCAACCAAAGTATTGTGCTGTTTTGCATGTAATATATATTTATTCTTTAAGTCAAAAACAATTTAGGTAAACCACTGTTAAGATGTAATAAAATGTGTCATTTTCGGCTCAACCTTAACCCTATTCCGGACTTTTGGAGTCCATTGGACCCCAAGGGGTATTTTGGGTATATCTACGGTGTCAGTAAAAAAGCTACAGCATTTATATTTTAGGTAATGTATACAAGTCCATCGATGGTTCTTGGCACAAAATATTTTCCATGTACCCTGAAGTGTTTTCATACTATAGCCAAAAATAAGCTTGGGGTCCATTGGACCCCAGTTGGGGTCCACTGGACCCCATATAGAATTATATAGGCAATATTGAAGAAATGACAATATTTTTCCATTTTAACTGAACTAGGAATGTACTCTGTTGTACATATCATTAAAGTAAGTTGTGTTTGACCTGGTGTTCTACTTACCTAAATGATGTAGAGATAGTTTCGTAAAGTTAGTACATCAAAAATAAACAAAATCTGAGATTGACAGAAGAACGAATGCAGAAAATCAACAAACTGATATATATGAATAATGATTCCTAAAATGTATTATCCTTGGTCCATTAAATGTACATGCGAAATTTCATCTTGACCTGATCTATACAGAAACAGTTATTCAACTTCAAAGTAAAAAATTTGCTTCTCGTGTCAATTTACCCCACCCACTCTGTTAGCCATTATCTCCAAAAATAAGCCCTCTTCAGAATTTTTACACGTACAAATTTATGATATTATGTATTACTGTAAATGTACAGAATTTAAAGAAAATATATTTTGAGCCCTTGTTGCAACCCATCCTTTCAAGACTATAGGCATTGTGGTTTGGGAGAAAATGACTTTTTTGTAATTTTGAACAGACGGGTAGGTGAACAGATGGACAGACAGACAGACGAATGACAGTGTACGATCACAGAACACTCGCCACTTTGTGCTAAGGTAAGCTAATAAATCAATGTAATTTAACAATTCACATTGACACATTATTTGCATTTTGCATGCATTTTTGTAATGGGGTCCAGTGGACCCCAATTGACCTTTAACGTAAGTTTAAGTCACTGACCGGAATAGGGTTAAATACGTTTTCCTCGGCAACATTTTTAAAAGATAACTAATAGCAGTTAAACACATTAGAATAAGCAACATTGGAACCAACAGGTATATTTTTAAGAAATGATTTGGAAGTGTGATGTCTCTAATAATTAGACAACATTATGCAATTAAAGTTACATTTCACTGAGATTTTTTCATAATTTGTACTTTAATTCTTATCTGAAAGAGCATATTTCCTTATGAAAATTCTGAAAATGTCAAGCCAAAATAGTGCGCCGTTTAAGAGAAATATATATCTTTGTGTTACAATTAAATAAATCGATGTATACAGCAGTTCAGATGTAAAAGGAATTTGTCATATTTATATGAACTTTGAAGGCGTGTTTTCGCTTATCAGCAACAACTTAAAAATGATTGCATTTATACACATTAGAATAACTAAATTTCCAATCAATACATACTTTAAAAATTGAAATGAGAATAAAATGTCCGTTTAAGAGTTTGAATACTAATTGTGTTTAGAAAATATGTCAACAAACATATCATTTAGTGAATAGAGATTCTAAAGCACAAATAAGAAACACTCGCTAAAATTGTTGTAACAATTATTATTTTACCATGCTATGGTATATTTGATTTTAAGAATCTCACATGAGATACTCGAATTAATTTCAGAGTCGGGTTATCCTAAACTTGGCGAATGAGGCGCCTGAATGTTTCCAAACATTAACCTTACATATCTGATTAATACTTAAATACATAATTAGGAACTTGAATAATTCCATCTGCGTAAATCACTCTAGAATAACATTTCAAATGACGGAGACTTATTTCTAAACTCTCGGAGTCTATTTGCACATCAGATAACAATTAGAGACAAGTTTCTCTCCTACCAGTAATCACAATCCGCTCTACGAAACACCGCCATATTGATTCCGAAGTTGATAATGTCAGAATATCTATAAATGGTTTAACATTCTCCCAAATATCTCCCCAATCATCCGGATTTTGGCTGCGGTCTGTCTTCTAACAAGATTCATTGACAAACTACAAGCTCTTTTCCGGATAATTACACTGTAACATTCTATTGGAAATCTTAAAGATTCGTGAAGCCAAGCATCTGATATAAATGTAACGAACATATTTAGATTGAGGGCAAGGCAGGGGTGAGGAAGTATCGGTTTATTTGACATATTTGGAATTGCAAACATGGCTTGATGGATGCTCTACGGGCCTAAGTGAGCATTCCTTCTGTCAAAACACACTAACACATTATATACTCATTTATATAATTCCTGATTCCGACCATCTGATTTAAATAGACGGAACATATTCAGATTGGGGTCAGCTCTAGAACGACGAGGATATTGATTATTTGACAGATAAAACATCTCTCTCACTTGATATCACTATTGACGAATGGGAAACTCTCTCTGTTAAGAATGGAACCTGTCAGCGTGAACAAGTGAATAATGACAAATTTGAACAAATTATGAAAGCTATCTGCGAGAATTATCTCCTTGAGTTGTACCATAAATCAAAGTTTAAATTCGATACAAAAGGGCAAGCAACGTTTGGCTTCGAACGTGGAAGATTCGAAATTCCATGCCAGCGTAAAACTAAATTACTTGAATGGAATATTTTACTTTTCATCAATATCTCTTGAATGTTGTGACCTTGTTCCTCTGTAAAACCTTATATAGAAAGTTTATCAGATTCTTAGACTTACACTAGATTTCAACGTGCCTCATCGTCAAACTCGTCTGACCAGGAACCATGTTGTTTGTTCTCCAAAAGCTTTCACAATACGTCTAGTCATCGAAGAACAGCATTCTTCTATACCAGTCTCCATTTAGGCAGTGGCTGATCTTGAGATGTGGTGTCTCAAATGCTACAAGGAATATTTCTACAGATCATGGATCAAATATTTTCATCTGGTATGTATGGCAAAAGGGCAACTTGGAAATGACAGTTTTAGAAGTTTTAAAGTGACATTTCACAATATAATTTCAAAAAAAAATATTTTATTTTTTATCTGAAAGAGCATAATATCATTTTCTTATGAAAATTATGAAAATTTCAAGTATAATTATTGCGCCGTTTACGAGAAATATAATATATTATATTTTTGTGCTAAAATTTATCAAATTGTTGTCCACAACAGTTCGGATTTACACGTAATTGGTCATTTCTGTCTCAACTTCGAATGCGTATTTTTCGATTATAAATACAATTTCAAAACACTGATAGCATTTATACACATTAGGATAACCAATCTTTGTATCAAGACATACTTTAAAAATGAAATTTGAATGTTATGTCCCTTTAAAAGTTTTGAAGTCGACGAGTAAGAAAATATATGCTTTGGTAAAATGTATTATTTAAGCCTGTTTTGATGAAATGAAAAAAGAAACAAATATGACACGAAAGGGATTTTTACGCAACCGTGCTTAGAGTGTTTTAGTGTGTGTTAGAAGTTGCATTTATTTCCAATAATGATAATGATAATAATAAATTGATAGTAATAAGCCCATTTACAGAATGGAGTACAAGGGAGTTGTAAGCAGTTGCATACTGAATATTCAACGATTGTCTTTAGAATTTCTCTTTTGAATCTAGGTACACCGTTTAATCTGATTCACCTCAAAACAAACAAGCATCCAGCATCTAACATGTATGGGCGATAGTTGCCATACGGATACGAGGAGATTGGTTTGTAATATTTAGTTTCAAAAAGTAAAGACAAGTATATTTGCACGATTTATTGTGTTACGCAGTATATATCTCACGAAAGAAATTCGGCTACTTCAATTGGTTAGTTATTCTGTGAAATTTTATAATATATATCGACTAATTCCTTGGCTGGAATCTACACGTATCATTAATTCGACTATTTCTTCAACGATATAATCGCCAGTATATTTATATGTTCACTTGTTTTCCCCTTTTAAGGTTTCCATGAGGTGGCGAAGGTATATATTAAAGACAATTTCTATTAAAGTAGATGAGTTGTATTTGAAAAAGAAATAGCGAAAGGACTGGTTAAAGAACATTCGCTGACACCACACGCGTTAAAAAGCAGAGATAGTTCAAGAGTTAATTGAAACTGGGACAAGTTTTTTTGTGTGACTGCGGAAGAACGGGAAAGCGATAATGTTATAAAGCTGATATGCAATATTTCACAGCTCGACGTGTGGATCGTCACGAAATGGGCTTATTGGATTTGGTGGCAAACACCCGATGGCGATATCTCAAATGTTCGACATTAAATCCAGACAAATGAGGCGGAATCGCGCAAAAATATGTGAAAAGATACAGTCCATACATTTCTGCCAACAACTTCATTTTCTGCTACAAATCTATCACAATCAATGTCAAATATTAGCTTAAAATTAGATGAATCCTAGACGGCAAACGAGAAGTTGATGGAACAAATCATTAAATTAGTTTTCCTAATATAATCACTCTTCAGGGAGCATTCATTTTCCTGGATTATTCTTGCAGCAGTCAAACTTGTTCAAATAATGGATATAGATGTCTATCGCGCTTGATTACATTTAGCGGAAACGGCAAACTGGTTAGTGTAAAGTAGTTCCTAAATCATCCGCGCTGTAGAAATCCAGGGGAGCAATAAGCAATTTAGAAATATCGGTTTAGCTAGCAGGTCAATTGCTGTAATTTACGAGAAACTGTTTTGAATTTATATGAAATCTGTACTTGCAAATCTCCATAAATAGAGATAATGTTTAACCCTTTCCCAAACAAGACCTGGTTTTGACGTCCGTAATAGAAAAGGCTTTTGGAAAACATTGAAACAAAAGAAGAAACTGCTGATAACCAGCAGTTTCTCCTTTTGTCTCAATATTTTCTGTGCCATATTTTACACAAATACCATCTTTACTTACATCCATTTTGTCATTTGTGGCAGTTTTTGAAGGGGATCACCCTAGAATTTTGTCGTTTTGGGAAAGAGTTAACACTGAAAGAAGTGAATATCCGCAGATGTGAATCCAAAATGGACGTGTTTGATTACTTAGAATAAAAAAAATCGAAATACGCATTAAGTAAATAGAAATTACCAAATCATCTGACACAGTAGAACTAATTCGAATAAAAGACTTCAGATGTAAATGGATCACTGGTCTTATGGTTACATACAATAGTCTTACAAGGAAACTTAATCATCTCACAAACTGTAAAAATGATAAGGAATACATATATCTTATCCAAGAAGTTAAAAATGCTTTAAAATGGATGTAAATTGTACTAAATGTCCCATATGACATCTTCGCTTTATATTAAAACGGTATGTTAAAAGGGGAACGGTCTCTACTAACGGAATCTGGTCGATCAGTTGTACTTGTACATGTAAATATGAAAAAAGAAAGGAAATAAAACGTTCCAAACACGTGAAGCTTTAGAACTTTACTGTAACATTGACATACTTAAATCATATTTCTTGTTATTTACGTCATCAAAAAATACTTATGAACAGTGATATGGAAAAGAAAATGATAAAGGGATTTTAGACGACATGGACACAGATCAGAATATGCTTACGCAAAATTAAATTAAGACCTATGTTGCTCATTAATTGATATATTGTTTATGAACAAACACAAGATTACGGCGTTTCATTGTCCGAATAAAAACCGATGTGCAACGGACTACATATGTAAGGTAAAAACCGAGGGCGGATCCCGAGCCATTTAGCCTCGAGCACAGAGGTTTTCATTTAGAAAATAAAACCCAATTGCTTTTCCTGAGCAAAATTAACATTTACTTGATTTCATCCGCTAAGAAT
The DNA here is from genome assembly GCA_963680895.1 of Fragum sueziense. Classification (NCBI taxonomy): domain Eukaryota; kingdom Metazoa; phylum Mollusca; class Bivalvia; order Cardiida; family Cardiidae; genus Fragum; species Fragum sueziense. The sequence continues at coordinate 21,524,387 of OY804592.1, forward strand.
TTTTCATTTCTTTACCTCTACAATCTATAAGATTTATTCTCTAATAGACATTCTTTAGTTTTATATCTCACGCAATATGGCATTTGAGCAAAATACTTCAAACGAAGACTTGTTTACTCTGCTATAAATGAAGATTAAATTCTTGTTGTTTGTTTACATAGAGCCGTATGGTGAGATTACTTGATGTATTACATATCAATCTACTCTATAACCGTATGACAACCATCGGCCTTACATATGGTTGATTCTGGATGATGGTTTGTTTTGTGGTGAAAATAAATTGACAAACCATAAATCAAATAAGAAGCCGTTCACAATTTAGACGTTTTATTCCGATCCAAACACCGTCTATGTTAAACTAGAATCATTACATCTTTTTTTATTCTCGTTTAATTTTGAATGTGTAATAACAACGCATTTTCAAGCACGTCTCTGTGTGATCTATAGAGAAATAGAAAATGATTACAAGAATTTATCTAATTGTACTCCTTACCCAGAACTACAATCGCACAATCGCCCAATATCGTAAGCAACAAAAGCAGATACATGTATGTTGCGAAAGATTAATGTATTGCAGCTGAAATTATTGTGTTACGGTATGAAAACCATCGCTCTTACTTATGCTTAATCACATTCTATTTTTCAGTTACTAATGATTAAAACATGCAATATGAAACGATTCAGCGCGATTTAACACATCACTAATTATTTGAAAGAGAAATGCTAGTAACAGGTACCTAATTTAGTATTTTCACATAATTTGTACTTTCAGCTTCAACATCAATGATTTGATTTAAAAGCACTGTCCATTTTGTGAACCATTGTCTGACTAAGTTCAAAATTGTAATATATTGAACATTTGAACAAAAATGGAATATTTGAAATATATCTATTTGTTTGGTTGTTTTGCCTCTTAGGCCAACGAGCGATACTTTTTCAGGGGGGCAACGATGTGCATAGTTTATAACGTACACGTTGTATGTTTTTAATAATTATAAGACAGTTTATCGAATGAATATATTATCAGTGTTCGTCCTAGTTTTTGGACCAATAAAATTGCAGTATATTTGAAAATATCGGCGCCATATTTCACATAAACGCACTGCCGGTCAGTTTATGTCACGGATATACATAGCCACGCCCCCGTTTCCTGTGCAGTTATGAAAAATGATATAATTTTTTCGGAAAATGGTGTATTTTTTGGGAAAATGATGTAATTCCACTAAAATCCGCTTGATAATAGCTCCGGTCGGAGGCGTGTTTTGAAGAATGACAGTAGAAGAGTATGTTTTCATTGGTTGACGAACACTAAGTCAGCTAGAGTCTGTATAGTAGATTCTACGCGACATACACGTTCAAAGGCTGTGCCTTTTGAACGTTTATATCGTGTAGAGTCTACTATACAGCCTCTATCTAATACGTGGTACATGAATATACGGCTCGTACATGTAGAACAGATTCTTTCGGTAAAGAGGATCATACAATAATGTAACTCTTAAGTTGTTTTCAATCCAAGTATTTTATTAAACACATTTAATCCATCATTTCAATAGCAGAAGTGTAAAGGCCAGCAATATTCTCAAGCAGATCTTGTTTCTGTTTAAAGTAGCTAACAAGATTAAATATCGCTGTAGATGTCAGAGGTCAGATTAGGCGAGCAATCCATCATATTGGAGTTTGTTTAATCGTGGGACAGCGCATGATATGAAGGACACGTGTTGTCAAAATGCTGATTTCCACAATGAGACACATACAACGGTGTAATCACGGTGGGTAATCACATGATACAATACTTTTAGAAAATCTTCAATAATTTTGTAAAAACTGGACCGATTTGAATTCGGTTTGAAGCAGAGAATGTGTACTGACACTACGCATTAGATAGGTGTGGTATTTTTTTTTTTTTTTTTTTTTTTTTGAAAAATCAACCGATAAAAAAGTTATTGAAGATCAATCAACATTTTGGTTGATCTTCAATAACTTTTTATCGGTTGATTTTTCAAAAATCTACCACGTCCAGGTTATTTCTGACATTTTTCCACCTTCTCTGCTTCAAACCGAATTCAAATTGGTCAAATATTGACAAAGTTATTGAAGATTATCGGAAAATATAAGTCATGTGATTATACATCGTGGTAATGGTGACTTTTTCACTGTAGAAATACAGCAGATCCGGCACTGATATACTTTTTATGTTCGTTTTACAAGGTCATATTTATTCGGTTAATCGAAACAGATTTCATAACTTTGAAAGTAGAAATGTTAAATTGATATGCAGATAGTTAGTCCACCTCAGTCATTGTATACGATTGTATCTACTGTATTCGGTTACTTTTATAATTTTTGGATACTTAGTAGATTCTTGATGTATAAAACGCTGCATTCGTATGTTGACTCACACACGATCTAAGCATCAAGCTCTAAGTAGGCCTTTAGCAAACTGGAAGATAATGCCGCCAAATCTGTATTCAATATAGTAGGACATAAAACAAGTTTTAGTATACATATTGAAAACAAATAAAATAAGTCTTAATAGTTATTTAATGAAACAGTTTGCTGAGAAACGAAGAGCTTTTGAAGAGAGAAGTTGGCACTCAATTTTCATCTGATATGCAAAAGCAATATGCTAGACAATAGTTTGCAAGATTTCAGAAGCAGTTTTACCAGATAGAGGTGATAATAAACTAATAACCTAAGATCAGTTTATATTTTCATCTGCTTGTATAAGAAGCAACAAAAAAAAGCCCAAACATAACATTTTAAAGCTTAGTAAGAAACATTTCTGATAGCTATCCAAAAAAGCAGTGGAAGGGAGACAATTCATGAATGAAGGTTGACAGATGGTTTCCGTGACTTGCATACCTGTTACCATCACTGGGGACGTTAAAGACATATCGTTTATAGACGGATTCAATGTTGATTTATCCTATGAGGCACTAAGTCGAGACTTACCACTTTCTAAACAGTGCATCTTTTTGATACTTCTGGCTGGATAAGCTTCTGAAATAAAACACCATATTAACCCATTACCAAACGACAAAATTTTAGGGTGGTCCACTTCAAAAACTACCACAAATGACAAAATGGATGTTATTAAAGATAAGATTTGAGTAAATTATGGTATAGAAAATATTGAGACAAAAGGAGAAACTGCTGGTTATCAGCAGTTTCTTCTTTTGTTTCAATATTTTCCCAGGCCTTTTCTATTAGGGACGTCAAAACCAGGTCTTGTTTGGGAAAGGATTGAAGCCTGAAACGGTGGTTACCAGCATAATTCTTTGTCTTAATCTGTTTGTTTTTATGTTCTTGCATTTATGAACTTTTCTGAAAGCAATGTATTCTAGAAACAATTGATAGCGATAGAAGTATTATTTAAGGTAATTACTTAGATTCTGACAAGCTTTGAAATGTGTAATTAATTCAAAAGCTTGCATATTTTTTTAAAATATTATTATCTGTGACTTTTCAAGTAAAATAATATATTTCTCGTAGAAATATACAAAACTGAAAGTTAAATTTCTCCTTTCTAATATACAGGGTGTCCCAAAAAAACGGAACCCATTTTTGAAAGTCAATTGCTCATGTATAAAGAAATATTTCTCTACCAAATTTAGATATGTGATAGAAACAGCAGTTTTCTATCTGTACTATAAATTTGGTTGAAAAATTCCCGTTAGTTTTGTAACTATTGACATTCAAATGAATGCACCCGGAAAACCATTTTAACACGATATTGGTATTTTCGTTATTTAGCGCGCATACACCCACAGAATGAATTAGCGCTTCACAATTGGTTGATATATTGAATACAATACAAAAATGTTTTTGAAACATTTTATTCAAAATAGTGCATTATCATTCCATCTTTTCTGCTGATAAATAAGCTTGTTAAAAAGAGTTGCGATGTAACCAAAATGAATACAAACAAAATACCAAGGTGTATTACAGATTTTATTTACGAGTGCCAATAACCTAACTTAACGAAGAAAAACATTATTTATTTAAAAAAGAAATAAAATGTTACAAAGTTTCAACATCGCTGTAAAACTGTACATAGAAGGAAATAAAGTAAATGGTTGTCATTTTAAATCTTTAGAAAATCGGTACTTACATGTACAACAGTAAAGAATTCAACAGCTGACCTTAAGAGCGCTTTTACGAACAAACAAGACGCAATTCGATTTCATGTCAGAGCGGTGTTTCGGTACTATTATTGAATTGCATGTAACTTTTGAACCAATACATATTTTGAAGTGAAATTTGGAACACAAATGCAAAAATAATGTATCATTAGTGCTGTAAATTCAAAAGTTAGATTCTTTGCTTACACTTTAAAACATTTGGCTTTGAATTAGGGTTCCGTTTTTATTGGGACACTCTGTAGATCTACACGATTGTGGGACTGCATGATTGGTAATTACAAAGTTGGTATGCCTGCTGCTGAAAATACCTCGTTAAGTAGACTCAAATGTCCAAACCAAGGCTATCGGATATTAAACGTCATTTGTGCAATAAAATAATGTGACTTTAACTTCATATGATCACATAATCGACAAATTTAAAACTGGTATACATTATATTTGCCTTCGTTTGTCAAAAATGGTAATGTCAAGTAAAATAAAACTCACTATTGAAAATTGAACATAATCTTTTCAACACGACTTGACTGGAATCTGTTAATCATTGACTAATTAGTGGATTGCAGCCCTCTCATACAGCAAGATAAAAATAATCAGAAACCAAAAAAGAATATAACAAAGAAAATAGTGTCTACCCTGTTCGATCTTCTCCTCAAGGCATATTATGATCAATTTTAAATTAATTTGTTATTAATGGTCATGTTTTTACTAGTTGTAAATTTGAACATATATCTGAACAGATTTGAAGATATTGACTGTCTGTCAAAAAAGGACTGCATTGCCTTAAGTTAACAAGAACGCATCATTGTTACTACTTACTTCGTATAAATGTTTTATCGTCACCGTTTTGAAATTCTAATTATTTTGTCACTGTAGAAATAATGTAAGGAAAGAATATAAAGTAAGACCAATCGCACTTATTGAAATTAAATATCTACATTTCGATATATAAATTGACAACATCACATCATTTACAATTCGAAAGTTGGTATATCTTTTTCAAATTTTGGCCGATCTTTCATCTCATATAATCTCATATGAAATCTGAGACATTCACTGGTTCAAGCAAAATAAAATGAAGAAACATCCACAATCGAAAATTAAACATCTCCCTTTCAATACATAAGTTGACAGGATCATATCATTGACAATATTAGCAATTTCTCAGAAAAAGAATCTTCAAATCTAATTTGTGGGGGCCGCAGACTCGTGTCAGTTTTTGATAGACATTTCCAATTGTTTTAACCCAGGCAATTCCGTTCCCGATTACCCTACAAATGTAATATTGTCACGTTGGGTGAGAGTTGTCAGCAATCTATTTACACCCACTCCCAGACGACAAAAAAAAATTGACTGTTCGAAATTGAAGGATGAAACAGACGACAATATAAAAATGCACTTCAAATGAATATTTGTAGAATATAATATAGAAAACCTTGACATAAAAAAGAAAATGCTGAAAATCAGCATTTTCTTCTTTTTTTTCAAGATTTTCCGGATTTTTCTTTCATTCGGATCGTCAACATTGACTGTTTAGGGAAAGGATAAATTGTGTTGGTCGAGTGTTAGTTCTGTTTAAACACATGTCCCACTATGTAAATCTAATCTGTCCACTCAAGACCCCAGTTAATCCACAATTAATTCACCAAGTTTGTGTACGCGATTGACTTCCATCACACTTTCGACGAGTGTCATAGCATTTTCCATGATGCTTGTAGTTGACGTCGGATGACCAATTCTTCGTGAGAGCATTAGGCTGATTTTTCTTTTAAAACCTTATTTCCACAGCTTTAATATGCATTACATTGCTAGCCTACAAGGTTTTTGAAGATAGGCGAATATTATTCTACTCTAAGCAAGGATGGTGAAATTGTGAAAGGATAACTGTTGAATCCCATTCAAAGTTATACTTTGTTCTTGAAGTATAGTGAAGTATAGCACACGAGACCCTGTTTCAACCCAAATCTTTGTCTTACATGTAAGATAGTATATATGGCTGACCAGCCATATGATCGAAACGATCTCAACCGCGGAACTACAACGCTCTTCCACAGTTCTACTGGGGCTAAATGTATGTTCATAAAAGAAATAACAGGTAAAACAGCGTTTTTCTAAGACATGCCCCTGATATGCTACATGGTGTATCAAACTTTTACTGTTCGGTACCGAACATTCTTTTCCTATAAAAAAACTTAATATGATTATGTATGTGCTAATAGAGTTCCCATTCCAAAAACTGATATTTTGCAGATGGTTTCTGCACAGACAATTGACCGATATACTTTTACATAATGATAAATATGCTATTTCGCTCTTTTACAAAACTGGACAAATGAGTTATGTAGGAATCTGCCCAATTTCGAAACTGGCCAGTTTCTAAATTAGGCACTACGTACATGTACACATACAAGAAATTGGCGGTGTTGACCGTTAAAAAGTAGCTTGGTTAATAACTTCCCTTATTTTTCGATTCATGTAAAATGCTTTATTATGTATACAATGGGAATTGGTCTCTTTGTTGGCAAAACCGTGCAATTTATGAACATTTGTATTGAAATCAAAAGCGGCCTTCCAAAGCGCGGCACTGCAATAATTGGAATTTCCCACTTCCGGGTTCTATAACAACTTCCGTTTAGCGAAGTTATTTTTAGGTCGATCTCTGGTAATCGGGAAAATATAGCACGCGTCGTTTTGCCTTTAAACAATAACAAGCAGATCTGAAATGTTTCCCCGTTGCTTCTGAGATAAATATTTACCAGGATCAGCATGTGCATATGCTCTGATATAGCAGGATCTCCAGCTGTATTCTCCAATACCCGTTTCAATTATATACAAGTAGCAACTGTAAGTATAAGCGACAAAGATCAATATAAGACTGCATTTCGATGCTTTTCAACGAAAACCTCGTATCTGCAGCTTGTTTTAAGCTGCAGATACGAGGTTTTCGTAGGAAAGCGACGATTTGACCACACAATTATCTAGAAACAATGTGCATACACGCACTAAGTACTATAAGGACCCATTTTCCATATCCGGGCTCATCTTTGGTAAGGAGCAAATTTCCACGACTTCGAGCTACAATTTTTTTCATATTTACTATCCTATGTTTGAAGCTTGTATTGACCCGTTTTGCATCAAAGTTTGGTATCTATTTTGTTAAAAATATATAAACGCATGTTTCTATTACAGTTGCGAGACTCGCTTTCATTTCGTCTAGACCGATTTGCAGCACTGCATCCGGATCGATTATCAAAGGTATATCGGCACTTTTGATCTGAATAGTTCCACTTCGAAACAAAGTCGACGATTGCTCGGAATAAAGACTTGAAAGAAAATAAAATCAATTACCTTTGATGGCGTTTTATACGATCAGTCGTGCATATAAATACGCCGAGATCTGGATAAATGTATCTTTAGACTTTTCAGCCCAACATGGTTCCAGATCAACCAGCGTATACACGCAGTCTGATCAGGAAACATGTTGTAGACCAATAGCTTAGTCAGAGTATGTAGCAACCATAATAATTATGAGAGTAGCATGGTTCCCAGTCAGACTGCACCTAGGTACAGACTTGTTTTGAAACATGACTGTCTCAAATGCTATGAAGGACCCCTTTTCCAGATCCTGGCCCAAATGTTCACTTTTGGAATTAAGGTTAATAATCTGAGCCGACTTGCGCAGAATTTTGAACTTCATGCCTTTCCAAAAACAAGCACTGGTCCAGTTTTCTAAAAATGTTTTGGGCGCACGTTAGTGATACCACTGCTCTACCGAACCAACCTAGGGTATACGATATTTGTCCAAAACATTTCGTAGAAAATCTGTAGGACACAATGCTTCCTATATCCTTCGACACAACTGGCCCTCGGGTCTTAACGACACAAACTAGTAGATTCAGATTAAAAAAAAAGAAATATGAGAAGGTGCTGCTAACTCAGCCTATTGCAACGATGCTATATCTTATATCTACTCTTTAAACTTCGCGGAACTATTAATGAAGATTACAAATAGCAAATTCGGTAAGATGTAGGCCTACATGATGTTACAGTTTTATTTAAAGAAACATTGGTTACTAGTTTAACAGTTCCGTCATTGATTTTTCTATGTACAACTAATACAGATAGTGTGTATTTCTGACCGAGAAAGGGAACCTGTAACATTCGAATCATTATAATTAGCGCATCACACATTTTGATATAACGTGTTCCAAATTTTAGTGAGTAGTTCTTGCACGAGATGACAATTCTCTCTCATTTAGAATTATATTGTACAAAAATCAAAGATTTATTCAGATAAGAGTTATTGTCGGTATGATATCATGCATCAAGCTGTGAATCCATTTAGTTACATTTATTGATTGCCATTCTTAATATTGAAATTACTGCCATTTATTGTTTTGTCAATAAATCCGTATGAAATATGTTTCTGTCACGCTATATCGACAACTCCAAGGCCGTTTTAGACCAAAATCTGTATTCAGAGGGATGTATCTGATAGAAACTAAAAAATCTTTTTTTTCTATATTCTACACTAATCAACAATTCCAAGACACTTTTTTGATAAACATCTGGACTCAGATGATGGTGGATGTAGCTGAACGAAACCCAACAAAATTTGCTAGTTCTATAGTCGACACTAATGGAAAACACAAAGGCCCTTTAAGACCAAAACCTGGATTCAGAGTATGATATCTAATAGAAACTCAACAAATTTTGCTAGTTTTATACATGTAGTCGACATTAATTAACAACTCCAAGGCCGATTAAGACCAAAATCTGGATGTAGGAGATGGTATCTGATAGAAACTCTACAACATCTGGATTCAGAGGATGATATTTCATAGAGAGTCAACAAAATGCGCTAGTTCTATAATCGACAATAATTAATCAGTATCTGGATACAGAGGATTGTTTCTGATAGAATCTCAACAACGTTTGCTAGTTCTAAAGTCGACAACAATTAACAACTCCATGGCAGTTTAACATCAAAATCTGGATTCAGAGGATGGAATATGATAGTTATTCAACAATATTTGTTCTATTAATTCTATAGTCGACACTAATTAAAACTCTACGGGCGTTTTAGACCAAAATCTGGATTCAGAGGATGATATCTGAGAGTAAGTCAACAAAATTTGTTTGTTTTTAGTAGACACTAACTAACTATTCAAACACCGTTTTTGATCAAAATCTGAATTCAGAGGATGGTATCTGGTAGAAACTCAACAAAATATGCCAGTTCTATTGTCGACACTAATTAACAACTCTACGGCCGTTTTAGGCCAAAGTCTGGATTTAGAGGGTGATATCCGATAGAAAGTAAAAAAAACTATGCTTGTTCTATAGTAGATACTGATTAATGACTCCAATGCCATTTTAAACTAAAACTGGATTCAGCGGATGGTATCTGCTAGAAACTCAACAAAATTTCCCAGTCCGAAAATCGACTTTAATTAACAACCTCATTGAATTTTGATTTTGACGTTTTAGACCAAAATCCGTATTAAGAGGTTGGTATCTGATATAAACTAAACAAAATTTGCTCATTTCATAGTTGACACTAATAAACAACTCCTAGGTCGTTTTAGACCGAATTATTGATTCAAAGAATGGTATCAAAGAGAAACACAAAACCGCTTGCTAGTTCTATGGTCTCCAATAATTTACAACTTCACGACCGTTTTAGACCAAAATCTAGATTCAGATGATCCCATCTGATAGAAAGTCAACAAAATTTACTAGTTCTATAGTCCACACTAATTAATACTTTCAGGGCCCTTTAAGACCGTAATCTGGATTCAGAAGATGGGGTTTGAATACAATTTGCTGGTTTTATATTCGAATTAAGAGCTCCAGGGCCGTCTTACGGCAAAGTCTGGATACAGATGGTGGTATCTGATATAAACTCTACATAATTTACTTTTTTCTTTATTCTATACTTCGATACGGTAACAACTCCAAGGTAGTTTTCAGACCAAATTATGAATTCAGAGAATGGTATCTGATAGAAACTCAACAAGTTTTGTTAGTTCTCTAGTCGACACTATTTACTATTCCAATGCCGTTTTTCACCAAAATCTGGATTCAGATGATGACCAGTATCTGATAGAAACTCAACAAAATTTGCTAGTTCTATAGTCGACACTTATTAACAACTCCACAACCATTTTAGACCAAAGTCTGGATTCAGTTTATGGTATCTGATTGAAAGTCAACAAAATTTGCTTGTTCTATAGTCGACACTAATTTAAGGCTCCCAGGCTGAACATTGCAGACTTCAATTTGGATTTAGAGTATGGTATTTGATACAATGTAGACACTCAAAAACCTTTGCTGGTTCTGTATTCAACTTTAATTAACAACTCTATGGCAATTGTATACCAAAATCTGGATTCAAAGGATGGTATCTGATAGAAACTAAACAAACCTTGCTAGTTCTATAGTCTACTCTGATTAAAATCTCCATTGCCGTCTTACATCAAAATCTTGATTCAGAGAATGGTATCTGATAGAGATTCAATAAAATTTGCAAGTTCTATAATCGCCACTAATAAACATCTGCGTGGCCGCTTTAGACCAAATTCTGGATTCAGAGGATAGTATCTGACAGAAACTCAACAAAATTTGCTAGTTCTATAGTTGAAACTTATTAATAAATCCAAGACCGATTCAGAACAAAGTTTACTTTCAGAGGATGGTATCTGACAGAAACCTAACAAAATTTACTAGTTCTTTTTTTTTTAGTAATCATCTAATTAACAATTCCATTGCAATTTTAACCAAAATCTTGATTCAAAGGATGGTATCTGATTCATTCTCAACAAAATTTGCTAGTTCTTTAGTCGACACTAATCAAACTCAAAGCCCAATTTAGGCCAAAATCCGGATTCAGAAGAGGGTATATGATAGAAACTGAACAAGTTTGCTAGTTCTATAGTCGACTCGAATTAACAACTCTAATACCGTATCAGACCAAAATCTGGAGTCAGATTAAGTTGTCTGATAGAAACTCAACAAAGTTTCCTAGTTCTATAGTCGACATTAATTTCAATTTAAACAACCCCAATGCCATTTTGGAACCAAATTTTGATTCAAATAGACCCTGAGCTAGAAACATGTTTGCTCCCCCCCCCCCCCGAGGGAATTTTGTAGACATGTTTTTTCTTAAAGTACATTATCTTAGAAACACTTTGAGCGTTGTTTGCACTCTGGCCGTTGGGGCTTTTGGGTGTAACCCTTATCTAAAACCCTTAACCCTATCATTTTTTCATAAAAAATAATATTACTTATTTGGTCATATTTTCATCGAATTTTGACCTACAGATGTCAAAGTGGTATCAAATGAAAGCTTATGACTTGCTCTTTATTTTGCAGTTATTTTATGCAAATTAGCTCATTTGCATATGCATGAATATTAATGATTTCCCTTAAAATTGGCATTTTTGGGCGAAAATTTGATAAATAACTTCTGAAACAAGGCGTTTCTGTCCACGGGGAATTTTGTAAACATGGTTCATCTTAAAGTATATTTCATTAGAAACATTTTGAGCCTTGTTTGCACTCTGGCGGTTGGGGCTTTTCGCCGTAACCCTTATCCAAACCCTTAACCCTACCAAATTGTTCATTAAAATTTTGGAAATGAATTTGGTCATATCTTGATTCAATATTTACACACAGGTGTCAGAATGGTATCAAATGAAAGCTTATGACTTGCTCTGTCATTTTCAGTTATGTTATGCAAATTAGCTCATTTGCATATTCATGAATATTAATGATTTTTCCTAAAATTGCGATTTTTGACAAAAAATGGTAAATACTTTTCAAAACGAGGCGTTTTTTTGCAGGGTAATTATGTAAACATAGCCAATCTTAAAGAAAATTATACAAGAGACATTTTAAGCGATGTTTGCACTTTGAACGTTAGGTCTTTTGGCCAAAACCCTTATCTAAACCCTTAACCCTATAAATTGTTTAATCATTTAAAAACGTTTTTGGTCATATCTTGGTTGAATATTGACTTATAGATGTTATAATGGTATCAAATGAAAGGTTGTGAATAGCTCAACAATTTGCTATAAATTTTATGCATTTTTAACCTCATTTGCATATTAATGAATATTAATAATTTTACTTAAAAATTGACCTTTTTGCGAATATTCGGTAAATAGTTTCAAAAACATTGGGTCTTGTTTCTGGGCGAATCATGTAAACATGGTTTATCTTAAAGAACATTTTATTAGAAACTTTTTGAGAGATATTTGCACTCCGGCGGTTGGGGCCTTTGGTCATAACCCTTATCTAAACCCTTAACCCTATAAGATTGTTCACTCAAATTTTCAAAACATGTTTGGTCATATCTTGATTGAATATTGACCTACTGATGTAAGAATGGTATCAAATGAAAGCTAATGACTTATTCTTTGATATGCAGATATTTTATGCAAATTAGCTCATTTGCATAAGCATGCATATTAATGATTTGTCTAAATTTTTTTATTGTTTTGCAAGTTGTTTTAAATACGTACCAAAAGGTCCGATTGTTTCTTTCTCGTGAGTTTTCAACCATTTAATTTTCATGATTACTCTTTTAACAACATCTAAGCCTTGTTTGAAATCTATTTGATGTTTTGTTTGGAAGTTACAGTGATTTTAAAGTGTTCAACCCATTATATTTCGTTCCTATAAATCTTATTTTCAATGTATGTATTTAGTTCCCATTTGATCTTTTTAATCTTTATTGTTTTAAGTGCAAATAAGTTTAATTGATTTCTTTTATGGTATTGGTGTTCTTGTTTATATCTAGTTTAGTTGATAGAATGTTATCCTTTGTAAAACTGCTACTTGAATCCAAAATTGCCGCAAAATAGGACTTTAAACATAAACATTTTATCATATGCCATAGAATGATACAAAATGTGTCTAAACTACGGGACTTTATTCTAATACATATATAAAATTAATCATTCCAATTATTTTTTTTAATTTTTATGGCTGAACAGAGATCCAGGAATGTAGACAAATTGCATACATATAGCAAAATAACAGTGTTAAGCAATTATCAGGGCCTTATTTTTGCCATTCATATGGTGAAAACAGCATGGTTTTTCTCCATCTGGAGAGCCATTTCTTTTCGTTTTCCTCATAGCCAAGTCAATTTGTTGGCCTTAACCCTTTACCAGACGACAAAATTTTATGGCGATCCACTTCAAAAACTGCCACAAATGGCGAATTGGAAGTTATTAAAGATAGAATTTGTGTAAAATAAGGCATAGAAAATATTGAAACAAAAGGAGAAACTGCTGGTTATCAGCAGTTTCTTCTTTTGTTTCAATGTTTTCCCCAGCCATTTCGATTAGGGACGTCAAAACCAGGTCTTGTTTGGGAAAGGGTTAAGGGTATTTGATATGTAGCTGACAGATCAGGGACACTGGTGTTCACATTTCTTTATGCTCTTATAAGGCATTTTCAATTCAGATAATTTAAGCTTGGGGTGCCATATGTAAAGCATATGTATCAGATGCATAAAATCAAGAGATGTACGTGATGTATATATGTAGCTAAAGTACAGACAATTACTGGCTGTGATCAAAAGAATATTACATTTATTACAATGCATTTATTTGTCTGTATTAGATCAGAACAGATGTGATTCATACTACAGACAGCCCATGCTGAATGTATATTCATATTCTTACTAATATACACATATTTCTTATATGTGCTTTCAGCAAAGTACCACCTCACAATAAATTGAAAATAGTTCCCTTGCGATACACATACAACCTCTTTCAATATGGCATATGTTTTCCAGGATGGCATTAGATGGCCATAGATATCTTCAGTTCAATACTTTCCTGATATTTAAATGCTACAACTATGCTACCAGGTTTAGATTAGCATGTGAAATACCATATTAAGACACTTACTTATTACACTGTTCTAGAGCAATTTGACCAAAAAGATTCACATCACACTTGGTGGCAATCTTGGAATTACTCAAACTGTGGGAGTTGGGCAAGTTTATCATGATGGAAACCGACATAGATCAATACTAGAAAGTCTATTTAATGCAAAGACTTATCAACATTTATTGTACTAAACATAACAGGGTTACTATGTACATAACATAACATGATTACTAAATAACATATAGCACTGTCAAATGGAATACATTCTATTGATTTTCCACAATAAATGTGATTTTGTCCCAAACATTTAAGAATCAATAGTATTTATGAATATGTAAATGAGTAAATCGACATGAAGTAATTGCAAATATACAAGCAATTCACTAGCTTTCATTTGATAACATTTTGACATTTGTAGAGCAATATTTAATCAAGATATGACCAAAAAAGTTTTGAAAATTTGAATGAACAATTTGATAGGGTTGAGGGTTTAGATAAGGGGTTTGGCTAAAAGACCCAAATGCCACAGTGTGAACATTGCTTAACGTATTACTTATATAATGTTCTTTAAGATGAATCATGTTTGCATAATGCCCCTAAACAGAAACGCATTGTTTCTGATAGTATTTAACATTTTCGCTGAAAAATCACAATTTTAAGGAAAATCATTAATAAATATGGCAATGCAACTGAACTAATATGCATGAAAAATAATAGCACATAGAAGAGCCAGCCAAAATTTGATACAATTCTGATATCAGTAGGTCAATACTTAATCAAGATATGACCAAAAACGTTTTGAAAATTTGAATGAACAATTTAATGGGGTTAAGGGTTTAGATAAGGGTCACCGCCAAAAGCCCCCATCGCCAGAGTGCAAACATTGCTCAAAATGTTTCTTATAAACTGTTCTTTAATTCAAACCATGTTTACATGATTCTACCTGAGAATAAAAACACTGTGTTTTTGAAAGTATTTACCAAATATTCGCAAGAAAGTCACAGTTTTAAGTAATGTCATTAATATTCATAAATATGCAAATGAGGTAATTTGCATAAATTTTAAAGCACGTTATTAAGCAAGTCATGAGCTTTCATTTGATACCATTCTAACATCTATAGGTCAATGTTCAATCAAGATATGACCAAAAATATTTTGAAATTAATGAACAATTTCATAGGGTTAAGGGTTTAGATAAGGGTTTTGGTCAAAAGCCTAAATAATCAAAGTGCAAACATTTCTGATATAATTTTCTTGAAGATTAAGTATGTTTACATAATTCCCCTGCACAAAAATGCTTTGTTCTGGAAAGTATTTTCCAAATATTCGTCGAAAATCTTAATTTGAGGAAAAATCATTAATATTCATGAATATGCAAATGAGCTAATTTGCATAACATAACTGTAAATGACAGAGCAAGTCATAAGATTTCAGTTGATACCATTCTGACACCTGTGTGTAATTATTCAATCAAGATATGACCAAATTCATTTTCAAAATTTAAATGAACAATTTGGTAGGGTTAAGGGTTTGGATAAGGGTTACGGCAAAAAGCCCCAACCACCAGAGTGCAAACAAGGCTCAAAATGTTTCTAATAAAATGTACTTTAAGATAAACCATGTTTACAAATTCCCTCTGGACAGAAACGCCTTCATTTGGAAAGTATTAACCAAATTTTCATCAAAAATTAGCAATTTTAAGGAAAATCATTAATATTCATGAATATGCAAATGAGCTAATTTGCATAAAATAACTGCAAATTGAAGAGCAAGTCATAAGCTTTCATTTGATACCATTTTGACATATGTAGATTAAAATTCAATCAAGATATGACCAAATAATTGTCTGTATATTTAAATGAAAAATTTAAAAGGGTTAAGGGTTTTAGATAAGGGTTACAGCCAAAAGCCCCAACGGCCAAAGTGCAAACAATGCTCATCTTGTAGCATTTGTTATAAGCTTTCAGAAAATCATACCCTTCAAAATTCCCTCGGGGGGGGGGGGGGGGGGGGGGGAGCAGGGGTTATTGGTGGCTCAAGGTCTAAAATGATGGTATCTGATCGAAACTTGACCAAATGCTTATGTTCTATGGTCGACACTTATTAACAACTCCAAGAACGAAATCTGGATTCAGAGGATAATATCTGATAAATACTCAACAAAATTTGCTAGTTCTATAGTCGACAAAAAATTTAATTAAAACTATTTGGGTGATACTACTCACCAAGAGTCTATCATCCCAAATGACTGCCTTTATTTTGGCTCGTGGAGAAAATAGATTTACGCCCAATCACTTGAAATCTGGCTTTGGGAGGGGATCACGTGTATGTGAAATTAATTAAAGGATTGCAGCGCATTCTCCGGGGTCAGACATCGAAAGTCATGCATTTCAATGACGCGTATGTTCAGCATTAGCAGCTAGTAGACCGTCATTCAACGTCTTCCCATTATGCAAACGCTTTAGAAATTTGAAAATAATTTTCCAGAAGAGTCAGAAAATTGAATTTACAAACACATTAATGTTTTCTTTTTAAGGATTTTGACTAGTTTTTGACTAGGAACCAACATTTTCCGAGTGTGCTAAACTTTTTTTGGGTAAAATATTTTCATTCATAATCGAATGTTGCGATTTAGGAGATAAGCGGTCGTGATTCAGAATGGAAAGAAAGTGATTTAATCGCATTGGCTTGAAACTTTTTATCAATTTTCGACTGACAATTCTTCGGTGACGCCTCTCAAAAAGGGCATTAACTTTTAACTTCCTTCTCTCTGTTCCAATCGTTTTAATATCAGGAGGAAATCTCCGGTAAGTAATCGCGGACGTGTCAATTGCCCTGACAATATCATATAAATTCCTAAATCAACCCTTTTCAGACTAGTCCTGTTTTTGACTTCCCAAGTAGTGATAGCTTTGAAAATCATCGAGACAAAAGAAGAAAATGCCGATAATCGGCATTTTCTTCATTTGTCTCGATGATTTTCGTGTTATATTGTAAATGAATCGTACCTTTATCAACACATATTTCGTGGTTTATACAATGCAACTTTCAGATCTGGACAGTGTAGATTGTCGCAGATCGGGAATTGGTTTACAATACAAGATAATGTTAAAATGAAGCGTTGATTTGTCGACGCGCTGTCAATGAGAAGAAAGTTTGATTGACGCTTTATAAAGCACCAACTATTTGCAGATTTCACTCGATATGATAGCAACAAACAAATGTCACTCATCTTCAGGACAAATCAAAGTTCCATTGTCTTGTGATAAGTCTTATCTTTCATCCTTTGTCAAACGACAGAGCATTGGGTTCTAGTGTAAACGTCAAAATGATCGTTGATAAGGATTTCTTGCACATGTAAAAGAACGTAGAAGTTAACGACACAAAAACAGACAGATCTGTTCATTTAAAATTATTCTGTTGCATTTGCATACAGATCCGTAGAAACGGGTTAAGCCCCCCCCCCCAAAAAAAATGCCCAGAAATGCCATTTTTTCCTTATTTTACGATGAGATTTTAAGGACGATCCAATTAAGCCCCTCCAAAATTCAGACGCTGGTCTGAACAAGGGCTTGAATCCTCCCATGATATGAAATTGCTTTGTACGGGCCTGGTGTCCTAATATTGATTTAAATATTTTTCTTTAAAGGCACGTCAAAATCAGGACTTGTTCGGAAAAAAAATCTTTTTCTTTTCAATCTGTCTTGCTGACTAAGAAGTATTCATGGTCTAACGAGCAATGTAGACAAATGTCAGGTTGCATATGCAAGCTCCCTGTCGATCATTTCCAACCACTCAGAACTTTTCTTTGTTCAGTATGGCAAGGATTCACTTAACCCTTACCCGAACAAGACCTAGTTTTGACTTTCCTATTAGATAAGAATTGGGAAAACATTTAGACAAAAGAAGAAAATGCTGATGATCAGCAATTTCTTCTTTTCTCTCTCAATATTTCTGTGCTTTAATGTAAGCATATCAAACCTCTATCAACACTTATTTTGTCATTCACAGATGCTTTAACATTTTTGCCGTTTGGGATAGGATTAACCCTTTCCCAAACAAGACCTAGTTTTGACGTCCCTTTTAGAAAAGGCTTCGGAAAACATTGCCACAAAAGAAGAAACTGCTGATAACCAGCAGTTTCTCCTTTTGGCTCAACATTTTCTGTGCTAAATTGTACACAAATCCCTTTCCTTCGTAACATCAATTTTGTTGTCTACACCCATAAAATCTTGTCGTTTGGGAAATGGTTAATGAAATGAGTACTTGGTGCTGTGATTTTAAACGCTAATGGCTACCCTTTCTCATACGAGCACTGCTGTTTTAAACCATTCACCACACTCATGGGCTTTGAAAAGCAGTAAGAGAAAAGATAAAACCTTAAAATACACAGGTTTTTTTTTCATTTTCTTTCAATACTTTTAATGTTATCATACAAAGTTATATTTATGTCGTAGTCTGCAACGCCTTTAAAATCGAACCGTCCTAAAATTATGTTATTTGGGAAAGGGCTAATGCTTCTCAGTCGTAAAATTGTTGCTCTGATTTTTATCGTTTCTACCTTGAAGCGTATATAAGCTCTCAAAGCCGTATGAAATAATCAAAAGAATATAAGGAATCGAGTTTTATGTTACAAACGTACATTACATGGTGGGATATTAATGAAATGGAATAATTATTCTTCAAGTAATTATTTTTTATTATTATTTTGTAAAATTATTTCAGCTTTTTTTAAAGGTTCAATAGAGTTCCTCAAATAAATCGTCACTTTTCAAAAAAAAGAACCTCGTAAATGCAGCTTGTTTTAAGCTGCAGTTAAGATGTTTTGTTGAAACGCAGCAAAATACTGTTACTCTCGTTAGTTGGACATTGGATAAGTCGAAATTGAAGATAACCTTGTAGGTTTATTTGTGCCAGACATGGGTTACATAAATTTACTTTAGTGAAGTTATGCCTGAAAAGTACGCGTGAGCGAGAATGGGAAGCTTTATACACCAACATGGAACCAGGCCCCGGTTTCTAGAAAAAACTTATTAATAAGTACGTTCTCAGACTCAAATCTGAGCACCTTGCTCAAATCGCACGAAATCCACGCGCACTTCAATCGAATACCCTTCAACGTTGGAGAGTATTCCATCGAAGTTGAGCATGTACTCATGAGTATATACTTTTAAAGTTTTTTCGAGAAACCAGGGCCTGATCAGTCTGTGCATAAGCACAATCTGACCGAGGTCCCTGTTGTTCTCTTAACCCATTCCCGCACAATGGCTCTGTTCGACCGTCCTTAACCCATTAACACACTTTGACTCTTTTTGACTCCCCACGAGAAATTGACTATGGAAATCATTGTGGAGAATGAAGACATTGCTTGCGAAAAGCAATTTCTTCATTTTCCACTTTGTTTTTCTTACAAGATGATCAAAAGATGTACTTTTTCATTCATTTTAGTTGTCGTCTGCAGCATCTTTGAATTTGGACAAGTCAAAATTTTGTTGTTTGGTAATGGGCTAAGATAAATGCTAAAGCCTATGACAAACAGTTTCTTCATTTCCAACCATGTTTTCTATCCAAAAACGGCTAAAAACATTTGAATTTCATTCATTTGAATATTTAAAAATGTCGTCTGCAACATTTTTGAATTTAAATAAGTCAAACATTTGGTCGTTTTTGGTAATTGGTTAAAGCAATGGTGGCAAGCAATTTTTCCATCATCCAACGATGTTTTCTATCCAAAAGACAAAAAAAAAACAATTTAATTTCATTCATTTGAAAACGTCATCTGCAACTTTTTTGAATTTTAGTAAGAAAAAAAATTCCGCTTGTTGATGGGTTAAAGCTTCTTCATAACATTTTCCTTTTGTTTCAGATCCTATCTTAATTACATATCGCTATTTTACATAAAAAAACCTCGTAACTGCAGCTTGTTTTAAGCTGCAGTTACGATGTTTTTGTTGAAAAGCGGCGATGTATTGTCTATTATATAACGGGTTTGGTCGATCAAATTTCAGTACGCATGCACTAAGTTTTATAACATTTTTATCATTTTATGTCATACGTTAGATAACGATGCAATTATAAATGTTTCATAACCTGACAAATTGCGCGTAATCCTTATTCCCCAAACAAGACATGTCATTGACGTCTGAAATAGATGGAAATCGGAAAGCAACGGAAAGCATTGGGGGGAAAAATGATGATGGTTCTAATTATCTGATTTTCTCTCAACATATATCTCAATGCCATTCATGCTATGATATTTTAAGGGGTATGATATTTTAATATATAGAAACCAGTCAGGTTTTCTGTCTGGCCATTCTACCGTTCATCAATTGCTTGAGATATATCACCAAATTGTTTCGTCTTTAGATTCAAAACAGAATTTGTGTATGGTATTTTGTGATATATCAAAAGCTTTTGATAGAGTCTGGCACAGAGGACTTTTGTTTAAATTAAAGCAGTTAGGTTTACAGGACCCTTTACTTGAATGGTTTGGAGACTACTTGTCGGGACGACAACAATCAGTAATTGTCAACTCGTCAAGGTCAAGTCTAAGGTCAACAAACGCGGGCGTTCCCCAAGGCTCTGTTCTCGGCCCTCTGCTCTTTCTGGTGTACGTCAACGACATCTCTGAAAATCTATTAAGCATCTAACGATTATTTGCCGACGACACTTCTTTGGCGTGCTCTGCGACACATTTACCTGATATAGAAGGCATTTTAAACCACGATTTATTAATCATATCACAATGGGCTAAACAATGGCTAGTAACATTTAATCCAACTAAAACCGTAGCTATAAACTTCTCGAATAGACATAATGTGCAACATCCAAATCTTTATTTCGATAATGTAAAACTTAACTTTGTTGAAAGCCACAAACATTTAGGGTTAACTTTAAGTAGTGACGGTAAATGGCACGACCATGTTAAAAATATATTTAATTCAGCTTCTAAACTGTTAGGAATAATGAGATGTCTAAAATTTCGACTGAAACGGGACTCGCTAAATCAAATCTACATCTCATTCTTGCGTCCAGTTTTGGAATATGCATCTGTAGTTTGGGATAATTGCACAAATCGTGAGAAGGAAACACTTGAAAAACTCCAAATTGAAGCTGCTAGAATCGTCACAGGTCTCACAAGATCAGCATCTTTAAATAATATTTATAAAGAAATTGGTTGGCTTACATTAGAAAATAGACGCAAATACCAAAAACTCGTTTTGATTTTTAAAATACTCAACGGTCTAACCCCAAGTTATCTTCAGGACATTTTTCCTGGTCATGTTCATAGTAGAACACAATACACACTACGTAACGCGAACAATGTCGATTTAATTGCATGCAGAACTGAACTTTTCGCGTCTTCCTTTATACCATCTGCAGTCTCCCTCTGGAATGACCTTCCAGTAGATGTTAAATCATTGCAATCTCTTTCGTTATTTAAATCACGCATTTTACAAATGTTCTCCGTGCCTAATGTTCCAAGATTTTATTATGTAGGTGATCGAAAATTATCAATCTTTCACGCTAGAATCAGAAACAAATGCAGCGACCTAAGCAATGATCTTTTTTTAAACCACATCTCGCCAAATGGAAATTGTAATTGTGGTCATATTACTGAAGACGCAGAACACTTTATATTTCAATGCCCATTATATATTAATGCAAGATTAAGACTTTTTCGTTCACTTCGCAAATTCCATCCCTTGAACGTGACGTTATTACTGTTTGGGTCAGAAAACCTAACCTTGGACGAAAATTCTTTAATTTTCAAAACTGTACAAGATTATATTAAAAACACAAATCGATTTGGTTAAAAGTGCAGCCCCATCAACATCTAGTCAACCTTTTCATCTTCCAGCTGACAACAAACATTCTTTTTTTTCTATTTCTCAAAAAGATATTTAACATACATCGTCATCATCTTTGAACTCGCGTCATTACTGGAACAACATTGTCTAAAACTACAACAAAGCAAATACCTGAATGCACATCATCATACACGTGTTTATCTGCGAAATAGTATACACAGCAGTGTGTACAATTACGTAGATATACACGTGTATGCAAACAAAAGACACTAATATATGTGAATCAAAAGGGAATGGCCGTATCTAAGTTGGCAGAACTTGTGGCCAAACCCATTTGCCAATTATTTTCTCCATTCATTGTAATTTGTACTTGTTTTATATACTTTTGATGGCAATAAAATATGTTTAAACTAAACTATTTTAAGGGGGAATGCTCCAGTTTTTCGGAACACTCGGTCATTACCGTAGTAAATTAAACGTTTCGTACCAATATGTTTCGCTACCATATTTTCAATAATATAACACATTATTACAATTCACCATTTACGACGGTAAAATTGTATTTATTATGCAAAACTGATTTCCTCAAGTTGGAAATCGATTATTTAGAGCAAGACAGTCGTAAGTGTGTATGCAGTTACCACTGTTTTGCGTCATTTTATTCATGCGTAGCTGATAAAATTGCTGTAATTCATTAATAAGTGCGCTGACCTAAACATTTTCTTTTTGAATTATTACCAGGACATGTTGCTTAATACAATGAAAAAGTTTTATCAAATTCTATTATGTAGAACTTTAAATATTTCCAAAAAATATGCAAATTTTGACATAAAATACTCCAGCTTCGTTGATCTAACCGAACACGTGAGCATGCTGTTTTATACATCTACGCTTTTATAATGGTACATATTTTGGGTTTTCTGTTCTTATTAAATGTAAGACGTTACTTTAAATTCGTTTTCGGGACTAAACGATGAACATACAGCATTTTATTAGCATTTTAGTGACCTTGGACAGGTGCAAGAAATTGTGCATTTTTTCGATGTAGGGTTATGTGATACGAATGCCTATAAAATTCAAACAAGATCGCTGACCATCCATTTTTATTTCATTTTTCAATTGGTAATAACATTTTATTTCAACATACAAAATATAAATAAATTCTATTATTGGGAAAAAATTAGGAAACTGGAGCATTCCCCCTTAATATGCTAAGTATTTTGTAATACTACATTTGTTGTCTGCATGACATTTGAATTTGCACCTAAATGTTGCTGTTTTGAAAAACGTAAAAACGAATTTGATTGACAGACGTGCTGCATTAGGATTATATCGCGTAATGCCAGGGATTGACCATTATTTAATTGGATTTGCAAAATACGTAATGCAAAAATTTGTAAAATAGATAACTGAAAAAAAGATCCGAGAACAATTTTTATTGCATGTCTGCATGTTAAAAGCTAATTGCAAGCAAAGTTCAATGAAAAGATACTATAAAATTCGTTTAAAAATGTTGAGTGTTCATAAGACTTGTTTTCACAAGTGTATAGCCTGTGCGCATTTTGATATTTTCAATTTGGTACCGCAGTACTTATGTTTTATAGTTCATTGACTTAAATAAGATACACTTTTATTAAAATATTTCATTTGATAGGAATTTAATGTTGGAAAAGGATCAAGTAAAAAGAAGTTTATTAAGATTTCACACGTGTTATCGTCTTGAAAGTGTACAATATCGAGATTTTCAAAGAAAATGAACGGAATATTAATTATTGTAACATATCGTCCTTTTTCAACGAAAACCTCGTAGCTGCAGCTTGTTTCAAGCTGCAGTCATGCGCGGATCCAGAGGGGGGGGGGGGAGGTCAGGGGGTCATGACCCCCCCCCCCTGGAATTTGGCGAAAAAAGGGGTTATCAAAAGATTACTGATTATGTTCCAAAATAGCTGCGTCATTTGTCCCTGTGTGCCAAGAAAAACTGCTGTTATATTTAGTCCTTCATGGTATGACATGTATCTGCATGCGCGGATCCAGATGGACACCCTGACCACCCCCCCCGGAATTCAAAAAAGGGGTTAAAGATTTGATGACCCCCCCCCCTGGGAAAAATACCTGGATCCGCACTTGGCAGTTGCTAGGTGTTAAACTGCAGCAATATCTGAGTTCAAAACAGTATCTTGTCGATATCATTTATTGGGTTTCAATGTTATCGTTCTTTTGGGTTTTATGGACTGTTAATTATTTCTTTTAATTCTTTTGCAATTAATATAATGTAAGAACGAACCATTTATCGCACACATGTTTGCATATTAGATATGCATAATAAAGAAATATTTGCAGGAAATCGAACGATATCTTGTAACATAATCGAGATAAAAGAAACGTATATTTATGATTGTAATCAATTATTAGGTTTCAGAGTTACCGTTCCTTTGGGATTTGCGGAATGTTAATTTCTTAAAAGTATTTTGCAGTACGTGTTTCGAGGCAAGTGCAATTAGGTGGGGGTTGGGGGTAGGGTGGGCTGAAATGCTATTCTTATGCACTTTTCTGTTGCTTTGTCGCACCTACACCAAACCCTTTCTACTTTATTTTCAAATCATTTCTATGAAGAATTTTGGAAAGGCATACAAACGATCTTAAAGGGATATTCCTAATTTAAAATCTAATATCTATCCAATTTTCACGTCACGGCTCATTACAAGCAATAGAATGTGAAGCGATTCTCTCCACTTATAACAGATATGTGTTGTGGTATATTGCTTTAATTGTATACGTGCTTAGGAATACGTTTCAATATTTTATAGTATATTTAACCCAGGCGATGTTCGATCATGAACAATGTACGACCAGTGCAATAGGGAACGATTTATCCCGTAAACGGTAACGCACTTTCTGAACAACAAAACTACTTCGTATAGCGGACGAGAATTGACCCGGCAGAGCACTCCATTCGATTAGCATGGGCTGCACTGCCAGGTCATTTATCGTGAGATATACGCGATGTTATTAAATTTCGTAATTACGGCTTCATTCAAGCCGTTGTTATAGCGGACGATATATGACCTGGCAGAGCATCTCATTCGTTTAGCAAGGGCTGCTCTATTGTTTGACCAAATTTACCTGAGACTCATCGTTTTCCGTGAGCGTATTCCGGCATTCATCGGCGTATTCGATAGTTTCCGCGTGTTTATACCCTGCTCTGTGAAAAATGTTAACTTAATTTCTGCATGATTTCATTGAAAAAAGAACTAGCGTAGTGGAAAGACGCTGGACTCTCATATACAGAGACTCAAGATCGAACCCAGTATTTTACTGATGGAAATTTTGTTAAGCTTTTTTTTCTTTCTTTTTTCCTGTGAAATGGAATACTTACTTAATGTATTAATTTATTGCATGATCAAATAC
This sequence comes from Fragum sueziense, assembly GCA_963680895.1. NCBI lineage: Eukaryota > Metazoa > Mollusca > Bivalvia > Cardiida > Cardiidae > Fragum > Fragum sueziense. The sequence continues at coordinate 21,549,653 of OY804592.1, forward strand.
TCATTTTTCTAATTTTCACAATAATTTTAGTTCACTAAAATAACTTTTCCCTTTTTATCATAATTCTAATTGTTTATTTATCATTTATAATCTTCCCTTGAACGTTACTGATGTGTTGGTCTCACGCAGCTTCTCTGGAATCAAAAAGACATTGAACGTGCTTACTCCAATTGTATTGATGGTTAAGCGAGGAAAAGGGTTCTGGGTCCCCCAGTTATCTAAAAAAAAGTTGCAACATCAGCAAACACGTTTTACGTTACCTGTATCTAAACAATTTCGACATTTCTTGAATGACTACTTAAAGTGAAAGGATTCAAGTGAACTGATTGAGGTTTACAAAATGTATGCATGCATTTGAAAAAAAGAGAAATAAATGTTGAAAGTAAAAATATTAAACAAAAGCGCTTCTGAGATTCGAACCACGGACATATGGTTTACAGAAGAGTCGCCTTACACACTAGGCCACTATTATTTGGTGGATATTGCCAAGTATATAACAGTACTTATACAGATCATAGTCCCGATGTAGAAAATACGGAAAGACCCGAATATTAACGGAATATGCAAGGAGTCTCAGTTCAATCTGGTCAAACAATACCAGGTCATTTAGCGTGAGCTATACGAGATTTTATAACAACATCAACGGTTTGTCAATACATTACGATAAACCCAGTTTATTTACACCGCTATTTCAAAAGCGATTTATATATTATTCCAATATTACAAAGAAAAGAAAATTGCAATATTTTAGAAAATGAGCATTGAAAGAAAGTAAGACATTTTTGGATGTATCCGGAAAATACCTAGCATTGTTGCACCTTATATGCTACAATCAAAATTGAAATCGGTCAAACATTGCTATATTTATTGACGATTTACAGCAGTTGTAGTTGTGATGGTGGTGGTGGTGGTGGTGGTGGCGGTGGTGGTGGTCTTATTTTACATGATATATCAAAATCTATCACAACCATAAAAGGTTCATCAAAGACTATGTTGTGAAAAAAGCGATAATTATAACCTAATTTCAGTGATAAATGTCGTTATATCACTGTTATACATGCAATTGCAGAGTCTTCTCCTGATGACATTTGATATTCACGTGCAAAAACATGGATTTATTTCTCGCATCTATATCAGGCTTTGAAAATCAGAATGCTACAACGTAACAATATTGTAAAGGTTGATCTCGATGGTGGCTTTAAAAATTGTCTATATATACTATGCAAAAAAAGTTTAGCACACTCGGGAAATGTTTTTTCCTGGTCAAAAACTATTTCAAAATCCTTAAAAAGAAAACACTAATGTGAAAATTCAATTTTCTGGCGCTTCCTGAAAATTTTGTTTCAAAATTCTTAAACGTTTTAAATTAGGTATCTTATGTTAAAGTGCACAGGGGTCAGATATCGAAAGTCAAGCAAATTTCAATGACGCGAATGTCCAGCATAAGCAGCAAGGACCGCCATTCAATGTCTTCCCATGTTGCAGACAAGCTTCCTGACCACACAGAAAGGAATTTTGCCCATTCATACTGCAGATGACGCTCAATGTCATTGACGTTACAGACGTCATTACTTTCTCTAGCCTGACGTCCAACAAGGTTCTTTATGTGTTCTTTTGTTGGTGATTAAGCAGTTCAGGCGTAGATCATTCTGTATGTTCCTTGGAGTAAGTGGGTGGTGATTATCTTATTGAAATATCACAACGTTGTGTTGTTGTAAGGCGGTCCAGTAACAGGTTTGATAATTTCATTGCAGTTCCCTTGCACCGTTTGGTTGCCAATAACTGAAATGATGTCTGTTTAACTGTTTTCATCTATTCCTGCCAAACATTGACGCTGCACTCGACGTAAAAGTCTCAATGATGACGTTATTGGTATCAAGCCTTACGCATCTTCTCCAACCACAAATCCTGCCATCAGTTAATGACACGTAAAATGAGATTCGTCCGGACATCAGTCCAATGTCTCCTGAATCAATATCGATGTGTTCATACCCACTGACGCCTTGCCTGTCGATGCTTAACGTCATTGGCGTAAGATCGGAGGACCCTGATGCAAGTTGTGCGGAGCCTGTTCCGGACAATCTGGTCACTAACGGTATACCCTGTGACGTCCTGGAGGAGTAGCACTAAATTCTTACTAGACATGAAATCGAAACGTCGTCAGGACGTCGCTGTGAAACGATCCTCGCTGAACGTCGTTTAACACGGTCTGCAAGACTTAGGTCGGTAGATAGCGGCCAAAGTTGCATAAACAAAGTGCCGTAGGCGCGTATTTGTCAATTAGAGCCAATTGAAATGCAAAGCGACATCTCTAACAGACACACCTGCTTGGAGCATGCAAAGAGCTCTCTGGCGTCGAACTTACATCATCATTTCTCGCCTTCCCATAATCAATTTCAAAGAACTTGTAACAGTTGAGGTGATTCTGCAAACAGATCTGTGAAATCGTGTGTTTTTGGAAGAGGTAGACATTATCGATGTCACTGCACACGTGCCGCGCGTGACTTTTGCTAATCTGGACTTTGTCCAATACACTGAATGTTCACTCTACACATGCAATGTATGCGTAATGGGTGTCGATCGGTACAGCTGAACAGCACAAAGCAATGTTCATTTGATTATCATAAACTGAAAAAATAATGTGTTAAAAACGTGCTAAACCTTTTTTGTTCAGTATACATGTACCAAGGCATTGTTGTTGTTGTTGTTGTTGTTGTTGTTGTTGTTGTTGTTGTTGTTGTTGTTGTTGTTGTTGTTGTTGTTGTTGTTGTTTAGGATTTCTCTAAATTTCCACAGTCAATCATTGAAATAAGTGTATGGGGCTTCTATGGAAAAAATACATTTTGTAGTGAAATAAAATGTCTGTTTTAGCAAATGTGTAAAAGAACAACATTGAATTCGGCAAAAACAAAACAGCATTTGTATTCATAAGCAAACGCTTGAATGGTTCGTACGGAATTGAATCAATAAGACCTAATTTGGACAGTCAAATAAAGTGCGCCGGGGGAAATAGCACTCGCATGTTTCAATTACAGGAAAATCTCATACGGGTAATAAGTTGATTGAAAGCTCATATAAAAACAATGAGACATGATATAATAGAGCTGTTTGGACCGTATTGATATGGGATAGACATATTAGATTCGTTAAATGGCAGATGGATTGGTGTCTAGAGAATTGATTCTGCCATATTAGTATGTGACTCGTTAAGGCTGCAATCTATTACTGAAAACGTGTGTGACTCCTTAACCTTGGAATAAGTGCGATGTATTTTATATTAGAAAACGCTTTCTTATTTCCATGTACATGTAACTTTTATTTCTAAAAAAATGGCATGTTGTTTTATGCCTTTTGTTGCTTTATTCTTCTGTAAAAAAAGGGAAAGCACTCCAATTTTATAGATTTCAATATTTTGGACGTGATGTAGGATGCGTAGTTGTATGTGACCGGAACTTTACTTTATTTTACCAGACTCATTGATCGAAAATCAAAGGTAAATACTTTGCTCATGCATATTGTATTACTACAAATACGAGTATAAATATATACCGAAGTCGCACAGCTTCTACGTGTGGCATACAGCAGTGTTTATTTCCAGTTATTTGTACGAATGGTGAATTTGTGTATTTATTTAAAAATAAGACGAATGATAGTTGCATGATTAATATGCTACCTTCAAAAAATAAAGTTAGTGCTAACACCATTCGTCATATCGTCGGTGTAAATGCAAAACCTCGTAAGTAGATTCTTGCAATTTTCAAAGTACCAACTTGCGTGCCCATTTTAGACTATTCTCGCAGGTTTTGAGATATTTTTACTGATCAGTATTAATGACACATTATTTGTGAACAATATGTCAAAATTTCAAGTAAAACATTTCAGTTTTTGAAAAGTTATTACACTTTTTTCCCTGCCCTTTAAAATTTTCCACAACCGAGATACGAGGTTTTGCATTTACAACGACGATATTTTATATAGAGAGATAAATATGTGGAGCATATCCACTTAAACATTTTATTATCATATATCTAATGATTAATTCCGCTAAGGCATGTTGAAGATATGTCTTCAGTGAACTACGGTTTCTTAATTATACAAATGTACAATATGACCATAAGGAATGTGACATAATTGTGTTCGAATTGATACGTATCTACGTATAAGCTATTTCTGAACAATTATTTCCCCATAAATGTAATGCGATTAGTTGATAATTGGATTCCTAGATAGCAGGTTAAAGTTAGGTCATCAGTGAATTTAAGATACACAATTATACAAATGGACACTATGACCAGGGGGCCTGTGACATAACGGTGTCTTGTGCTTTTAGGATAACGGTTGTAGGCACCTAAATTCTTTCTTCAACAACTAAGTTTTAGTTCTTTCAAATTGGAAGCTATTGTAGACAGCAAAAAACTTTAATAAAATATCAGTAATGCATCCTTTGGCCAAGACAGGGATTTGGAAATTATAAAGTTATCAGGTTTTGATATACTCCTCATTTTTAGCATTGTAACAGAAACACAACTAATATAGATAACTAAAACGATGCTTTCATGCTTTGATATTCCCAACCACTGACTCGGTGCTTTTTTATGTTTATCATTAATTGCGTTTTGATAAATGTTTGAGACATGTTTAATACCGCATTTTCTTAGCCTGCCCTTTAATCACAAAAATAACATTTCGCATTGTAAGCGAACATATCTATTTCCTAAGAATACGCGCAGTCTAATCCAAATACACGTTGTTCCATTTGGGAACAAATATCATCATTAGGCCTACCTGTAAGAACTGCCAACATTTTTTTAAGTGGTGATGTGATTTCATGTAGTTCATTCTTAACCCTCATCCTACCAACTGGGGTCAATCTGACCCCACGCGTAATTTTTTGCGTGTCATATTTTTACCGCATGCACCCTGGTGTCCAAATTTTAGGAGTTTGTTGGTCTACCACAACCTTCTTCATGTCGAGCAACATTTTCAGATTTTAGCAAAATTTGAGTTTGAAATATTGATTTTTTTGCTGGGGTCCGTTTGGACCCCACTATAATTACTCTTTATTACAACTATACTCCTCACAAAAAGTTAAGCAACAAAAGTAATTCTCTCAATATTCTTTTTATACACGCGGAAATTTTTGCATAGATTTGTTATTCGGACAGCCATATCTATGCTTAAACACACTTAAAAGAATACTGAATGTTATCGTCTCAAAAAAGCTATCACGTGATTAGAACACACTCACCCCCCAAAACATGCATGCAAAATGTGTCGCATATACGGATTTCAAACTTGGCATTAGCTCCGTATGTGCTTAAAACGCATCAATTTGACAACTTTGATGTCATAAACATTTGAATCATGCCAATACGTCACTTGACTCAAATTGAAGTGCCTCAAATTGTTGGAATGCTACAGGGTGGGGCAACCAAGACTGCTGCTGCCATTCACTTTAAATTTCATCGCAGTATTGACGGAAGAGCAATAACCCGATACAATCAAACAGGACAGATGTCAGAGAGACCACGTTCAGGTCGTCTAAGAGTAACAACACCTTGTGAAGACCGTTATGTTGCAACCTTAGTCCGTAGGAACTGGCTTACAACGGCCAGATCGCTGGAAAATGACCTTCACAGGGTGTCTGGAAACAGACTTTCCATCCAAACCGTGAGGAACATGTTTCACAAAGAAGTTCTAAGGTCCAGGATACAACTTCAACGGATCCAACTTCCCCCAAAACATCGACGACAAAGATTAATTTTGGAACATCAACATCAAAACTGAGGGTCACTCGTTAGCGTTAAAAACTCTTAACTGACTCGTCAAGATTCTGCCTTGATTCTAATGATGTCATGACACGTATGTAGAGAAACGGTAATGAACAGTTTGCCGACTGTAACATCGCTGAACACGACCAGTATGAACGTAGGAGTTTGGTGGTCTGGAGAGGTATCAGTGTTTGCTACAGAACAGAGCTGGTTGTCATCAGACGAGGTTCAATGACTGGTGTAAGGTGCATTTACGAGATCATCACGCCTGTTATCATCCTTCTGACACAGTAAACAGATCCAAATGTTATGTTAATGTATGGTAATGCCCGTCCCCATCGTTCTGGAATTGTGACTGAAGTTCTGTGGACCAACAACATCAGACATATAGACTGGCCTGCTACGTCTCTAGACCTTTATTCTATAGAACATACATAGGACATTCTTTGAGGTCGTGTCTATGGTCAGCATGTTCGCCCACAGACTCTGGATGAACTGCAACAGGTCGTGCAGACAGAAAGGAGGATCAATCCACAACGGACATTAGACAGACAAATCTGCTTGATGCCATGGTGTGTTCGGGCGTGTGTTTAACATCGTAGGGGTCATACCAGGTACTTGATGCTCGATCATGGCCTGAAGTGGCCGGAAAACAACTTTTTACACATTCTGAACTGCTGGCGAGTGACGTTTTGCACCATTGTTTCATCAGGACGGTTTTCGAGGATCTGTAACTTTGTTATTGTTTGATGATTTTCCGAATCATTTAACGTAATTTGTGTATTAAGACACCAACTTTGTATTGTATAAAACATAGATCATTAGATGTGATAAAACACATTTGAGAAAGAAAAGCATCTTTGTTGCTTAACTTTTTGTAAGAAGTATATTTTAATTTATTTAAATTTTTTGTTAAAAAAATCTCCATGTAAAAAACCACTGAATGCATTTCAACCAAACTTCACAGGAATAATCCTTGGGCAACCCTCTCTGAGATTCCTTCAAGGAATTTTGATTTGATAAAAAATACCCGACTTATCTGCCCTTGATTGCCCAAAATTGCGGTTTAGACTATTTTTTTTACTATTTTTACTCTCACATCAACAAATTCTGACTAATCAAAACAAAACATGAACAGAATGTTGGGGACTATGATATCTTGCCTGAGTGCAATTTTCAGCTTGATTGAAATCTTAGATCATGAGTTATGTGCCCTTGAATTTTATGCAAAAATTGCATAAAATAGTAAAATAAATACAGGCTTATGGAGCGATTCAAGCCCTTCAGGACCTTTTAGTTTTTCATTTCCGTATGTTTTTGTGCTATTATCATTTATTAGTAACCAATATAACATTTAACCAAAGAATATGTCTTTTGTGAAACATATTTTTGTCATGAAATTCAAAATGACGTGTGGGGTCCAAATGGACCCCAGTTGGTAGGATGTGTATGTAAAATATGTTGGTAGGATGAGGGTTAATGAGATTCACGCGACATCGGAATTATTTGTGCAACGTCGTAAACAACGTTTCATTGCCGAATGTTTGCGAAGTCGCCAATAGGTAGCATTTGTAACGAATGTAAACGATATCGCACGAAAAATGAACTACATGTACATTAATTTTGGTCTCGAACAACATCAGGACAGTTTTCCAGACCATTGTTTATTTTTAATTGTTCTAGAGGAAGTCGATGTTGGGTATACTTGCTAAGTCTTTTGTTACACGCGATAGCATAATAACAGCATTGATTCGTGCCATAATATCGCTGCTTTTCAACGAAAACCACGTAACTGCAGCTTAAAACAAGCTGCAGTTACGAGGTTCTCGTTGAAAAGCGACGGTATTCTGCGATTATATCAAGTGATTAATTAAGTCTCGGGACAGAATTGTTATTGATATGACAGCAGAAATTTACTACAACGTAATTATACAAATGTAAATGGGTCTGCTGGATAAGAACAATGTGACACATCGATTTCCATATATGATACAACGGTATTATTGCATCTGTTGGAGGTATTGGGACAATGCATTATCCATTGAAATTTTGTTTTAGTGAATGATACGTTTGTTATTAATAATTTAACAACCAGTGCTTGATTTTAACGGTATTTACTTTCTCTTTCAGAGATGAAAGGTTTTTGGTGACCACCATTGAATTTGAATGACGATTCGACAGATGTTACGTTTAGGTCTGTTGTAAATGATGTTGTGGTATCAGATTGTACATGTACATATTTCTACGAAAAATAAACAAAAACAAAATCACAGTGAAACGGATTAACTACCAGTGTAGGTACATCTATTTTGTGCAAAAATTGCAGTTAAACTAGAAGTTCTAATAGGAGTTTCTCGTCAATGATTGCCACATAACTAGAAAGAGGTTAGACTACACGCGCGGCTCTACGAACGACAGTCAAATATTACTTGGTTGACAACCAGGAACTGTTTTACTATATTGAATGCTACAAAGTAGAAATCAGTCAAACAGCATCGGATATTGTAGTAACGTTGTTCGTTGATATATCAACACATGTAAGTATGGGTGAAGGCGAACATGTATGTCGTAGACTCAAACACGAGTGTATCAAGGACGGAGGATTTAAGTGGAGATGGAAGCGGCGACAATCCCGTCACAGTTATCATTGTTATGACGGGTGTGATGGTGTTGTGTGTGATAATGAGTGTCGTGATATACAAGCGATGTGTGTGTTACTGCAGAGACTAACTAATGTGCAAGGAATAGTTGTAAACGGACAATGTTTGGTTCTGTTTTTGCGTTGAGGTGCATGTACCAGTACAATTATTTAGCAATTTCATATTCGCAAATTCAAGTAATTTAAAAGAAAAGTGCCTATTTCTAACTTGAAGTCAGCTTGAAGAATGTAACTGTAGCCTGTAATCCAACTAGCGTGGAGGTTATAAGCGAATCCCTTATATTGTAAGAATGAATAAAACAATCAAATGAATTAATGAAAGAAACTTTATTATGGATGTAAGTGTTACAAGAACTACTGATGAGTGTCAGTAACGTTATATTGAGGTTCTATACGCTACAGCAAGGACGGTTTTGTAAAAGTAACATTTTCAATGGAGTATGTATGTTTTTTTGGAAGGACTGGCTTGTACAAGGAAAGATGCATGTAAGGCAAAGGCTTGCAAGTGGCGGTATTGTAATATAAGACTTAGTGCGTTACACTAAGGACCAGACGATAGAAATGACTGCCACAAACTATTCGTTGCATTTCTGTCAGATATCGGTAAACCCAGATGGATTTGTACAACAGGTGCCTTCCTATTTGATTCGTAGATCTTAAGCAATGTCAATTCTACAGAGATTGAAAAATGTGCATTAATTTTGTGCTTTGAAACAGGCTTATATCATAATGAATCTATAGATATTGATGCGTTCCAACCAAAAACTCGTAACTGCAGCTTGTTTATGCTACTGTTTAGATGCCTCTTGTTGAAGAGCAACCATAATACTTAACTAGATCTATAAAGAATTGTCCAAATGCAAAAAAATAAATATAAAGTAAAACGCTCGAACATAGCATATTATCATACTCCAGTGAATAATATAGTCAAGGTGGAGATTGTGCATCATGGGATAGATAACAACTACGAACAAAAATAATTATTCTCGATTCTGGTCAATTATTTTGTGATAACCTTTTTTATTTCTGTGTCTATTTTCAGTTTGTTGCATTCACCCCGCCTTACTAAGTTCTTTTCTCAGATATATGTATATAAATTACTTATAAAATCATTTCATTTTTACCAAAAAATGATCCCAACCGACCAGAAAACAAATTGATAACGACTACGCACAAATTTACCTCGCGTCCTTCAAGTAAGCGCAATAACTTTCTAATCTATGAGTCAATTTTCATGCGGCTTGTTGCATGTACCCAACCTTACTGGACTCTTTTCTCAGATGTATGACTTATTTGAAAAATCCTCATACTTTTGCCACAAATTCATCCCAACCGACCAGAAAATGGTCTGAATTTTTTGTCGTTTTTCTGATCGGTTGGGATCAATTTTTGCAAAAAGTACAAAAAGGTGTCAGGTGATTTATACATCAGAGAAAATAGCTCAGAAAGGCAGGGTACATGCAAAAAAAAAACAATTGAAAATTGACGCAGAAATAAGAAAGGTCTTACCTGAAGCTAGGCAAATTTTCCATAGATTTACCCATCCCATCATGCACAATCTCGACCGTGACAATTGTGTATAACTATGTCACAGACAACAGGTAATATCTTCATTTTTCATCCACATGTGCCTTAAGGTGGCCGAATTCGATTCGACTGCGCATCCAAAACGCGCATGTTGTCGTAAATAAGATAGCGACCTAAAGTTTCAGAAAAAAAAATGTAGAAAGTTAGATCCGTTACATTTTTTTAGTTAAACTATACAAACTTTTGCATCAGTTTTTCATCGAACAAGAATAAAACGTGAAAATATATCAGGCCGTATTTGAATGGTTTGATGACGTCATTTAAACACGTGCGTTTTGACGTTCAAAGTAACGACGTCGGTAATATGGTAAAGGTAAGATTCACAAAATCGGCCGATTTCTGACGAATGTATCGTTAGAAAAGTCCAAATTCGGTTCGAATTATCGGAATCCACTGACCTTTGTCTAATACGTTCCACTTTCACACTACAGTTCCAGACATTACACCAATGTTAGATAAATATACCCCAAAGCCATTTAGGCCTAAAATTTCCATTTTCCACAATAGAATAAAACAATTTTGAGACGTCAAACATTTATTTTAAAATCAATTTATGTTTTAATCAAACAAGCAACATATTACAATCATGATTATAATTTTGGCCAATAATTCCTATAACTATGTACTACATGTAATAGCTATACAAAATCGAGCTAAAAGTCTGCTTTTTTCAGTGGAAAAGTACACGTTTGAGACGGTCTCCGATTTATGTACAGTGGTGACATTTGTTTTTTTTATTTTTTCATTTTAAAGATTATTTACAGGTCCATCAATTACCAAATCATTATCAAATTTTCTTATGCAGAAAATTCTAAAATTCTAATATTTGCGCTAAAGATCAGCTGAAATACTGCTATTTCGTCACTTTTGAGACAACCCCCAATTCATATACTGTGGTGAATTTTGTTTTTTATTTCTTTATTTTACAGATCATTTGCAGGTTCATCAATTTCCAGAATATTATCAAATTCTCTAGGGCAGATATTTCTAAATTTTAACATTCGCGTAAAAAATCAGCTGAAATACTGCTATTTCGGCACTTTTGAGACAGCCCCCAATTCATAATACTGTGATGACTTTTGTTTTTTCTTTCTTTATTTTACAGATCATTTGCAGGTTCATCAATTACCAGAATATTATCAAATTCTCTAGGACAGAAATTTCTAAAATTTTAACATTTGCGTCAAAAATCAGCTGAAATACTGCTATTTCGTCACTTTTGAGACAACCCCCAATTCATGTACTGTGGTGATTTTTTTTTTCTTTTTTTTTTTTTTTTTTTTTTTTTTTTTTTATTATTTCTTTATTTTACAGATCATTTGCAGGTTCATCAATTACCAGAATATTATCGAATTCTCTAGGGCAGAAATTTCTAAAATTTTAACATTTGCGTCAAAAATCAGCTGAAATACTGCTATTTCGGCACTTTTGAGACAACCCCCAATTCATATACTGTGGTGACTTTTGTTTTTTATTTCTTTATTTCACAAATCATGACCGGCCGCGGCCTTAGCGCTGTTGGTAGCACATCTGACCCTCATTCGAGAGGTCTCGGGTTCGATACCCAGCCGCGGCTAATACCCTTTCATGACGTCAGTGGGATGCCAAAACCTCTTTTCCACATCTTGAAAAAAAACTGCGGTTTCGAGGTTTTGATACCCAATCGACTATAACCACCGTCTAACAACGTACACCGGATGTTGCGATTGTTGAAGCGAAGCGAAAGTTGACACGGAACATTACACGGTATGTTTTTCTTCTATTATTTTGCATATATTATCATAGTAGGCTTGTTACATAGAAATATCATCGTTTATACAACGATCTTGATCACTAACTATATGGCAGATTTGGGAAATGCTTGTGTTTGATATGATCGATAAAAAACATCTGCTCAATCACTGAAATTTTTCATATCAATTGCCGACTGTCTCGAATCTTGTCTTTTAAAAGTTATACTGTTAGATTTGACCAAAATTTCGCATCATCAAACATTCTTTATTGTCCAATGTCCTTGAAAACGAAGTGTCACATTGTATTTGCACTTGGATTGTTAAATATGACGGAAAAACAAAAGCTGCCGGTGTACAGTCGATAGCAGTTTGTTATTATGCCGGTGTACATCCTATAGCTAAACAGTGTACAGGCTGTAGCTGTGAAGAATATGCCATTTTTGGCGAAAAAATGCCCTTTTGTTGAAATTCAAGTATATATGAATGTGTATGTGGCATTGTTAGATATTGCCATTGCTAAGATTTAGCCCTTTCCCAAATAAGAGATGGTTTTAAAGTCCGAAGTAGAAGAATTTTGGGTAATTATTGAGAGAAAAGACGATTTTTGCTGAAAATCAGCATTTACTTCTTTTCCCTCAATATTTCCCATGTTAAAACATGCGCATTTTCTACTTTTAACATCCATTCATGTTTCATCATATGTAATTACTTTCGGATTGGGTCAGTCTGGAATTTAGCCGTTTGGGTTGGGCTTAAATACACGCGACATATACTGACACACAAAATATAGTATGAATATAGTTACAGCGAAAAATCGTACTTTTATTTAAACAAACTGATATCGTATGTGGTATCAAAATTTGAAAGAAGTATTGATTGTTTACATTTGACAGAAATTTAACTGTGTATTTAAAGTCGTTTGCTGCTGCCGCCATATGAGTCATAATTGTTCAAAGATGCATTAAATATTGTGCTCAAATATATGTAAGATATGTAAAGGGAACAACTTACGATGTTTTCAAATGCTCTTTTAATCGGCGTCAGAACATCTTATTTATGTGTATTTCATGCTAGCACGTAAAATCCCATTTTCTCATGAGGCGTAGTCTAAATAAATATTTATAAGTTTATTCTACGAGATCCTTAACCTTGTAATTTATGTACATGTATATCACTGCTGAATAGGGACCGATTTTATCAAGTAAACAGTGACGTAGTTTCGGACAAACAATAGTTTATCGTGGGTGTTGTTATAAAATCTCGTAACTACGGCTTGATTCAAGCCGTAGTCACGAGATTTTATAACAACACCGACGGTTTATCCAAACATAACGGTAAACCAAGTCTATTTTAAGAACAAAATCCAATGCTATTCTACATTCTTGTAAGAGTTTATTCCCGCTTGCAGACGTATACGTTTTGTCCTTTTTCATTTCCTTTTCACAATTGTAGTACTTTTTCTAAGCGGAATCTTGTTTATCCGTAGCGCCAATTTAAATACAGGCCATGTTAAAGATGTTTCATAGTATAGTGCCCCAACGATAATCAGATTCCCGCCAAAAATATAGACCATACCCATTTGATACTGAAAGGTTAGACAGATCAATACACAATTATCGCAATGAAAACAATGATTATATTGTAAGTATGACCCTCCCCATATACCGGTGTCTGTGGTCTAATGGCTATACAGTTGGCGCTTGATCTTGGGAAAGGATTTCTTTTTTAACTGTGTGGGTTCGATTCCACACATAGCCGTGTATTTTTTCCCTTTATTTGAGATTTATTTTTTTTTTTTGTTTTGTTTTTGTTCCTTTCACATTTGCAAATAGATGTATATATTCTTTATTTTCCATATCAAACGTATAAATAGGCTGAATAAAATTTAAAAATGCTGCAATTGCAAGTAGATCTTAAATGAGCTTCACATTTTCCAGCTGCTCACCCACATAGGTCATTTAACATTGGAAAAGAGATGAAATATTATTATATTACGAATCACCATCATTTCAAATAAATACCTTATAGACATTCTTTATGATGAGTTTCGTTTCAACAGAATAACCTTTTTCGCTAATAATTAATAATAGATAAAGTCTTCAATGCGAATATCGAGCATAAAATAGTAAAAAGTTTATTAACATATACAATTAACTCTCATAAAGCACGTTTTATGCGACAAGGACATGTTTCATGACTTGAATGTTGTCTTAGACCATATACCCACTATATAGCACACTATGTACGTGATTTTCCGAAATTATCTTATCAATCTATGTAAAAATTATAAAGTCTGCTTTCTTTTCATCTTTTTTCTCTAAAATGATAAAACAAAATATATTTGTAAAACAAAATATGTAATTACCCATCGTTCTTTGAGACTCGAACCCACGTTTGCTAAAAGGAAATGGACGAAGCGCCGGTGTTCTATCCACTGCGCTATCGAGTATGTCTATATAATTCAACGTAAAATATAACATTTTAATCGTATATAACAAGTCTTTCTTACCTGTAGGCCGAGTTCATTCTATTTATAGTTTTGTTTGTAAACATCACATTATCGTTGGAATGCTATAATAGCGAACAGTTTTCCCGCTTTCGTGTGCTAAAAATAGATTTCCGATGGGAATACCCCAACAACGTTTGCCGGGTACCAGTCTAATATTTTGTTTATCGGTCAATGTATAGGACAATTTTTCGTAACCGTGTTAGCAAAAATATATTATTTTCAAGCGCGATATTAGTCGATCATAGATAATGCAGGCGGGAACTAAAACTACGAAACATTGCGCATATGCAACATGCAACATTGCTTCCAGATACGGAGACAGACCAGAAATGACAAACGTTTTTTTCTTGAGATTCCTCAGCAGCTTAACCGGAAAAAAACATCGAAAAGTCTGAAAGTAAAGTAGCTATGATCATGAAACTTCTCTGGTAGATAGATCTCACCAAGGAGAAGTGCAACGTACAAGGAACATAACTCTATCTTGCTTATTTTGTGAGTTATTGCCCATTGTTGTAGTGAAAGCCTATGGGGTATCAAATCACATTCAGCGACAAATTCTAGTTTTTTCTATATTAACCCTTTCCCAAACAAGACCGGTTTTGACGTCCCCAACAGAAAATTCTTGATAAAAACATTGAGGCAAAAGAAGAAAATGATGATCGACAAAATCGAAAAGGCATGCACAGCAGACAAAATGGGTGTGAATAACTTCTTTGGATATTGATGATTATCCTTCTTTTGCCTCAATATTTTCTCCGAGATAAAACACTTAAGATATTCACATCCGTTTTGTCGTCTGCAGACTTTTTTTCAATTTGGCCCAACATGACATTTTGTCGTTTTGGAAAGGGTAAGCGAGCACGCACGAGCGGCACGATGAAGCCAGGACATGTCCGTATGTGTAAACATTACTTGTCAACTGCTTATTTCATAGTTACCGATCTTAAAAAGTACACGACAGTGCAGCAACCTTCTCAACTCGGAATTAGAATGTTTCTCAACAAATGATTACAGCAATCAAGCTCTTAGAATGTTATCTCCGGCAAGTTGAACATGGAAAATCTTCGCGAGATTCACAGCCATATTTGTACGATAAGGGATTCCCAATCTAATTTTAGACCAGTGAGGCGTGACGATGACGTATTTGTTCACACGGAAAATCGAAGCCTATTTAAAGTGTGCTGCACAAGTTACACGTGCGTCCTACCGAAGTAAGGCCGAATCTATGTAACTTTCTCAGTGTGAGAAGTTATACAGGTAGTGTCTTCATTTGAACTATTCGCTGAGCAGCTTTCTCCACTCTTTTTATCGTCCCCGTCCTATTCTATTTAATTATGCTCCCTTTCGAAGAAAATGGGGGTATATTTTTTGCAAGTGCCAGTCGATCGGTCGGTCGGTCTTTAGGTTAGTGGGTCGGTCGGTCTGTAGACAAAACCTTTCCGGAGAATAACTCGAAAAAGTATGTAAGGTATTACAGATTTCATTTCACATGGCACAGTTTTAGCTTTTTTTAACATAAATTACATGCATTGGTTTCATAAAGATAACAGTTCAGTAATATTTTCTTGTATATCTGTTATATCTGTGTACTATGATACAAATCTGTTTGGAAGAATGTTACGCTATATGTGAAATATGAACATATTTTGCTTAAATGTAAGTGTAAGGTCAAATGAAAACATTAATATAATCACGAAACTTCATAGGTGGATAGATCTCACGACGGAGAGATGCAGTACTCAAGAACCGTTACTCTGTCGATCATATTTTTGGAATTATTGCCCTTTGTTGAAGTTCAAACTTGATTCTTGTTCGGCGATAACTCGAAAAGTATGTAAGGTACAATCATGAAACTTCATAGGTGGATAAATCTCATTATGGAGAGGTGCAGTGCATTAGAACCGTAACTCTGAAGATCATTTTTTGGAGTAATTGACCTTTGTTGATTTTCAAACTTCATTCCTAAGAAATTTTAAACGTGGCCTATATCTTATGCCCTATTACATATACAGCCTTGATATTTCAAACATGGAGGCTTCCTACCAAGGCCTTTCACATTTGACCATTACCTCGTGACATTGACTTGGGAGTTTGACCTACTCTTAAAAAGCATTAACATGGCCTCTATCTCATGTCCTTTAACACATACAGCATTGATATTGCACACATGGACACCTCCTAGCAAAACCTTTCACATTTGACCATGACTTTGGATCTTGTGACCTTAACCATGCATATGGAGTTTGACCTGCTTTTAAGAAACTTTAACCGGGTCTCTACCTCATGTCTTTTTACACACACAGCCTTGATAGTTCACACGTGGACACCCCCTACCTGGACCGTTCACATTTGGCCATGACCTAGGACGTTGTGCCCTTGACATTATTTTGATGGACTGTCCTTTGGCATCAGGGCCGCGGTCATGGCGCAGTTGATAGCGCATCTGCCTTTCATTCGAGAGGTCCCGGGTTCGGGCGAGAGAAATACCAGGAATCCGTATTTAGGTGCTCCAGCCGCCGCGATAAGATCTTAGTTGAAAACGGCGTAAACCCCCATTATTCATCAGGTTTGATCGCAAAACATGAATTTTGATTTCTTCCTTGTTAAATGTTAAAATCCTCCTATGTTCCCTGCAAAGATCAGGGATAACCTTGAATGTTACATTTTTATCTTGTTGTCTTCATGTTTTATAAATTTCATATCGCTTTCAGGATGATGTTCAAGAAGGTGACCAATTGTATTGGCAAAATTGGCGCACTCCTGTTCGCAGTAAAGACATTTCATTTTGGTAGTCATCTGCGAATAAAATTGAAAAGAAAGGGAATTAGATCTTTCCTGCATGAAAAGGAAAGGGGTGGAGAATATGGTATTTCCGAATTTCAACTAGAATTTCTCAAAGCGGACAAATGCCCCCGACTGGCGTCTTGTCACTGAAAAAGTATTGTGTACAGCGGAAACGGAGTTCAATCGTGGCCTTGACCTTTGACCTATGTGACCCAAAAACAAAAGGACACCTACATACTTGCGTCAAGGGCAATAACTTTATAAAATGTCCTATGTCAAACGGATATTGAGTTAGAGCACGTAAACGGATTTTAAACAAATCAAATAGTGACCTTGGCCTATGACCTTCACTACCAAAGAATAGGGCACCTTCTTGGACGAAGGGCAGCAACTTTGTAAATTTTCATCACCCTAGGTAAAATAGTGCTTCAGTTAGAGCGCGAAAACGGATTTTAAACAAACTATCATTTTTACCTTGACCTTTGACCTTCATTACCCCAAAACAATAGGGCATCTCCTTGTGTCAAGGGCAATAACTGTGTAAAGTTTCATGGTCGTAGGTCAAACAGTTCTTGAGTTAGAGCACGGACACGGATCTTAAACAAAGTCCAAATGTGACCTTGACCTTTGACCTTCATGACCCTAAAACAATAGGGCACCTTCTTGGGTCAAGGTCATAAACTGTGTAAATGTTCACGATCCTAGGTCAAACGGTTTTTTGACTTAGTGCAGTGAAACGGATTTTTAACAAAGTCCAATTGTGACTTTGACAATTGACCTTAATAACCCCAAAATAATAAGACAACTCTGTAAAGTCTGATGATGTAAGGTCAAACTGTTCTTGAGATAGAGCACGGTAAGAAAAAGTCTAAGGACGAACGGATGGACTGACAGGCAGATAGACATGGTGAACCCAACTTACCCCCTCTACTTCGTAGGTGGGGGTATAAAATGTGTATTTCATAATCAAACTAAAGGTTTTGACGCTCTAAAAGGTTTATCAAATATGATGTCGTATTACTATAGACTGTACACCACGAAAAAAGATTTTGCAATAGGACGTACACCATGGATCTATAGACGGTACACCGAAGCACTTTGAAGAAGAGTATATTATCGACAATTGCAATTCTAAAAGTAGCTCTGGAGTATTTCAAGTGATTGGCATTGGTTTGCTAGTCATTCTTTCAGATATTCGATCATATTGTAGATCGAAATTTTATCGATATATTTGTTTAAACATGTATTTTGCGACAGACGAAGGGGAATAATCAGTGATTGTAGTCAGATTTTGGTTAATTGTAGCTCATGTAGATTTTTGTTTAACATCTGGTGTGAAAATAACAATTCATTAATATCTAAGCTACGACAATGAGAATTGTTTTCAGAGAATTTTAAAGTATTTACATGTAAAAAACACAGAAATACTGACTTTGTAGTGCACCGCGTCAATATTGGCTCGCTTCAACAATCGCAACATCCGGTGTACGTTGTTAGACGGTGATAACTATTACTTGGCAAAATATTATTTGAAGTCAATCCGTGATTATGCAGCATGTGTTACAATTATCTTTATTTCCCAGTGTTTTGGTTTTGTGTCGCTCTCAACAATTTAATATATTCCATCTGCTATGTTAATTACAAACAGACATTGTTGCCGTTGCGTTATTTAATTAAGGAGTAAAATGTGAATAAAGTGTGTTACGTCTACTTGATATTTTGGACAAACTAATTTTCTCATGAAAATTAATTCTCAATTCATTCTTAAGCTACCAAAAGAGTGGTTTAAATACGAGAGTATGTGTTAAAACAGCAGTCTATGAGTCGAAGTAATTTCAAAGGACCGCTTAAAAATGAAAAAAAAGTTGTTACATCAAAATGGATATTCTTCAATTTCTTGCATTTAAATTCTTGCATGATTCAAAGAACATAATTTACAGCTCTTTGTATTAGTAAGGTCTGTTCAATGCTTACAAGAGTAATTTTGCTGATGATCTATGTAGTGTATAATTTGAAAGATAAAAAAACATGATATAATACAAATATCGTAAAATATTTCGTCTATTTTGTCTTTATACGTATAGGTCTACTCCTGCGCAAATCTTTAATTCTGCACTCTCTCCAAATAATTATCAATTGTGTTCGTATATATAGTGCCAAGGGCTGATGAAGGTTTTTTTTTCAGGGAGAGGGGTCCAAGCCCAAAGATTTTTTTCCATGGGGGGGGGGGGTCCAAGCCTAAATAATGGCTTTAAATTTGTTAAATAAGTAACGTTATATAGTCAAGAATTTGATTTTTGGCCCGTGCCAGGGGGTCCGGACACCCGATCCCCCCTCTAGATCCGCCCTTGATTGCTAAGGACAATACTTACCCGAAACATCTTTGGTATAAACGATAGGAATACGTACATCTCATATAGAAATCTTATCCGGCCGACAAAAAAGCACATCGCTGCCTTTTCTTCACAAACCTCGTAACTACAGCTTTATAAAAGCTGCAGTTACGAGGTTTTTGTAGAAAAGCAAAGACACGTATTTCTCCCATTCTGTAAGTCTAGATACTACTTGACCAGAGATATATTGCAATAACGTCTCATTTATTACGTAATTGTAAACACTCGAAGAGATCAGGATGTTATAATGAGAAGCAGGCCTTCGAATAATTTTGAAAGAATTGAGTTTATTGGGGTTTTACGCCGTTTTCAACTACCAGGGTCATATCGCGGCGGCTGGAGAACCTACTCCTGGATTCCTGTTGTTTCTCAAACCAGTACTACCACAACACCCTTACCGAGCCTCCAGCTGCTCGCCCACTTAGGTTAACGAGATTGTGAAAGAAAGTAAAATGATTTTATTCCTTTCCCAAAAATGTTCCGATTTTTTCTTACTTTCAATCGACCCTCTTTTACATGGCAAGTTAACATTTGTCAACAGCATGTTTTGTAGCATGTTTGAAGACCTAATTATATCAAATCACGCAAGAACCCAGTAAGCATGACATTAACCCGTTACCAAACGGCAAAATTCAAGATTGGTCCAAATTCAGAAATTTTGCAGAAAGCTATTTCAATTAAATGTATTTTTTTGTCTTTTTGGGGCAGAAAACATTGTGGGAAATGAAGAAATTGCTTGTCACAAGCAATTTCTTCATTTTCCATAATGTTTTCCAAAGCCTTTAACTTGAAAGGCGTCAAAAAGCATTATTGTTGGAGAAAGGTTTAAGCATAGAATCATTAAATGTAAATTTAGAAAGATGGACTGATTACAGACTAGGACAGGACAAAAATGGATTATCTTCCCTTGATCAAAGTCCCGTATAATTACTGAAAATGTTATCTAGTCTGCTTCGACTATTTTACATGGATGCGACATGCAATCTCCCGTATCAAGGGCGGATCCAGGATTTTTTCCGGGGAAGGTCTAAGCCCAAATGATGGCTTTAAATGTGCTAATTATGTAAAGTTGTACTAACGTTATATAGTCAAAATTTAAATTTCGGCCGATGCCATGGTGGAGGGGGTCCGGACACCCCCTCCATAACCCCCTCCCCGATAGATCCGCCATTGCATATTATGTATTGTTGAATACGTTCAAAACCACGTAACTACAGTTTAAATAAAGGTATTATTGCGACAGTTTTGAACATAACAGACAATATATTGCTCAGCTGGTAGGGATAGCAATGCCAATTGTGGGTAGGCTATATTGTGCTGAAAATAGACCGGTTATACGTGTGTAGGGGATTTCATCATTGTGGTTTTCAAATCATTTTCTAATATGTCATTTTTTAATGATTATCTGCAATAATTTACATTTGGAACACCTAGGATTATTCCATCAAAGATCGGATCATCGACTCGGAAGTATGTGTATGAAGAAATGTTTAAAAATCGCATTTCTTGGTCCGAAGTTGTAACGCTTCATAAAATTGTTTTCGATGTCATCCAAATGAACAACTATGGCAACTTACGAGACTTGCAGGATGAAAGTATTCTAAAAAGAGAGGACTCTGGAACTGCATACAATGCATTTCAGTATCATTGTCGCTTTATTGTTGACATTAGTTACTGACAAACCTTTTCTGTTGTTGTTCTATTCTATTCATAGTCTGAAAGTAGATCCACGACTTACATCCAAGGTATGGTTCAACTGAGTTGTCCGTGGTGTTCCAAATGCAATAATTTACTATTATTGCGTCACCTGATTCCCCATCGTGTTTTTCTTTCTGTAGTATCGTTTGCAATTTCTCTGAATACAATCGATTAGAATCATTAACGCCTTCGAGCTAAGAATTAAAATCGTTATTTTTGTCGAATCCACAGATTAAGTTGTGTAGAAATGGCTTCTAAGTATGAAGAAAATCTGATTTAAACGTTGTCTTGTTTTTTTAATTCTAGTTAGAATTTCCCAATTTACAAAAAAAAAAACCAATTCTAGTTTTCTCGACTTGATATTTTCCCAAACAATACATTGTTTTGACATGCCTGACGGGGAACGCCAAGTAAAACATTAAGGAAAAGGACAAAATGGTGTGATAAATCTGCATTGTTATTCTCAAGCGTTCATGTGCTTTATTGTTAATATATTTCATACTATGTTTTTATCAAGATAAACAGTGTTAAATTGCGATCTATTTCAAGCTTTAATCCATTTAGAACAGACCATTTTTTGCCATATGAAATTGCTTCCTACGGGCCTGCTGCATACACACTTTCAACTGTCTTGCTCTAAACAATCGATTTCCATCTTGAGGAAATCAGTTTCGCATAATAAATACGCCTTTACCGTCGAAAATGATAAATTGTAATGACGTGTTATATTATTGAAAATATGGTAGCGAAACATATATAGTACAACAAATTTCTACAGTAAAGACCGAGTGTTCCGAAAAACTGGAGCATTCCCCTTAATGACCTGACACAGCTAGAGATGCTCTGCCAGGTCATTTATCTTGACATATAATCAGACAAAATAATGTGTGTCCACTTGTTTCAGACTCACAGAAAAACAAAACATACAGGAAACATGAAACACGAATGAATATACTCATCAATTTTAACGCATTCCCAGATGACAGTAATAAAGACAAACCAACAGTATTGCGGTCAAAATCATATGCAACTTTAATGCATTAAACCCCATTTTTCTGTGACACAACGCAAAACGACAAAACTTCGACAATTTGCGCATTTTAAGGCCAATAGGAATATTCCTTGAACATTTCATCGTAAATGATTCTGATAACATGCTTTTCTGTGTTAAATTCAAATATTCTATACTACACATTTTGTCGGTGTTATTGCAAAATCACAGCTTTAACCAAGCTGTAGTTACGAGGTTTGCAATAAAAACGACAATATTATATTTTTCGAAAGACCTCTGACCTAGATCTATTCGAAATTTTCGTAATTAGGCGAAGTATTAAACATTTTGGTCTGTCATAAATATTTTACATGCTGCACCAAGCAGAATAATTCCCGAATAAAAATAAAGCAGCGCTTTTCAACAAAAAACATCGCGACTGCAGCTTAGAAGAAGCTGTGATTATTACGGGGGTGTTGCTAAGAAGGGAAGATAGCTTAAGGTTTACAGACCCACATCAAAAACATCACTTTCTAGCCATACGAAATGCATCAAATTACACACAGTTGTGAATACACTTCAGATAAGTTGTTTCACCGTGCCGGATTTCAAGATTATGCTTCGAGAAGAAAATAATTTACGAATATTGATTTACTCTTTATTCATATGCAAGGGAGTCAATTTTGAACATTTTTGTCAAATATTTCCATAAGGATCGTTAATTCAAAACTCTGAATCGTACAAAATATTTATGTTTGCATTTGTAATGGCCATGTAAAACAGTTAAAGAATTACATGCACTTTTCAAATTTCGCTTCTGACCCAGAAATCCTGGTTTTAACGTCATCGGCCAAAAGGAGATGATAACAAGTATTGAGAAAAAGAAAAAAGGGGTACATTTTCTACCTTTATTGTTATGCATTCTTTGCTATTATGAACATAATTTATAAAATAAGTTCCATGAAAGTCACTGGAAGTCTTTGAAGATTAGTTCAATAGGGTACGATTTTATCGAGTAAACTGTGACGTAATTTCGGACAAATAAATAGCATTTCGTGGGTGTTGTTATAAAATCTCGTAACTACGGCTTGACTCAAGCCGTAGTTACGAGAGTTTATAACAACACATACGGTTTATCAAAATATAACGGTAAATCAAGTCTATTTTTAGCACAAAATTCATTGCCATTTGGTATAGGCCTACTACATGTATATTGAGCTGTAAGGACTTTTCTAATTAATGTGTAACCTAATGTGACACTTTAAGTAAGAAAGACTAGTGAAACTATTTCCACAAATGTCACATTTATATGGCTCCTTGCCAGTATGTGTTCTTGTGTGTTTCGATAATTGGTCAGACTGCGTGAAGCCCTTTCCACAAAAGCCACATTCATATGCCTTCTCTCCTTTATGCATTTGTTTGTGTTTTGCTAACGTGACAGACCGCGAAATGTATTTTTTACCAGTGTGTATTCTTGCGTGCGTCTTTAAGTCACCCGAAGTCGTAAAACACTTTCCACAAATGCCACATCTATATGGTTTCTCACCAGTATGCATTCTTCTGTGTGCCTGTAAGGAATTAGGGTGCGTAAAGCACTTTCCACAAAGGTCACATTTATATGGCTTCTCACCAGTATGTATTCTTGTGTGTGCCGCAAAGTTGGTAGATTGTTTAAAGCATTTTCCACAAAGGTCACATTTATATGGCTTCTCTCCAGTATGTATTCTTGTGTGTGCAGCCAAGTTGGTAGATTGTTTAAAGCATTTTCCACAAAGGTCACATTTATATGGCTTCTCACCAGAATGTATTCTTGTGTGTGCCGCCAAGTTGGTAGATTGTTTAAAGCATTTTCCACAAAGGTCACATTTATATGGCTTCTCACCAGAATGTATCTTTGTGTGTGTCCTCAAGTTGGTAGATTGTTTAAAGCATTTTCCACAAACGTCACATTTATATGGTTTCTCACCAGTATGTGTTCTTGTGTGTGTCACTAAATGAGAAGACTGTGTAAAACATTTTCCACAAATGTCACATTCGTATGGTTTCTCACCAGTGTGTATCCTTTCATGTTTTGCTAAGAGTGACGGCTGTGTAAAACCCTTTCCACAAATGTAACATTTATGTGGTGTCTCACCATTATGTATTCTTACGTGTTCCGATAGATAACCAGCCCGTGTAAAACATTTTCCACAGGTATCACATTTATATGGCTTCTCACCAGTATGTATTCTTGTGTGTTTCCTTAAATAATCAGTCGTTGTAAAACATTTTCCACAAATGTTGCATTTATACGGCTTCTCACCAGTATGTATTCTTGAGTGTTTTTGACATTTAGATAAACTTCTGAATTCTTTTCCACAATATTCACATTGATGATGCGCAAGTCCTGTATCTTTTCTTTTACTTTTGACTGAAACATTTCTTTCACTTTGATCTGTAGCATTTCTTTCACTTTGATCTTTAGCAAATCTTTCACTTTGGTTTGAAGCATTCCTTTCACTTTGGTTTGAAGCATTCCTTTCACTTTGGTCTGAATGTTTTCTTTCCGTTAGTTTTGTACACTTTCTGGCAGTTTGTTTAAGTTTTGCATTATTCTTTCCAGTTCTGTCTATACATTTCCTTTTATCCAATGTCTGTCCAGTTACGGATTCATGATCTTCACATGTATTCATTGTGTTAAGCTGGTAATTTTTCGGATATGTGCTATCTACGTACAAATGTTACGTAATGAGAACCTAAACAGAAGACAGAGGAGTCACGATAATAAATTGTGCATTTAGGCGTAGCATTCAGTTTGCATCGTATCTACAAATTTTAATGTAAACACCATTACAAAATTGATTTAAACTACAGAAGCGCATGTTTTACCAAGACAAAATCCGAACGTGGGTTCGTTTTGAAGACGGAAATTCATATTGTCACTTTTCAACAAATACCCATAACTGCAGATTGTTTTAAGCCGCAGTTACGAGGTTTTAGTTGAAAAGCGGCGATATATGGTTAAGTTTGATTTCGTACATAGTCATTTTCGTTTCACAAAAGTGATCTCTAATTTTAAGTCAAAAGTTTCATTAAAAAACGAAGACGATAACAAAGGCATTATTTATCAAAATGAGTTCATAAATAACAATAAATTAAATCAAAATTTAAGTCACCTTATAAGATTATCTTATTCAAGTTAATACATGTAAGTAATGAGTAGTTCACTTCAAACAAGTTTTTATGTATACGGAATAACTGTGCAAGAACGCGCATTATATGCGATCTTAATTCGGACGCAATATCCATGGACCAATCAAGATTCATGTCACATGTCTGTTCATCCATTGAATGTTGCCGAAAGAAAAAAGGAGCTGGTACGCATTCTCGTGTCAAAAAGGTGTGAAAGTACTTTATTTTAATCGGTGTCGACCAGGAAGATTGAGCCGATAGCTGATTTTCTCAAACAATAATGTCATTATATTAACTCAACTCAACTCAACTCAAAAACTTTATTGAAAGGCATTCGGCAAAAAATATGCCATTGGCCATTTACAATAGTAGCATGGAAATATGGCAATGACGCAATATACATACATGCAAATGTTTTTACAAACAACATAACAATTCAAACATTCATTATGAAAGTAAAAAATGGATATATTTTATCAAAATATTCAATTTTATATATTTTAGACTGGTCAAACATCTGTTTTAAGTTAGGAATCTGAATTTAAACACGTGTCTCTTTTAGAAAAAGATTCCTTCAAATACTTCGCTGTGTTGATTTGTACTTTTATGTTTTTAGAAGCCATTGTGCGAGTGAATTTATTGATATTAGGCCAAGTGCATGGAATGTACTTCGACCTGATATCTCTAAATCTACTGCAAATATATAGAAAATGAAATTCTGTTTCTACAACAGAGAGGTCACATAATTTACATATTCTTTGGTTTCTATCCACTCTATTAATTCTTCCAACTTCAATTTCAAGTTTATGAGATCCTAATCTAAATTTAGTAAGATTCTTTCTTAACTCGTCATTTTTCAAATTTTGTAGATAAGATTCAAATTCAAAAAGTTCTTTAAATTTACAATAGTATTCTAACTTAGAAGAATTACAAATAGAACTTTTCCATTCTTGTTTAAATTGATCCCTTAATCGACTTTGTATCAATTTAAAATCCGCGGTAGTTAAATTGTTTTTCTGTGACAGATATGTTAAACCGGCATTATTTAAACTTTTAGAGATCTTGTTTACCCAAAAACAATTGGATCTATTTGCTATCAAGTTTTGTTCATTATATATACGTGACATAAGACTTTCATTATTACTTTTAACTTTAATCCAATATTTTATTGCTCGCTCTTTTGCTATAATATATAGAGGATATCTGCCTAATTCACCATACACGGCAAAGTTTGGGGTTTGCGTTCTTACACCCAGAATGCTTTTACAAAATTTTAGATGTAATTTATCTATTTGCATCATATCGTAAATTCCCCAAACCTCCGCCGCATATAGTAAGATAGGAGTCACCAATCTATCAAATAGAAGTAATTTAGTTTTAATGTCAAATTTCGCTTTCTTAAATATTTGGAAAAGGTTCATCATTGCTTAATTGGCTTGATCGTGGAGTGCTGATATAGCATCCTTAAATAATCCATTTTTTTTGAAAATTTTATACCAAGGTAGCAAAAACTATCAACAATTTCTAATTCTTCATCATTAATTTTCCAAACAAAATCATGATTTCTCCTTCGTTTTTCAAAAATACATATTTTACTTTTGTCAACATAAATTTTTAATCCCCACTGATTCGCATAATTAGAAATGTCGTTTAGTAAATGTTGCAGACTGTTTTTATCCGTTGTAAAGAAAACCATGTCATCTGCAAACATAAGTAAATAAATTGATAAGTATTCTATATCATTTTGGCTTAGGTTTTCTAAATTCAAAGAATTGCTAATGTCATTTACAAATAGGATGAAGAGCAGGGGAGATAAGGGCTCTCCCTGTGTCAAAAAGGTGTGAAAGTGCTTTATTTTAATCGGTGTCGACCAGGAAGATTGAGCCGACAGCTGGTTTTCTCAAACAATAATGTCATTATATTAACAATGCTATATTAATTTCAAGAAAATTTTAATTGATATCCGGTCAAAACAGAATCTCATAGAACAACAGATAATTAACCCTTACCCATTTACAAGACCTGGTTTCGACGTTCCTAACAAGAAAGGCATGAGAAAACATTGAAACAAAAAAAGAAATTGCTTAAAATCAGCAATTTTTCCTTTCGTCTTAATATTTTCTGAGCTAATATGTTGTTCACGAATACTATATTTATTAATATAAAATTTGCTTCTGCTGTAAAAAATGGAGCGGCATAAAAATTTGCCGTTTGAGAAATTATTAATTTGCTAGATGTCAAAATAATTAAGGTCTCCCTACGACTACGAAGCATTTTTAACAGTATCATTATGAAATATTTAAGGTAGTCCATCCCTAAAGAGACCTCGGAATTATTCGGGCGAGATCGAAAACATTTTTTTTTTTATCTGAAAGAGCATATTAATTTTCAAGCCAAAGCATTGAATAGTTTGTGAGGATTATATATTTTTTCTAAAATTGAATTAATTTTGGTAAACTACAGTTCACATTATAAAGTGACATTTCAGAATTATTTTAACATAAATTTTACTTTTATTTTATCCGACAGAGCATCTTTTCTTAAGGAAATTCTGAAAATTTCAAGTCAATATATTGAACCGTTTACGAGAAATATATATTTGTGTGCTAAAATTAGACAAGTTGTCTTGGACAACAGTTCAGATTTATATAGAATGTGTCATTTCTGTCTCAACTTTAAAGGCGCATTTTTCGGTTATAATTAACAACTTAAAAAACTGATAGCATTTCTATGCATTAGAATAAACAATCTTTGCATCAAGACATACTTTTAAAAAATGAAATAAATGTGAAATGTCACTTTAATCGAATTCATCATTTCCGTCTCAATTTTAAAAGCGGTTTTTTTGGCTTATCAGCAACAACTTTGAAAAAAAAAACTAATAGCATTTATACGTATTAGAATAACCAATCTTGGCACCAAGACATACTTTAACCCTTTTCCAAACGACAAAATTTTAGGGTGATCCAATTTGAAAGCTGCTGCAGATGACAAAAAAACTGATAATAAAGACATAATTTGTGTAAAATAAGGCACAGAAAATATTGAGACAAAAGGAGAAACTGCTGGTTATCAGCAGTTTCTAATTTTGTTTCAATGTTTTCCCAATCCTTTTCTATTAGGGACGTCAAAACCAGGTCTTGTTTGGGAAAGGGTGAAACACCAATACCCCAGAAATGGCCATTTTTCTAAAATGTTAAGTTTTCGTATAAATAGTTGATAAGAGTTAACAGATGACATTGGGGAAGGTCAAATTGCATGGAACAGATAGGTATTATTGAAAGAAAGTTGCATACCAAATTTGCACTTTGTATGTGATATACTTTTGGAGAAAAGGCTATTGTTAAGTTTTCGGACAGACAGACGGACAGACAGACGGACAGACAGACAGACGGACACGAGTAAAACAATATGCCCCGATCTTTGGCTACGGTGCATAAAAATGAAATTGTCCCAATGCTGTTTTAGATAAAATGCGAAAATGTTGATAATCAGGATGTCCCCCTACTGCTTTTGAATTTTCAAAGGCAGTTTTCAGCTTCGAACAGTTTATTTTTGTTTGGATGGGACAACCTTGAACCTACATTGAATATCATGATATGATGTTCACAAAAAAGGATTTTGGTACAAAAAAGCTCAGAAAATGCTGAGGCAAAAGGAGAAAATTCCCTTTTTAACAACAACCTCGTAACTGCGGCTTAAAACAAGCTGCAGTGACGAGATTTTAGTTGAAAACCGACGAAATGTTGATATTCATCATTTTTTCTTTGGTCTTTGTGTTTTCTAAAACCCTTTCAATTTGAAACGGCAATTCCGGTTCTTGTTCGGAAAGGTCAGTAGTAGGATTGGTAGGATAAACGGAAAGAAAAGAAACATAATAAAATTTTATAACAAAACATTTTATTTATTATTATCTTATTCTACAATTATCTATCTATTAAATCTCCTATTGACTTAATCACACATTAAAATATATTTAAAGCTATTGATATCGTCGGTGTTTTTGCAAAACCTCGTTACTCCAGCTTGATTAAAGCCGGGGTCAACAGACAGTGGCGGATCCAAAGGGGGTTCGAAAACGAACCCCCTCTGTAGCCAGATTATTTTATTTCTATGCAGAAATTCAGTCACAATTGTATAATACTAGGAAAATGAACCCACTATTTGTATATTCGAACCCCCTCAGATAAATCCTTGATCCGGCTCTATGAGGTTTTGCGATAAAACCGACGATATGCAACAAATGTGTTATATCGTATATTGCTCTTCTGTATAAGGAGGAACAATAAGTATATATTCCCGATGGATAATCACGTGATACAATATTTTCAGAAAATCTTCAATAATTTTGTAAATACTGGACCGATTTGAATTCGATTTGAAGCAGAGAATGTGAACAGACGTTACGCACTAGATGGAGGTGGTTGATTTTTGAAAAATCCACTGATAAAAAAGTTATTGAAGATAAACCAAAATATGGGCATATGGGGTAATGTCAGCGCCTTTTTAACTCTTTCCAAAACAGCAATATAGTTTGGGGTTGTTTCAACTGATCTATTTTGCAAACGCAAACAACATTACAGATACTAATAAAGTGCAATTGTTGCACAATATTGCGTAGAAACATTTTAGACTTAGGGAAAATGATAATTATCGAGATTTTCTCATTTGTTTCGTTATTCTTTCGAAGAATTTTTCTATTAATGGACGTAAAAACAGATATTGTTTGTGAAAGGGTCAACTTAGTCTTTTGTTCAATAGACTGTTCGCTTGTCCCGTCCAATTTAAAGGAAGATAGCCAAATACAATTTTCAAAAAAAAAAAAAATCAAGATAACATGAAAACATGCAGCGGCCGATCCAGAGGGACTCGGGGTGTTCAATCGAACCTCCCATCGAACCTCCTTTACAGAAATCCTGCATCCGCCGTTTATCTTCGGTATGTAATCAAAACCTTGTAACTATAGCTTGAAAAAGTTGGAGTTACGGGGCTTTGGTCTCCCGGTGATGACACGGTTTGTATGGCACGGTGTATAATCACGTGTCACAGAATTTCCGATAATCTCCAATATCTTTTTTAACACTCGACCAATTTGAATTCGGTACGAAGCAGAGAAGGTGGGAAAATGCCAGGAATAAGCTGGACGTGTTGGATTTTTGAAAAATCAACTGATAAAAAAGTTATTGAAGATAAACCAACATTTTGGTTTATCTTCAATAACTTTTTATCAGTTGATTTTTCAAAAATCAACCACGTCCATCTAATCCACATTCTCATCTTCAAACTGAATTCAAATCGGTCCAGTATTTACAAAATTATTGAAGATTTTTTGAAACTATTGTATCACGTGATTATCCACCGTGTATGATGAGCTGTAATAAATTTGGTCGTGTTCACATGGGGCCATCGAGGCCACATCTAGCGGGCTGTTCTGTCTGTGTTTTTTCACCTTAATGTATACCGTGTCATCAAATGAAAATGTTGATATCAATAATGACTGGTCCGGTGTTTTAATCCGGGCACTATAGACCAGTTTCTTGGTTGTTGTGCAAACATGGTCCTACTATTGCAGAGGTTAAAGCTCACTGGTGGTGAACTCCGTAGTTACGAGATTTTAAAACAACAACGACAGTTTAACAAAACGGTAAACCCGGTCTGTTTTTAGAACAAGTTCATTGTCAATAGAATAAAAACTATAAACTCACATTTAAACGCAAAATATCTATACCTTGTTGTAGCGAAAATTGTTTTAGTTCACCACCAGTGAAGCTCAAATGACGTCATTAAAGTCCCGGCTGTGTTAACCATGATGTTGTGTTTGGGACCATTTGTAGGAGTCATTGCTTAGTACTTCGATAGCCCCCAATCGAAGTCTGTCTTTAAGGTATTCCATACTCCACTAGATACCAAACATTTCGTGTAATTTCGCTAACTTCTTCGCCGTTTTTCGTGACAACGCAAATTGGAGAGCGTATCAGTATTTAAAAAAATCGGATATCCTCTTCAATTTCTATTGCCACGAATGACGATCGAAGTTGGTTGTACAAAGAGTTTGGTATATAATGTTTGATGTAATTCTTTAAAAATAAAATATGTGATGTTTTACGTTATATTTGAAACGTTATATTTGTACGTTGTTTACTAATCAGACTGACGTAATCATTTCACAATCTGACGCTACTCTATCATCTTCCGTCGGTCCCTCTTGTTTTACTTTTCCCTTCTGACGTCGTTTTTGTCTAGCTGCGTGGTCTTTACGTCGACGTGGACGTGGGTCTAACGCCAACGTCTCTAAACGATCCTGTAAAATTAAAATGTAACAAATGAGCTGGGAACTGGAAAAGGTACACTTACAGTACAACAGTAGCTACAGATATGAGATACGAATTCTCAGTTATTGTTCACCAAAACCTATGTTGTGGGTACTAGTTGGAACTTTTTTATCGAGAAAATTCAAATGCGTATACACAACATAGGATTCGATTTGTAGTAATAAATTTAGAATGCCTTATCACCCTTTTATCTATTATTCTGCCTTTTAGCATTTGAGGCGAATGTGTATCCAGATTAGCCTTTGTTTTAATTGAGTCTGACCAGTATCAAAACTGCTTTCCGAAAATGCTTCAAGTAAAGAAGCTATTAATTAAGGAATTTTATGGATCTTGATCAGATTATGCGTATACACAGGCTGATCTGGATTAACATTTTCCCAAATACCCCCTTTTCAGTTCAAGGTTTAGATACGTTCGGTACAAAACAATTAGATCTATGGAAATTATCAACTTAATTTTCGCCATTAGATGTGAACGTCATTCATAAAATAGAAACAAACAAGTTTCGCGTCACACTTCACGCATTTACTACCTCTTTATCTGTACGTTAACCCTTTCCCAAACGACAAAATTTTAGGGTGGTACAATGTGAAAGCTGCTGCAGACGACAGATGAAAGTTACCAATGGTAAAATTTGTGAATAATATAGCCCAGAAAACTTTGAGGCAAAAGGCAAAAACGTTGATTATCAGCATTTTCCTCTTTTGCCTCCATATTTTTCCCAAGTCGTGTAAACTACATGGTTTTGAACAAACTACAAGGTACATGTATTTTGATATTTTCTCTTAAAGTAGTCCACCAATTATTAGATTCACGCGACGTTGGAATTTTTGTGATGACGTCAGAAACATTCGACTGTGGAAAGTGTCATTTTTTTCTTTCTCGTAACTTGTCCGTAAAGATCGAATTCACAAAATGTGTTAACGATCTCACGAAAGATTCTGTCGTCACTTAAATTTCACTAAGGATGGGTTGTCTAAATAAACTTCTATTTCTTTTATACACCATTAACATTATTACTTTTAGTAGTAATGCTTGTAGTATACTATGTTTTTACTAATCATTTATCTTTTTATGTGAAAGCGACGTCATAAGTAATGCTTTTCAGTCAGAATTTCCATATCAATGAACATCATTTTTGTCGTCTCTTAGAAGCTTTTAAAACAATTCACTTGTTTGCTGTATTGGAAAATATGAACGTATAAGATCAGACGATTTACGAACCTTTTCTACTAGATGTGTGGAAGCGGATGAGTCAAATGAGCGGTCCTCCGTTTCGTCAAAACCGTGTGCTGTCAATGTCTTCTTTTTCTTCTTGCTTTTAAATATGTTGGTTACCTGAAATAATTGGTGTTTCATTATGTTTTATGAAATGAATTTAATAAAATAACGTATTATATTTGGGTAGTTAGGATGAACTTATTTAGCCATAAAGATATTTGACATTCACCATAACTTAAATCTGATCGAGCGAATCATTTGAAATTTCTTTACACAAATGAAATTAAGCCTTGTTTTATGTCAGACAGAACAAAATGATTATGTAAAATGCAACATCTTTTAAATTGTCGTCTGCAACATCTTTGAATTTGGACCGCATTAAAGTTTTACCGTTTGGTAAGGGGCTACACTTACCTCTTCGTTAAGCAGCAAGTAGAAGACGATGAAAAATGCACCCTGCAGAAAAGAAATCAAACATTTAAAATATGCCTTGTTCGTCGCCATCACAGAACTATTTTACCAAACGAAAAAAGGCACGTAAGCAAGGTTAATTCCTCTATAAAAAGTCGGTTTACGCAAGAAAAATGTAGGCGGTTCAGGTTATGCAAAAAGACGACCATACAAACTTCTAGTTGTGTAGAATGAGCAAAACTGTAAGTATATGCAGGGTGTTTTTGTCCTACGCTGTATGTCAAAGCAAATCCGAAATATGCCAGGGTCAGGACAATTAGCATACAGCAAAAAACATCAACCAATCCTTACCCGTAGAAAGTTTAATCAAGCAACAGTGATGAGTATTATTTTTGTCCAATATATATTTTTAAAATATGGCAAACCAACCATTCCTAACCTGTGGACAATTGAAGCGGCCGGATATATATTTAAAGATCCTACCTGACATATTTATGGCTATAAAAGTAAAATGACCAAATAATATACAAATAATATGCAGATAGTGAAGAACAAAGCCAGACTGCACGTATGTGCCGGCTGGTATTTTTCTTTGCTAAATGCCATATAAGTTATCGAAATTTTCAAGGATCCAAATGTTTGAGGATAAAATGTAAAAGTACTTGAATTGCCTCTAGATAATTGAAGAAACCCAATTATATATATCTAAGGGTGCTTTCTGACATTTTAAAGCGATAAAAGCAAATGACCATACCACGGTTATAACATACCAAAGACCAGTTTTATTATATACTAGTATGTAGTTATTAGTATTCTTATATTATAAATATGTAACATCATGTTTATATAACAGACTAAGCATATTTACCTGTAAAAAGTTGAAGAGGCCGAATATATAATCATTTAAAGATCCTGTCTGATGTTTTAATGGTGATAAAAGCAAATGACCAATACAATTAGCAGGTAGTGAAGAACAAGACCAGACTGCACGTATGTGCAGGCTGGTCTTATTCTACGCTACCTGCCCAATCCATATAGGGTTTTCAAAAATCAAGATCATTTTAAAAGGGCTGAAACACAAAACAGAAACTTACCTGTAAAAAATTGAAGAGGCCGAATATATATTTAAGGATCCTATCTGACATTTTAAGGGTGATAAAAGCAAATGACCAAACAACAGTTTTGAGTATTATTTGTGTCCAGAATTATAATTCAAAATATGTCAAATCAACCAATCCTTACCTGTAGAAAGTTGAACAGGCCGAATATATATTTAAGGATCCTATCTGACATTTTAAGGGTGATAAAAGCAAATGACCAAACAACAGTATTGAGTATTATTTGTGTCCAGAATTATAATTCAAAATATGTCAAATCAACCAATCCTTACCTGTAGAAAGTTGAAGAGGCCGAATATATATTTAAGGATCCTATCTGACATTTTAAGGGTGATAAAAGCAAATGACCAAACAACAGTGATGAGTATTATTTGTGTCCACAGTGCCTTCATTAGCAACCTGGAAATGGACAAATATAAACAACTTACAACCCATTACCAAAAGACAGCTTGTCCAATTTGAAAGAAGTTGCAGACGACACTTTCATGTGTATGAAATTTTACAATATTTGGTCTTTTTGAATGGGAAATATTGTGGCAAATGAAGAAATTCTTGTCACAAGCAATTTATTCGTTTTCCACAATGTTTTCCAATACCATTATCTTGTGGGGAGTCAAAAGGAGTAACTGTGTGGAAATGGGTTAATCGAAGGAAAAAACACATTCATTTTCAGTCAAAATATCGGAGTAATCTTAACCTGGTATTTATGACAATTCTTTTTCCCAAAATAAAACTTTCTAGATCGGGAATCAAATAGCAAAAAAAGTAAATGCAAGTATATTGATTTTGAATTGATCATGATTTTTCGGCAATTAACGGCTTTGCAAGGGACAAATATATAAACAAATTTTAATAGAAAGAAAATTACATTCATCTTCACTCAAAACATCAAATAATCGGCCAACTTGAAATATAATAATTCCTTTTCCAAAAATAAAAGATTCTAGATCATGAATCACAATTAACCCAGATGGTAGTTTACAAGTATATGGATTACATAACAATGTATTGAAAAACATACGAGTACTCTTTGCATAATCATGATAATACTTTTATGAGATGTACGAGATATCTTAATTCGAGGAGAACATCAGGTCCTCCGCCCCTGGATCCGTGCATCACTCATTTGAAACATCGTGCAAAACACGAAATTTATATTTTTGGTACAAGAACTAGTATAATTATACTTACGTAATAAATTTGTTACTTTTCTCCGACTTTGTGTATGAATTCTCATTGTGTTCTTTAGCAGTAAATATCAACACCATAATCGTTACCTGGAACAAAACGGACTTTCCGTCATGATTATGATTTTCAGGGTTTTTAATACTCTTATATCATGAATAAAAGCTGAAATTTACCATATATTTTGAATGAATAAAAATTTATCTGAATTCTCTATTTGGAAAACAAGATTGACAACTTAATAACAAGCAGATCCAATATCAAAATAACACTTGGAGTAAAAAAAAGTTAAGTGGTGTTCTATGATCATGAGGACAAAAAAAACTTAAAATACTCACTGCAATAATTCCTATGGCAGGACCGATAAATAACCATATATTGTCCCATGCTATCCAACACCTAAAGCGAATAAAAACAAATGCCGTTGGCTGCGTTCGAATAACCCCAACTATAACCTTTTTAACAGTAATTTTTACAACGATTTCGAACGTGGTTGACAACGGAAACAGTCTAGCACACAATATCTACCAATAGATGTCGCCACCTGTCGATTACCATCTATCTCTGGTGGGCATTCTGGGTTAACTACTTTCAAGATGTCAGCGCCCATAAAATGCATACACGTGGTACTTCCTCATGACTTCCTGTCACGCGGCATATTTGCTTCATATGCTTGCATAGAGTAAAATGAATAATCTAATTTGATTTAATTATTTTATTAGATGAAATTGAGACGAAAATCAAACTTTATTTTGATGCAAATGTATTTGTAGTTGCAATTTTCTGCTTGCTACTTTTTGGCGACAGGATTTTGGAGTTATGCGCACCGCGTAGTGATTTTTATCCAAAAATGGATAAAGTGATGCGTCAAATGAGTCAGTCCGAAATTAAAAAAAAAATAGACTGGAAATATTGTAGACTGGCTGCTTAGTCAATGGTCTAGCACATACACCGCTATTATAGTACCTAGTCTATTCTAAAGAATTGTTAGTTTAGAGTATAATAAATAGCAAATAATTTTACAGAAAATCAAATTAATTGTGGGAAATGTATAATATTTTATAACATAGATTCTCTGGTGGTGAACTCGGACAAAGCGAGGAACATTTTTCATGAACACAAGGTACAGATACTTCATTACACATCCCAATTTTTGTAAACAATACACGTGGCATTTTGTTTTACTTCTCTTTCCGTCTTTTTTTTAAAGGATGCACTCAAATGGAAGTTACTAAGGTATGTAGATATGATTTATAATACGCACGACAATATCAGTTTTATCGATCATTATTTTCAAATGGTATAAACGGATTGCAAGTGCACAAAGCGCATATTGAGATCATGTGGGTTGATCTTAATCGCCCGAACGAAATGGTACGATATCACTCTTTATGTTTATCTATTTGCATTGCAAGTAAACAAAAAAGACATATAAATGTACAAATAAAGGCTGTAAATGGCAGTTTTCGGTGTCATGTCATTGAAAATCATTGTGCGGTTTCTTCGTGACAACGTTACAGCATGTTTGCGATGTTATCTTTTTCCAGCTACGGTGTTTTATGATCATCATCATCATCATCATCATCATCATCATCATCATCATCATCATCATCATCATCATCATCATCATCATCATCATCATCATCATCATCGTCATCATCATCATCATCATCATCATCATTTTGATCGTTACCTTGGAGTTTCACTGGTAAGATTTTCGTTATGCCTTCTTAAATTTGGTACAGGTCGTGAATAAGCTATTAAATGATAACAAGATGGATCTTGATCAGACAGTGCACATGCAAAGTATGATCTGGATCCTTGTTGGTCGCACAAGCCTAAATGAACTTTTCCAGATCTATACTGAATGGTTGTCATTACCATTATCACCATTTATTCTAAGGAGGATCCAATGTTTCACACATCCCAGGCCCTTACGAACAGGGGGACTAAGCCCTCCTCGTAGTTGGCAAAAATGCCGAATTTTCATCATTTCACATTTAATACTTATGGAAAATCTAATTTAGTCCCCCCAATATTAGACACTGGCCCAGACAGGGCCCATATGGAATCGCTTCCTACGGGCATGCATTCTAAAGTATACTAACGGAAAAAGGTAACTGTGCGCATTTCCGTTTTGATTAACACCTTGACTGCATAAGGTACATGAATAAAATTTTACAAATGCACATTCAATCTTTTACTAGCTTTCAATAATTGTCAATTTATTACTATACTTATTATTACCGTAACAATTCCTGAAAGCGGATAAGGGTAAGATTCGCGTTTACAATATTGTACATCACCCACAAAATCGTTGTTTGGGAAAGGGTTCAAAATTAATGTTTCACTCATGGGAAAGGATAATGATATTTTTCCTTTTAGGGCGTTTATCAATAGGAAGAACACATGAATAAGAGATATCGGTAATGGCAATCAATTGTGTGCTAAAAATAGACTTGGTTAACAGTATTTTTTATAAACCGTCGGTATTGGTATAAGATGTCGTTACTACAGCTTCAAACAAGCTCTAGTTGCGCCGTTTTACATTTACATTTACGGAATGCCATCGTTTGTCCGAAATTACATCACTGTTTTCTCGATCAAATTGATCCCTATTCAAAGACGAAGCAATGATATACATTAAGTATTTCCGAAACAGTATCCCCCATTAGAAGGGTTTGGAAAATCATTGAATCAAAAGAAGAATAGATCTATACTGAAAATAATTTGGCTCCTTTTTTCTTAATATTTTTCTTTCATATTTTCTTATTTAGTGCACACATTTCAACTTCTCAACATATAAAATTAATGTATTTTGACATCTAGAGCAGTCAGCCAGACAAATTGACGGACGGGTGGAAAAACGGACGGACGGGCAAACGAAGCACTATCTATATGGTGGTTATTACTGAAAGCCTTCTAATTGGGGGCTGCAGTACCAGATATTGTTTTGGAAATGATTAGTGTATACCATTAATTCGTCTTTGAAAAAGAATAAATTTTATCTACTATATATAGACCTAGTGACGTTTTTTTCGGACAAACACTAGTGCTTCGTCGGTGTAAATCTTAAACGTCACAAACTCAACTTTATTGAAGCTGTAGTTACGGTATTTTATAACAACACCTACGATTTATCCATATTTAACCGAATACCCATTCTATTGTTAGGACAAAAGCCATTGCAATTCTAACAGCCATTGAAAATGTTCACGGTATCATAAATAAACCATACAAGTCCCCTTCAAAAAACGTTAACTACGATTTTCACGTCGCAAAAAAACTTGTACTCCAAGAATTGTAATACCAACTTCAGAATCAGTCAGAGAAATAAAATAACAAAACTAACAATAGCCTCCAAGTGTCCTTCCGATTCGTCCATATTGTTTTGGGCGGATAAACACGTGCAAATCGTTGTGTACATATTCAAACTAGTAAAACTGGTTTTTAAACGCGCATTTAAACATGAAGTATCTGTACCTTGTGTTCATGAAAACTGTTCCTCGCTTTGTCCGAGTTCACCACCAGTGAGATTGACCTAGACGAATGGTCAAAAGCAACGAACTTTGCGATTACAATGAAAGGGAAATAACTGGAACTAGATAAACAGTTGTTTGCAACAAATTTATCTGTCCGGTTCCCTATCGTACCATAAATTTTGGTTTGTCAAGCAACCACCCATAATGGCGGCGCCCAACGGTTGAACTTGTTTCCGGCTGTACAAAATGAGTTTTTCGGCTTTTTTACAACCACAACGTGGAATATAACAGAGACGGTAACCATTCTAAATTGTAGGTTAAATTATTTTGTAAAATCACAGTAACGTTGGTCTGATTCCGATAATAGGATAATAGTCACTGCCCTGAATACATTGTATTAATTTCAGATTTTAATTGAGACAAGTAAACTCATTTTTTATTTGATTTCTACTCCATTTGGATGCAAACGTTATAAATGTGTGCCTGACTAAAATAAGCGCAGTATAAGGGACAGGTATGACATACTACAAAGTTATGCCAAGTATCTTAAAGATGAATTGAATTGTTCTATCATTTGACTAAATTTATTTCCCGGGGCTTGCTCTTAACTCCTTGAAAAATCTTGAACAACATTTATATTACTATAAGGGTAAATGCAGAAACATTACACAATTCCTCGAGGAATCATCAAAACGATAAACAATGACGACATTAAAACAAACACCCAAAAAAGCTATTTGTGATGGATGCTTGTGTTAAAAACCAATGTTATCCTCGCTGGAAATATTGATCTTAATGTATTGCAGAAACAGTTCTACAAAGGACTTACATGTCTTTGTTGTAATATAGCTCTCCTTGGGAACCGACAAACGCACCCACCATTACACCTGGAAGTGCTGCAAAATATTCATCACATCAAAGTTAACAAACATTCTACTGTAAGCAAGCAATAGGTCATTAGAAAAGACGTAAGTCAATTTGGCCTTTCCAATGTAACTTCGAAAAAAGATGGGAAACCTTTCCTGCTATATAACAATCTCTAAATGTTTAATTCGGAATAAAATACGAATTTATACAAAGATAAAATCAAATGTACCCATTATAATATCTAAGCATGAGCGTGAGATGTGTATTTAATCACTATGTACAGGTATAAAGCTTCGTTCATTAGCCATGTAACATTACAAAAGATATTTGACTCAGAACATTTAACAAATATAAAAAAATAGATTCATACGAAGCCCATCCTTATATGTAATATCTCAACATGGAGCCAGAATTCGGGTTTCCACCATGAGCGTGAGATGTTTATGTTATTACTATGTACAAGTTGAAAGCTTCGTTCATCAAGCAAGTGGAGTAAAGCTCCACATAACGTTGATTACATTAACAAAGTCGTATTTACAGCTTGTATGAGCTGTAAATACCACATTGTGAACTTAATCAAAGATAAGATGTCTAACCAAGAGACCTTTTAGAATGCAATGATTGAATGACACGTACCCCATCCTAATATATAATATCTGAGCATCGATCCGGAGTCTGGGTGTCCACCATGAGCGTGTGATGAGTATGTTATTACTATGTACAAGTTGAAAGCTTCGTTCATCAGCCAAGTAAAATTACACAGGAAGAAATAATGCAAGAATATGGCAAACAGGTGGCAGGTTAGCTGAAAAAAGAATAAAGTCAAGGTGATTTTAAGTATAGGTTAAATAATTACTGCAAGTGCAAACGGAAGTACTATTATTTCGGTCCAAATAGAAATATTCTTATGTTATTCAAGTAGGTTTCGACTAAGGTATTTGCGCAATATACATTTGTAAGTCAAGCCAGAGTAGTCAAATTGAGATTTGATATATTAGGTATGTATGTGAATTTGAGAAAGTGTCTATGAAAATGCGAATTATTCATTATACATTTTTTTAAAAAATCAATGGCCTTAAATGTTTGTCATCGACTGGCATTACTGTTTTGTCCTGCTGAAATATATTGAAATGTTACCTATTTGTGTTGCGTTAGAAACCGATAAAGAAACCATTGACAGCGAAAATAAATAAAAAGAACATAACTACCTGATGTTCATATCTATCAATGCCAATCATAAAGACAATCTGACCAAACACGACAGACGCACCGAGGTTTCTGTGTAGTGAAGCAGTACTAGAGGACGTTCTGAAAGAACAAATGAGCCAGGATCTGGAAAAAGGTCCCTAAACCCTTTCCCAAACAAGACCTGGTTTTGACGTCCCTAATAGGAAAGGCTTGAGAAAACATTGAGCCAAAAGAAGAAACTGATGATAACCAGCAGTTTCTCCTTTTGCCTCAATATTTTTTTAGCTATATTGTAAAAAAAATCCTTTCTTTTTCAATGTCAATTTTGTCGTCTGCAGCAACTTTCAAATTGGACCATCCAAAATTTTTGTCGTTTGGGAAAGGGTTAATGCATTTGAGACAGCTATGTTTCAAGATCACACTGTACCCAAAAGGAGTCTGGCGGGATCCATGCTGCTCTCATGCCGTTGCAACATGTCATGGAGAGGTATTGGAGAACAGCATTATTCTACATAAAACTGTGTGTATTTAACCCTTTCCAAAACGACAAAATTTTAGGGTGATCCAATTCAAAAACTGCCACAAAATGGACAAAATGGATGTTATTATAGATAAGATTTGTGTAAAATATGGCATAGAAAATATTGAGACAAAAGGAGAAACTGCTGGTTATCAGCAGTTTCTTCTTTTGTTGCAATGTTTTCCCAAGCCTGTTCTTTTAGGGACGTCAAAACCAGGTCTTGTTTGGGAGAGGGTTAAAGGGCTGATCTGGAATCATGTTTGTCTCAAAAGCCTTAAAGGGTCTTTTTCCAGATCCAGGCGTAAATAAAACTAACATCACAATGGGTGCGTTCAGGGTTCTCCCATCGGTAGCAATCGGTGCCGTTGGTAACCATCGGTAGCCATCGGTAACCGTCGGCATACCGATGTATATTTTGTTGGTTACCAATTGTCCCGAGAGTAGACAAGTCGGGTAGCATCGGTAGCCTCGTTTTCATTACAGCAAGATGGCGGATAACAATCCAACTACGGCGATCCTAATCATATATTTTCTTCTATAGCAAGCGAATAGCATTCTAACCGTTCTTCATAGAATTAATAGTAATAGTTGAAGCTACAGTTATTTTTTTAGCCATTTATTTCTGAAAATATCTTTTTATTCATAATGTTTGAAAACGAACGATCACTCTGCCGGGAGAGTACGTTCTTGGTAATTGATTATCCGCCTTTCTTTTACCGATCGGTACAATTTTCGTTCAGAGTTTGTTGGTTGCCGACGGTGCCATCGGCTACCGATGGTACCATCGGTAGCCGACGGTAAATACACTCGGTAACCGATGGGAGAACCCTGAACGCACCCAATATAATTTATGTAAATGCCCAACAAATCGACACACCCTTTTCGCATTAAAAGTTTAGTCTCCAACAATGATGAAAGAAATTTAAACTTCTTCCCAAACCCAATGGTGGCGCCTTGTATCATGAAAGCCCTTTACCTACACGCCTTCCTAACTTTGTTTATGTGTATGGAAAGAAGTAAACACGTCTCTGAAGAGACGTGAGCGTCATATGATAGGTAGTTCTACAGGCAAACGGTATTCTGAAAACAACGTGGCGGTTTTATTCAAGACAGACATAATTAAATTTCACGTTATTGATGGGACAGACAGCACTTACCTGTAATATATATGTAGAACACATGTAGCAAGGCACAAAATCGCCGAAGAACAACAACCAATGTAGGAAGCGAAATTCATTAGAATTGGCCGAACTTCACCTTTGTTCCACTGTGAAAACAAAACTAGTAGTAGAAATTATTCAATAGATTCAGATAACATTTACGATATGGGGACGTGTGTGTGTGTGTGTGTGTGGGGGGGGGGGGGGGGGGTAAAGAAATGTGAGTAAAATAAATGTTTCTTTATCAAATTATATTTTAATTACTGACGAGGGGCACCTTATTTTAACATGTTATGTACATGTCATGTAAAGTAACATAACGAATATTGGTAATAAAATGTGTTCCATTCTGTCCTGTTTCAATATGACATCACGTTAAAATAGTTTCCTTTTCTTACATTTTCATCATACATGTCTGTGGTTACAGCAAATATTCCGGTCACGTGACATGCACACACAGCTTCTGTACCTTTGTCTTCTCGGAGTTCACAGCCATCACGTGTCCAGCTGAAACGAAGATGCTCGTGTAATGAAAACATACAACGCCCATACCAATGTGTTGCATTGTTAAACAATGTTTGGTCTTACATCTATAAGGAAAGACCATACCTACGAAATTGCCATAAACATTAAAATAAATATCACCATTTACACATATATCATAAGTCTTATTCGACGATATATTATCCAATGCAGTTCAGTACACGAAAAGAGAATCCCACCAGTTTGTTTACAGCTAGAGTACAAACACGAAAAACGTGAACAACATTAAAAATTTTGTAATTATACAAATATGATTTGTATGATTTTCAAATTAGTAACTCTAATGACGGAACGATGAAAAAAGTAATTGAAAGGAATGTTTAAGATCAAGAATTTCGAAGATTAGAAATAAAAAAAGAAATATAGAAAATCAACTGACCTTCCTGGTTCGATGGTTCCATGTATTAATCGAACACATGCAGGATTGGAAATGTTAAAAGTCTGTAAAATATACAACATTCTAGATCAAATCATACTATTAATACTGGCGCATTCATACTTGCAAAGACAGCATTTCAGATTGAAAATAAGTACAGCTTAAAAATTATCATTGTATATCTAATTTATACAGATGATCGAACGAATTGTGGAATTGGTATCATTAAAACTTCTTTTGAAAGCTACATCAAAATGGAATCCTGCTCAAAAAGATACTTGTAGAAATATTCAATGTTGAGTTAATAACACATATTTTAGAATTACTTCGCAAAAGATACTCTTCTTAAATGCAAAAAATACAATATACACTTACGTTAAGAAATGGAAGAGAAAATATAATTGGTGCAGATATATTTGTGTTGCTCTCAAATTCACCACCATGAAGAAACATGGCTATAATCGGAGTGTTTACGTTGTCTTCTTTGGCTTTCTTTCCCGTCCTGAAGTGTATAATTTCAAATGATTGTCGGTCAAAATTTTATTTCTCCACTTTTCTTTATTTACTTGAATGAAAACAAAAATCTAAATTACATGTACAATCTACATGTAAATATTTCATGATTACATAATTTAGTGAAAAAACGTATAAA
The DNA here is from genome assembly GCA_963680895.1 of Fragum sueziense. Lineage (NCBI taxonomy): Eukaryota > Metazoa > Mollusca > Bivalvia > Cardiida > Cardiidae > Fragum > Fragum sueziense. The sequence goes on from OY804592.1 coordinate 21,594,004, forward strand.
TAGCGAATTAAATATCATTAGAAATGGTTCTCGGTGTTTAAATGAAAATGTCAAAGAAGCTAAAAATAATTTATGTCTAAAAAAAGTTGGACAGACTATATTACTTACGCGGAAACATCATGATTCGGCAATATAGCCGCCATGCCTCTAAACCGCATCGTTGCTATCTTTATAAATTCTGTAAATAAAAGTTAAGTCATATAAGATATGTGAACCGTCACGCTAAAAGGGACCTTATCCGAACTCCAAAAATCAAAAATTTGACAAACTTGTCAGACTCACCACAGGTCAACCAGATACCGTATGCGAAAAATGAAAATATAGTAAGATAGGGAAAACATTCCGGATTTAGAAAATAACATAAAAGTGAAAAGTGTCGGCCCTAGTCTGGCTGCGCGGACTGCGCAGACTGACTAGGGTCGATATTTTTCACACATCCGATAAGGTCCCTTTTAGCGTAATGGGTCACATATAATTTATGGATACATCTATTTTAACAGGTCAGAATCATCAATTTTTCGGACACATTATAATTTTTTCTCATCTTTGTAACCAAGATGGTAAACAATATAGGGTTAATTCACGTTTTTGGGGTCGTTAACATTCGCAGAGGCCAAAAAAATACGTTAACGCCCGAGTGCGGAGCACGAGGGGTGTTTTCGTATTTTGCGGGCCTCTGCGAATGTTAAGGACCGAAAAATACGTGAATTGACGCTATTATTGCATAAAAGGCATAAAATTCAAATGATTACTTACCCCAAACCCCTTGATATGTGCGAAAAATGAACCGAGGTGAGATAAGAAAATGTCCGCATTTGTTGTTTTGTTCTGATAAATCTTCCGAGAATTTCTTGTTATGCGTGACGTCGGTAAAACGACCTTACATCATAATTTGGCACAACAAGGCGAACCTTGCTTATTTAATGCAAGACGTTGAGAATCTTACGGGAAAAGAGACCATTGTTTATTTTGAAGGGTCAAATCGAGGATATTTGAGTGCAAAGCCGGTCCGATATCGCACTGAAAATAGACCGGTTTTCACGATATCGGACCGGTTTCTGTCCGTTATTCAATGCTCATAATGGACTGAAAACACACGTTTTATGCAATAATGTATAATGAACAACAGAATCAATAGAAATGCGGTTAAAAATGACAATACTATTTTCAAATTGTATATGTGCATGCTACATAACTAGTACAGCTTTAATTAATGCTTAAGTTTTGTATCTAAAATATGATATTGAAATAATCAAAACTCATGAATATAAAATAATCAATTCCAAATGTCTACAAACTAGCTCCATACAAATGAAACCCTTACCTGGGACCTCGGAAGAGTTTGTATTAGCAGTAATGGCTTTTGGAAGATCAATCCAACCTATATTCGATGTCATACCATAGGCCGTATCCTCGGCGGACGGGAACTTCACTCCTTTGAAATTCTGTATCCACTGAGATTCAATACTGAGTTCTGCAAATACAGGAGAACACATGAAACAATAACGTTATATGTCAATATAAAGGATCGCAGAAAACGAAAGAAAATAAAACCAAAAACAAGTGTACATACAAAGTTTTCATACGGACAATTGCAAGGTGTTTTATGACTATATAAGTATTCTTGTTGCGTTGAAAATATAACGCTTGTTTGTTCGTATGTTTATTTGTTTGTTCTTGTTGTTATTTTTATGGAAATACCAAAGACATGTTTACAAAATAAATGTGGTCAAATGATGCTGATTCATTACCATGAATCAGCATCTTTTGGACACTTGAAATCGTTAAAAACATATGCTCAACTTTAATGCTATATTTGGCAATCTGCGAACAAATATTTGGCAATCAGGGAACAAAATGATTAAGGCTATATTTGACAACCAGGGAGTAAATACATGTATAACCATTCATTTAGATCTTACCTATTTCATGTCCGATATATGATGATGTACACTGTGGGATAATACGTGACCGAATTTTTATGACCTTCCTCAATTTATCTCCCTTGGAACAAGTATCACAAATCTTCATCTATCATTTTTGCCTCGATGTCAAGCGTTCACATGATGCTTATTCATGGCAATGAAATGCTGATTCATGGCAATGAATCATCAACTATGGACACTTCAAAATGGTTGAAACCTCGATGGTCTAATTTAAGGCTATATTTGGCAATCTGCGAACAGATACTAAGCAATCCGGGAACAAATAAATTAAGGCTTTATTTGGCAACCAGGGAAAAAATATAAACATACATGTTGGTCTTACCTATTTCATGTCTGGAAGACTTTAAGACTGCTTGTTCAAACCCTATATCCCCGACTATCTCCCCGTCTGATATATGATGTTGTAAACTACGGGATAACACGTGACCAAATGTTTACATGGCTTTCATCAAGTTGTCTCCCTTTGCACAAACGTACGAAATCATGAATCTATCAACTTTACACCGATATCAAGCGTACAAATGATGCCGATTCATGACAATGAATCGACATCTTTTGGACACTTGAAATCGATAAAATAACCTACAATCAACTTTAAGGCTATATTTGGCAATAAGGGAACAAATAACGGTATTTTAAGGCTATATTTGGCAACCAAGGTACAAAAATATACATATTGTACCTATTTCATGTCTGGAAGACTTTAAGACTGCTTGTTCAAACCCTATATCCCCGACTATTCCTCCGTCCGATATATGGTGCTGTAAACTCCATGGCCTTCAACAAGTTGTCTCCCTTTGCACAAGTTGTACACAAATACAAAATCATCAGTCTATTATTTTTACATCGATTTCAAGTGTACAAATGATGCCGATTCATGAATGAATCGGCATAATGCCGATTCATGAATGAATCGGCATCTTTTTGACACCTGAAATCGATAAAACCCCTACGATCAGCTTTAAGGCTTTACTTGGCAAAAAGGGAACAAACGAAACATTTAGCGGTATTTAAGGCTTTATTTGGCAACCAAGGAACAAATATAAGCCTATATGTAGGTCTTACCTATTTCATGCCTGGAAGACTTTAAGACTGCTTGTTCAAACCCTATATCCCCGACTATCTCTCCGTCCGATATATGGTGCTGTAAACTGCGGGATAACACATGACCAAATGTTTCCATGTCTTTCAACAAGTTGTCCCCCTTTGCGCAAACGTACGAAATCATTAATATATCAACTTTACATCTATATCAAGTGTATAAATGATGCCGATTCATGACAATGAATCGACATCTTTTGGACACATGAAATCGATAAAAACCCCTACGATCAACTTTAAGGCTATATTTGGCAATAAGGGAAACAAATTACGGTATTTAAAGGCTATATTTGGCAACCAAGGAATAAATATAAACATACATGTAGGTCTTACCTATTTCATGTCTGGAAGACTTTAAGACTGCTTGTTCAAACCCTATATCCCCGACTATCTCTCCGTCCGATATATGGTGCTGTAAACTGCGGGATAACACATGACCGAAAGTCTCCATGACTTTCATCAAGTTGTCTCCCTCTACGCCTGGAGGTCGTGTGGCGTTCCATCCGTACTCGTGCTTCTCGTCCATTATGTTGTTGGTCACATCGGACACAATCTGATTTCAAAATGTAAAACAGTTTTCATGATTTCAAGTAAAAACAGTGTTTCATTATAAGCCAGTTTTCACATTGCATCCTTTCTAATCAAAATGAATATATTTTATATAACGACGGGTGAGAGCATAAAGGTGCCATCTGCACTTTTCATACTTTCGAGAAAATCGCATTTAAAGGTTTGAGAGTTAATATCAAATCAGGAAGTGCTTGTATAGTTTTGTTGGTTACATACATTTAAAGAGTGTAAAAGACTCTATCATTTGACATGTGTACATTCGTGAAATCGTTTGTTGTGATGTCCATATATGGAAAAAAAATCAAATGGCCCCTTTATGCAGTGAAATTTGTATTAACAAATAGTGCATAAAGGTGCCATTTGCCACTTGAAAATCACACCAGTTTACCCTTCTCTCCACATTATCGTGCTTTATCAATGTTTTGTAAAGCCAGTGCACCGACAAGAATGTGCTTATACTTCCAAACGCAAATACATGTATAATACGAAGACTTTAAAAGTTTAGAAAATATATGTTTTGTGTATGCATGTACGTGCACTTGTAGAAAAAGAATCAAAACCAGACTATTCCTTCAGTCACTGTCAGTGTCTTAGAGTCTTTATCACTTTCTTCCTCATTACAGGAATTTTATCATTTAAAAGTCCTTGCCTGACGGGAGATCTTTATATGACACTGTTCAGGAATATGACCAATGTCACACGGAGAGAGGAGTTCATCCCTTAATTTTCTTTTCTGAAATACACAACTATGATTTATACAAAGAGAAATATTTTTGACCACTATAAAGGCCGTCCTTTGGCTCTGGTGGATGAATGATCCTTTATTTCCTTGAAATGATTTTTCAAATGTATCATTAGTAAAGACGCTCTTTAGATTGTTATGTCTGATTTGTATTCATTTCAACTTCAGATAATTGGTCTATTTTTACTTTTCTGTGAATTTCATGTTTGAACAATGCAAATTGTTTTAAATTGCAAACGGCTTAGTACTTGACCGGAGTTAATGATGTATGGTTTGCTTCTTCTTATCATAGATATACCAGTGCCTTACATAGGCTTACTCGGGACATATTTTTTTTCTTTGTAGTTTCTATTAACGAATGAATATTGTCACTATCCATCTCAGAACGTCCACGATCAAGAAATTACGGATAATTGTCTGTGGTGTTTCAGATAGATTAAATCTAGTGGATAAAACAAACTGGGTGCAACATACTGGTTCTTGATCTGTCAACCCCCAAATACCAGAAAAATTTGATTCCTTAAGTTGGTGACTTTCTGTTATTTAATTATTATGGTCAACCAAAAAGAAGCAATTTCATGTGCACTTCTGCTTGCCTGATTTTCATCCCATATATAGGAGGTTCGATTTCAATCTTCAAGTAAGTACATAGACGAATTAAGGCAATGGAACTTCCTTTTTGAGTTGATATACGACTGAAAAACACTATAACAGTAACCCTGATTGTATTGGCAACAACAAGAGGAAGACAATCTGCTAAAATTTTGCCCAGATTAATACAATCATGATGCCACCAGTGTATCATTATTTTTTGTTCTCTCTCGAAATTTATTTAATGACTGTAATTATACAAATTATTCTATCATATTATAATTGGTGAGTCTTCTGAGGTCACTGGTAGACAAATTGGGATCTAAATGATTTAATACTCCTACTAAGAAGCAGTCCCCCTGAAATTCAAATTCTTTCCAATCAATTGAATATAGCTAAGAAGTTCTCAAGCCACATGAAGTGGGTTTTTTTTTCAATTCTATTTACTCTTTTTACAGTTTCCTTTCAATCATTAATAAGTTTCACTAGAACTTCTTAGTCGGATAATTGTAGTTGTGAATCCATGTTTCTGTTTACTTTTATTTTGTTTGACCACCTTTCTTTCATTTTTAGTTTCGATGTTAGCGCTGCTTTTCTTTTGGTGCAGAGTTTACTTTCTACTTTCCGGGTATCAACGCAAAATATCCATCTCCTTTCTTATCTTCACCTTCCACCAGTTTTGTTTCTTCTGATTTCATTTTAATTATGAATTGTTCCGAATCTGCGCTGTTCAAACCAGCTTTTGTTGGTACGTATTATTGGTCATGGTCACTGACTTAAGTCGACAAAACCTTCTCTATAACGCGAACTTTTGGTCAGGTTTTCTCTTGTAAGTCTTGATCATCTTGTTACGATACCGACAAAGAGGTATACCATGTTCAGTCGAAATTAAGTGAACAAGAGGAATATTGTCATCATCTGAACTAGTGACATTTTCCCCATCATTTGTATCACGATACCAATGCGTGATGTTATGCAAGCCTCTACAATGAAGTCTATTGCTCTCTTCCAGAATGTGCACTGCATTAAACTTAGAAAATAGATCTGCATAGTTTACTGGCATCTGAAAATGATAATATGCTAAGATGTGCTACAACTCAATGAACAAGGCATTTTGATTTAAATTTTGTAAATGTTTGGTATGCCAGCCATCACTGCTTTAATAAAAAAAACCCAAAAATGCACTTACACAAAGAACTTATGAACACGAACAAAAGACAGGATTGGGTTTTTACCCAAGATATTATTCATAATTGATGGATGTTTGCAAAATCATAATAAAAAAGTAAAAAATCATTCGTTACCAAGAATTGCATTATCAAACTAATGGTGTGAATCAGGAAACAAGATAAAACATGTATACACAAACACTAATGCTCAAGTGAGCTAAAAACTTACGGAAACAATTTGGCTACTCAAGTTCCAAGTCGCAGTTAGGCCTATAAGACAACAGGTGCGTTCTATAAAGCGAGATTTGCTAAGATTTCTTAAGATATCCAACCCATCAAAAGCACCAAAGAGTCAGAGGTGAAATTTGAAAAGAGCAAATAATTCCTGAACTGTGTTACATTTCCATACCAAATACAAACATAAGCATTTTGTACGGTTTAGAATTTTGAATTAATGTATACTTATGGAATTATTTGACAAAATGTTCATAATTACCTCCCTTGCATATGAATATAGAGTAAACTAATATTTGTAAATTATTTTCTTCTTGGGCCATAATCTTGAAATCTGTTACGGTGAATCAACTTATGTTAGGCCTAAGTGTATTTACAAGTGTGTGTAGTTTGATGCATTTCGTATGGCTATAAAGTGGTGATTTTTTTCAGGATCTGTAAACCTTAAGATGTTTTAGATAAAGCGTTTTTAAGACATAGATTCTGATCGAGGGGTTCCGAATGCTCCATACTTCATACAAATAACGTCATTATGATGTCATTTGTATGAAGTATGGAGAATTCGGAACAACTCGGTCAATCCTGTCTTATATTGTTTCTACAGAGTTGACCAAGGGGTTCCGAAAGAAGAATAGGTAATGGCGTCTCCCACTGAGCGGCTAAAAAATCTTGTTCTAAAGAACGCTCTATCTTAAAATATCTCAAGAAATCTCGAGATATCTCGCTCTACAGAACGTGCCTCTGATCTATATATAACCGGAGGAATACTTCTTACTTGGTTACAATGTTTCATAATTGTCATCATTGTACATTTTTTCTCATGATAACTTATCAGCATTATGTTCAGATTACATTTTTTGAAACCATCGTGGCTCATCAGCTTAATTGTAAAATACCTGACACCTGTTATATGTCAACTTAAAGATAAAATTCAGACAGGTAACACATTTATGCAGTATAATAGTCACCAAATTTCAAAACATAAAGGTGCCATTTGTCAAATGAACCCTTTATGCAGACAAAAATTTCAGATGGCACCTTTATGCAGAAACAAATTTTCATATTTGCAAATGGAACCTTTATGTTTTGGTGAATTTTGTAAGTTGTAGTTATCCGATTACAAGGAAACTTTGACACAAGATGAACACTGTTATATGGATTCTGGTAGTGGCAAAAACTCAATTTTGACCAAAAGTGCACATGGCACCTTTATGCTCTCACCCGTCGATAATTATTTGAGCCTATATCTGTATTGAGAATAGCTCTATTATTTTAAAACGGTACCTCTTGTTGTCAAATGTCTTGGAATCCCTAAGAACTATTTATCATTGTTGAAGTTAAATTGCTGAGCAAATAAATTGAATATTGCGTACATATTTACCACGGTTGAGACAAAAATACGAATCATGAAAATTCAGATAAACGAACATTGAAGGTAACTATAAATATAGGACAGAATATACGCATAGCTGGCAAATCAACATAATATTCTCATTGACCAAGACAGCAACTGATAAACAACTCACCGCCATAAATTCTTTAGTCTCATCTAGCGTCGGGGACCGCCCGGATGCTCTTGCATACTGATTCGTTCCGTCCGTCCACTCTGATAGGTCAAGAACGATCACGTGGGCTTGTGTATTGACTAACATTTCAAGTAGGTCAATCACTGTTGCTATATCAACGGGGTTACCGTAGGCGTGGTCTCGAGTATGATTGACAAGGGAACGCCCGAGCTCTAGCAGCTTTGGTTGTGTGATGTAGTCTGACTTGAGGAAATTTTGCTGGAACTGAATTGAGTATATATTTATGAAACAAAGACCATTATAATTTTTGCTAATGTATTGGCGAAATACATATATATACTTACCTTACATAGATTATGAGCATTAATGCCAAATATTCAACAATGTTCATTATACAATGACGAGTCAAACTTTAAACGTTTTAGTTATAACAATTAGTTTGCATTTTTCCATTTTGTAATGTGAGAATTTGTTTTATTTCTGTCATGAAAGAACTCGAAATGCTACTATCAAGATGTATAAATCATTATGTGACTCGTCCCGCAAAACCGAGACACATTTAATTGTAGATCCTTGTCAGATTACACAGACTGTACAGACTGACAAGAGTAGAAATTTCTCGCCCAAAAAATGAATCTAGAATGATTTCTACGAAGGAGTGTAATTCATTTTTAGTGAATTTTATAATGTAATTTATTATGAATTTGTTATTTCGGTAAAGCGATATCTGGTAGACCTCCGCATGAATACGTCCAATTCTTCACATAATTGTTTCGCAAAATTCCAAGTTTTCATGTCCTTTCCGCGTGGCGGGTCACAAGATATCAGACTAAATGACATACCTCGTACTTCAGGTTTTTTAATGTCGGTGAAATACATTTGTCTATGTTAGCTGGTCCCCATTCACCTTCGTTGTCAATCGTTCTGTTGCAAGGCCTTTCACCGTACGCTTCTGGTAATAAAAAGCATAACTATGTTTACCAAACAGTCAAATACCCGTGATTACTGCTTTAAACAAGCTGTACATGTATACTGACAAAGTTATTGAAAACAAGCGAAGACGTGTGAATTTCTACAAGCGTGGTATCTTCTCAAACCAAGAACTCTAATTCATTGTGTTCCTCAGTCATATAGAACAACGTGAATATCGTAGCTTTGCAAAAAAATCGTAAATGCAACTTGTGCAATGCTGCAGTTATAAGATGTGTGTTGAAAAGCAAATAGCGATAAACACCTGACTAGAAAATATGCAATATGTAGCATATAAATATATATTTTTTTAATCAACTTGCTGGCAGAATGTTTAAACTTCTTGATTTGAATATCAAGCATAAATCTCTTGGAATTCTAGCATGAATTATTCAGAATAAAAACAGTAATATAAAAGTGTCAAGTATGAATTTACAGAGAAATCAATTATCTGTGACATTTATATAATAATATAACATGAAATATTAGTGAAAGACCAATAAAGGCGCATGAAGTACCTAGGTGTACCACATTTTATGTTTGTTACTCAAGGAATATCGCAACGGAACCAAACATATTGTAATAATTTAACCCTTTCCCAAACAAGACCTGGTTTTGACGTCCTTAGTTGGAAAGGCTTGAGAAAACATTGAGACAAAAGAAGAAACTGCTGATAACCAGCAGATTCTCCTTTTGCCTCAATATTTTCTTTGCTATAACATAAACATTTTGGGCTTTTGTGGACATTTACTTTGTCGTCTGAAGCAGCTTTCAAATTGGACCGCCTGAAAATTTTGTCGTTTGGTAAAGGGTTAATAAATGCCATTGAAATTTTTAACTTTCTTTACAACCACATACAATTCGCTGCTTTTCTCCCAAAACACGTTACGACAGCTTTAAACAAACTATAGTGACGAGGTCTCTTAAGAAAAGCGGCGAATTACTGATATACTTTGAACTCCCTCAGTGACGTCATACCTGTACCATTCGGTGTTTTGGCCACCTCAGTTACTGCAGCAAGAGCATCGACTGGACACTTTACGGTTATATTTTGTTGTGCCTTCGTTCTCGGCCATTTAATGTTTTCCACAATTTGCTCGTTGCATTGGGCACCTTGAAAAATATGAATTAGTTAATTAATTACAATTACTTTACACGTAAATCTACTCCATTCGGTGTTTCACCACCTTCGAAACTGCGGCTAATACATCAACTGGACACTTTACTGCTATATTCGTTTTCAGTTACATTAAAACAAATCATATACAGGGTGATCCAAAAAACATGTCCCACAAAGAATATTTAATATATCTGCGTAATGTGGTAGCATTGTTTTAGTTTTGGTGTCGATGGAAAGGGTATATAATAGAATTTGTAATGGTTGTGCAGAAGAACGTCATGCAGCGTCATGGTAACGCCAATGGCGTCATCAATGACGTCATCATATTCTCAGCATTCCAAGATTGCTGACAATGCAGAAATAGTCAAACTGTGTTATGTATTATGTACATATCCTGTTCTAGCTAGAAGAAAAATACAAAATATGTACCAAAATGCCAAAGTGCCTTCCAGGAAGCAGATAAGAAGACTTTTTTCTAAGTTTGAGATGAAGGTAATCGTCAATGACACGAGATCTGGAAAAAATAGAGAACAGGCACAGGGCGTGCAGATGATAACGTGGAGAGTGTTCATCAAGCTGTAGAGGAAACTCCAAGGGTGTCTATTATGGGGTATTATGAAGGACATCTCAAAAACCACTGATGTAAGATATGGTACAGTGAAGAGAATTCTAAAGATCTATAAAATTGTAAGCCATACAAAATAACCAGCATGCAGCATTTGAAAGACGCAGAAACCACGGCCACACTGTCATTTGTTAATTGGATTGATAGTGAATAAATGGACACCGCATTCACCCGATCTCAGTCCGCTGGACTTTTCCTATGGGGTTGCTAATAAGAAAGGGTTTATGAACCCTAACCCACCACTATAGCTGAACTGAAAGAAATCATAAGTCGAGAAATAGACTTGATTGATAGTCAAACCTGTAGTAACGTCATACAAAACTTTAGACGTCATTTTAGACTAGTTTCTGAAAAACATGGTCGTTACATCGAGCATCTCTTGTACAAGTAGTAAGTGAATTATTATATAATATTGTCACCAGACAAAATTTTACAGATATATACTTAAGTTCTAGAGAATATAAACGAAATATACAAGATGGTAAAAAGTTATAAAGCATTGTTTGTGGGACATGTTTTTTGGATCACCCTGTAGTAAAGATTCATATGAAGTTGTATAATCATTACTAAACATATAATCTGAGATTAAGAATGAAAGGTTAAGAATAAATTTGAGACAAGCGTAGATCAAGATCACCCCGTGCACATGCATGAGTACCGAACTCTTTTACATCTGTAAGATTGTGTTGAGTTTCTATTGAATATCATACTCTGAATCCAGATTTTGGTCTAAAATGACATTGGATTTGTTTATAAGTGTCGACAATAGAACTAACAAAATGTGTTGAGTTTCTATTGAATATTATACTCTGAATCCAGATTTTGGTCTTAATTGACATTGGTTTTGTTTATTAGTGTCGACTTTAGAACTAACAAATTGTGTTGAGTTTCTATTGAATATTATACTCTGAATCCAGATTTTGGTCTAAATTGACATTGGTTTTGTTTATTAGTGTCGACTTTAGAACTAACAAATTGTGTTGAGTTTCTAACAAATATCATACTCTGAATCCAGATTTTGGTCTAGAATGACATTGGAGTTGTGTATTTGTGTCGATTACAGAACTAACAAATTGTGTTGAGTTCCTACCAAATATACTCTGAATCCACATTTTAGTCTAAAATGGCATTGGAGTTGTTTATTTGTGTCCACAATAGAACTAACAAATTGTGTTGTGTTTCTATTTAATATCATACTCTGAAGATATTTTGGTCTAAAAAGTCAATGGAATGTTTATTAGTGTCTACTATAGAACTAACAAATTGTGTTGATTTCTATTAAATTTCATACTCTAAAACCTTATGTTGGTCTAAAATGACATTGGAGTTGAAAATTAGTGTCGACTATAGAACTAACAAATTGTGTTGAATTTCTACAAAATATCATACTCTGAATCCAGATTTTGGTCTAAATTGACATCGGTTTTGTTTATTATTCTCGACTGTAGAACTAACAAATTGTGTTGAGTATCTAACCAATATCATACCCTGAATCCAGATTTTGGTCTAAAATGACATAGAAGTTGTTTATTTGTGTCGACTGTAGAACTAACAAATTGTGTTGAGTTTCTAACAAATATCATACTCTGAATTCAGACTTTGGTCTAAATTGACATTGGAGTTGTTTATTAGTGTCGACTATAGAACCAACAAATGGTGAGGAGTATCTATTAAATGTCATACTCTAAAACCAGATTTTGGTCTAAAACGACATTGGGTTGTTTATTAGTGTCGACTATAGAACTTACAAATTGTGTTGAGTTTCTACCTAATATCACACTCTGAATCAAGATTTCGGTCTAAAATGACATTCGAGTTGTTAATTAGTGTCGACTATAGAACTTATAAATTGTGTTGAGTTTCTATTAAGTATCATACCCTGTATCCAGATTTTGGTCTAAAATGACATTTGAGTTGTTTTAAGTGTCGACTACAGAACTAATAAATTGTGTTGAGTTTCTATTAAATATCATACTCTGAATCCAGATATTAGTCTAAAATGACATTGGGTTGTTTATTAGTGTCAACTATAGAACTAACACATTGTGTTGAGTTTCTACATAATATCAGAGTTGTGTTGAGTTTCTATTAAATATCATACTCTGAATCAAGATTTTAGTCTAAGAAGTCATTGGAGTTCTTTATTAGTGTCTACTATAGAACTAACAAATTGTGTTGCGTTTCTATTGAATATCATACTCTGAATCCAGATTTTGGTATAAAAAGTCATTGGAGTTGTTTATTTGTGTCTACTATAGAACCAACAAATTTTGTTAAGTATCGATTAAATGCCATACTCTAAAACCAGGTTTTGGTCTAAAATGACATTGGGTTGCTTATTAGCGTCGACTATAGAACTAAAAAAATTCTGTTGAGTTTTTACCTAATATCATACTCTGAATCAAGATTTTGGTCTAAAAAGTCATTGCAGTTGTTTATTAGTGTCGACTATAAAACTAACAAATTGTGTTGATTTTCGATTAAATGTCATACTCTAAAACCTTATGTTGGTCTAAAATAACATTGGAGTTGTTTATTAGTGTCGACTATAGAACTAACAAATTGTGTTGAATTTCTACAAAATATCATACTCTGAAGCCAGATTTTTGTCTAAATTGACATTGGTTTTGTTTATTAGTGTCGACTATAGAACTAACAAATTATGTTGAGTTTCTATTCAATATCGTACTCTGAATACAGATTTTGGTCTAAGTTGACATTGGAGTAGTTTATAAGTGTCGACTATAGAACTAACAAATTGTATTGAGTTCCTACCAAATATACTCTGAATCCAGATCTTGGTCTAAAATGGCATTGGAGTTGTGTATTATTGTCGACTATAGCACTAAAACATTGTGTTGAGTTTCTATTGAATATCATACTCTGAATCAAGATTTTGGCCTAAAATGACATTGGAGTTGTAAATTAGTGTTGACTATAGAACTAACAAATAGTTTTGAGTTTCTACAAAGTATCATACTCTGAATCCAGATTTTGGTCTAAATTGACATTGGTTTTGTTTATTAGTGTCGACTATAGAACTAACAGATTCTTTTGAGTTTCTACAAAATATCATACTCTGAATCCAGATTTTGGTCTAAAATGACATTGGAGCTGTTTATTAGTGTCGACTATAGAACTAACAGATTGTGTTGAGTTCCTACCAAATATACTCTGAATCAAGGTTTTGGTCTAAAATGGCATTGGAGTTGTTTATCATTGTCGACTATTGAACTACAACATTGTGTTGAGTTTCTATTGAATATCATACTCTGTATCCAGATTTTGGCCTATAATGACATTGGAGTTGTTTATTAGTGTCGACTATAGAACTAACAAATTGTGTTGAATTTCTACAAAATATCATACTCTGAAGCCAGATTTTTGTCTAAATTGACATTGGTTTTGTTTATTAGTGTCGACTATAGAACTAACAAATTATGTTGAGTTTCTATTCAATATCGTACTCTGAATACAGATTTTGGTCTAAAATGACATTGGAGTTGTTAATTAGTCTCGACTATAGAACTAACAAATTGTGTTGAGTTTCTACAAAATATCATACTCTGAATCCAGATTTTGGTCTAAAATGGCATTGGAGTTGTTTATTATTGTCGACTATAGAACTAACAAATTGTGTTGAGTTTCTACAAAATATCATACTCTGAATCCAGATTTTGGTCTAAGTTGACATTAGAGTTGTTTATTAGTGTCGACTATAGAACTAATAAATTGTGTTGAGTTCCTGCCAAATATACTCTGAATCCAGATTTTGGTCTAAAATGGCATTAGAGTTGTTTATTATTGGCAACTATAGAACTAAAACATTGTGCTGAGTTCCTACCAAATACACTACTCAAAAGTTCTAATTGGCCACCTCATATTTTGGGAAGTCACAGACTACAACTTTGTTCAAAACATATTCATTTTAATATCACAAGCTGACATATTCATTTATCATAATTTTCACAAAAGTTCAATAGCTTCTTATAACAAAACATTATCAAAACAATGGCATCATATAAACACCCCTACAAATGAAAAGTCACAAACAGAGGCAAATTACTTATTTTCTCCAAGCAAAATTCATCATGGCTTGTCATTGCTTTCTAATGATTATTTCACAGACAAGGGTGTATTTCCTTGATATTTTCTCCATTCGCGAGTAACAACATGATACAGATCGTCCAAAATGTTGCGTTTTGAATGGTTGTCTGAAATTTCTTCAATCCAACCCATTATGCTTAATGGGGCTAAAATTTAACTTTTAAGTGATAATGAATGCGTTTGAATGTGGTTTGATGTCAATATGTGGCGATTACCTATCAATTAATGACACAAGAATGACATTGTTGACAAGAATGGTTTCCAGATATGCCTGGAAATGGCTGGAAAATAGGTAATTTTGCCCCCGGTCGTACAAATTGCGCTGATATTTTTCCATGTAGATTACAATTGAGTCTTACAATCTTAAGTGCCGAAAGGGTATCCGCTGTTAATCTGCTTTGTAAGCGTCATATTTACATATCTACTTCCGGTTCTTGGAAATTCCTAGAACAGCCCTCTTTAGGCAGAATTGGGAGGACTGAAAAGTCTAACAACATGAAAATTATTGTCAAAGGCACCAGAAACCATAAAAGAAGATTATTTATGTTCTGTTAACTAAAGAATGGTCAAATAAATTATTGACAACATACGCCTATAACTGACCCGCCAAATGCGATCATTGCAAGCTCTCTAGCATAGCCGCGTTACCTGGTTTTGGTAAAGTTTTCAGTTTTTTCCATGTTCTAGGCTGTTTATGACATGATGTATCTAACGATTTTTGAATAGCGCACGTTTTTTTCGTGCACGTTTGACCAAAACGCGTTTTTCACCAACAACTTATGCAAAACAAACCAATCGGCGTTATAATTTAGTTATTCGAAATCTTTTTTTAAATAGATAAACAACTGTCAAAATTTCAGTTTTTATGTTTCAGTCATTTTCTAGTAAAACGAGTTTAAAAAGTGGCCAATTAGAACTTTTGAGGAGTGTATACTCTGAATCCAGATTTTGGTCTAAAATGGCATTGGAGTTGTTAATTAGTGTCGACTATAGAACTACAAATTGTGTTGAAGTTCTACAAAATATCATACTATGAATCCAGATTTTGGTCTAAAATGTCATTGGAGTTGTTTATTATTGTCGATTTTAGAACAAACACATTGTGTTGAGTTTCTATTAAATGTCATACTCTGAATCCAGATTTCGGTCTAAAATGTCATTGGAGTTGCTTATAAGTGTCGACTTTAGAACTAGCAAATTGATTTGAGTGTCTGCCAAATACATAGGCGTAGGAAGGTTTATAATATCGAGGGGCCAAATGTTAAAGTAAATAGAAATATGGGTTTATTATAGGAGCCATAGGGGGAGGGGCAGGCCCCTTTTCCAAATTATTTAGGGGGCCTGCCACCCCCCCCCCCTGGCCCTCCCTCTTCCTATTTCTATGAAATATCATACTTTGAATCCTGATTTTGCTCTAAAATTACATTAGAGTTATTTATTAGTGTCGACTATAGAACTATGTAAGTACGTTTCCAAACTGGCAACACTTAGAGACAACCTAACCTGGATCGAAGGTTGTCTAAATCGCCTTAGGGGTGATTTTACCAAAGCGAATCTCGGCTTAATAATATTATTTCACAGAGTATCGTCAAGGAAACATGTCCACCAGCCAACAGTATCATAGCAGCATTTTTGCACGTGAATCCCACTGCTTCCCCCGAGATTAAGGCTGCTCCGCGAAAGATGCTACACGCTGTGAAGATACTATTGGGGAACAGCATTTATCTTGATAAGACTGTGTGTATGCACGGGCCGATCTAGATGCAGTCTGTTCTAAATTTGCCATAAGTATTCCTTTTCAGATCCCGGTTAACATAATGCATATATAACCTTCAAAGAAATGTGTTAGGATCTCACCTATGGTATCACTGCAGTATTTATTACATGTTACTCCAACGGCTTCCTCCGTAAAACAGCTAGTGTCTGAAACGAGACAAGCAATATTGTCTGTCAGGCCCGTAGGAAAGCATGTTCAGATTTAGGTTAATGGGATTCTGGTTACGTTATGCTACTGCAAATCCTGACTTACCCCTTTCCCAAACGACACAATTTTTGAATTATCCAACTTGAAAGATGCAATAGACGACAAATTCATATTAAAAAGGAAAGGAGTTGCGTACAATATGGCACAGAAAATATTGAGGCAAAATGAGAAAATGCTGATTATCAGAATTTTCTTCTTTTGTCTCAACGTTTTTCCAAGCCTTCTCTTATAGAGCAAAAACGCAGGTATTGTTTGGGAAACGCTTAAATAAAAAGAATATATAATACATTCCATTATCGTTGCCCTCTATACTTATTTAGCCCCTAAATGGTTATGCCATTCTCATTGACCCAATAAATCTCAGTCTTAACCCTGTTCAAATGTTCAGGTGTATTCAGGTTGCCAAGAAATATTATTTTCTTCAAATTCTATTGAAATTCTAGATCTGTTTAATGTTGGAAAAGTGTATAAAAATCGAGGTCTTACGCAGTTTGATTGCACCAGAAGGCCATCTCATTCTCATTGCCCCTCTTGTTCCACGTCTAAACTCGGTCCACTGCACCGCATCCCCACAGTACATCAAATCACATGACTTTTTAATCTCATTGACCTCGGTCTCCGTGATCCTTGCTGACCAAATGTTCAGATGTGTGAGGTCACCCACGAATGCGTATCTTTCATCGAACTTGACTTCTTTTCGCGATGCCTGTCCGAGAACGAATTCGCCGTTTCTTGGAATGGATTTGCCCACAGGTCCTTTACCAGATAACAGCTTGATATCGTCGATGTATAGTTCATAAATACCAGCTGAAATACAAATGGCAAAACAAAAACCTCATAATACTTGATACATGTATATATTTTCATTAATTTTGTTTCAGTACAGACAAAATGGGAAGCGTTCTTATATTCTTAAGTTTTTTTAAACAAACGAACAAGGATTATCGTTGTTTGTTTATAGTTTTCATTCATCTTCATATTTATATTTTTTATATATATTTCGGTATCTGAATGAAAACTAGATGTATTAATTAGCACTTACGCTTTCTGTTTAAAGAATTCTTAATGCAATGCAATGTACTATTTGTATCATTTATCTGCTGTTCCCTTATTTTTAGATAAGAAATGCAATGTTTTATCAATTTGAAGACATTATGAGACAAGAGTACCACATAGCTCTTACTTTCCGAAGACCATGCCCAAGTCACGTGATACCATCGATATTTCTCGAAAGCAAAGTTCGTCTCCACTCGTTTGTTCCATATTGTGAAGGCCAGAAGAGGACCACTGCGCATGTACAGAACGTTCAGATTCTTCCCGTGCTTGTAGGACAGGATTGTTCCATTTAAGACTGGATCTGGAATCTAAACAAAATACATGTGCATGTACACGCATGTAAAACTTTTGTTTTATTATATTATGTCGGTTATGTTCAAAACGATGTAACTTCAGCTAATTCAATCTGTAATTACAGAATTTGTGAAAGTAATCAACGATTTGATGGAAGTTATTTCGAAGAAAAAAACATGATTGCTAAAAAGAAATACATATATTATGAACAAAAATCCCACCTTTTTTCAAATAACATTGCTGAATCATCACCAAGAAGTTCGTTTTATATCTTCATACACAATAACATAATTTATTTTAAAAAGAATAAGAATTACTCTGCACTTCCGCTCAGTAAAGTTTGTTAAGGTTTCTGCGATTAGTCCGTCAGAAGAGATGTGTACATGGTACTAAATTTACCAGTACCAGTAGTTCTATGTGATATGCTAAATCATCTGTCAAATCAATCAAGTAAGGATATACAAATACCTTGATCCAAAATGCGATCGTAAACTCCTTGAGTACAGGGAAGGCTTTCCCGGTTAACAGAGCATATCTGACAGGGGACTGTTTGGAAAATTCCAGTCTTGAGTCCACTGCTGTAGCTGCAAGTATAACAGAAGAGCTCTTTCACAGAAAAGGTAATGTTATGATTAAAAAATATGTGTTTGTTAAAATATTTTACATTTATTCAATATGAGCGTCAAGCGTTATTTTCTTGTGTGTATGATTCAGTAGCATAGTGCATCAAACTATTCATTCTTAGTGTTCGACCTGCTTTTTGAACCAGTGAAATTGCAGTATATTCTACAATTTCGCCGCTACATTCCGCATAAACGAGACTGCTGGCTAGTTTATGTGACGTCTATATGTAGCCACTCCCCGTCTGGTGCGCAATTAAGCTTGGCCAACACTAAGTGACGTCAGATAGAATCTGTACAGTAAATTCTACTCAATATAAACATTGAATGCGCTCCATATTTGAATGTTTATTTCGCGTATAATCTGCTATAGGCCTACAGCTTTTATCTAATACATACTCGGAACAAATACAATTATGTTCGGAAAATGCTACAATGTAACATAATTATACACACCGTCCTCTTTTACGTTGGAAGTTTTGTAGCAAAGGAGTTCCATAAAAATATTGTGTATATGTCTAAAATAAGCTTTATATTTTCCGACGATCTAGTTAGGTATAACCGGGAACGTCTGACACCTGTCAAATGGCCAGAGGGTTTGTTTCTAAAAGACGACATATTCATTTCTTTGCCCATTTCAGTAAGCTTAAATTTCGGAAATTAAAAAGTAATCTGTCAACCAACTGCGACGTTATTACTAGAACATCTCTTCGATATTCTTAAAAAAAAACTTGTAACTTCAGCTTAAATCAAGCTAAACAAGGTTTTCGGGAAACGCGACGATTTATAAATTTTGATATATTTGATAGAGAATCAGTATAAATGTATTCATTTCTAACTGTGCTGTCAACATATTTTGGAGTCGAACCATTCGAGGAGGGGGGGGGGGGGGCGTTGCTGGTCGGTCCCATGCAGCAAGTTCCCGTTTTCCTCGAATTAGTTTGAAGGGACTCGTGTATTGTTTTATGCCACCGGAAAACAATAAGTCTAAAATGACAAGGTGAAACGATTTCAAATATACAATTATAAAACACAGCCCTTGTGTAGGCCTATACAAGGATCGGCTGGGCTTTTTCCAGAACTTTACTGTATTTACTTCGAAGCATGGTTCGCCAGATGAAGTGTACTTACACATGCACATGATGGTGTTCCAATGAAAGCCGGGTCCACAATCACACCCATAACCGGTCGGATGGTCCTTACACTCTGGACGTGTGTAGTAGCCATTACCTTCACAGCTGTCCCAAAACCTTGGTCTCAAACCTGGAAAAGGTATACATGTACGAATACCTAGTTGAAAAATCTCTTTTCTAAGCAAGAAATCTAAACCATTACAAAATCAACAACACGAAATAATATGGCCTCAACATATCGCTGCTTTCAAGCAAAAACCTCGTAACTACAGCTTGCTTAAAGCTGTAGTTGCGAGGTTTTTGTTGAAAAGCTAGGACATAAAATTCAAGAAACATCATTGGCTAAGTTTTTTTCCATTTCAGTGTAGACCTTTCTGTGAGTCAACGCCTTTGTAAATGCATTACCAAGCTTAGCAATCTCATTTCGGTGCAAACGCAAATACATGTAGCAAATTTTAATTGTTATTATCATTTCAAGTATTGCTTGGCTTTCTTCTTGTCCCTATGTACGTGAAAACAGAGGACGCAGAAACATATGAGTTTGCTGCAAGCAGACAAAACCGGTCATTGTTTCGGTAACCGCTAGGTATATAATTCATTTTTTGCTATTAACTTTCAATAATATTCCTTAGATTGGTCTTATATTTTGAAACCATCATTATAAATAAAATAAGCACTTGTATATACGTCTACTTTTTACAATTTAGACTCATATAATCAGCGCAGATTTAAGGTCTGAATTTCTACTTTCAAAAGGACATAAATAAATATGCCTTTCAAATAACTAATTCGAATCTGATTCGTTTTTAAAAAATCGAGACTTCAGGAAATCAGACAAAAACTCAGTAATTGGTGTACAATCACTGTACACATTTTGTATACTTCTATATTTCCCTACTAATAGATCTTCATACATGGTACACATATTGTATATTTCCATATTTCCCTACTAATACAAATCTTCATACATTATTTTCCCATGACTTGTCCTCATTATGCTCGTTATAACAGAAGTAGCTCGATAAATGACAGAATCGCGACATGATTACCATTATTGTCTGCATATAAAACCGAGGTTATCCAATGTCACCGGAAGCTGCGATCTCGAATGAAAATCGGATTGCTCTCATTCTATGCGATTTCCGTTTCCGGCATTCTTCTATGGTGTGTTTTGTCAATGAATTAATTCTTTCAGAATCTTTTGTTTGCATATTGATGTTCTCGCTTCATTTTCCACATAAAGATTTCATTCGTTTATGGAATAGGAGTTTTTATCTAAAGTTAGAATTTTAGATCAATATGACATGAGGCAAACGTGACCTTTTTATACATTTAGCACCGTTCTAGGAATAAATCAATTACCATCCGCATGACTTGGTCTGTAAATGATATTCAATTTATTTGGGGAGGTCGGGTAGTGGCGCCAATACAATGCTCGAAAAGCAGTAAGGGGATAGACAAGTGCGCTATATAATAACGAACAGTTTCAAATTTGTTCTCTACTCATAAGAACCATTTTCTACACTCTTTTACTACTGATTGTTTGGTGTGGGACCATTTGGCTCGGGGATTGGAATATCGTTTCGAGTTAGAAATTACTGTGCGAATGATTTGTGCCACGTCATCATAATTCGTTAACTATCCGAACCCATTCGAACGATATCGTAAACATTCGGCGGGGGAAAGCTCCATCGCCGAATTTTTACAACGTCGTCCGAATAATTCCGACATCGCCTGAATCTCATTAGGGGCGGACTTACTTAAATAGTTTTGTAGTTTTTCTTCGGTAGGAAAAGAGTCTTTTGCGTGACGAGTTTCATAAGTTAAAGACTTATTCCTTAATTAATTCGATAGATCTGCTTTTCAAATGAAAATAGAATGTTTGTGCAAATTTACTTACTTACTGGGTGGAGTCGAAAATCTCTAATTAAATTAGTCAGATATCGGATTGTCTGTAACATTTTACAGAAATCTTATGATTCCGTTTGGTAGTTTAATAACTTAAGAAGATCTTTCTTTTAACGAAAACAGCAATTCAATGAATCATGCATTGGTTTCTTCAAGTCATTTTTTTTAAAAGAAAATTAAGCAATATGAATTGTAGTGAAGTTTCTTTGCATTGTGTCGTGAAATTTAACAACAAGAATTCAAAGTAAGTGTACATCTTTTAGAATAGAAAATATCCTTTTCTAGTTAATATCCAAATATCCACAAACCTTCGCAAAGTTTCAAATTCGTTGCTTTCAACTCTTTGCTTTTTATGTCTTTTTATTATCGAGTTTATTCAAAAGGTCAAACCCAAATATTGATATAACATGGTATTCTCTCCTCAAAGAACAGAAGCATAAAACAATAAATCGTGGATATCTCGTCATTAGATCTGTTTATCTCAATTTAGTAGACAAATCCTATTATAGCCAGTAATAAAGTATCCATCGTCTGGTTAAATAGATGTGGCTGGTTTAATCACTAGATATCGCTGTTTTTTTTTTTTTGTTTTTTTTTTTTTTTTTTTTTTTTTTTTTTTTTTCAACAAAAAAACTCGTAACTACAGCTTGAAACAAGATGCAGTTACGAGGTTTCTTCTTGAAAAGCGACGATGTGTATATCTACGACGTATGACCAGACCTCGTTCGCTTTGTCGGTGAGACCGGATAGCTATCGATCCTGGGGTCATGAGTTCGAACGTCGGTACGATTGATATATCATTTGCTATTTGTTTCTAACTGCCCGATATGAATCATCTAAGTCAAAGAGCAAATGGAGACTCTGATTGGACATGGCGGTAGTACCGATGACAGACATGTCAGGAAACCATGGCTAGGTGTTCCAGCCACCACAGTTTGACTATAGCAGTCGAAAACGGTGTTAAATAACATTAATTGAATCAATTTTATGTCTTTTGGTATCGCCTGACGAAGATACTTTTGTAACGTTGAATTCAAAATTTGGAACCTAACAATTTGTGAAAATGGATAAAATATACAGTCGTTGTAATTGCAAAACCTCGTAACTACAGGTTACCTAAATCAGTGAAACCCTTTCTGACAATATATTTCTTACCATTGTCATCTTACACAAATAGAAGGACGCACGAAGTCGCGGCATTAGCCATTGATCAGTGAAACCCTCTATGACAATATATTTCTTACCATTGTTATCTTACACAGACAGAAGGACGCACGAAGTTTCGGCAATACCAAGTAATCATTGATCAGAGGAGCTCTTCCTGGCATGACGTAACAAAGAAACGTAAGAGGATCAGAATTTATCCGTGTACCCGCTTTAATTAGAAACAGGTGGTACAAAGGAAATTGATTCCTTCATCGACAGAATCGTGAAAACCAGTAACTTCGTCAATGCGAGTTTCAATTAAATAAACCCTTCTTATTGACATACAATTGGTGCGACCCTTTCACTTACTGAGTGTTTGGTCAATTGATCGATCGGTGTGCGTTTGAAGTTAGAAACAATTTTGATGTATTATGAACCCGTATTTATAACAGACCCGTTCTGTTTGCAAATACTATATATACAACATTCAATTATAAATCGAGGAAACCAAAGAAATTAACAATTTCGTGTTATACAAGAATACTTTGATATCAGAAAAATTAATATACCTTTTATCATTTTTGCAATCACGACTTCCTAAAATCAGATTATCAATCTGACATTGATAAGAAAAAGGGAATCGGGTTTCTCTATGGTTCTTGCTTTACATAGAAATTGAAGAAAATATCATGACCAGGATACTAGTTGCTCTAAAGGATGATACCTCAATTAACTTCAACCCAGAATGCCTTGACAAAAAGGCTACTGAGTACAATGAATCCTTTACATAATTGAATAAAGCGTATGATCGGTAAGTTTTGGGTACAAATTAGAAATCGTTTTTCAAATCCTTAAAGTTTATCAGAGGGTACTTTCCTTGAAATAGCACCATTTCATTTACAAAAATGTTTATTCCGTGTTACGTCTTTCACTTGTTATCATTTTCCAAAATGTTCGTTAGTTTCTCTACTTATTTTTTATTCATTAACAGATAACATCAATTCATATTATCTACCATTCAAACAAAGCACATTCATAATATGTGACTCGTAACACTAAAAGGGACCTTATCAAAGCACAAGGACCTTATCAGAAGTAAAACAAATCCACATTTTGACAATCTTGTCAGACTCAGCACAGGTCAGATACTGTATGCGAAAATTAAATATATAGTAAGATATGGAAAACATTCCAGATTTAGAAAATTACATACAAGTGAAAAGTGTCGGCCCTAGTCTGGCTTCGCGGATTGCGCAGACTGACTAGGGTCGATATTTTCTACACTTCATATAAGGTCCCTTGTAGCATGATGGATCACATATTAGAAAAGTACAGAAAAACACAAAAAACTCTTACCTTCCGAGACAGTGTTGATGATGATTGTGTATCCAACAAACGTCACCCATACTGGCAACGTAGCATAGGCTGTAGACAAATGGACCCCTGAACTAGGCATCCCATCCGAATACACGTCTAAAAAACACCCAGTACACTAGTATGGTATTCAATACATCGTTGAAAAAGTCAGTTGTCTAACACATCCTTCAATTAGGTGGTATTTGATACTTCGTTGAATGCGACTCGTTCAATAATGAAAGATTCCTTCCCATCTGGATACACGTCGATACACGTCCAATAAACAATCCAAGCCAATTTAATACATTGTCAAATAAGTCAGTTGTCTAATGCATCGCCCAATTAGACGGTATTTGGTGTGTCTGTGAACTGCGACTCTATATTTTGATGCTTGATTAACACATCAAAATATGAGTTTACTTGCATAATACAATTTAAGCACATTAAAACATCGCCAATTTAGACACTTGTCCTTAGAAAGATTACACAGTTTTCTGATAATTCTGGGTCGAATACAATTGCATTCCTGCCTACGCGTTACACATGTATTTACAGAATATTCTGAAGCATCAAGATATCAGAGAACACATCCAATGCATATCCAATACGCCATACATGTCATTCTAATATATTGTCAAATAGGACAGTATTCTAACCCGCTATCAATAGTGCAAGCAGATCCAGTAAAGTCAGCCGTAATAATCTAATTCCTCATTTATTGGAAGTCCGGTGTTAAGTTCACATGGAATGAAGACTTCAATACCACATGAGATAAATTCCTTTCCAAATATTCATTGTGATTTTCTCCCAAAATCACAGCAAAATCTTCACGAACGACGTCCTTAATGTCGCCAAACTGAAAGAAAACAGATGCTCATTAGAGAAATAAACGCTTTTACCAGAGAAATAAATCTCAATTGCAAATTCCATATAGATTTTCGTTTAAGGATTATTAGCAGTAGCCGTTCTACCGATGAATTCGATGAATTCGATGAATTTCAGTCTCTTTGTCTTTAGAATTTAACGCTTTACACAATGTTGTAAAACACTTATGACCTTTTTCAGTAAATGTAAACATTGCTTCAGACAGACGTATAAACAAAAAGTTATGGTGTATTTTTTTTATTATCTTCTAGACCAAAGCAGGCATTTCTAAGGAAAGAAGGGTAATATGCGATTTAAAAGCTAAAATGCTATCTCAGCAACCATAAACTATAATAGCGTGCTAGTAAATTACAATAAAACAGAGACAGGTCTAGTTATAAAGAATTGTGCATAATCATAATCATATTTAATTACTCTCCAAACAGTCGATAGATTGAACCTTCCATATTTTTCAAAGTTTTTATCATGATTCTAACCAAAATTACTTCAATTAGATATACGAGGGGCGTTCATTAAAGATTTCCCCTGACCTACTTTCAGTTGAGGTAGGAAGTTGAAATTGTACACATATATTACCGTATACCTCTATAGGTCACATAAAAAATTGCAGCTCTGAAATATAATTTGTTTCTCATTTCCGTGTGCTGAAGTTAAGTAAGGTAGCGTGATGGAGCAAGCCGTCATCAGATTCCTGTATTTGAAAGGTCGCACTCTAAAGGAGGAATTTGATGACATGAAAGAAGTTTGTGGGGATGATGTCCCATCACATGACTTTATCAAACACTGGTATACTCAGTTCAACTGTGGACGTAAGTCTGTGGAAACAGCCCGAATCCTGGGCGCCCACAGTCTGTCACTGATGAAGCCACCATAAAGTCAATGCAAGGTTTCGGTCACAGTCTACGGTGTTCTACAGAACATGTCTCCAAAATTGCATTAAACGATGTCAGAAGTATGTCTCTCTGGCTAGAGACCATATAGAGAAAGATTAACATTTATGCCAAGTTTCAATTCTCTATATTTATTGGAAGTAGGTTTGGGGAAATCTTTAATGAACGCCCCTCGTAAAAAGGCAGAGTGGAAAAGTAAGAAAACTGGTACAGTGTCTGAACATGCATAAACTATGGTTGTAATCACAAATACAGAGAGACAAGGAAAGTCATCAAGCATACTTGTTGTGTGCACCTTTCATTAAAATGCCGTAAGTGTTTCTTTTTCCCCACTTAATCCTTTCCCAAACAAGACCTGGTTTTGACGTCCCTAATAGAAAAGGCCTGGGGAAAACATTGAAACAAAAGAAGAAACTGCTGATAACCAGCAGTTTCTCCTTTTGTCTCAATATTTTCTGTGTCCTATTTTACACAAATCCTATCTTAGATAACATCCATTTTGTCATTTGTGGCAGCTTTAAAATTGACGCACCCTGACATTTTGTTGTTTGGGAAAGGGTTAACAAGTAGGCGATTGATTGCTCGATTCCGAAAGTTATTTAGTCGACTTCGTCTTTTGAGTACGGTAGAAATACTGTGTGGTATCTTTTCTTGGACTCGATCTTACATTTTAGTGTTCGAATTACTTTTTGGAACAATGAAATTGCGGTGTATTTGAAAATTCCGCGCTTTACTTCGCATAAACGAGACTGCCGGCTAGCTTATATGAGGTATATACAAAGCCACGCCCCTGTCTTTTATGACAAACATTAAGTCAAATAGAGTTTGTATAGTACATTCTACGCGATTTAAACATTTTTATGCCCCCTTTCGAAGAAAATGGGGGTATATTGTTTTGCAAGTGTCGGTCGGTCGGTCGGTCGGTCTGTCGGTCGGTCGGTCGGTCGGTCGGTCGGTCCGTATGTCGGTCGGTCTGTCCGTAGACCAAACCTTGTCCGGAGCATAACTCGAAAAGTATTAAAGGTAGAATCATGAAACTTCACAGGTGGATAGATCTCATTATGGAGAGGTGCAGTGCACAAGAACTGTAACTCTGCCAATCAAATTTTTTGAGTTATTGCCCTTTGTTGATTTTATAACTTGATTCTTGTCCGGAGCATAAATCAAAAAGTATGTAAGGTAGAATCATGAAACTTCACAGGTGGATAGATCTCATTATGGAGAGGTACAGTGCACAAGAACCGTAACTCTGCCAATCAAATTTTTTGAGTTATTGCCCTTTGTTGATTTTATAAATTGATTCTTGTCCGGAGCATAACTCAAAAAGTATGTAAGGTAGAATCATGAAACTTTACAGGTGGATAGATCTCATTATGGAGAGGTGCAGTGCACAAGAACCGTAACTCTGCTGATCAAATTTTTTGAGTTATTGCCCTTTGTTGATTTTCAAACTTGATTCTTGTCCGGAGCATAACTCAAAATGTATGTAAGGTAGAATCATGAAACTTCACAGGTGGATAGCTCTCATTATGGAGAGGTGCAGTGCTTAAGAACTGTAACTCTGCCGATCAAATTTTTGGAGTTATTGCCCTTTGTTGATTTTCAAACTTGATTCTTGTCCGGAGCATAACTCAAAAAGTATGTAAGGTAGAATCATGAAACTTCACAGGTGGATAGCTCTCATTATGAAGAGGTGCAGTGCACAAGAACCGTAACTCTGTTGATCAAACTTTTTGAGTTATTGCCCTTTGTCGATTTTATAACTTGATTCTTGTCCGGAGCACAACTCAAAAAGTATGTAAGGTAGAATCACGAAACTTTACAGGTGGATAGATCTCATTATGGAGAGGTGCAGTGCACAAGAACCATAACCTTGCCGATCAACTTTTTGGAGTTATTGCCCTTTGTTGATTTTTACACTTAATTCTTAAGAATGCCTATATCTCATGTATTTTTACACATACAGCATTGATATCTCACACATAGATACCTCCTATCAACATCATTCACAATTGACCATGACCTTGGACCTTGTGACCTTGACATTGGAGTTTGACCTACTTTTTAAAAACTTTAACCTGGCTGATATATCATGTTCTTTCACACATACAGCCTTGATATTTGACACATAGAAACCTCCGACCAAGACCTATCACATAGGACTTTGGCCTTGGATTTTGTGACCCTGACCTTAGAGTTTGACCTACTTAAAAAAAAATAAACTGCGCCTATATCTCATGTGCTATTACACATGCAGCCTTGATATTTCACACGTGGACACATCCTACCAAGACCTTTCACATTTGACAATGACCTGGACCTTGTGACCTTGACCTTGGACTTTAACCTACTTTTATAAAAACTTTAACCTAGCTGATATATCATGTCCTTTTACACATACAGCCTTGATATTTGACACATGGACACCTACGACCAAGACCTTTCACATTTGACCATGACCTTGGACATTGTGACCTTGACCTTGGTGTTTGACCTACTTTTATAATACATTAACCTGGCCTATATTTAATGTCATTTTACACATACAGCATTGATATTTCACACATGGTCACTTCCAACCAAGACAATTCACTTTTGACCATGACCTTGGACCTTGACCTTGAAGTTTGACCTACTTTTGAAAAACTTAAACTAGGCCAATATCTCATGTCCTGTTACCTATACAGTCTCGATATTTTACACATGGACACCTCCTACCAAGACCTTTCACATTTGTCCATGACCTTGAATATTGCAACCTTGACCTTGGAGTTTGACCTACTTTTAAAAAGACTTAAACCAGGCATATATATCATGTCCTTTTACACCTACAGCCTTGATATTTCACACATGGACACCTCCAACCAAGACCTTTCACATTTGACCATGACCTTGACCTTGGCATTTGGCATACTTTTAAAAACTTTAACCTGGCCTATATTTCATTTTACTGTTACATATACAGCCTTGATATTTCACACATATACATCTCCTACCAAGACCTTTCATATTTGACAATGACCTTGGACCTTGTTAACTTGACCTTGGACTTTGACCTACATAAAATGTAGGCCCTTGAGGGGGCATATATGTTTTACAAACATCTCTTGTTAATCTTTATTAGGCTCAGAATCAACTAAACAGCCCCTATCTAGTACGTAGACAATCATTTGTAGATGATAAAGTGGACGTTTTGATTCTGTTTATTTTGAATAGATTGTACTTTTAACATGTTAAAAAATTGGGGAGGAATGAAAATTTCCGAAACCCTAAAATGCCGCTTCGGTAGCCATGACCTGTAAGAATATGCTAACAAAGTGAAATCTATAGACAAAACAGGTATAGGCTTGTAGGTTGTAAGCTTGTATGTTGGATAGTTGTTTTGCGTGTCATTCATTAAAACGTCCCCATTGTTCTTTTCCAATGCTTAACAAATAGACAATAAAATGTTGCCTTCCAAACTTATTTCCACGACTAGGTTCCCATTTTACCAGCGAACTTAAAGTCAGAGTATTTTTATGTAAATCATGAAAGAAGACATCTAAGTGAACAAGAAACATGCCGTCGGCCAACCTAGACCAATCAGGTTGGTTGATGCGTAATTATGCTCATCTACATAAAACTTAACATGGTAAGTAAAACGAACCCAATGATGTTTCAAATACAACGGGAGTCCTTGGCATTCTTTCTGTGATATTTGCATTTTATTGTTTGCATTCTCTTGTTTCTGGAAAATAACAATCATTCATTTAAGCACAATTGGGAGAAGGATAAAAATTCTTCAAAAATCCATAATTGCCAAATCAGCAACCATAAACAATAAGAACATGCTTGTAAATTATATTACAATAGAGACAAAACGAGTTATCTAGAATTGTGCTCGCAATACTTGTTGCGTGTGCCTCTCATTATAATGTCCTTAGTGATCATTTTCCCTGCCTAACAAGTAGGCCATTGATTGCTGCCTTCCGAAAGTTATTTCCCCGGGTTGATGTTTTGAATACGACAGAATTGCGTGTTGTTTCTGGGATGTATTTTCTAGATTGCAGAAGACAAACATTTTGAACAATAAAGTGGATGTTGTCCATGTTTTATTTGTGACAAGTTAGCAAGAAAGCACTTTTAAAGATAGTTTGGCCAAAATGGTTTCCTTTACAAATAAAATATGCCAACTCAGCAATCAAAAACAATAGGAGCATGCTCTTAGATTGCAAATGAAATAAGACAAAGCAAGTTATATAGACTTTTGGGCAGAGTACTTGTTGCATTCTTCATTATCTAAAATGTCATTAGTGTTTATTTTCGAGTAGGCCATTGGTAGTAGCTTTCCAGCAGATATTGCCTTGGCCTGCCCTGCTGTTTGGAATACGACAAATGTACATGACGTTGTTTCTATGATTTTAATCTAGTTTGTCGCGAAAAAAGTGCTATTTCAGAAGGGACTATAAAAACATTATGTCGCAGACATGTAGATGTTACTAAATCATTTGCCTATTAGGATTTCTTTGTTTCTGACAAATCAACACAAACATACAATTTTTAGCATATTTGGCAATTATAAAATCCGTTTTTATATTGTCAAAAATGTCCATTCAATAACCATTAACAATAGGAATGTATTAGTAAACTACACTTCAGCAGAAACATAACACGTTATCTAGAATTGTGCGCGGAATACTTGTTGCGAGCACCACTTATTAAAATGTCCTTAGTATTCGTTTATTGTGTCTCACGATAAGGGCATTGATTGCTGCCTTGCGAAAGTTATTTCCACGACTTGATGTTCTGAATACGACAAAATTGCGAGATGCTGTTTCTGGTATGATTTTCTAGTTTGTAGAGGGCTATATTATGTAGACAATTAAGTTGATTTTGCGCATGTTTGAATTCTCTAATTTTTGACAAGTTTACAATAAAATACTTTCAAACTTTCATTTAAGTGCAAAGATGGAATCCGTTAGACATCTAAAAATGCAAACTCAGCGATCATAAACCCAAAGAGCGTACTCGTAAATTACGGCATGATAGAGACAAAACAAGTAAATTAGAATTGTGCTCGCAATACTTGTTGCGTGCGCCTCTCATTATAATGTCCTTAGTGTTCAATTTCCCTGCCTAACAAGTAGGCCATTGATTGCAGCCTTCCGAATATTATTTCCCCGACTCGATGTTTTGAATACGACAGAATTGCGTGAAGTCGCTTCTGGTTTGATTTCTATATTACAAAGAACAACAATATAAAGACAATGAAATAACTTTATGTATAAAACAGACATTGACAACTTGTATGTATACTCAGTATATCAATTGTTGGCCATGCAGTTAGTGTTCACTTTCCCATTTTTATACACTTAGATGTGATATTACATGATTTTATATTACAAAAGCTGAGATGGTACATTGTGATTTTTCTTTTTGTTATTGTTGTTGTTCTTTCTCTTCCGGTAAGTTATTGTAGTGTTTTATTATACTATAAGTATCCGTTATTTCATTACAAGATGCTGTAACTACATACATACTCTTTAAAATAGAGTTACAACTAGTTACGAGGAATCGGTATGGAGCAGATGAAATAATGATGCATCAATATGTAATCCTTCTAGAAAACTTACATTTCCTGACTTTTTATTTCATAACATCGGAGGTACATTGAACACTAAGGACATTATAATGAGAGGCGCACGAAAATAATGTGTAGTTCTGGCCTAGTTGAATGCAATATAAGACATATCGATGTTTCAAAACAAACCTCGTAACTGCAGCTTGTTCTAAGCTGCACTTACGAGATTTGTGTTGAAAATCGACGATATATTCAAATTTAAATAAGATCAATAAGAAGTAATTAAGGCAGACTCTCTACAGTTTTCTAATCAAACATTTCTCTTGCAGCTTGTTAGAGAAAATTATAGCGTTGCCGGTCTAATAAACCGAGAACAAATGAAACTGTAGAACACGATTAATGAGAAATCTAAAGTATTCATTTTACCAGAATTCTACAGTATTTTCGGATAATAAAGTCGGCAAACTGCTTATTATTGCGCACGATGTTCGAGTAATTGACACGAAACAAGGCTTGTATAATCCTTAGATCATTTACCTTCCTCGCTTTCAGAGCCATTTATAAGTCAACCCAGAACCCTTTATTATTCAACCGCAAATACAGTTCCTTGCAATAATTTAGATAATAAAATGTACATTTCATTGTTGTGATAATTCATTTCATATCTAATATATTTTTTCTGCACAATGTGTATTCACTTGGCTGTTTGTTTACATCAGCTATTTTATTATATTACCGTAACCTCAATTTTGAGTATTTTGGACATATAAGTACAAAACACTATTCAGTCTCAGATTGATCATGCTTTTGAGTATAGATATCTTTCTCTTTAGAAATATAGATGATACAATAATCGCCGTCAGAGTAAGATATATCCGTATGGCTCATGACAAACACTTTCAACGCTTCTACTACCTGGTTTTTTGGTGGCAATTGCAATTCGTAAATCACGTTTATAAAATACATTCCACCAAATGTATGTATTAAAATTGACTGACTATGAATGAACTCAACGTACATTTGTGTAATCAGGGCCATTTCAGAATTTTAGACCTATTAGTTCACAGTTTATTCTAATTTTGTAAGCAGTAAACACTTACTTGGTACTGTCTGGCCTGTATGGGAAAAGTGCATATGACCATAGGATAAGGTAACGCATAATGTTCAAGTAATATTTAAACAACATATACCTTCAATGTTTCCTATGTTCTTTATTATTTCTTGTCAGTGAAACACTAAGAAACTTAGAAGCAGGTTGAATATATAGTAACCAATCGATGTCTGGGTCGTCTTTCATTCTGCAGAACCAATAAGTTGTAAATACAAAGATATTTGCTCTAGGTCAACCTAGCCGTCTTATTTGAAAAGGTATAATTTCCACAAAATCGATAAACTAATTTAATCGCGTTTCGTGTGAAACTGACAGTCTTCAGTCAAATGATACTTTGACAGAAACAGTTGACAGACTTAAATTGGAAAGAATATGGAAGTAGAGTCATGAGACACGCTCAAAAGGCAGTAGTCCAAAACTCATTTTATGGTCTGATCAGATGTCTTATGTGAAAAAATAATCGGACGGACACTCGAATGGACGAGTAAGCTGCCGATCATACATGCAAACATATTGCATGACAACAACATGGTAGCCAATCATACATCTTGTTACATAGTATGTCAATATATGTATATCTAATCAAAGCGAGGGTTGTAACGACAGACGTCTCTGACTCCGAGTTATCGAACGAGTCTCTTCAAAAACGCGGTCATCTTGGTAGTTGAATATTTTTGAAAATATTACCGAAGAAGTGTTATTGTATATTTAATTTATTAATTACTCCATGGAATACGATCCATTAAAATGATATAACATAACATTGATCCATAAAAAGTGTTATTAGCAATATTATTGAACAATATCACAAGTACTAGTCAAGTCTGGATTTCGATTTTCAAGCATTCGATTTCCGTCCATCTACAGTATCTGTTTACTCAATAATTCAGCTAATTAAGTTAGCACACAGTCTCGAGTGACCGTTTAACGGCAAAATAATTGTTTTTCTCGTAGCTTCGTCTGTATTGGGTATTCATTTCATGATCAATAAAACGGTAATATTTGTAAATTGAAATATAATAACAGGCAATAATCCATTTATGTCTCGTTGCTCTACGGGGTACATAAGAAACTTGTGTGATTTTTACAGCGTTGTCTGAACATACCATATTTTCCGAAGTTTGGCCTGTCTTTGAGACCTGTTTACTGATCTAGATAAAGATGAATTTTACTACGCAATTCAAAACTCTGTCGCCAAGACGTCAAAAAATGAGAAATCGCTTGTTGTGAAATCAAACTTAATGATCTCCTCAAATCTATTGAAAACATTTTTTTTTAAATATTGTTGTTCTTTGCTTTAACTCCTATCTTGCAGTTTCTTACTAACGAATTCTGAAAAAAACTGTCAAAACGGCGTAAAGTCGAAGCATACAGGAATAGACCGAGCTGCCACAAATGTCAATGTCAATAATGCTCTCAAAGACGGTTCAGTAGCCACCTATCAAAAGTCAACAATTAACACAATTCAAAAAGAAAAAAATACATCCCACTTTTACGTTTATGATTGTTTTAAATAAAGGCCTCATGTAGCATCGCAGTATTAGCTGTTTTGATACATTTAGCCACACGACGTTGTTAAAAAGCCCACACAAGCTGATTGCAAAATGGAGTATAAACAGAACGAAGTTGTGGTAGGTTTTCTAGTCAAGAATGCAAAATCTGTCAAAACGAGTTAAAGAGCCATTGCGTGCAGTTAATGGGGAACCATCTCTTTCTTTTGAAACTATCAAAATACGAGTCAAGGATTTTAGCAAGACAAAGCAAGTTAATAATGACGATCAGTCAAGATTCTGAGGAGGGCTTGTCTCAAACGTTGACTTCTATACACGAGCCTGTATCGAGAGTCAAGGACTGGCAAAAAAGAAAGAACAAATATATATGAAGATGTGAGGGGACTATTTTGCAAAATAAGGCAGTTCAAATCCAAATATCGGTCTTGTTTGTCTATGGCAAAAAGCTTTTTGATATCCTCTCCTTTCAATTAAAGTCTATCAAGTGTTTCTGTCAAAGTATCATTTGACTGAAGACTGTCAGTTTCACGCGAAACGCAATTAGTTTATCGATTTCGTGGAAATTCTACCTTTTCAAATAAGACGGATAGGTTGACCTAGAGCAAATATCTTTGTATTTACAAGTTATTGGTTTTTCAGTATGAAAGACGATCCAGACATCGATTTTTTAAAAATTAAATAGTTGATATACGTTGTAAAGTATGACTTAAACTGATGTTACTAGTTATAGTATGACAAAAATCTGCTGTAACTAACTAACAAACGGGGATTAATTTTAATTCCGAAGGAAGAAAAATAAAGGCTCATGTTGTAAACAGGAATTATATACATGTCTCCTCCTTTTATAGACATCATATGAGATCCCAAGCACGTGTTATAATATAGGTATTACTTAATTATCGTAAAAGGGTAAAAACAGTAATGGACAAATAGGCACATTATATGATCAATTATGAACATGCTGAGTAAGCATGCTGCAAATGACATATTTTCAACTCTGTTCAGTCGTACCATTGTCTTCAAAGTGTTGTTCTTTGCCATATGTACCCTCCGAGCAGAGGTCATGATTCGCTATCATTTGACCCCTGCCGTTTTTACTTCATCCTCCGTTTTTGTGTTGGTCATATCTATTTATAGCACAAAATTTGAATCTCGGGAAAAAACCAAAACGTTTGGATTTCGTACGCGCGGTCATGAGTGTAAATCGTCTAATGCACAACTCAGCACTATATCAGTGTAATCGAAAAATACTCTGCTTTTATTTATTGCATGAATCTTCCTGTAATTAAATCACGACTTGGAATTTGACGATCAATCGCAAAAAGTGTTGTGAAAACATTGATGAGAAATAATAATCTGTAATACTCGCCACTATAAATAATTGTACATTATGTTAACCACCATTACGTTATTTCTATTTTTGGCAAGTGACGGTAATTTTAAATTTCAGTCAATCAAAAAGTGCATCAGCTTTCTCTGATGTTGTTAAGTTTAAAGCAAGCGATTGGATGACGAAATCTCTTGGAGGGTGCGATATTAGACGAGATCGCTTATAAAAACAACAGAGTGAAATCGTTTAGTACATGTGTACTATAAACGTTTGAACGGCGTGAAAGAGAGTATGCAATATGGAAATGCTCCCAGAAGGAACGTCATGCAAGTATGTCGTATTTATTCAAAACATCAAGTCGGGGAAATAATGTTCGGAAGGCACCAATCACTGACCTACTTGTTAGGCAGGGAAAATAAACACTAAGAATATATAATGAAAGATGCACGCAATAAGTATTCGCCGCACAGTTCTAGATAACTTGTTTAGTATCTATTTCATTGTAATTTACGAACACGTTCATTTTGATAGAAATGGTTGCTGAATTAACAATTTATCATTTGGCCGCTAATATGTTTTAGATTAAAAGCAACAAACAAAGGATTCAGACAAGCTGGGACAAATGGAAATGGATATTTTAAAAACACTTTAATTTCTAAGTCAAAGAAAGCAATAGCCAATGGATTCTCGAAAACAATTTTTTATAGAAGCTAGAAATCACCCAAGAACGAACCCTCCACGAAACTATTGTATTCAAAACATCATGTCGGGTAAATAACTTTCGTGCCAATCAATGGCCTATATGTTAGGCAGGGAAAATGTACCATTAGACGTTCTAATGAATGTGCATACAACAAACATTCTGCGCACAATTCTTGATAAAGTGTTTCCTATCTATTTCAGTTTAATATAGGGTCACATTCGTATTGCTTGGGGTTGCTGATATGACATTGTAATAATTATAATTTTCGTTTTATATCCATTTTCCGCAACATAAAATATATTTCTATTTACAAGTTTTTGGATCTGAAGTATAAAAGACGACCCAGGCATTAATTTCTCTTTTCTACATTAGCACGCGAATAAAAGGATATTGTTGTTTTTTTTCTGCAAATGTACTTTAAATGTCATATGCTCACTCTTTTAATGGGATGGGATTAAATACCATAGCAATGCCACAGCAATGCCAACTCTTCATACCGTTTAGGAAACGTACACAGGGTGAATGCTATTTGATCAAGTTTACTGGATATAAAGATACGCAATACATTTGATATTCCTCGAAATACATTGACAAGTTGTCGATCTGTCGATAATTTATAGACACAGTGTAGTCATCTCCATTGTGATACTGTTCTTAAATCATTATGCGCATTCAGAACTGTGAATATACAACTGCTTCGCAAGCCAAGTATAGAAAAATACACGAACATTACAACAACTAAATATATCAATCAAGCATGCAAACAAGGTGAAAGATGATGCCATTAACGGGCGCTCCTGTACGGAAATGGCCAGGAAACAAACCGAATGTTAGAATACATTAACATTGTTTTTGTCTTCGAAATAACATGCATTGATAAATCGCTTATTGTCGTGTTTTAATCATAAATTGCGTGATGTCATGGCATTGATAGAAGTAAAAGAACAATACATGCCATTTTAATTTTCAATACTGTATTAAGCTATGAAATGGGTCTACTCTATACAATAAAATGTGCGATTTAGTTATTAACAAAAAGTTTTCCTCGGAAAGCATCGCTTGCCTAAACGGAGACAAAACCCAAACGCAAAAAAGTCAAGCTCGAGTCAAGGTTCACTAGGTCAATGATAACGGTCCCAAATCAAAGGTCTTAGCAGGATGTATCAGAGTCTTAAAAAGCAATAATTGTCTATCTCTCATAATGCATCAAGATATAGAACAAGTAAAATTCAATGAATAGTTTGTCTAAGGTCAAGGTCTGGTGGTAAAAGGACATGATGCCAAATAAAAGGTCTTGACACCTACATCACTACACTTGTGACATTAGCTCCCCGGATATAAAGTCCCGCCCGGAAAATCATGGTGGAAGTAAACGTCCAATGCATATATTTATCGCACAACCTTTGATTCTTTTTTATTTGAAATGGAAAAACAAAGCGCATTTTGCAGGTTTCAGATTGTCATTGTTGTTCTTTCGCTTTTACCTGGACTTTAGATATTATGCTACATGGTTATGAATTGCCCTCACATTGTTGACAATTGTTAGCATGCGCTAAAGTTGACGTGCGTAAGGGAATATAATAATCTCTGAAAATTACTGTTCAAAAGTGGAAACGATAGTAAATTTAAAAATATGCATGTACTTGTGAATACTTGTATATAGCTTTGATTAATCAGCTTGAATAAAACGATGAAACAGTATCTATTTTTATAAGTTCCTCGATTTCGATCTGAAATTGAAGGTTGCCACATTCTTTGTGATTCCAAATCGATAAAACGTGTATAACTTTAATCCAAAGATACCGCTATTGACATTTGTTGACGGGTAATACTGGTTATGGTGTCATTTTGGGAACACGAAGTAATCTTAAAATGTGGTTCTATCTTATTAAAATGTTAACTGACTTTGATGATAATAATATATAGGGAGCGGATATTAACTTTTAACCTGAATTAACGAGATTTTTACATGCTGAAGTTTCCTAATTTTCTTGACATTTTACACGATCTACGAAATTGTTCTACGGCGCAGTAAAGAAATTTAATCCCTTTTGGTTGATTGTTGAATATTCTTCGATCAAAGCTCTGTCTCCTGAAATTGCTTTCATCTTAGTGATTAAACCGTCTATGTCAGTTCTGGTGAAATTGGTTCAATCTCACCAAATAAAGCGTCTTTGTCAGTCCTGGAAAGACTTTCATTCGAAAGTTTATTACATTTTAATCTCTTGACTTTTTTATGGTCTAAACAACAATCGTACATGTCAATTTGACCTTCAACTGTTTCATTTGCATAGAACATTATCTTATATGTCGCTGTTTTTTAACAAAAAACGTCAAACTGCAGTTACAGGGGTTTTGTTGAAAAGCAACGGTACAAAGAACATCTTTTATGATCTCTGTTGAACTCAAGATCCGATCTATCATTTAAATACCAATATATTTGAACGTTGTCTTAAATATGGACTTTTTTTGATGTTCAGACTGGTTTCCATGTTTGTAATTCCAAATCGATAAACAGGGTATAACTTTAATTCAAAGATACCGCTGTTGACATTTGTTGACGGCTAATACTAGTTATGGTGTCATCTTGGGGATCAGAAGTAATCTTAAAATCTGGTTCTATCTTATTACAATGTTAACTGACTTTGATGATGATATAGGGAGCGGATGTTACCTTCTAAATCTGAGTAAACGAGATTTTTACATGTTTTCCTATCCTTGAAGTTGCCTAATTTTCTTGACATTTTACACGATCTACGAAAAAATATTCCGTGGTGAGGTAAAAAAAAAACCCTAATCTCTTTCTGGTTGATTCCTGAAAATTTCTTCAATCAAAGCTCTGCCATCTGAAATTGCTTTCATCATTGGAATTAAAGCGTCTTTTGTCAGTTTTGGAAAGACTTCCATTCGAAAGTTTATTACATTTTATTCTCTTGATATTTCTTTTTGGTTTGAACTTTAATCCTACATGTCTATTTTACCACTAACTGTTTCATTTGCACAGAACATGAACTAATATATCGCTGCTTTTCAACAAAACCCACGTAGCTGCGTCTTAAAACAAGCTGCAGTTACGAGGTTTTGTTGAAAAGCGTCGATATAAAGAATATCATTTACTATCCATGCTGAATTACAGTTCTTATCAATAATTTGAACAGCAATGCACTTTCACGCTGTCATAAGTAAGGACTAGTTTGAATAGCAATGGACTTTAACGCAGTCTTAAATATGGACTAGTTTTGAAGCATGGACTGGTTTCCATGTTTGTGATTCGAAATCGATTAAACTTGTATAACTTTAATCCAAAGATACGCTATTGACATTTGTTGACATCTAATACTAGTTATGGTGTCATCTTGGGGATCAGAAGTAATCTTAAAATCTTATTAGAACGTTAACTGACTTTCATGATAATATAGGGAGCGGATATTAACTCCTTAACCTGAATCAACGAGATTTTTTCAAGATTTCATATCCCTGAAGTTCTCTAATTTTCTTGACATTTACACGATCTACAAAAATGTTCGTGGTGAAGTAGAGAAATGTAATCTCGTTTTTGGTTAATTCTAGAATAATTTTTCAATCAAAGGTCCATCTCCTGAAATTGCCTTCATGTTACGAATTTAAGCGTCTCTGTCAGTTCTGGAAAGACTTTCATTCAAAAGTTTATTACATTTTATTCTCTTGATATATTCATTTGGTTTGAATTTAAATAATCGTACATGTCTATTTTACCTTCAACTGTTTCATTTGCATAGAACATTAACTAATATATCGTTGCTTTTCAACATGTACTCTCGTAACTGCAGCTTAAAACAAGCTGCAGTTACGAGGTTTTGTTGAAAAGTGACAACATTAAACAACATTTATGATCCCTGGAGAACAACAGTTCCCATTTATTATTTGAAAAGTAATTGACTTTTTCAACGTCTTAAATAAGGACTGGTTTTGAAGTTTGGACCGGTTTCCATGTTTGTGATTTCAAATCGATAAAACTTGTATAACTTTAATCCAAAGATACGCTGTTGACATTTCTTGACGGCTAATACTAGTTATGGTGTCATCTTGGGGATCAGAAGTAATCTTAAAATCTGGTTCTATCTCAGAATGTTAACTGACTTTGATGATGATA
Source organism: Fragum sueziense (assembly GCA_963680895.1). Lineage (NCBI taxonomy): Eukaryota > Metazoa > Mollusca > Bivalvia > Cardiida > Cardiidae > Fragum > Fragum sueziense. The sequence continues at coordinate 21,634,323 of OY804592.1, forward strand.
TAGTCGTTTTCAAACGAAAACCTCGTAACTGTACATAGCTTAAAACAATCTGCAGTTACGAGATTTTTGTTGAAAAGCAGCAATATAGTGAGCTGATATTAAGTCCTATACCTGAATGATTTTTACATGCTTTCGTATCCCAGAAGTTTCCTATTTTTTTTTTGACATTTTACACGATCTACGAAATTGTTCTACGGCGCAGTAAAGAAATTTAATCCCTTTTGGTTGATTGTTGAATATTCTTCGATCAAAGTACTGTCTCCTGAAATTGCTTTCATCTTAGAGATTAAAGCTTCTATGTCGGGTCTGATGAAATTGGTTTCATCTCACCGATTAAAGCGTCTTTGCCAGACCTGGAAAGACTTCCATTCGAAAGTTTATTACATTTTAATCTCTTGACATTATTATGGTTTAAACAACAATCGTACATGTCAATTTGACCTTGAACTGTTTCATTTGCATAGAGCATTATCTTATATGTCGCTGTTTTTCAAACAAAAAATGTCAAGCTGCAGTTACGGGGGTTTTGTTGAAAAGCAACGGTGCCAAGAACATCATTTATGATCTCTGTTGAACTAAAGATCCGATCTATCATTTGAATAGCAATATATTTGAACCCTGTCTTAAATATGGACTGGTTTTGAAGTCCGGACTGGTTTTCATGTTTGTGATTCCGAATCGATAAATCTTGTATAACTTTTATCCAAAGATACCGCTGTTGACGGCTAATATAAGTTATGGTGTCATCTTGGGAATCAGAGGTAATCTTAAAATCTGGTTCACTCTTATTAAAATGTTAACTGACTTTGATGATAATTAAGCGAGTGGATATTAACTCATAAACCTGAATTAACAAGATTTGTATATGTTTTCTTATTCCCGAAGTTCCCTAATATTCTTGAAATTTTACACGATCTACAGAAATGTTCCCCGTTGATGTAAAGAAATTAAATCTCTTTCTGGTTGATTTCTGCATAAGTCTTCAATTAAGCTCTGCCATCTGATATTGCTTTCGTCATAGCTATTAAAGCGTCTTTGTCAGTTCTGGAAAGTTATCCATTAGAAAGTTTATTACATTTTATTCTCTTGACATTTCTATTTAGTTTGAACTTCAATCGTACATGTTGACAGTTGTCAGTACGTGGTAGAATGGACTTACATGATTGTATTATAAAATATTTTCTGAAAACAATACCTTCTATTAAAAATGGACAACGATGGTACGTTTTGAAATATTGTTGAATGTATTCGCGACTTCTGTTAATACATGTATGCAGTGATTACGTACATTTAAAGTGACATTTCACATTTATTTCATTTTTTAAAAGTATGTCTTGATGCAAAGATTGTTTACTCTAATGCATAGAACTGCTATCAATTTTATGAAGTTGTTATTTATAAACGAAAAATACACATTCAAAGTTTAGACAGAAATGACAAATTCTATATAAATCTGAACTGTAGTCCACAACAATTTGTTTAACTTTAGCACAAAAATATATATTTCTCGTAAACGGTTCAATATTTTGGCTTGAAATTTTCAGAATTTCCATAAGAAAACATGCTCTTTCAGAGTGAATAAAAGTGAAATTTAGGTAAAAATAATCGTGAAATGTCACTTTAATCATCTTATACAAATTATAAAAAAGTATCTTATTTCTATTAGTCCCTAAATTTCGATCTGAAAGGGGTGGTCTCATTTGCGCCCACGCACAGATTTTCTTGTAACTTTACACATAAAATGCCTCTGACCTATGAACTACAAAAATATATTCCTTTTACTCAAAGAGTGCATATAGGCCTATACGCGACACCTTAAAGTGTTCCCGAATTTCATTGATACCTGTCTTACAAAAATTCAATGTTGGCTATCTAGTTTTGGTATAAAACCACAAGTTTTAATTAGAATAGCAAGAGGAGTCATTGTAGAAACTTTTGATACCAATACTGTTGGTACCAACACGCGCAAAAAATTCTTAGAAATTAATTTTGTCAGAGATTGTCAGAAAAATAGCCGAAAAATTTTCAAAACCTAAAATTCCATCACATTTTTTTGTATGTTCCTGTCTTTGTCAACCTATAAAATTGATCGGAAAGTTGGCCATATATGTCCTCTGTTTGCATGCAAAATTTGGTGAAAATTTGAAACCGGTAAGATTGTCAAATAATGAGAATTGTGAACAACGGCACCTTAAGATGCTCCCGGATTTTAATGGTTCCCGTCCAGCAAAAGCCCAATTTTGCTTACCTTTTTGTGATATCAGTCTAAAAATAAAATCAGAATAGCAAGAGGAGTCATCGTAGAACATTTTGGTACCATATTGTTGATACCAACATGAACAAAAAAATTCTCAGAAATTTATTTATTCAGAAAAACAGCCGAGAAATTTTCAAAACCTAAAATTCTATCATTTTTTTTTTTTGTATGATTCAGTCTTTGCCAACCTATGAAATCGATAAGAAAATTTGCCAAATATGTCCCCTGTTTGTAAACAAAATTTGGTGAAAATTTGAAACCGGTAACATTGTCAAATTATAAAAATTGTGAACAACAGCACCTTAAAATGCTCCCGGATTTCAATGCACCGTTCCGATACTGATAGTTTCATCCAATCAGAGCGCGTCATTTATTCACCGCCGATAAGCTTGTTGCTCTGCTTCCCAAACACTACCTAGCAACGTATACGCTCTAGTTAAGGCCGCCGGTTTAAAAATACGAAATTTGTACACATTTCTAGCATTTTGATGCAAAAATGCGATTTGGGAAACTTTTGCATGGATTTAGGTATCCAAAACGAATGAAAGGGGCAAGGTTCATTACATTTCACAAGCCCCAAACAAAGCAAAAGAGCTGTTTACGCTTGATTGTAACGCATTTGATCCCATTCATTTAGCAGATTTAAAGGCTTTGAAGACAGCAGATTAGATTTTGATAGAAAACCCAGCATAGAAACTATTGGGACAAAAGGAAGAATTGTGGATTTTCAACGTGGATTTCTTCTTTTGTCTCAATATTTAGCAAACTTTGTTTTATTAGGGACGTCAAAATCGGGCTTGTTTGGGAAAAGGTGAAACACTTTCTCTGTTACGATGCTGCAACTGGTTAACTCAAAATCATTCTCCATGCACTTTCCATACAGGTACGAACATAACATCCAATCCAAGCCTCCAGCTGCTCATCCCGAGTAGAAATCAAGTTGAATGTTAGTTGTAAATCAGTGGCGGATCCAGAGGGGTTCGGGGGGGGGGGGTCAAACGAATCCCCCTCTGAAGCATAATTCTTTCATTTTCATGCAGAAATTCAGTCAAAATTGTATATTAATAGCAAAACGAACCCCCCTAAATGTAAATTCGACCCCACCCTTTTAGAAATCCTGGATCCGCCACTGTAAATGGACGCGGGGCATAAAATTACTGAGAGTGTTAGATCTACTAAGTGTAGAAAGTTGGATGTAGATCTAAATCTACTAACATGAATAGCCTTCAAAGAAAAGTAGAAAACAGGTTGGGTATCAGCATGTTCTTCTTTTCTCTCTATGCCTTTCAAAATGACATTTATTCAGAATCAGGTATTATTTGGGAAAGGATTAACAAAATAGGTTTAAGCCAAGGGCGGATCCAGATTTTTTCCAGGGGGGGGGGGGGGGTCAAAGCCCAAACAATGGCTTAAATATGTGTTAAATATGTTTTATATAGTCAAAATTCAATTTTTGATCAATTCCAGGGGGTCATGGCCCCCTGACCCCATCCCTAGATCCGCCCTTGTTTTAAGCTGTGTGATGATTTTGCCATTGATTCAAGTACCACCACCATTGCTTTTTCATACACTTGTTTTATTTTTTTAAATAAAAATGCACAAAACAATTCAAGTCAATGTGCTTCATTTCACTGTTTGGTCTACTTGATAAATTGGTTAAACCTTCATTCAACTCCTTTTGATAGAAGATCAATCTGGAAAAAAAAAAAACACAAAACAGTTAGTATGAGTGATAATTCATTAAAAAGTCACTAAACTTTCTAACTTTTGACCCTTTTCAGAATAATACTTGCAAATAAGCATACTCACAAAGTATATTTATTTGTTAACAAGAACTGCTTTGAACACACTGGGGCCATTTAATCCCAAATTTTGATGATAAAACAACTGATACATGTGGCAAACACAGCAATGCATATGATGAACAGCAAAATACATTTGTAATTATAAAAATCTTTTGTTATTTCAAATCCTAAGTCATATTATTTGGGGTCAGGAGCATGGGGTTTAATGTTTTGTGTGTGCTTTCAACATCAAAATAAATTGACAAAGCACCACAAACTCCTTTGTAGCTTTATGGGTAATTTGGTCACCTACCTTAATAGAATATTTTGGGAAAAGGATTTAAATCAGGTTATATCAAAGGTCATTAAGGTACTACACCCCTAATGAGATTCATACATATCCAAACTTATTTGGTCCAGGTTGTAAACATTCGGGGGAACGTTCACCGCTGAAAATTTACGTTGACCGAATAAGTTTGGATATGTAATGAATGTGTCGCGCGAAAAAATCCGATGTCACATATATATCTTATTCGGGGTGTACTACCTTAAATTAATATTTAGCTCACAAATAGCATTTTTCCTTCAACTGTAATTTTGTTCATGCTTTTATGCACTGACACCAAAATGTAGAACCTTATGTTGGCCATATCTTGCTTCCTACAAAGAGACTTTCATCAAGATAATATTAATATTACTGTTTACAACTTACCAATGAAACAATAGATTCTCAGGAAGAACTGGAAATCCATAAATATGTTTCCGAGAAGTGAGCATGAGAGTGTATTGAATTCTTCAGCATGGATTCACCTGTTATTTGAAAGATAATTCTCAATATACATGGTATTTGTATTTGTGCATGCAAATGCTTTCCACATTATACTATCTATCTAGTCACAATATCCTAACTTATTATGACAATGGCAATAAATATCATTGAAAAAAGATAAATCCTGACCTCAAATAACAAAGATTTGAAAAATACTCCTAGAATTGCATAAAGATTGAATATTATAACATATAATTCTAATCACTTATCCCTATCCCAAACAACAATCAAACTAACTGATCCAGGTTGAAAGACCAGAGTGCATTCACATTTAAAACTATTGAATTAAAGAAATCTCTTCTTTTCACTAAATGATTTTTAAAGGCAGTAGCTATTTGTCTGGTTCAGACTATAAGTCATTTATATTATGTGTCAGGAACCGGATAACTAGCCATATAGAGCTGTTAACATTATTTGTACGGAACCATACAAGCCGCTATAAATGATGCATTGGAGATATTTGTGCATTCTTACTGGTGGATGTGTTGTAAATACATTTATCCATAAAAATATCTTCATTGAATATGAATGAGGTTACTAAACTGTCTGAACAGAATATCATTTAACCTGTAGATATAGCTTTTTGTCATTTGGAAATAAATGACAATTTTGTGCTGAGCTGTTAACTAAGTTTTTTTTTTATTTTGTTACCTTTGGACTAAGAGGGACCTTCTGGTGAGTCCATAAAACCAGAAATGCATCTGATATAGTAGATGACAACCAGATGTCTATTTTTTGGGACCAAAGACAAAGTAGGCAAGGGATTTTCTATGTTTTAAATTGTTTTCTCATTAACCCCATGGAATAGTTACAAAAGTAGCAAAGGGTTGATACCCAAATGGAAGAAAAAAATCCCCAAGCCCCCATACACCTTTAAGGAAACCCCTGAATTATAATATTAATGGCTAATTGTTTGGTTCTGAACAAACAAAACTCAGCTGTGTATAGGTAATCTGTCCGGGACCGGATAAATTTATAGCTTTTAGCAGAGTACAGGCAATTAGTCCGGTAACATGTATGTATACAAATAGACACTTTTATTCTTAAAAAAACATCCTGCATACTACTCATGCAAGCTAGAGAGTAGAGAGGTTTAATCTATTTCTGCCTGATTCTTGAATACTTCTTAAATCAAAGCTGTGTCTCCTGAGATTGATTTCATCTTACGGATTAAAGGGTCTTTGTCAGTTCTGGAAAGACTTCCATTCGAAAGTTTATTACTTTCATTCTATTCTCTTGACATCTTCATTTGGTTTGAGCATCAATAGACATGTCTATTCGACCTTCAACTGTTTTATTGCCATAAACAAAAACCGATTCATCACTGCTTTTAAACAAAAAAAACTCATAACTGCAGCTTAAGAAAAGCTGTTGTTACGAGGTTTGTGTTGAAAAGTGACAATATAAAGAACAACATTTATAATCCATGTTAAATAAAAGTTCACATCTATCATTTGAATAGCAATGGACTTTTGCACTATCTTAAATAAGGACTGGTTTTGAAGTCCGGACAGGTTTCCATGTTTGTGATTTCAAATCGATAAAACGTGTATAACTTAAATCTAAAGATACCGCTGTTGACATTTGTTGACTGCTAATACTAGTTATGGTGTCATCTTGGGGATCAGAAGTAATCTTAAAATATGTTTAGGAACTATCTTATTACAATGTTAACTGACTTTGATGATAATATAGTCGATTGTCAACTAAACCTCGCAATCGCAACTGCAGTTACGAGCTTTTTGTTGAAAAGCAGCAATATAGTTACTCTCCATGCCGAGGTCTATTGATTAACCATCAAATATGACCTCTGCCGTTTTTGGTACACAAACAGCCTATTCGGTCGTCATAATCTAATTATAGCACATCATTTGAATTATCGAATCAAAATCATTCAGCTTTACCTTGCATGATCATTACGTAAACATTACGTCGCTTCTATTTTTGGCTGAAGCCGGTAACATTTGAATTATTCGAATCAAAATCATTCAGTTTCATCTTGTTTGATTACGTATACATTACGTCGCTTCTATTTTTGGCTGAAGCCGGTAATTTGAAGCGTCAGCCAATGAAAGTTTGTATCAGCTTTTTAAATTGTTTTCTCGTGTACAGCCAACGATTGGATACCGAAATCCCGCCAAGGCCCCGAGATTAGACGTGAAATGACCCCGCGGGAACAGAGCATCATTCTATCATAATGGAATGAAGAGAGAATGTGCTCTGTTCTTAAGAGAGTACAATATAGCTGATATTAACTTCTAAACCTGAATTGACGAGATTTTCACATGCTTTTCTTTCCCTGAAGTTTCCTAATTTTCTTGACATTTTACACGATCTACGAAACTGTTCAGCGGTGAAGTAAAGAAATTTGATCTCCCTTTTGGTTGAGTAATTCTTCAATCAAAGTACTGTCTCATGAAATTGCTTTCATCTTGCGGATTAAAGCATCTTTGTTGGTTTTGAAAAGACTTCTATTCGGAAGTTTATTACATTTTATACTCTTGAGATTTCTATTTAGTTTGAATTTCAATCGGACATGTTGACAGTTGTCAGTACGTGGTATAATATATATAATGGATTTGCATGATTGTACTATAAAACTGAAAACGACACCTTCTGTTAAAAAATGGACGACAATGGTACGTTTTGAGATTTTGTTGAATGTACACACGACTACTGTTAATATGGAGAAATTACATTTAATCATTTTATATAAGAAGATGAAAAAGTTTCTGATTTCTATTAGTCCCTAAATTTCGATCTGAAATGTGCATGTTACCTCCTTGTTTGAGATTTCAAATCCATAAAACTTGTATAACTTTAATCCAAAGATACCGCTGTTGACATTTGTTGACGGCTAATACTAGTTATGGTGTCATCTTGGGATTTAGAAGTAATCTTAAAATCTGGTTCTATCTTATTAAAACGTTAACTGACTTTGATGATAATATAGGGAACGGATATTAAAGTGACATTTCAGAATTTTTTGTCATAAATTTTACTTTTATTTTAATCTGAAAGAGCATATTTCCTTATGAAAATTCCGAAAATTTCAAGCCAAAATATTGCGCCGTTTACGAGAAATTTATATTTTTGTGTTAAAATTGAACAAATTGTTGTGGACAACAGTTCGGATTTATATGCAATTTATCGATTATGTCTCAACTTTAAATGCGTGTATCTCGCTTATTGGCAACAACTTAAAAAAACTAATAGTATTTATACTCATTAGAATAACCAAGACATACTTTAAAAAATTGAAATTGGAATGAAATGTCCCTTTAACTTCTAAACCTGAATTAACGAGATTTTTACATGCTTTTCTATCCCCGAATTCCCCTAATTCTCATGACATTTTACACGATCTTTGAAAAAACGTTCCGCGGTGAAGGAAGGAAATTTAATATATATTTGGTTGATTTCTGAATAATTCGCCTTGCGGATTGAAGCGTCCTTGTCAGTTCTGGAAGGACATCCATTCGAAAGTTTATTACATTTTATTCTCTTGAAATTTACACTTGGTTTAAACTTCAATCTCGATGTTTATTCGACATTCAACTGCTCCATTGCATTGCAACATTGATATATTCTGTCTATCATTAGATAACAACACTCCGTTCAGCTTCGTGCGGTACCCGTAGTAATGACATTTGACGAGGACATCCCTCGAGAGATATCCTCGTCAATTTCCGTTGCCACGGATGATGCCCGAAAATTGCCGAGGGTATCTATCGTTAATTTGTACTGTCACAGATGACGTCCGGAGACGCACACAGTTTTTGGTATCTAATGATGGGTTATTTTTCTGTAGAACATCGTTTATAATCCCTGTTGAATTACAGTTCCCATTTATCATTTGAATAGCAATGGACTTTACGCAGTCTTAAATAATGGCAAGTTTTAATGCCCCAAGCAAACTGCTTTAGAGCACAGCTTTTCCTTATTTACCTCTTCTGTTCTGTACTGTAACATATCTGCATTTTACCCTCCAGTGCTACTGATTATAAAAAAAGAGGACCATGATGGTCCTGAATCGATCACATGAACCAAGATAAGATAAGCTGGTCTTGTTTGAATCAAGTAATATTTTGGGGTTCATCCTTGTGACTAGACAAACATTCTGACAAATCCTGATGAAGATTTGACCAATATTATGGCCTCTAGCGTGCTGTCAAAAATTTTGTCATTAAGGCCCCTTTTCCTGTGACATCCAAAATAACATTCCTTTTTAATAGGGTTCATCCATGTGACTAGATTAATATTCTTATAAAGTTTGATGAAGATTGGGACTTAATTGTGGCCTCTAGTGTGCTTACAACGATTTTGTCCTTAAGTCTCCTTTTCCTGTAATATCATAACAGAATGTTTCCATTTTCAATAGGCTTCATCCTTATACAAGACAAACATTCTGACAAAGTTTCAGGAAGATTGGGCAAAAATTGTGGCCTCTAGAATGCTAACAATGATTTTATCTTTAAGGTCCCTTTTCCCGTGATTTCGCACAGAATGTTCTCATTTTCAATAGGGTTCTTCCTTATGACAAGACAAACATTCTGACCAAGTTTCAGGAAGATTAGGTCAAAATTGTGGCCTCTAGTGTGCTAACGAAGTAATTGTTGACGACACACGACGAACGACAGACGACGGACATTCAATGATCACAAAAGCTCTTTTTTCTGGTTCTAGTATCATTTGCACATCACGCTAACTAATGTATCAAGAGCTTTTTTGAAGTCATTCTGTTCCTCTATCTTTGAGAGAAAAGCAGAGAATAATGAAAGTAGGCATTGATCCTCTTTTTTTTTCTTTTCTCTTTTTGTCTTCTTTATTCTAGCATACAATGGTTTGCTTTTAATGATAAACTATATATGTACTTCTGCAACAACTTTCAATACATCCGTATAATCAGTAATATTGTTGTTTATGAAGTATTTCACATCACTCATATAGTTCTGGTTTGCCTTCATTTGCAACATTTACATATCACATTAACTAATGTATCAAGAACATCATTAATAATCCCTCCTGAATTGTAGTTTCTATCTTTCACTGAATTACAGAAACGCTATTTTCTAGTAGTGACTGGTTTAGACGTCCATAGCGAAAGGAAATATTTAGTATTTTTAACTATGTTTGGCTAATATATACATATTTCTACCTTTTTGCTATTACGTTTTCTCGTCTGCAATATCTACCAATTTATACCTATGATTTTGTTGTAAATGGTGAGGCTTAAAACATCCTTGGTTAGTCACTGGTCGTGTTTCAATATTTAGGTTTATGTACATATTACATTAGTTAATGCACCGAAAACATAATTTACAGTCAATTCGGAATTACAGTCTCTATCTATCAGGCCTTTCCGAAACGATGGATTCTTAAATCCATCATACGGTTTTGGTTGACCTTCAGTGGTTTCATTAGCATATCAAACTAACTAATGTATGAACAACATCATTTACGGTCCCATCTGAATATCTGTCATCATCTATCAATTGAATAGCAACGAACTTGAACACTTTTTTCCTAACAAATACCAGCATCTATTAGTTTATTTGCGTCCTTTACAACAATTTTTGACCATGTCATGACACATTTTACATGTCTATGTTCACGCATGTATTCATGACTCACCAGTCCTCTACTAGGCCTACAATATATTTAGTCAAAAGTCAAAAGCATTTTAAGGTAGTATATCCCTAATGAGATTGGCGCGACGTCGGAATTATTCCGGCACGCCGAAAACATTCGGCGGTTGAACTTTCCACCGCCGAATGTTTACGACCCCGTCCGAATAAGTTCAGATACGTAACGATGACGCTCGAAAAAAAACGATGTTTTATGAATCTCAAAATGGCCACATAACGGGTATTCTACCTTAAAACCGAATAAGCTAATACATGAAAACGACCCTGGTGAAACGACTGACGAAAGTGCTGATGATAAAAATATCTATATATCAACGTTTTCTGTCGTACTATATGTCATGCAAAGTTTTGTCTGTAGCAAAATAATATTGTATCGTCTTCATTTGCTCAAGTGGTCACGTCGCTTCCGAAAGAAAACTTACATTAAATTAGCATTTGTTTTGCATTTATTTATCGATACATTTACCAAATGAACCAATACTGATGCTATATATTTAGAATACCGTGTATCTTGCATCATAAAAAATACAGACCCTGGATGTAAATAGCAATGACTTTAATCTGCTTAAAATAGACGTGATTTATCGTTATGTTTTGATAAATTGCCAGTGTTGTTACAAAATCTCGTAAGTACGGCTTGAATCAATCCGTAGTTACGAGATTTTATAACAAAACCAACGAAAATACTATTTCTTTGTCCGAAATTACGTACCGGTTACCTGGATAAAATCGTTCCAAATTGTAAAACATTTAAAACTGACCCTTGCTTACAAAGAAAATATTTATTAAATATGATTTGACGTCACGCTCATGTATATATAGCTGGTGAGTGCACTTTACTGTTTGTCCCTAGCATTTCTGGCACCATGTACATGACTGTAACACTTTCCCGCATGGACAAGTTTTAGGTCGTCAGAATTCAAATATGTTGCAGACGATATTCGTTTTTATAAATCTATATTTTGGGGATAGAAAAAATTGTTGGTATTGTAGAAATTGCTTGTCAAGTCTTTATATTGTGGGGAGAGGGGGGTCAAAAGGCATCACTGTATGGGTATGAGTTTATATACAAAATTCAACCCACGTCACCAGTTCTTCATCGGGAGTGCAATATTTGTGGACAATGCGTCCTTTTGTGATAGACAGATGACTTCTGGTAAATGCCAGATAGGACATTGACCAAGTAGTGACAGGCGATCCCAAACCAATAAGTCCAAATTGTTTTGCATCTATTTATTTATTCATGAACAAATGCTATTTATGAAATATACAATTTTGCTCGTGTTTGCTATAGAAAAAGTGCAGACTCCATACAAGTTGCGTGTTGTAATTTGTAAATTGATAATACATTTCGATAAATTTCGACGAAATGATAATATGTCAGAAATATATTGATGCTGCTATACAATGTTTTCAATACCAATATATCATAGCTATTCATTTATTAATGAACTTTTTTTTTGGGGGGGGGGGGTCTTTTTTGTGTAATTGAAATATTAAAGATCCCAGATAGATTGCGTGTTGTGAATTAATAACATATGTCAAACTTACATAGCTTACATAGAAATACCAGAGATCGAAAATGCCGGATTTGCTAAGATATCCGTTGATGTTACATGTAGAATAGTTTCAATAATATACTAAGCACAACAATATAGGGATAATGAAACTCTATGATAGATAGAAATTAGAATTTTAAGGTTATTGGAAGCTGTGATACTTTTTTTGATAAAACTATTATTACTTTTGCTTTGTGTGAAAATATTGTGCAGTCACAGGTCGTTCATTTCATAACATAGGCATATACTCTAAAGAGGGGTTAGCATTGAAAAATAACAAATGGGCCAATTTTGTGCATACCAATGCGATTTCCGCATTTCTTGATGAGAACTAAACAGTACATATTCGCAAACAAGTCCTTAGCTGTGGAAACATGGTTCAACGTTGTCGTCTAACTGGCCGCCAACACTGGCAGATCGTAGGAAAGCTCGAGCTTGCAGTTAACCAATAATGTTGTATTGAAGATTGCTGTCACAATTTCAAAAAGCGTATATTTGTGGGGTTGCATTGACCAAGCAACCGATCGGCGCGTTATTCCGTTCTTTCGCAATCTTAAAGGTTTAAGTTCACTGATTGAAAATAACCGGCATCAACACACTGGGATCTTTCATGACCACTTTAAACATGCAGCCATCCAAATACAGGGATACTCTCAAGAAACACAGATTTGGACCCTACAAGTCGTATACGCAGTATTGACACTATTATGCGATTTTCGAAACTGACGGTACTGCTACATTAGCCCGAGGATTAACCAGTCTATAATAGTGTTACCGAAAACCTTTTGATTTTTTGTTCTTTAAGATGTTGAGGAACAAGTTTATTGAAGGAATTTGAGTAAATTTTTGAAATTTCGTGGTAAAATATTCAACCGATTCCGATATCCCTATATTGTTGTGCTTAGTATAATATAAATGTAGCATTACAGCAACCGATGAGATAGTAAAGAATGTCTAAAATTGTTGTTCAAATTTAAATCCTGAGTTATCGACTCTCAATTGTAATTGAATCGTGGATGAATGATATTTTGCGTCTTAAAAAAAACTTTATTAAGGCTCAAGAACCATAATGGCTTTAATTTCTGCAGTGCTGTCTATCTATTTCTACAATATTTTTGTATACATGTAATCTTTAAAATGGTAATAAATTGTCGATTATTACTTCGCTCTTTAACATACAATTATAGTAGCTTTAGCCGAAGCATGTTTTTAAACTGATGTTTTGATGATTCGAGTGCACATAATAGACTAAAATTTATATATTTTGAAGGGAGATAATACGTTTTCAAATCAGACAGATTAAATGGGTATTTATCATTTAGGTCATAATATCGTCACTTTTCAACAAATAACTCGTAACTGCAGCTTGTTCTAAGCTGCAGTTACGAGTTTTGTTTAAAAACAGCGATGTATCAATTGGAGTTCTGCTATGTATATCATATATACGTGTAGTTTGGATGGATGAATACATGTGTCATGTTATATACATATACATGCAGTCAGATTAACGGATAAGCATATTTGCTATAAAATGGAAAATTCTCCGAAAAAAATTCAAATGAGTACCCACAACATATGGTTTTGATTTGAAATAAAAGATTTGGAAAACCTCTTAAATGTTTCCCTGGCTGAAGTATATGTATTGAAATATTTAACTGAAGTAAATTTTACAGAATTGATAGAATGGAGTACGGACGGATGCGTGCACGGACAGTGAGGATGTAGAAATTGGTGGAAATTAACATTCTGTAGCATATTAGTGATATTTGTATGATATCCAAACGATTTTAACCCTTTACCAAGCAGCAAAATGGACTGTTCTATTTTGATAGCTACTGTAGGCAACAAAATTGATCGTAATAAAAATGTGATTTAGGTACAAAATATTGAACAAGAAATACTTATTCAATAGGGGAGAAAATGCAGCTCATCAGTATTTTCTGCTTTAATCCCGTTGTTACTCCAAGATTTTTCTGACCGGGACGTCAACCCCAGGACACGCTTTGAAAAGTGTATAAAAAACAATGGTTAACAACACATACAACAATTTAGATCGACTTTTTGTGGTGTAAAATCTATAAACAGGCTGAAAAAATGTAAGAGAATTTAAGAAGATAGAGCAAACTTAAAACTTACGTAAGCGGGCTGGCGTTCCATTTAAATCCAATAGCTAGCTTTAATTGAAGGAACCACTAAAAGGATACATCTTTCTTAGACTAAGCTAAAATCAATTTACTCGGAGCAGTACATAACACCAAATTTGGGAAATTGGACCCAAATGCATTCCAAACACAAATACTCTAGTAGCAGACGAAAGAAATCGAAAAAAGACACTTGATTTACTGCAGACGATTTGATGTCCAAAACCTCACTCCAGATAAATAGAGATTATCGTCTGCCTGTTTTGTTTATTTTGAGACAAAAAATCACTTTTTAGCATAAAACCTACAAAATACATGTGAAAAACTGTTGCACCGAATCCTTTTTTTACAACTACACGCAGATTTTTTAAAAGGACATACTTGATTGTGATATATTCCTCAGAAATCGACCCATTGCCTTGTACGATAGAGTGTGAAGGAATTTGTTATGCTTCTAATCGATCGGCCCATGCATACACGGTCTTTTTTCTCCCTCCAATCGAGTACTCTTCAAAACAGAAGTGGCAGCGACTGGGTGATCGCTGGCCGTATCCGATATTGATTTGTTCCACTACTGTAGCAGAGGAGTAAATAGAAGTGACTTGGTTAGAAACATACTCCGTTGCTGTTATTACAAAACCTCGTAACTACAGCTTCAAACAAATTGTAGTTACGAGGTTTTTGTTGAAAAGCAGCGAAATAGAGGTGACAGGAATATATTATTCACATCATCGGTGCTATTGCAAAATCTCGTAACTTCAGCTTTAATGAAGCTGTATCAACGAGGTTTTGCAACCGACGACATGTCATTTTACAGTCTTATTACAGAAAGTCGGACTCTTTCAAATGGTTATGTCACAGTTTTCGGAGTCTACTTTTCACTGATAATGCCATTGGTCAGTAGGAAACTATTGCTTTTTTGTATGAGTTCAAATGCTTCTGTTTGCCCTGACGACAGGCGTTGGCTAGTCAATCGAAATACAAAAGATTTTCATCTAAGAGATAATAATCACATTCTTATGGTATGTAACATTTTGGCTCAGCACAAATCTTTACTAGCGCCACTGGTGGTGAACTCGGCCAAAGCGAGGGACGTTTTTTCGCGAACAATGTATTCCGTCGGTGTTGTTATAAAATCTCGTAACCACGGCTTAGATAAAGCCGAAGTTACGAGATTTTATAACAACACCAACGGTTTGTCAATACATAACGGTGAACCCGGTCTATTTAAGACCAAATTCATTGCAATTAGAGTTAAAAATCTTTAAACTCACATTTAAACGCAAAATATCTGTACCTTGTTGTAGCGAAAAAGGTCGCTCGCTCTGGCCGAGTTCACCACTAGTGAGTGCATAATTATGTGAGTAAATATGCACCAATGCAGGGTAAACTATGGGATCTAATATGTCCCATCGTTGACTTTATATAATCTGGACTTTCTTAGCATACAATTATGCACATATTGTGAATGTAATTTATCTTTCTATTATCTTAAATAAAAAATATCGATACTATAACTTGAGAACTGCAAATCTGCATAATTACGTATACGTGTACAGGATGCTTTGTGCTCCTATCTGCATGAAAGAGCACAATTGCTTTGTTCTATGAATTTTATTTCTGAATTGTTTACAACTTGGCATCTCTTAAAAAATAAGACATATTTATTCATAAGTATTTTAAGTATATTTTTATCACGTCCTTATCAAAATGTCTTTGACCTATAATGGAGATCCCTTGGTACATGAAAGTGCGATAAAATTGACATTTAAATGGATTTTAGTGCTGGAACCCAAACTTTGACGTTGATTTTTATTGTCACTTTTTACATCAACGTTAGTAAATGCATACGTAAGTTATTGTTTGAATTCACGAACTCGTTTATAATTGGAATTTTCTCCAGCTAGAAAATAGTTATCTACAATCTTGAACGTAGTTGACCTATTTAAAGATAGAACAATTTTATCTTATACCAAAAATACATGGCGGTTTCATTGTTGTTACGTCGATTTGTTTGAATAATGCTGATGCAGATGAGCCCAAACATGAAGAAGATTAAAATATATCTTAAGATCCTTAGGAAGGTTCTATTTACATAAATGTCTTAATAAACACCAACGGCCGAGCGGCGAATGTACAAAATAATTCGCATTTTCTGTCATTTCATTATAAAATGAATGTGTTTAAGTTTGAAATATTTGAACAAGATCCTACATTTCGTCGCTTTTCAACAAAAACCTCGTTACTGTAGCTTGTTTTAAGCTGCAATTGGGACGTTAAGTTTAAAACCAGCGATATGACTTTTAACCAGATTCAGTCTTTCATTTGATCGTTTGCAGTATTTGCCGCAGATGACATCATACCGTGCGGTAAACCGGAGATTGAACCAATATCAAAGAGAATAGTAGGAGGACATGAGGCCCAAATAGGGGCTTGGCCATGGATGGTAAGTAACAGTTGAAGACAATTTGTTTATTTTTGTTCCCTTATACGTGTGCGTTAATTTGATATACTGTCGACACTCGTTATGTCGACATCGGATAAGTCGAATTTGTGCTTAAGTCGAAGTAAATATTTGGTCCAATCCTCACCAACTGGCAACGGCTATCAAAAAAGTTTAAAGAAAATAATTTCGAAATATATATATCCATTGAAATGTAGTAGGAAAAGGATAGAAATTGGATAGAAATTGCTCGTTTCGAGCAATTTCTTTCCTTTTCCTACTATATTTCAATTATGATTGCACTTGATGCTTAATAGAATGGTCAAATGTCTTTTAAAATGGAACGAAACAAAATTGGAAAAGTCGAACTCAGGATATATCGAGGTATTTTTACAACCCCTCTAACTTCGACACAACGAGTGTCGACTATATCTTCAGTCAGATCCATGCGGCCAAGAATACTTCCATTGGTCCAGAGACATGTACAGCACACAATAGAAACTGGATTTATAAATATAAAATCACTGGACAATTAACGAAGGGAAAACTAACAAAATGCCACGATTCTGCAACTTTACCTTTTCGCCCTTTCTATTTACGTAAAGCAAATGTATAATAACAGTAGAATCTTCTTTCCCCAAAATAAAAGACCTGGTTTTGATGTCGCTGTTAACAAAGAAAATTTTAAACACATCCAGGAAAAGGGCAAAAATTCTGATAATGTTGTAAGTGCATTGTTATGCTGTGCTGTTTTCTTGTTGTGTTGTTTTGCCCTTGTCAACACCAGTTTGTGTCTTCAGCGGATTCCAAATAAACAATCTTGTTTTTGCCGTTTAAGAAAGGGTTAAACCCAGTTTCTCTTGTGGCTAGAATTACCGTTGATAAATGTTACAAGTTAGGGTTAGGAAGACGCAATTATTCTCTCAATCACAACAACAGCTAGTAGGATCGTGACTTTTTATTGAAGGAAAATCATTATTCTTAATCAGCGAAGAAAAAGAAAAAGGAAATACGTTTGAAAGAATAATGATATTCCGAGTGATGAAAATATTTAGACGACAGGAGAAAATGCTGAAAATCAGCATTTTCTTCTTTTGTCTCAATGTTTTATCAAACTCTTTCACGGGTGGGCATCAGGGGAGCTACCTCGAAAAAGTGTTAACGTAAATTTGTTCCCACGCCACATCCGGTAACTGTCGAGGTAGTGGAAATCCCCGTATGTTGACAAACGGACAAAGGTGAGCTCTCTGCACAAAACTGGTGGAAGCAACCCGTCTAAACATAAGATGAAACGATAATCAAACAGTACAATAAAAGCAAGGACTCCATTTAAATCTTCGAGGTAGCTCCCCTGATGCCCACCCGTGTCTTTCAACCATATCAAAATGTTTGTTATTTGGGGTATTTTGGAACTGCATGTACATTGTATACACCAATCTTCTCTGAATTTATCCTTTTTCGTCAATGTTTATACAGGCCCTCCTGGCGGAAGACGGGTTTCACATCTGTGGAGGTTCTATATTGAACGAAAGGATTATTCTGACTACAGCTCATTGTTTTGATAGGTATTGGGTTTTTTTATCTTTTTCCCACAATTTTACACTTTTTGACGCCCATACACGATTAATGCTTCATTTTCAAAATTTTTATAGAGAGAAATACCAAAGATGGTAAAATTTGGTTCTCTCGAAGTTGTCGTCTGTATGAATTTTGATCAGTGTCGTGTGTGTGTTGTTTTTTTTCTGTCCGTAATCAGTAATCTCTTTTTTTCTCTCATTTCCTGTAAAAAAAGAGGGTCATATGACAGCAAGGCGCGACTGTCAAGTGTTGGATAGTGAGAGATTCTTAGTCCGACAGGGTTTTAAATTCTTCTAAAATAAATGTCGAGTTACGACTTGTCTAGAGGCTGATATGTTATCGTCACAAAATTAAGTTTCATACAAATAGCATCAGACGAAAAAATATGACACTTGCTCTTGAGACATAAACCAAAACATCGCGCCGACGGTAACGTCTACGCTAGGTGACTGGACCGGAACGCATACTCCCCTTTCTAGTCGCCATTATCTCAGCATAAGTAGAAATGATTTTAGAATTATGAATAATTGATATGATTTTCATATTTCATTACTTTTGTGTATTCTATGTTCGGATTGCATGTACATGTATATCGATGATTATTTTATTATATCTTGTTGCAGTGATAAGATACCATCTCGCTGGACGATATATACAGGGAAACATTACTTGACTAAGGTGGACAGTACACAAACTAAACACAGAATAGATAGGATCATTACATTTCCTGGATACAACAATCTAACGTTGAGACATGACATTGCCCTGGTTGTTTTGAGAGTATGTATTTTTCCTGCAAGTAATATAAACATTCTAGAAATGACCAATTTTCTTTCATAATTTAAGGCCACGTCGAATAAACTGTACTCATCGCATGTATTCTATGTTACCTTTTATTTCTATTTATTTTTTTTTTATTTTTTTATTTTCTTTCTTTTTTGCAGGACCCAATAACCTTTTCGAATTTAGTTCGTCCAATATGTTTACCACCGACATATCGGAGAATGGTTCCATCAGATACATTATGTTATACAGCGGGATGGGGTGATACAAGGGGTATGTATTATCCTAGAAGTTAAAATATTTTACTTTTTCCCATAAGGACAGAAATTCAGACCTTTTAAAATTAAAATTTGATGACAGATGACGTAATGAATCCGATTGTAAAATGAAAATTCTTTTTTCTTGGTGCAAATACTGGGAAAAAAAGAGGGATGACAGGAGAATGATGGTAAATAATTTTGCATTTTGTTTTTCGAACCCAGGCACGGCCGATCAGTACACACTGAACCAAGTCGGACTGCCCTTATTGAACGATTATTGGTGTTCGAGACCTGACTGGTATGGATCTATTTATATACCACGACTCACATTTTGTGCTGGTTATCAGGAGGGAAGGAAAGATGCGTGCACGGTGAATTATATGTTAATTTATGTTGACCCGAAACTAAATGGGCCAAGATATGGAAAGAAGTCCCTTATGCCATTTTGAAAATCATGCTTGGTTAAGGATTATTAGGGGTTTACGGCGTTTTCAACTGCAATGGTCATATCGCGGCGGCTGGAGCACCTAACCATGGATTCCTGTTGTTTCTCATACCAGTATTACCACAACTCAAGTTGCTCGCCCACATAGGTTCACGATATCAAACCATTGGTGGGTGACATTTTTGTCGGAAAAGGTTTTTGCCGCTTGGAGATCAGTCTGTGCTTAAGTGCAGTCCGACCGGGATAAACGCGGCTCCCTTTGGTTGCAATAAGCCATGAATTAGCTGTAAGAGAACAACACGGTTCCTGACCATATTGCGTGTATACGCAGGATGATCAGGAATTATGTTGGGCTCAAACGCCTTAAGGGATCTTTTTCCAGATCCTGGCTCAAATAATTTGGTACAGTCTATCTGTTTGCACTATTTGATCAAGCATTATCGAATGATTGTTTTCGAAAGTCTGGCCAAATCTCAAATCGAGACTGATGTGGATCTAGTTGAAATCAAAGTTCACATTTTATGCACGACACCAGTAGGGAAGGAAGAATGCGTGCTCGGTAGGTTATGTTGATTTTTCACTGACCGTGCTATTACTCTGCTACTACTCTGGCCTCAGAAGGCTCCGTTGACAAAGACCAGTATTCACCTACATGCATGTCTAAAGCCACCTGTCTAAACTTAAAGAGGATGTAGCTGGACAAGGATAAAATACGATAACATTTCACTCAATTCTTTCCTGATACAAAAACCTAATTCCGATATCCTTAATTTGTACCAATATTATGTTAGCGACAATAAGCTTAATGCCTAGGCAATAAGCTTAATGCCTAGGCAATGAGCTATTGCCTAGGCAGTAGGCTTATTGCCTAATTCACTCTAGGCATTAAGCTTAATGCCTATGTTTTAAGCCTTAATGCCTGCAAAAATAGTCAGGCATTATGCTTATTGCCTATCGACGAAATATGACTACTTTTTGAAGTTTCTTTTGAAATTGAACATATTTTACAAATATTTAGCATTATTTAGAGCTTGGAAAAAACACTGATTGCTTTTGGCTTCTTCATTGAGTCAAATACCCGTAATTCCATTTTCTGGGAACCCTTCAAATTACATTTTAGTTAAATAAAAGAAAACACAAACCATGGTCTCGCTTGTAGGATCAGGATGAAAAATGTCTGACAGGGAGCCATGAAAAGTCATACTTCTACATTTACTAGTATTTTGAAATTATGAAAACTCGAATATAGTTATGATTTGTCTGGATTTGGAATTCTGAAAAAAACATACTTTTTTTCTTCGCTTTCTTTATTTTCTTGTATGAAGAGTGTTCCGTCGATTTAAATTTCAAATTGATTTATACATGGATCTAAACATATTTTGTTTTAACTTCTCAAATATCAAGAATATTTGGTTGCATATATTAAGGTTGAGTAGTCAACACAATCATGCTCAACATACTAGTATAGTATTAAGTATGTAATTGACTGGAAAACAAAATTTCAGATTTTTAGCTCCACTGGCCTTTCAGGCCAGCGGGCTATTGTCATGGCGGTGTGTCCGTCGTGCGTCCGTCCGTCCGTCCGTGCGTCCGTAAACTTTTTCTTTAAAAATCTTCTTCTCAAAAACTACTTAATGGATTTCAACCAAACTTCACAGGAATGATCCTTGGGTGACCCTCTCTCAGATTCCTTCAAAGAATATGGATTGAACCAGAATAATCTGAGTTATCTGTCCTTGAATGTCAAAAATAGCAGGTTTTGACTTTAGTTTTCTTCTAAAATCTACAAATGTTGAACAATCAAGACAAAACTTTGGCAGAATGATGCTGATTACAAGATCTTGCCTTGGTAAAATTTTCAGCTTGATCTGAATTTTACATCATGAGTTATGTGCCCTTGAAATTGACAGAATTGCCATTTTCGGCTGTATGTTGACTTTGTTTTCTCTCTAGCAACTACAAATATTGACGAAGCAGGACAAAATGATGCTGACTATAAGATCTTGCCTTGGTTCAATTTTCAGCTTGTAGCATCAGTTATATGCCCTTGAAATTGCCAAAAATTGTCATTTTCGGCTCTATTTTGCTGGTTTTGACTTTATTTTTACTCTAAAATCTACAATTATTGACCAATCAAGACAAAACTTGCACAGAATATATATAAGCATTATATGCTGCCTGGGTGTAATTTTCAGCCTGATCGGAATCTTACATCATGAGTTATGTGCCCTTGAATTTGACAAAATTGCAATTTTCGACTTTGTTTTCACTTTTAAACAACCACAAATGTTAACCAATCAAGATGATACGTGGAAAGAATCTTGTTGACAACAAGATCTTGCTTAAGTGTAATTTTCAACTTGATCACACTGTTACAATCTGAGTTATTTGCCCTTGAAATTGACAAAATTTCAGTTTTCGACACTATTTCCACTCATGAAGCCACGAACATTGACAAATATAGACAAAATTTGAACAGAATGATAGTGACCATAAGATTTTGCATGTGTTTAATTTTCGATTTGATTTTAAATATACATACTGAATTATGTGTCCTTTAATTTGACAGTTTTCAATTTTATTATCGCTTTAGCATACCTAAAATAGTAGTCAATCATTTACTTTCTTTTTGCATTGACCACATGATTGCTGCTTTTGACTTTGTTTTTGCTGTAAGAACCACGAGTATTCCAAAATCTAGTCAAAACTTGGATTTGATATTAAAAGAAATTCAGGCCTGTGGAGCGACTCAAGACCTTCAGGTCTTTCTAGTTGTTGAATTTGTTGATTTTAAAAGCCGTAGTTACAAGGTTTTGAAATATCACCGACGATTTGTCCCCTACCAATAAATGCATTCTTTATTAACCATCTTAGATGGTCAGTTGGTGGCTCGGAGTGGATGTTTGTTATGGAGCTAGTAATGCCAGAAATATACGGTAACGAGTACCAACCTTCGCATTATGACTAGAAAAATTGTTGATGTGGTGCCAAACACCATTCAAATTCAATCAATTGTACAGAAAATATGTGAATTAGATCCCCACCTCGGTGAAAAATAAGGTGTTCCCCTCTGAAATTGATGCACACGGGCCAGATACTAATTCCCACTTTTAAAAAAAGTCAGCACAACCATCTCAGGTCATTGATAGGGCTTATAAAGCAACCTATGCACTGGCGCATTTACATTATTTTGTTTCTAACAAATTCCTTTTTAAACATCATCTTTAATTTTTAGACACAACTCATGCTTATTGCCTAGGCATTAAGCTTATTGTCTGATTTTACTTATTGCCGCTAGCATAATGTTAGGCAAAAGACTCATTTTTGGATGAAACATTCAGGCAATAAGCTTAATGCCTGAAATTTTTAGGCAATAACTAATTGACTAGGCAATAGCTTATTGCCTAGACATTAAGCTTATTGCCTGATTTTACTTATTGCCGCTAACATGCTGTGTTTTGGAACGTTTGGAATTAGAAAATATGCTTTATCGATATGCGATAGACATTTATTTCAGGCAAGCGATATCAATGTCCAGGCCCCTTCAGACGGAAGTCTTGGTTCAGTGTATAGTATCTGATTAGAACCCTGACACAGTGACTAGTTCTATAACCATTACTAACTATCGACTTGTATGCCGTTTAAGTATTTGATAGGAACTCAGTTCCATTGAATAATTCTACAATCGACACCAACTAACAGCTCATATGCCTTACTACAGTCGACACCAACTAACAATTCATATGACTTACTACAGTCGACACCAACTAACAATTCATATGACTTACTACAGTCGACACCAACTAACAATTCATTTACCCTTTTTACCCACATCTGGATGCAGAGGATTTCCTCTGATAGAAACTCAACTCCAGTGGCCCGTTCTGTATTCGACACTAACAGACAACTCCCATACCTCTTTATACCAAGATCTGGACTCGGAGGATCGTATCAGATTGGAACTCAACCCATTGTCAACACTAACTATCAACTCCCAGGCCCTTTCGAAAATATAATTGGGATTCAGAATTTAGTATCTGACAGGAGTTCAAAATAATATGATAGTTCTATAGCCGACGCTAACTTCTAACAACTCACATGTCCTTTTGGATCAAAGTCTGTATGCAGAGGGTGTTTTCTGATAGAAACCAACTCCACTGGCTAGTTCAATAATCCACTCTGATAGACAACCCCACATGCTTTTTAGACAAAAATAGTTCTATAGTCAACACCAACTAACATCTTCCAGACCATTTGTGATAAAAATCTGGATTCAGAGGATGGTTTCTAATAGGAACTCAACTCCAGTGACTAGTTTTACAGTCGAAACTAACAACTCCCATGCCGTTTTACACAAAACTCTGGATTCAGAGGATGGTATTTGATCGGACATGAGCTCCTGTGGCTAGTTCTATATTCGATACTAGCAGACAACTCCCATGTCGTTTTAAACCAAAATCTGGATTCAGAGGATGGTATCTTATTGGACCACAGCTCCAGTGGCTAGTTCTATAGTCGACAAATCCAAGACCGTGTTTACCAAAACTTAGAATCCAAGTGTATTATTTCATAGGAAATCATCTCCAGTGGCTGGTTCTTGCTAAAGTACAATTGAACAAACACGTCCTATGCCGTTTTAGACAGAAACCTCGATTCAGATGATGGTATCTGATAGGAACACAGCTTCATCGGGCTTGTGCTAAAGTCGACACTAACTAACAAATCCGGTACCCTTTAAGACAAAAAACTGGATTTAGAGGACACTTGAAGATTTATGGTTGAAGATTTCATTAGCTCTAGATAGTCACGAAATTTAAAGATAATCCGCGTTATATTGCAGGGTGATAGCGGAGGACCATATATTTGTAACGTGAATGGAACATGGTACCAGCAAGGTAAGCATTTATAACATCGCTTCTTTTCAACAAAAACCTAAAAACTGAAGCTTAAGACAAGCTGAAGTTACGAGCCTTTGTTGCAAAACGACGATATA
The DNA here is from genome assembly GCA_963680895.1 of Fragum sueziense. Taxonomy (NCBI): domain Eukaryota; kingdom Metazoa; phylum Mollusca; class Bivalvia; order Cardiida; family Cardiidae; genus Fragum; species Fragum sueziense. Next base: position 21,659,043 of record OY804592.1, read on the forward strand.
TTCCAGAAATGATAATACTTAATATGGTATTATTACAAGCTAGAAGTTCATTTAGAGAAAAATGGATCGCAATTAGTGCCCAACAATCGGTTTTCTGCAAAATGCTGGGGCAACATCATCATTAACATTTTATATGTATATTATGTAAAACATCTGCAAATTCTTGGATGGACAAAGTATACTTATACGGCTACCATCGACCTGAACCGCGGAGCTCGTAATGATTGCCGAGTACAGAAAACAAGGTCGGTAAGGTTGTCATTGTATACGTGGTCAAATACCGTGCAAATGGACGAGTTTTTAAACGTAATGTACAAACAGAGCTCACACGCAACAGTTGAAATTATACCATCACTAATTCTCCGTTTTACTAACGAAATTACGTACATTTTTGCGTATAATTATGTAACGACATGAATGATTGAATGAGCAATATGTCTCTTGCCAGGCAGATTAGTTAATAAATATGTAGAACTTTACGTTCAAAATTATGATAAAATGTTTGTAACATAATATAACGGGGGGCTCTGGTCTATTTTAGGAATCGTGAGTTGGGGTATCGAGTGCGGTCTCCCCCGGAAACCCGGCGTTTTTACAGATGTGTCTAAATATAGAAACTGGATTGTGAAGACAATGAACAACACTGGATATCCACTTGAATCCTAAATCTTGAATAAAATTTCGTCGCTTTTCAACGAAAGTCTCGTATCAGCAGCTTGTTTTAAGCTGCAGATACGAGATTTTGAAAGAAAAGCAGCGATATATTGGTGCTGCCCTAATGATGTCTTCATGTGTTTCTATTCCCCGCAGTGCAAAGACTTCGCCAAGGAGGTGTAATGCCTCTTTTTTCAAACACGACCTGGTTTTAATTTTGTTAAACGATAAGCTTGAGAAAGTATTGAAGCAAAAGAGGGATATGCGGATCAACTTCATTTCCTTCTCTCTTTCAATATTTTGGGCTATTTTGTACACAGTTCTTATCTTTATCAAAACCAATGATGTCTATTTTAGCGGCTTAACTAAACTGGAGCATCTAAAGTATTTCCGCTTGGAAAATGGTTAATTGTCTTTATATAGCCTCAATGTACATGTTCATGTAAAATCGGAAAATGAGGAACTTTACGATTTATTAATGTTGTCTGGCTACAATTTCATGCGGTCAAGCTTGTTGCCCACCTGTACAGGCTCGTGTTTTCAATTTTCATGTAATCGTGAAACAGATATATCCATTTAATCATAACAAGAGATGTTTGTAAAACATATATGCCCCCTCAAGGGCCTACATTTGATGTAGGTCAAAGTCCAAGGTCAAGTTAACAAGGTCCAAGGTCATGGTCAAATATGAAAGGTCTTGGTAGGAGGTGTCTATGTGTGAAATATCAAGGCTGTATACGTAAAAGTAAAATGAAATATAGGCCAGGTTAAAGTTTTTAAAAGTAGGCCAAATGCCAAGGTCAAGGTCATGGTCAAATGTGAAAGGTCTTGGTGTCCATGTATGAAATATCAAGGCTGTAGGTGTAAAAGGACATGATATGATATATGATATAAGTTTTTTTAAGTAGGTCAAACTCCAAGGTCAAGGTTGCAATATTCAAGGTCATGGTCAAATGTGAAAGGTCTTGGTAGGAGGTGTCTATGTGTGAAATATCAAGGCTGTAGGTGTAATAAGATATAAGATAAAGGCTAGGTTAAAGATTTCTAAAAGTATGTAAAAATCAAAGGTTAAGGTCACACAGGTCAAGGTCATGGTAAAATGTGAAAGGTCTTGGTATTAGGTGTCCATGTGAATAAAATATCGAGACTGTATAGGTAACAGGACACGAGATATAGGCCTAGTTTAAGTATTTTAAAAGTAGGTCAAACTCCAAGGTCAAGGTCCAAGGTTATGGTCAAAATGGAAATGTCCTGGTTGGAAGTGACCACGTGTGAAATATCAAGGCTGTATGTGTAAAATGACATGAAATATAGGCCAGGTTAATGTATTATAGAAGTAGGTCAAACACCAAGGTCAAGGTCACAAGGTCCAAGGTCATGGTCAACTGTGAAAGGTCTTGGTCGTAGGTGTCCATGTGTCAAATATCAAGGCTGTATGTGTAAAATGACATGAAATATAGGCCAGGTTAATGTATCATAGAAGAAGGTCAAAGTCCAAGGTCAGGGTCACAAGGTTCAAGGTCATAGTCATATGTGATAGGTCTTGGTTGGTGGTTTCCATGTGTCAAATATCAAGGCTGTATGTGTAAAAGGACAAAAAGTAGGTCAAACTCCAGGGTCAAGGTCACAAGGTCCAAAGTCATGGTCAATTGTGAAAGGTCTTGGTAGGAGGTGTCCATGTGTGAAATATCAAGGCTGTATGTGTAATAGGTCTTGAACTATATGCCCGGTTTAATTTTTTTAAAGTAGGTCAAACTCCAAGGCCAAGGTCACAATGTCCAAGGTCATGGTCAAATGTGAACGATGTTGATAGGAAGTATCTATGTGTGAGATACCAAGCCTGTATGTGTAAAAAGACATGAGATATAGGCAATTTTAAGAATTAAGTGTAAATTCAACAAATAGCAATAACTCCAAGAATTTCATCGGCAAGGTTATGGTTTCTGTGCACTGCACCTCTCCATGATGAAATCTATCAACCTGTAAAGTTTCATGATTCTACCTTACATACTTTTAGAGTTGTGCTCCAGACAAGAATCAAGTTATAAAATCAACAAAGGGTAATAACTCCAAAATTTTGATCGCAAGAGTTACGGTTCTTGTGCACTGCACCTCTCCATAATGACATCTATCCACATGTAAAGTTTCATGATTCTACCTTACATACTTTTTGAGTTGTGCTCCGGACAAGAATAAAAATTCAAAAATCAACAAAGGGCAATAACTCCAAAAATATGATCAGCAGAGTTACAGTTCTTGTGCACTGCACCTCTCCATAATAAGAGCTATTAACCTGTAAAGTTTCATGATTCTACCTTACATAGTTTTTGAGTTATTCTCCGGACAAGAATCAAGTTTGAAAATCAACAAAGGGCAATAACTCCAAAAATATGATCAGCAGAGTTACAGTTCTTGTGCACTGCACCTCTCCATAATGAGATCTATCCACATGTAAAGTTTCATGATTCTACCTAACATACTTTTTGAGTTATGCCCCGGACAAGAATCAAGGTTGAAAATCGACAAAGGGCAATAACTCCAAAAATTTGATCAGCAGAGTTAGGGTTCTTGTGCACTGCACCTCTCCACAATGAGATCTCTTGTAAAGTTTCATGATTCTACCTTACATACTTTTTGAGTTATGCTCCGGACAAGAATCAAGTTATAAAATCAACAAAGGGCAATAACTCCAAAATTTTGATCGGTAGAGTTACGGTTCTTGTGCACTGCACCTCTCCACAATGAGATCTATTCACCTGTAAAGTTTCATGATTCTACCTTACATACTTTTTGAGTTATGCTCCGGCCAAGATTTGGTCTACGGACAGACCGACGGACCGACCGACCGACCGACCGACCGACACTTGCAAAACAATATATCCCCTTTTTCTTCGAAAGTGGGCATAATTATATTTGGCCCACAATTTTAAGTCTCAATATGCTCAACCAAATTTTATCAATATCGTATAAAACTCGTAAGAAACAAGAAAAGTCCATTCGGGAAATAGATTTATTTCAATAACTTTTTTTTCAAAAATGCCATGCATTCGTTGTCAACAGACTGAGACCAACAACAGAAAATGTAAAAGACAACAAAAACAAATAAAATAAGTTTAAAATGTCGGGATTTCTGTCATATTCCCAATAGTCTCTCAAAGATCACAGATTCCCAAAATCAGATCTTTTCGGGTAAGAGATTTATAAATGTTTTAAAATGGACATACACAACTTTGTGACACCAACAATAAGAAAATTGTAGTAGAATAAATATCTATTTATATAATATTTTAATCCTTTCCAAAAAATGACGCATTGTGACGCACATTTTAAACATTTTGGTAAATATTGAAGAAAGCCAGAAAGTGCTGATTATATTTTCCTAAATGGTTGTGCATCCTATCAATTAGAATTTTGCCAAATCGTTGCCGTTTGGGAGAGCATTAAGTTGCCAGAGTCTGGATTTAGCTCATGTAATATCATAAATACAATCAATCATTGAAACCACTATGTTGTGAGTTGAATGTTAGATTCGAAGTAATCATATTGTTTTTCTATCCTTTTTTTGCTAAAGACGCGGTATACACATACATCCACTTATGCCTGGCCAAAAAAGGTCATCCATGAACAATATTGTGACCGTTGCGTAATGTAACCGTAAAGAATATGAGAGAAAGCACTAGTAATTTGTTGTATAGCACCGGGGAAAGTAAACAGTTCCCGTGCAAGACAAGATGGTGCCAAATCTTAAAGAAACAGTAGATGAAAACTATGACACATTTATTAACTTCACGCTCTCATATACGGACGTAATCTTCGAGTGACAACTTCGAATCTGACGTACAACTAGCAACACAGTAAAAATAGCCACAAAGTGATAAAAAATGAAGTAATACTGACTGACAAACGTACTTTTACAGACAAAAAATAACAGACTTTTCATCAATTGAAATTACTTTGCGTTCCTAATGCGGGTCACAAAAATTCCACTCAAACAAAAATAAACACCCGTAACAATAAACAAGATGATATAACCGAGACCAATTCTGCAATCCACACTTTGAAAATAGTCCACAATTATACCACCAACTGGGGTGGCAAGAGCGTTGGGCAAGATTAATGCTTGATGCCAGACAGCGATGTCCTTGGCTTTGTCTTTCTCTTTGGGCAGCACGTCCATGACTAGAGCGAAATCGACCGACTGGAACGAACCGAAACCGATACCTACAGACAAATAATGTAAAACCCTTATTGACAGATAATCCAATCAAACGATTTTTGAGAACAAAATGAATACTGCAAATGAAATATGTTTTTTTTTTTTTAAATAAGAAATATAAAAGGTAAAGTTATTAATAAGACGTCATACAATATGCGTCGTTTTGGCTAAAGATAAAAATGCTCCTAAAATATTGTGGATGTGATTTGGCTCAATTGCAAATGATAAGGAAGTTAACGAAAATATCCTATTTCGAATAACTATTTCATTTAAAATTTAGAAATTTCTATAAAATGGAAAATTTCAGTCATTGAATTTAAAATGAAAGAAACGTTAGCTTAATGTCCAACCAAAGTCAAGTCCGAAAATGATAGTAGTTTTAGAAAAAGAAATGAGACTTATCGCGCTAAAAGGGACCTTATCGGATGTGTGAAAAATATCGACCCTAGTCAGTCTGCGCAGTCCGCGCAGCCAGACTAGGGCCGACACTTTTCACTATTTAATAATTTTCTAAATCCGGAATGTTTTCCCTATCTTCCTATATTAGGTTCATTTTTCACATACGGGATCTGGTTGGCCTGTGCTGAATCTGACAATTTTGTCAAATTTGGATTTTTTTTAGTTCGGATAGGGTCCCTTTTAGCGTGATGGGTCACAAATTATTGAGAAAATGGTTTCCGATACATACCAAAAAAGAATGCGGTAAATATTCCCACATAGAAGGCACTCTTTCCTGACACTATAACTAACACACTCATACATACACTCATTACTGTCGCTGAAAAGGGGGAAAAGTTTGTTTGAAGCGTGCGTTTGTATATTAATTTCGGAATGAAGCATTTATTTCATAACGAAGATATGTATACTTGAAAATACCAAACAATTACGACTTCAGATGATGAATAACTCTATGGACCACTTATTCATCTTGTATTGTAAATAGAATTAATATTTTTTTTAATTTCACAGAAGGACATACAGGTAGAATCAACGTCATTCGTGAAAGAAATTTCCAACCTTTGATAACTGAAGTTTGAAGTCTACTTTTATAGGAGCATTCAGTTTTAAATGACCTTGGCGTTATGAGTATCTACAATGCACACTGCGTATCTTTATTATGCACAAAACTATGCGATACATGCAACATGTGATAGACTTTGACCGAGTATGTTTCAGTATAAACTAAAATAAAATACAAATATTGATGGTTAATGAACTTTTAAGCATACAGGGGGTTTATCATTTTATTCAATACTGTATGCAGTTACCTGCAATAATAACGATGGGTTTCCTTCTTTTTATTTTGTCCGATATAATACCAAACACTATAGAGCTACAAGCAGCAGCAAACAACATGGGCAGCAACATGATGGCTACACTGGTAGCGGCCGTCCAACAGTTGGGTAAATATGCCATGTCGTGTAACCAATACTCTAGAAACCTGTAAAATAGAAAGGAGGATATTTTATATAAAAAACGTTTTATGCAACCATCGGCATTTGAAACGGTGTAATATTTCATATTTTGACCATTCTAAGAACTGTCTTCATTACAAGATAACTTCTATAGAGTAAAGTGTTGTAATTCAAAATAAACCCAATAAAACCATATAATGGAACGATCTTAAAATGTGAGACAATCCAGAAACAGAACCCGTTAAGCAGTCAAAATTACTTCCCTTGACGCTTATTGGTACCGAATGGGGAATTTTGAAGTAACTACAATAATTATTGTTGTTCCTTACCCTGTGACTGTTGATACACCTTGCTGCATCAGGAAACGGGTTATGAACACCCACCTAAAGTCGTGTTCTGGAAAATAAAAGAATTACCAATGGTTGAGAACCTTTAATGTTCCATATTCAGAGTTCTTGTCATGTCTCTAGATTGCCAATAATTAAACAAATATTCTCTGCTCTTTAATATACATACAAAAATGCTGAATACTTATTCTGGTATGGAAATTTGAATTTCAAAATTAATCATTCAAAACTATTAAGTTTATTTTCATCCGATCTACTACCTTTTTTAATAGAAGGCTTCGATGAAAAAATTGCCTAATCCGTAATTATTCAATCAGTGCTAAAGGGACTCAATATAGATACAGAAAGTTATCGAAGTAAATACAGATCTAGTCTAGTACCAAATTTGTTCCATGAAACATCTCTAAACTTACCTTTTAAAGGATCCCAAAAGCCACAAAATAAGGTAAAACAACCTGAAAGAAGTAAATGTAAAACGTATAAGAAATACCTATAACTTTTTTCTGATATAAAATGATGCATGCACGGTTTAGATACCGAAATGATATGACATGCTTTTAAGTCATAGATAAATAGCTTGAGTAAATAGAAAATGTGTTGTACACAACAAACGTTAAAGATGATCACACACCTGTAAAATTCAACATATAACAAACATCAATGTTAAATAATTTAATATTAGTTGATTTCATAAAAATCCGAGCGTTTTGATTGGCTAACAATTTTTTTTCATAACTCCATGAAAAAAAAATTGACATTGCCGGAACTTCTTTTGGAGTCAACAATATGGATAAATGGATGTGCTCTGTACAAATCGGCATATTACGTTCGTTTTGAGTAGTAAACTGCAAGTTTTATCATTAAATCATACTCTTAAATAGATTTTCTAGTTGAAACAAACTCAATTTCAAAAAGTTATTGCTCAAAACGCACTTGTGAGGATGGAAAATAACGTTACGACGACTGAATTCGCTGTAAACGACGTTGCAGTTACGCGCGCTTTTTATGACGTCATTTTAAGTTTTCGTCACGGAACGGCACGTGCGTAAGATCTGAATACCTTGGCAGCGGGCAGATATCGCACAGATGTCCGCTTCTTTGAACATAGTCCGAACGATTTCTCATCTTTTCTAGTCGCAAATATTACTATTTACGGTAATAAAATGTATTATTAAATTATAAGGAATGAATGCAATTTAATTTTTTTCATGCAGGTATGAAAAATAAAATCTAATCACACTTTTGTATGAACCGCTTCGCGGATTCATACAGTGTGATTATATTTTATTTTTCATACCTGCATGAAAAAAATAAAATTGCATTCATTCCTTAAATAAAGCATTTTAGATACTTTGTATTTCGACAACCTACCTATGGGGTCTGGTATAGTTTTGCCACATTCTTCATGTGTAGAAAATATAGTTATGATCAGAGTTATGACCACTATAGCTATTGATATGGAGTAGGCGCCTATCACACCGATTTGCTGAAAATAGATTTAAACAAACATAATATTATGACAGTTATACATTCATACATTTACATTTTCATTACTTAGATATGTCTTTTTAAAAAGAGCTTATTTTGTCGTACAAGTGATCACATTATTTAACGTAGTCTTGATGTCTTAGTCCAGCTTGTGCAAATAAAGGTATGTTGGTTAAATGTATATTATGAACGATTTCATGTAAAATTTCAAATATCAGATAGACAATACAACATGAAGCCCATACATTCAGTTATATGTAAAAAAAAAAGAAATTATTAGAAAACACTGCTTTTCAACAGAAAAAAAAAAACACCGCATAAATGCAGCTTTAAACAAGCTGAAGTTACTAGGTGTTTGTCGAAAAGCGACGATAAGCAATGAACTCACTGTAAATGATGTTCCAACTGCAGCTCCGCTTACATTTCCAATGAGAATCATGGCGGCCATTACACCTGAATTGAGACCTGCAAGAAGCAAACACCTTTCAAACAAAATATTCAAAAGCTAAGATTTCTTTATTTGCTATAGACATTTTAAAAGAAAAAAAACATCGTACTGGAGTAGCAAATAACCTATAGATAGATATTTTCAGGCAAAGAAAAAATCCAAATTGTCCATTAACTTGAAAATGAATTGGTGAAAAGTGTATAATTATATTCAGTGCAATTTTGCAATATTGAAATGTTTTAATATAATTCGAGAATGGAAGAATTGAAAAGTGTGGCACTCTTAAGCAGGTACAATTAGTTTAATTTGTATTATTTATGATCTTCTCTGATGGAACCTTGAATACCACCAATTTATGTTCGAGGGTTAATGTTCGTGAAGTTGGCAGACCAGCAGAGTAGCAGAGTGAAGTTGGCAGGCTAGCAGACTAGCAGAGTGAACTTGGCAGATCAGCAGACTAGAGGAGTCTGTACGAAGCTTAAGTCACACATACCTCTTTGTGACGGGTGTGATTTATCTGCTATCAAAGCGTTGTATGGTACAGTAATACCAGCAAAGGCTGTCGTTAGGATTAGGTAGAACACAATATAGAGGGCTGAAAATATGGAGATACGAATATCAGAATCAGTTACTAGTCAAAACATGATGCCTGATTAGTAGAACACAGATGTTAGTGGTGTCAGGCATGCGTTTTGCGTTTGTCTGTAATTTCGGTACTGTTATTCTTTTCAAGTAGATTGCATTTGCGCATTCATTTGCAATAAATATTTGGCCAACTTCCTCTCAATCACATATTTTTCATAGTATCATTTATTTTTGATAAGGACCCCGAACCAATTATCATCTTCTATGCCATATGATCACTATCAGGGACTTCTAACATGGTAAAGAAACGCAGTCTGTACAAGACTGTAATATTAACATTTTCTCAAACAATGCCTGATTTTCACGTTCCTCATAGAAAAAAACGTTTGGAAAACATTGAGACAAAAGAAGAAATTGCTGATCATCAGCAAATCGCCCTTTTGTGTTAATGTTTTCTGGACAAACATTTACAAAATATCCAGTTTCATTAACATCAACTTTGTCGCCTACAGCAGCTTTCAAATACAGTTATGTCAACCCTAAAATGCCGTGTTGGAGGGGGTTTAATATAATTGTATTTCAAAATGTACCTAGATTTCCGTTTGGCATGTTTTCAACTTTCTCTCCGTCCGCGAATGCGTTATGCTGTAAGACCACGGAGTTAGGTTGTTGTGCTCCATCTTCGTTGTCTTTTAGTAGATTGGTTGAGGATTCATTAAGATATGGCGCACATCGGAGGGCCACTAGATCTTTGTTGCACTGCATTTCTTGTAGCTGAAACCGTTATCATCGTAAGTTTGTAGATCTACAATACTTAAATTTCTTAGATGGATCTATTTGTATTTAGAATGTGGAAGTATTTCCAGTCTTTCTTTGGAATAGCACCTTATCGTTTATCGAATATCAGTACTTTGTTTTCAAAAGTGTTGTGTTATACTCGTAATTCGACGATTTAATGTCTGCTAGATGATTTCGAACACGTTTGATGACCGAGTGTGGCTTAAAAGAAATTGCACATTGATTATAAATTGTTATTATAAAATTAAGTGCAAGAATTCCTTCAGGTTATTCCATTCTTGTCAATAATTTGATGATAAAAATCCAATAATACAAACCTTTCCTGTTTCATTCTTGATAACGCCTCTGCTCATTTGTCTATAAAATAGAAAATCATATCTATAAAAAACACACTGTTCTACCTAGTGATATTCATGCAAAGATAATTATGAAAAGGTATACTTGGAAAATGAAAATTTCTAGAGAATAAGGAAATATTATTGTGATAAACCAGTTGGCAAATAACAACTATTGAATCTGTCAAAAATATATTTTAAAAAGGACTTCAGCAGGGTGTAAAACGAATATTATTGTCCAAGAAAAAATGCTACAATGATAATAATGTTACTCTGAATTTTGTAGTATAGTAATATTACGACCAACTAGACTGTTTGGCATGTGTTGCCGAGCTCTTACTTTAATTCACTATACGATAAATGACCTGATAGCTCATAGCTCATTGTTGCAGTTGCTGCTCTACCTTTTGTTTGTTGATAATTTGCCCAACCCAATCGTATTGTTGCTGAGATTATCAAAAGAAGTGATAGCATGCACTAAAAATCCATATTTCTGGAGAATTGATTACAGACCTGCCGCAAGCAAGCGGCATTATGGCAATTTAATTCTTGATTAAAATTCCACCACGTCATAAAAGGTGTGAAAATACGTTATTGGTTAAATTACTCGAATGATGCACCATGGTAACTTACGCTAGTGACAATTCCGGGGAACTTATCGCCATGCCAACAAGGCCGATACTGAAGTCAGAAACAAGATTTGTTAGTTTTAACCCGTAACCAGACGGCAAAGTTTTTGACTACTGCAATTTCAAAGGTGTTGCAGACGACATGGTAACTTACGCCAGTGACAACTCCGGGGAACTTATCGCCATGCCAACAAGGCCAATACTGAAACCGGAAACAAGAAACATGGGTTTATTAGTCTTAAAACGTTACCAAACGGCAAAGTTTTAGATTGTTCCAAATTCAAAGGTGTTGCACACGACATGGTTTCCTACACGAGTGACAATTCCGGGGAACTTATCGCCATGCCAACAAGACCAATACTGAAAACTGAGGCAAGATCAGGTAACTGTTAGGCTTAATATTTTCGCAAACAATATTTTAGACTATTTGAAATTCAAATGCTGTGCAGACGAGAATAGGTGTTGTTTTTATAGCTGTTTATGGTAAACCATCGTATTGTTACAAATTAAATTGACCAGCGCAATTATACCGGCATTGTCTTACGATATTCAACCCGCCATTAGATACCGAACAGTTCGTGCAACTTTAGCGTAATCCGTGACAACGGTATTTTACAAGGCCTTCTCTCGTCAATTTCCGTTGCCGCAAAACACCAAAGATGGGGGTGAAATTGCACGAGTTGTTTGTTGTGTAATAATGGGTAGAATACCTTTAAAATCTTATTTTCTGATAATTTTCTTCTAATTTCCCAAATGATTTCTATAATTTGTAATTGAAGAAATGTTTATTTATATCATATTACACATTTACGTGGGCAAAATGAGTGTTAGACCATATGTGACCGAGTGAAGTCGCGTCTTTAAATAACAAATAAAGCACTTCGAAGCAGCTGGGCAAAGTAATGAATCTATTTGTCATAGATAAGTTTAGGATGGGTCTAAAATGAAGACAATTTCATTCGAACCAGTTATCTTATTCAAGCAAGTTACCGTAAATTAAGTCTTTCATTTACATCGTGATCTTTTCTCACGAAAGTCGTGACTGTGATGAAAAAATAAATCTTTATAGAACTGAATTTAGAAAACATAAATAGATTCTATTAAAGATATATAGATTCATACACTACCGAACCTACATGTATTTCGTTTATTTGACGAGGCGATATACAGGACAGAACAAATTACATTGCTATAGGTCAAGGTCGCTTTTGTCTCTCATAAACACATAAATACACATACAAACTCACACTTACCCTGCAAGAAAATGGCCTTTTCACAAATCAGAAACGTTAGAACACACCATTTGCCACAAACTGGAATTATCCTTTTTCCCAAACTACGGAAGGTTGGCTAATCGTAGTTCACATTTGCTACAAACGACAAAGTTTAAAAGATGCCTATACCTGACATCTAATTTCTATTTTAAGATGAAGAGTGCATTTATAGCAAGGTTATGTTGTGTGGTAATCCAATGATATGAGGTTATTTTACAAGCTTGGGAACACTACCGAATTCTGTCGGATGAGTACACTACAGAATCCTGCTTTACTTGAATAAGGTGATAGCCGAGTCAAAATATAATCTGTAGTGTACGAATCCAACTGAATTTGGTAATGATTACCATAGAAGTGTACACCATGTGAAATAACATCATAAAAAGAATGTTTACCAAAGAGCTATGGTTCCTAGAAACATGACTGGTCTCCGTTTACCAAACTTGAATGAGGACCTGTCACTCTGCATTCCTATCAGTGGTGATACTATGAACGTCACGCCTGGAAAAGATCACATGCAATAATTCTCTTATTTTCAAAATACATGTAGAAATATCCACAGTTGATCGATCTATTTTGTACATCTTTCAAAACTTTTTTTAAAAAAAAAGACTTAGAGAAGATTGTTATTCTCTTACGACCTTCAAACCTTATCGATATGTATTATTTCTTACTTTATCAAATCGCTAGTATTTGAAGATGGAAATGCTGCATATACTTTTACACCACGACGTCTTATTAACTCCCTTTTGCATTAAGACAGATAGAAAGGAAAAAGAACTCGATCATAAGGGTAAAATATAATCCTCGTAAACGGCGCGATATTTTCGGTATTTTCATACTTAAATGTGCTTTTTTCAGATAAAAATAAGTCACACATAAGAAATATCTGTTAAATATCTCTTAGGGGGGAATGCTCCAGATTTTCGGAACACTCGGTCTTTACTGCAGTAAATTAAATGTTTCGTACCAATATGTTTCGCTACCATATTTTCAATAATATAACACATTATTCCAATTTACCATTTTCGACGGTAAAAGTGTATTTATTATGCGAAACTGATTTCCCCAAGATGGAAATCGATTATTTAGAGCAAGACAGTCGTAAGTGTGTATGCAGTTACCACTATTTTGCGTCATTTTATTCATGTGTAGCTGATAAAAATGGCTGTAATTTACTAATAAGTGCGCTGACCTATACATTTTCTTTTTGAATTATTACCAAGACATGTTGCTTAATACAATGAGGGAGTTTTATCAAATTCTATTATGTAGAACTTGAAATATTTCCAAAAATATGCAAATTTTGACATAAAAAACTCCAGTTCCGTTGATCTAACCGAACACGTGAACATGCTGTTTTATACATTTACGCGTTTATATTAGCACATATTTTGGGTTTTCTGTTCTTATTAAATGTAAGGCGTTACTTTAAATCCGTTTTCGGGACTAAACAATGAATATACAGCATTTTATTAGCATTTTAGTGACCTTGGACAGGTGCAAGAAATTGTGCATTTTTTTGATGTAGGGGTATGTGATACGAATGCCTATAAAATTCAAACAATATCGCTGACCATCCATTCTTATTTTATTTTTCAATCGGCAATAACATGTAATTTCAACATACAAAATATAAATAAATTCTATTATTGGGGAAAAAATTAGGAAACTGGAGCATCCCCCCTTAAAGAAGGAAACAAAAAGTTTGCTTTAAAGGGACTTTTCATCCTAATTTCATTTTTTTAAAGTATGTCTTGATACCAAGATTGGTTATTCTAATGAGTAAAAATGCCATCGTTTTTTTAATTCGTTGCTGATAAGCGAAAAATACTCCTTTAAAGTTGAGACAGTAACTACAAATTCCATATAAATATGAACTGTTGTGGACAACAATTTGTTAAATTTTAACACAAAATATAATTAATATTTCTCGTAAAAAGTAAAAAGTAAAATTTATTACAAAAAATTCTGAAATGTTTCTGTGTAATATTCGAAATGAATAGTCTACTTTCTTACCCGCGCCACATGCCACCATCCCACCAAGCCATCTTCCTTTGGCTGTAGGACCAACTAATGACTGTATCTGGGCTGGTATCACTGCAAAATAAAATGCTTTTGGAAAAAGTATACTCACTGGTGGCATATAAATCAAAGAACGTTTTGTCGCTCTTCAACAAGAACCTCGTAACTGCAGCTTGTTTTAAGCTGCAGCTACGATGTTTCTGTTGAAAAGCAGCGATTTGATGAAGTATCGTCTGTGTAAGTTTGAGGTACCTGGTAGCATAACTTTAGTGAGGTCGTCACAGACCCAAAGTTTGCTCAATAAGTTTATGTAAAAAATGAAAACACCGATTCTTTTTTTTTTCTATCTTCTTTTTCTTCTTCTTTCTTCTTCTTCTTTGTGTGTTTTATTGATAGCACAATTATTATCATGTCATTCCCGTATTGTACTTCTTCGCAACATTTGATACTTCTTAGCAAAGAGTTAACAAAAACATCGGATTACGGTATTGATTCTTATCAGACCATACAATATGGCTTAATCCGAATCTGTCTTCAAGCCTTGAGCTGTCAGTTTTTAATTGGACGTCCGAAAGGACGTACAATTCTTATAACCACTTTTGGACAGGCGAAATGGGTTTTCATTACCAAAAAACCCTTTCTCAGACTCAATTGCCAGTTGACCAAAATTCAAAATAGATTTTGCGACCATACAGGAAAACTGTCGTATCTTTTCCTACTTTCTATGTGTTCTCTAACAAATACTATAAGATTCATTGGCCGATTCAATTCATGCCACGTCTTAACCAACTTTACGATCTTTTTTCCATTTAATCATTTTCTTGCAGTTTTTTGACTTTCGTAATATTTATTGTGTAAAGGGTAAGATCTTTAGAAAGCGATACATGCATACACTATGGTTATAATGTAAACAGACACCCTATATCATCAGCAGCAGCGAAAGCTCAAACGGGAAAGGATTAACCTCGCAACCTTTTTTCAGTTTGAAATTTGGAACGCCGTTGGTTCAAAACCAGTTCGGATTATTTCTTCTGTAAAACGTTTGTTTTTCTTGATGTGTTTACTGAAAACACACATTTTAGAATGATTACCCAATTTAATGCACGTACAATGTATTGTGTATGATAGGTTCCTTTTCTTTGATCATTGTTGTTTAAGTCTTTGACATATTTAAAGGAACGGGGTTTCCACGAGACGTACTTTGGAACCAGGGTTTTGAAATTGATTATCGGGGAGTGAGTTCATTTCGCAACTCGGGTTCGACTCGATGACAAATTGGGGTTCCATCTGAACAGCCTCAGATGAGACACTTGTGAAATCCACCTATTCAGAAAAATAGTTGCTCTTACGAGTTTTTTTTTCTCCAGCATCTGTATCACTGATATTCGACAGTATCATGACCTATTTACATACTGATCGATGATCATGACAACAATGATTATTACTAGTATAAGACTAAGTGACAGCGATCTGTATTTATTTCGTTTAAGAGACCCGTTTACGTGTATTGAGCTAAGAAGATGAAGCAATGGGTCTGCAACAGATGGTACCTGGATGATCGTATGAATATGTTTACAGATAGGGACATTGCTATTCTCAAATTTTCGTTGATAATTATATGAAGATTTAAATTGCTTATTGTACTCCACTGCCATTTTCCCGACGGCACGTTCCCAATTTCTTCTTTTTATGCACATCTGTAGATGTAAGGATGCTGCGGTAGTACTTGTATGAGGAATCCATGGTTAGGTGCTCCAATTCATCTGGTATTTTGTTTCAGGAAAAGTATGTATTGAATTTGTTTTGTAACCACAACCAGGGAAAACTGCTACCGTGTTTTTTTCTTTTTTTACTCTAAACAGGAATAAAAATCAAAGTGCTTGGAGCACTATATTTAGACGCCTCTCATTGATTGAGCGGAATTGTATGTAAATGATCGGCGTTTCATTACTTTATTTCGTTGAATTTGTGTTAAGATCGATTCTAAATCACTGCGGTCGTTTTTTCGCCAACGATGGTGGAGATAGAAGTCGAACAAGAGTGCCATGGTCACAATATACGCCGCCACTTATAAAACTTGAGACAAAAAAAATGACATTGACAAGGATATAAATATTCACACAAAAACCTGTAAAAAGTTGTGTTCACAAAAAGGAATTGCGTTCACGAGACTGAAATATCATTAAGCCCTAGAGACTAAGATTGAAGGGGGCATAACTCAGGCAAAAATCAATGAACCATAAAATTCTTACTTCATGCACATCTACCAATTAAGGTAATAACATCCACCAAGTTTCATAAGGATCCAGTCAGAATCTTAGAAGAAGTTGTGTTGACAAGGCTGCAATTTCAATCAGCCCCAGAGACTAAGTTTTAAGGGGGCATAACTCTAGAAAAAAACAATGAACCATAAAATCCTTCCTTCATGCACATCTACCAATTGAGGTGATAACATTGACCAAGTTTCAGGAAGATCCAGCCAGAAACTTAGGAGGAGTTGCGTTGACAAGAAAAGTGGACGGACGTACGGACGGACGGACGGACGGATGGACGGACGGACAGACGGAGAAGATGACGCCAATATACGTCCGCCTCCGGCGGCGTATAAAAAAAGATGATTAAAAAGAACAATGTCTGAGTAGAATTCGAACCCAGGGCCTTCCGGATATGACATGTGTAAAGAGTACAAGGTGAGTGCTCTGCTAAGTGAGCTATCGCGGCTTTCATTTATGTAGCGCGTTGGCTTACATTTTGAATTGCTTTGTAGCGTACTTTATAAAATCAATGAAAATACTCATAGTAAACCGAAACAAGAAGACAAAAGTGCTAATCGCATGGCCTTAATTGAATTTGGTAATCAAATTAATAGTGATTATTCATAGCGACAAATCAGTTGTCTTGAAACGGCAATCAAATCAATTTGAAGCCTGAGAAGGGTTTTCTGGTATTAAAGCCGATTTCGTATGTCCGAAACCGATCTTATAGAATTAACACACAGAAGAATGAATAAAATATCTTTCGTTCATGTACAATCCCGCTCAATCAATCAGAGACGTCCAATTACAGTGCTCTCAGCACTTTGATTTACATAGGTCGTAATTTGTAAACTATTTATGATAAGACTGTAAAGTTTCTTTTTGACGTTTGTTTTGTTTTCTACCACAGGATTGTTCATTAAGTAAATAAACATAAGGGTAGAGATGATCGCTAGTAAATGACGTGGGGTAACATCAACTTCTTCGATGCGGACTAAGTTTAATTCTAGTCAGTTTGGAAAAGAATAACACACATTTATACAAATCTCACCTTCAACAGAAAGTAGCAGAAACATAAGACTCAGACCATACCAAGCCAGATTGAGCAGGAAGATACCCTTTTTGGTTAGCACCTGGGCGGTCTCTGGTACAAGCTCTAGTTCATCGTCTGTATTTCTGAAATTTTAAAAGTGTGTGTGATCTTTAACATGTGTGCTCAACATAATGCTCAACTTCGACAGAGAGTAGACGGTAAGACTCAGACCATACCAGGCCAGATTGAGCAAGAAGATACCCGTTTTTGTTAACACCTGTGCGGTCTCTGGTACAAGCTCCAATTCGTCGACCGTATTTCTGAAATGGCCAAAGGTTGGCTTATTATGCATATTATGTTTACGTATACAATACATTATTCGCTGGATTCTTTATATTCATGGGTACATGACTCATTAAAGCCACATCACACTTCTGTTTCCCTAATTACAACTTCAGTTAGTTTGTAATTTGCATGAGAAACGATAATAATGACAAAGAAAGAATACCAATGTAATGTTTCAATTGTGGAAAAAGGAGAAGATGCATAGAATCGTTTAAAATGACAAGAAAACAAAGTGAAGCTCCTGAGAAATTTTGAAAGGCAAACAAATCAAATAAACTGTAGCCATTTTTGAAACTATGAAAATGATTGACTCAGTCCAATGCTAGAGCTTGAACGAAAGTATCAATTCAACTAAAAGAGAAACAGATAAGAGAGGTTTATAACGCATTTTCACAAATCGGTGTGAAAGGAAGAGATCAAGAATTATTTTATACGAATAATTACATTTGGCAACACTAGTTCAATCTTCCAGACATAAATTGCAAGCAACAATTGTGCAGAGACATTTTATGTAAAAGTCTTGTAGAGACTGTTCCAGCATGCCTCCCACTTTCTTGGGGGTAAAGGCTTTGTTGAAAGCCTTAGCCCAAAGAGAACACCAATTTTCAGGATTCTTAAGCTTAAGTATTCCATACCCAGTTGAAACATGGTGTTTACTCCATGATGATAAGAAATAAGTCACTCAAATGGAATAACGATTATAGTGAACGATAAATTTAAGAACGAAGACAAACAAAATATGAAGATCGAAGTACGGGCTTGTAAACAATAGACCACGTGATACTAATCATATATGCAGCTAGAAAATCGTTATCGATTGGCTGAATGAGGCATGTGACTCGAATCTATAATAAGAATGGCTTTTCCGTGTCACGTGATGGATGTAAATAAACAGCAAAAGTGAAATTATGCAGACCAGATTGACTTTGTTTCAATCTTTATAAGCCAGGTTTATTTACCACGTTTATTCTATAAACTACCATTAAAGGCGTTATGAATTTGCTATTTATAATCCAAAGTTTGGCTTTTTTATACTCATTTGAAATGTCTCGATGAGACAATTCTTATGATGAGTACGCACAGCTTCAGGTTTGGTGAACAATAAACTAAAACGTTATTGCATTTTGAAAAGACTTTATCTACCCCTTATTGGAACTCTTTACATGATTTATTCAAGTTTGCTTACCTGTGTAATCCATCTGTATAAAATTTATGTGATTTCTCCTTATCCACAAATGTTTCTGTAATGTCTCGGGTGGGTATAATGTCCTGTGGGGGCTCCGGACTAGGACTATCCGTCCCCGACATCTTATACAGGATTGGTTATCTGTGGAACAAATGATTTTTTTTATTTGTTAATTCACATGTATAATATCCAAGGTGGATAATCACGTGACCGGGAAGGATACACTGTATTAGAAAATGGCGGCTTAAACTCCCGCCTGGGATCAGTTTTCAGGTAATTATTCATGTTTTACCAATTTTCTCTTGAAGAGACATATCCTATCATATGCGCATTTTCATTATTCGAGCTCCGTCACCAACAACTACACACAAAAACACGCATTTTTGTCAAACATCGTGGCAGTTTGCGTCCACTCGCAACCGGCCACATGTTTTTGGGTGGATACAACGGACGAGTCCAAGCCTATTTTGGACTAAATTACCTTTAAATGCCATATACTTCAACAAATTCCGTATGAAATCGTAGGCTTTTGTCAAACACACTCAGTGGCTAAGTAAAAACTACAGGGAATGATGCGCTTTTCTAAAAATCAAGGTTTTGGCTGATGGATACCTCGCATCATTCATCTTGTTTGGGATACATCGTACTCTGGCATTATATACGCTTCATATGGAATGTACAATTGAGCTCTAGATAGTAAATACAGCGAAAACAACTTTGAATTGTATGTGAATTATCTCACTGTAATGACGTAAATCGAGCACACAAATATATAGAACATTTTAAACTCCTAGGGCGCATTCCATTGGGCTGTCCGTTACTGTTCCTAATGTTCTGTTCAAGTCATGCCGAATGGAATGCTCTCGGAACAGAACACAATGCCAGTCTAAAAATAACTTTCATCGCCTGCTGGGTGTTGTGTATTGGACATAATTTGGTCTTAAAATGCATAATTAATCCCACTTGCTGAAATAATTTGATATAAATTGTACGGTTTGATTAGAAATATTAATTCATTTCAACACTCCACAGTTGTAATCGAAGGTTGCCGTGCTAGTGACGTCACTGTTCTGCTTGCACCACATTTTCTTCGGGAACAGGCAGAACATGTTCCGAACACTGTTCTGTGTCATTCCATTCAGTACTGGACTGTTCGGCACACTCGGAACAGCCAATGGAACGCACCCCTAGAGTGCCCCCAACATAAACACGGGACATCTGCATCGAGAGACACACACACAACATAATCTAATTTGATAATCAATGTCTATGAAGGTTGAAATCTGTAGAAATACGGACTTAAATTTAGCAGAAGACATTTTTTTGGATTGACCAATTCCAAAATGAAAAACTATTAGAAAACCGAGTTTAATAATTTGCACGCTACCAATTGAAATTTAAAAGACAATTTGTTAGAATGACCAACAAGGTAGATATGGGGAATTTTCGATCTTGTAATCTTGTGAAAGTAAGCTACATGTATGCATGGCTTGATTGTGTTCCCTCTATGGATGAAGTGGTATAGTCTGCATGAATGCATAATCAATCGCCACTTTATCCAGAGGTTATGGTAAGGACGATAATTGAAAGAAGCTAAAAAAAAAAGAAAAAAAAACTTGTTGAATTGTGAAGAATTTTAACAGACAAATTAAATATTAATTCATTCCCACAGGATAACTCTTTTTGAAAACATTGTGGAAAATGAAGAAATTGCTTGCGACAAGACATGTTTTCATTTCCCATAACGTTTTCTACCAGAACACTTTTTTAATCCTTTCCCAAATGACAAAGTTTAAGTATTATCTAGTTTGAAAGATGCTGTAGTCTACAAATTTGTGTTTAAAACTAAAAGGAAGGGATTTGTATAAAATATGCACAAAATTCGTAAATATTGAGGAAAAGGAAGATGATGTTAATTTATTTCTCCCTTTTCTTCGATATTTACTGGAGGTTTAAGGTTTTGATGCGTCAACATTTTACTTGTATTATTAATTGTTTGGGAAATGGTTATATTCATTAATATCATCCTTACAATGCTGTTTGTTTGAATAAATCTTGTATGTATTTTTCAGGTGGTGTAAATCTTCTCCAACAAGACACTTTAACATGGCAGGTAGATCAGTATGATTCTTGGTCCAGGTGAATTCCTAGAAAGAGCGGACATGTCTGAATTTATGGAGGGCCACATGCCAGAAATATATCAATATGAATGCATGACTGAAGACTTCATCAACATGATAAAATGGCATAAAAGAAGTGTCAAAATATTTCGGCCACATCTGTCATTCTGAACATTTTTATGCATGTTTGAACTCTGTAAACATGAATGGTGTTGATTTAGTGATGTTTCATACATATGTGTATCTAGGCGGAGGCGTGGAAGCCTAGGCTTCAACATAATTATTTTTGAAAGTGTGCCCATTCCAAGACAATTTGTGGAAACAGAACACTAGATGCCCCGGAACCCCTACAACCCATAATACAATGTAACATATTACAATAATTTTGACTCTTCCAAAATCAATCATGTTAATACAGATGCGTAATTTTATATTTGTGGTCTCCCTGGGTAGAAAGCATTAGTGGGAATGAGGATATTTCAGCATTTTCCACAATATTTTCCGAAGCTTTTCTGTTTTGGGGCGTCAAAATGCGTCAAATGGACTAGACTTTAGATCTACACCTTGGCTTCTGTCAACATAATAAAATTCCTGGCTACGCCCCCGTCATACATGATGATGAAGACCACAGTCAAGCTTCAAGTTGTTTTCATGGATAATGGTCTTGCCATGACAAGACCTACAGCTTTTAAAGTTGTTCAATCGTTGTGAATCTGATATTACTTGGTGTTCTTATATAGAATAAAGTATTGCCACTTGTACAATATGATATTTTTTACCATTTGTAAAACAACAAAATTTTAGTTTGGTCCAAATTCAAAGATGTTGCAGACGACAATTTCAAGTGAATAATATTTTATGTTTTGATCTTTCAAAAATTTCTTGATTGAAAATATCGTTGTGGAAGATGAAAATATTGCTTGCTTGTCACAGGCAATTTCTTCATTTTTTCACAATGCTATCATAACTTATATTCCTAATCCTTCATCTTGTGGGTCATCAATTTCAAAGTATCATGATGTGGTCTTGGATTAATCCTTTCAGCTAGACTGGTCAAAGTTGAAAATCGTTGTTGAAAATAATGCAAACCTGGAGTATAATATGAAATCTTCATTTGATATGGTAGAAAATAAAAAGGTGAAAGGGGTAAATGACAGCGGACGGATGGAAGTATGGACTGACAGCCGGAACGACAGCGTGGCGACTTGAATATAACTAGAAAGACCTGAAGGTCTTGAGTCGCTCCACAGGCCTGAATTTCTTTTAATATCAAATCCAAGTTTTGACCAGATTGTTTAATACTTGTGGTTCTTGCAGTAAAAAACAAAGTCAAAAGCAGCAATCATGACTGTGGTCAATGCAAAAAGAAAGTAATTGATTGACTACTATTTCAGGGATGTTAAAGCGATAATATAATTGAAAACTGTGATTTTGCCAAATTAAAGGACACATAATTCAGTATGTATATTTAAAATCAAATCGAAAATTAAACACATGCAAGATCTTATGGTCACTATCATTCTGTTCAAATTTTGTCTAGATTAGTCAATATTTGTGGCTTCAAGAGTGGAAAAAGTGTCGAAAACTGAAATTTTGTCAATTTCAAGGGCAAATAACTCAGATTGTCACAGTGTGATCATGTTGAAAATTACACATAAGCAAGATCTTGTTGTCAACAAGATTCTCTCCACATATCATCTTGATTGGTTAACATTTGTGGTTGTTAGAGTGAAAACAAAGTCGAAAATGGCAATTTTGTCAAATTCAAGGGCACATAACTCATGATGTAAGATTCAGATCAAACTGAAAATTACACCCAGGCAGCATATAATGCTTATATATATTCTGTCCAAGTCTTGTCTTGATTGGTCAATAATTGTAGATTTTAGAGTAAAAATAAAGTCAAAACCAGCAAAATAGAGCCGAAAATGACAATTTTTGGCAATTTCAAGGGCACATAACTCATGCTATAAAATTCAGATCAAGCTGAAAATTGTACAAAGGCAAGATCTTATAGTCAGCATCATTATGTCAAAGTTTTGTCCTGTTTAGTCAATATTTGTAGTTGCTAGACAGAAAACAAAGTCAAAATACAGCCGAAAATGGCAATTCTGTCAATTTCAAGGGCACATAACTCATGATGTAAAATTCAGATCAAGCTGCAAATTTTACCAAGGCAAGATCTTGTAGTCAGCATCATTCTGCCAAAGTTTTGTCTTGATTGTTCAATATTTGTAGATTTTAGAAGAAAACTAAAGTCAAAACCTGCTATTTTTGACATTCAAGGGCAAGGTTATTCTTGTTCAATCCATATTCTTTGAAGGAATCTGAGAGAGGGTCACCCAAGAATCATTCCTGTGAAGTTTGGTTGAAATCCATTCAGTAGTTTTTGAGAAGAAGATTTTTAAAGAAAAAGTTTACGGACGCACGCACGCACGCACGCACGACGGACACACCGCCATGACAATAGCCCGCTGGCCTGAAAGGCCAGTGGAGCTAAAAATAGCAGCTCCGGTCACAGTACGATTTCTTTGTTGACTTAACCTTTTACCAACAGCAAACGTTTGGGTTGGTCTTATTTCAAATATTCTGATGCAGTCCATAAAATGGATGTTGATAAATATAGAATTTGTTATGCAATGTAGTCGGAAATATTGAGGAAAAAATGAGAAAATGCTGAATGTGCTGAATATCAGCATTTTATTTCTTTTGTCTCAATGTTTTCCCAAGCCTTTTCTATTGAGGAGTCAAAACAAGGTTTTGTGTGGGAAAGAGTTAAGCCATTATCAAACGGCAAAAGTTGGACTGATCCAAATCCAAAGATATTGCAGGCATTAATATTAATGAATGAATGAAATTTGACATAATTTTGGTCGTTCTGGGTAGAAAACATTGTGGTAAATGCTTTATTTGCTTGTCACTGGCAATTTCTTCATTTCCCACAATGTTTTTAAAGCCATTATCTTTTAGTAGGGAGTCAAAAAGAGTCATTGTGTGGCAATTGGTTAAATTTTACTATAGATTTTTCCATAGAAATATGTCAAATAGAGTCTAAAATATCATCAGAAATATCGCAGTGGGAAAAGGAGGAACCATTGGCCAGTTGGGTATTCAAGAAAAAAGCCTTTGAAAGCATCGATTTGGAAAAGGATGTATTAACAGTTTCATCTTTTTCCACCAAGTTATAGATGCAAGTCTGATTTAATAATTGCGCCAGCCGCCATGCATAAAGGGGTATAAATAAAGTTTCATATAGAAAGAGTCAGATAGTCAGATTAAAACTACTTTATTTTCAAATATAGCCATCTTCCAATTCAAAACACTTATTCCATAAACCCTTTCCCAAACAGCAAAATTTTTAGGGTTTTCCAATTAGAAAGGGGCTTCAGATGACAAAATTTGAGTAAATTAAGACAGGATCTGTGAACAAAACAACAGAAAATAATGAGGTAACAGGTGAAAATGCAGATTATCAGCATTTTCTTCTATTATCTCAAAGTTTTCCCAAACCTCTTCTATTACAGACATCAAAACAAGATCTTGTTTTGGAAAGGGTTAAGTTTGCCAATCACTGATGCTCGATCTATAGCAATCAACGTCTTTGTATCCTAACCAGCCTTCCTCAGCAGCAGTAGCCTACATCATCATTGTCATCTTTTTTCCCTCTCTTTGCCTCACGTTTAACAATAAGTTCCTTCAACCTATGTTCCACAGATGAAAACACCAGTAAAACATCATGATTTTGTATTCAGCTGTTTTGTTAATGGTCCAATTCAGTCATTCCCTAGAAATACAGATACAACAAATCAAGTTTGTTTTGTAGATAAAGTCTGCTTTCATGGAGTTAGGGCTGCATTAGCTTGTCATCTTACAATGTGTTCCCTGGTTTAATTTTTACACTCAATACAATTATACTAAAACAACCAATCCTAGCCATCTGGCAGCCTTTCATGCCAAAAGAAAAAAATCTCAATGGTCTTGCCAAACAGTATCGAGGAAAAGAGAGAAAATGCTGGCTATTAGAATTTTCTTCTTTGGTCGCAATGTTTTCCCAAGCCTAAATAGTAGGGACATCAAAACTGGGTCTTGTTTGGGAAATGGTCATTTTATTTCAAAATTTGCAGCACCTAACAGTGTGTTCTCTGCAATTCTTTCTTTATTACAAACACGGCATACAATTTGAATCAAACACTGTTTGGCAAATAGAAAATTTATAATTCTATTGGACCAAAAATAGTCAGTGATTCAATGAAACTTTAGCACAGCGGCTGCGTTCAACGTTTTTTCCAGTCATATAGTGTGACTTGTTCACCTAACCATGTGTTTCTAGTATTTCTTGAACCTGTACCAACAATTAACACAATGAAAATACAATCTGAACAACCACCTGTTCATGCCATTTGGTGATGAAGATATAAATTTTGTCAAATGTTAGCAAGGATATTGGCAGAGCCAGGGTTTGTACCTATACTTTCGTTGAATTGATGGTATCCGCAGTTACCCACTAACCAAAATATCCCGACTCAGCTAGAAAAGAGATTGACCCTGGAATTCTAGCACGTTTGTGGAACCAGATCATAAGAGCCGAGCGAAGGTTTGAAAATAGTGCAAAACTTGTCTTTTACTATTGTTTACTGTTGTTGTAGGATCTATCTAGGCTTTGACATGTTTGATCCGTTTAGATTAGTTGTCTCTGTCAATCGGGGTTCCGGTCATGTGGGAGAAATACAGAAATACAAAGGCTTAGATAAGAATGAATAATGTAAACCCTTTAAAAACCTATGCTATTGGTACACAATTGAAATTTCCAATCAATTTGATTCAGTTTCTACTGGGTATCAACAACAAAGGGTTTGATTTGGAAATAACATGATATACATGGCACTACCCCATAAGGCTTTAAAGCTACATTTCGTCGGTGTAAATGCAAAACCTCGTATCTCGTTTTTGGAAAATTTTAGAGGGGATGAAAAAGAATCTAATATTTTTTCCAAAACTGAAGGGTTTTACTTGAAATTCGGACATATTGTTCACGAATAATATGTCTTTAATAATGATAAATGAAAACATCCAAAAACCTGCGTGAATCGTCTTAATTTGAGCATTCAAGTTTGTACTTTGAAAATTGCAAGAATCGACATACGATGTTTTGCATTTACACCGACTTTTTTTTTACATTACTATGAAATTATAACCAAGTATGAACTTTCGGCTAAAACACGGTATTTGTCCACTTTCAAAATTTATGATGTTATATGCACTTTAGCAAAAACTATAGCATTTGCAATCAACCTTTTTGATCCAAGATTTGTAATTAATAGTTATTTTCATTGACTACCAAATTTTGGGGCGATACGCAGCTTCGTTGTTTGAATTATTTCACTATTCACGTCCCAAAAATGGCCATTTTTGGGCGTTATATTGTCTCAACAAATTTTAGAATTCAAGGTACATGTGGTGAATTATATTTGATTATTTCCAAACAACTTTATTTTGATTTGATAAAACACTTCTTACGGTAAATTTTGGTAGTCTATTGTTCCCATATTTTTAGAGTTGTGTCTCAGAAAATTGGACATTTATAGACCAAAGCTTTAATATTTAGTGTCCGTAACAAATTGTTACAATGGTGATTTTTCTAAGGATCCATTTACAACAAAGCTTCAATAGTCTGAATATTACAGCTTTCAATATGGTAGCCTAAATGAAATAATCTGTTTCATGTTAACATAAGCTCAGGACTTTTTATTGCACTGTAAAATGTTACGGACACTACACAAATAAAAATGCAGCCAAATATCTGATTTAAAAAATTCAGATCAATTTTGTATTTTAACGCAAGCTTAGATTCTTTTCACTAATGGCCATTCACACATAAATTTTAATGATTCAAGTAATGAATTCTTGATATTGGAATCTTATTTCATGCCAAGAAAGCTAGAAGGGTGGGTTAACCTAGTGAGACACTTGTGTGCCAAATACCTTGTTTTAGTCGTTTGTAGTTGACAAATGAAATATCAAATTTTGAAAGCTAATGTACTTTTCCATGAAAGCGATAGTTAATTTATCTATTCACTGATAAAATCCTTACACATTGATAACTTTTACATCTCATACCAGCGATGACGGCCTCCATTTGCGAGTTTTTCTTGTAGCTGTCAATCGAAATATTTAAATCTTACCCCACCCACCTCAGGATATGGTTTATCGATCTACTTGGTCTACTTGGTTGGAATTAGGATGAACGAGTGGTTTCGTTTTCAAATACTATTGAGATAATTTAACTTTAATTTAGTTTAAACAGTGAAATATTGATTAATCTTTCGCCCTAAAATCGAAATATAGAGTGTCCAAAACTGATTTGTAGGCAAAATGACAGTAGCTGCGATATCGTAGCCACAAACTTGATGACGGTTATTGGTTTGTGGCTACGAGTCCATCCTCTTCCTTATTTGGAGCAAGACAAAAACTGGGAAAACACATTTTTTGCATAAATGTCTAAATACCAACATATCTATTCAATTGTAAATTCCACAAAAACATATATTCCATGTCACAAATTCGGTTGAAAAGTATCAACAAGAATTGTTTTTATTTTATTTTCTTCCAACGGAAAATTCAAGTCTCAGTAGAATAAAATGGGTGGGTACTCCGCTAAAAAATTAAATTGAACTTTATTTGAAAGTGATTTCAACATAAGACTATGCTGGAATGACAGAAAAATTAATATATTTGTAATATATTTGTGTGCTCGATTTACGTCATTACAGTGAAATAATTCAATTATTCATTATTGACATACAATACAAAGTTGTTTTCGCTGTATTTACTATCTAGAGCTCAATTGTGCATTCCATATGAAACGTACATTATGCCAGAGTGCGATGTATCCCAAACAAGATGAATGATGCGAGGTATCCATCAGCCAAAACCTTGATTTTTAGAAAAGCGCATCATTCCCTGTAATTTTTACTTAGCCACTGAGTGTGTTTGACAAAAGCCTACGATTTCATACGGAATTTGTTGAAGTATATGGCATTTAAAGGTAATTTAGTCCAAAATAGGCTTGAACTCGTCCGTTGTATCCACCCAAAAACATGTGGCTGGTTGCGAGTGGACGCAAACTGCCACGATGTTTGACAAAAATGCATGTTTTTGTGTGTAGTTGTTGGTGGCGGAGCTCGAATAATGAAAATGCGCATATGATAGGCTATGTCTCTTCAAGAGAAAATTGGTAAAACATGAATAATTACCCGAAAACTGATCCCAGGCGGGAGTTTAAGCCGCCATTTTTTAATACAGTGTATCCTTCCCGGTCACGTGATTATCCACCCTGATATCGTCGAAGTCATTGTAGAACCTCTTAACTCCAGAGGTTTTGCAATAACTCCGAAGTATTATTATCATTTGCCAGACAGACGTGTTTAATATCAATGTAATCGATCCTTCATTTGACACCGAACAATTGCAATATTGCATGCCGTTTTTCGTGATAATAAAGATGAACGAGAATATCTGGATTGCAAAAACTTCAAAGAAGTCGGATAATCTCCTTCATTTCAACGAATAGCGAACAACAAAAGCGCACATGTAACTTCACGAAGCGTTTGGTTTGGTATCCAATTACGGGTTGATTACATTAAAAACGATATAATTTCCTAAGAAATTCAAACCAAAAATGACAAACAGCGAATTGAACAAGCTTCATGACATTTGCGTATAAAGACATGAGTTTGAAGGACTATTCTGTAACATACTCATGTTAGTCTCTTGGTATGCCTACTTTTGGCGCTATGAAACATTGCGATCGATATAAATATGATCACGTTATGAGCTTACAATGTTATATATCGCTGCTTTTCAACGAAAACCTCGTAACTACAGCTTAATAAAAGCTGCAGTTAAGAGGTTTTCGTTGAAAAAGAAGATAATAGTCCCTTGTACGTTTAAAGCCTTTCCCACACAATGCCTGGTTTCGACTGGTTATACCTCACGATAAGTGACCTGGCAGAGCATCTCATTCGATTAGCATGGGCAGCTCTGCCAGGTCGTTTACCGTGAGGTATACAGAAACCAAAGAAAAAGAAATTTCAATTGGTAAACATGGGGGATCAGTACCTTTGCTATTCCACAAACATTTTCGTTCATAGTTCTCACTCACAGAAGAGATAGCATTGAATTTGTGGTTTGTGATGGCTTCCAATTTAGATAAGAATGAATCCTTTCTGTTTGAGAAAGAGTTTATGTACATGCTGATCTGAGTAAATAGAGTTTTAGCTGTCCATGAATACAATAATGAATGATCAGTATCTTCATGTCTTTATTACTCTCTCAAATGAATCATCGCACGCCAAGGGTTCTACCTCTACTTTGTTTCTTGCGAAACAAAATGGGGGTAGAACCATTGGCACGCGAAGATGGACAGTTAATGGATATGAAAAAATACAGGGAAGAAACACCAGGATGTACCGAATGATATGTGTATGTGCATCATCCACGCAAAGGCATTGTAAAGGGAAAACCCATGCAAGGGTCGATAACTCAATAATTCATGTTCCCATGAGCCAAATAACGAGCCTGCAAATTACAACAATAAAGTTACCTTACTCCCTTCTAGACTAATTTAGTTTTTGTAGAACCTTTACTTCAAGACATTCAGTCATGCTATGTCACTTCGGGGAATATTCTAAACAATTTTTGTGGAAATGTTTCTGAATTGTATAAAGAGTAGGCAAAGAGCCCAACAAAAGTCAAAATTTGAAATGTTGAGAGCAATGAAAATGACTTCCCTTTAAAATCGTCTATTCGCCCCATACAAATTTCTTTCCATAACTGGTCACATAGCCCAATAATCATTTCTGTTTTCAGTTATATTTTTTTCGTCTTCTGAAAAAGCTTTCATCTCACACCTATCCATAATTCTGTCGTTTGATTAGGGGTTAAAAGAACAAGAGGGCCAAGATGGCTCTGCATCGCTCACCTGAGAGGACTTTGAAACAAACAACTTGCAAACTTCAAACGCACATGACCCACTTTTTACATGACCTAGACATCATCAAGATAAACATTCAGAACAATTTTCACAATGATGAGTAAGTATTTTGGTTCTTAGAGCAAAATACAAGATTTGACCTTTTGACCTAGCTTTTGACTTAACATTAGCCTCTTTCTACATGACCAATTTATCATCAAGATAAGAAATTCTGAACTATTTTCACAATGATGAATAAATATTTTGATTTTTTGGGCAAATACAAAATTTGACCTAGGTTTTGACCGCCCATGACCCACTTTATACATGCCCCAGATATTGTGAAAATAAACATTCTGAACAATTTTCACAATGATAAAGTAAATATTTTGGTTCTTAGAGCAAAGACAAAATTTGACCTAGTGACCTAGTTTTAGACCTCCCATGACCCACTTTTCACATCACCAAGATATCATCAGGATAAACATTTTGGAAATTTTCACAATGATAAAGTAAATATTTTTGGTTCTTAGAGCAAAATTAACATTTGACCTAGTGACCTAGTTTTTGACCTCACATGGCCCCCTTTTATCATTGATCAGATATCATCAAGATAAACATTCTGAACAATTTTCACAACGATAAAGTAAATATTTTGGTTCCTAGAGCAAAAACAAGATTTGACCTAGTGACCTAATTTTAGACCTCGCATGACCCACTTTTCACATCACCAAGATATCATCAGGATAAACATTCTGAACAATTTTCACAATGATAAAGTAAATATTTTGGTTCTTATAGCAAAATCAAAATTTGACCTGGTGACCTAGTTTTTAACCTCGAATGACCTGCCATTCATATCACCAAGATAAACATTCTGAATTTTCACAATGATTGAGTAAATATTTTGGTTCTTAGAGGAAAAACATAATTTCACCTAGTGACCTATTTTCTGACCTCACATGATCCACTTTTAAAATGACCCAGATTTTGTCAAGATAAACATTCTGAACAATTTTCACAACGATAAAGTAAATATTTTGGTTCTTAGAGCATAAACAAAATTTGACCTAGTGACCTAGTTTCTGACCTCACATGACCCACTTTTAAAATGACCTAAATTTCGTCAAGATAAACATTCTGAACTATTTTCACAATGATAAAGTAAATATTTTTCTTCTAAGATCAAAAAACAAAATTTGACCTAGTGACCTAGATTTAGACCTCGCATGACCCACTTTTCACATCACCAAGAAATCATCAGGATAA
This sequence comes from Fragum sueziense, assembly GCA_963680895.1. Lineage (NCBI taxonomy): Eukaryota > Metazoa > Mollusca > Bivalvia > Cardiida > Cardiidae > Fragum > Fragum sueziense. The sequence goes on from OY804592.1 coordinate 21,690,436, forward strand.
ATATTGTGGAAATTTTCACAATGATATAGTAAATATTTTGGTTCTTAGGGCAAAATCAAAATTTGACCTAGTGACCTAGTTTTTAACCTCAAATGACCTGCTATTCATATCACCAAGATATTATCAAGATAAACATTCTGAATTTTCACAATGATTGAGTAAATATTTTGGTTCTTAGAGGAAAAACAAAATTTGACCTAGTGACCTAGTTTCTGACCTCACATGACCCACTTTTAAAATGACTCAGAGTTCGTCAAGATAAACATTCTGAACAATTTCACAATGATAGAGTAAATATTTTGGTTCTTACAGGAAAAACAAGATTTGACCTAGTGACCTAGTTTCTGACCTTACATGACCAACTTTTAAAATGACCCAGATTTCGTCAAGATAAACATTCTGAACAATTTTCACAATGTTTAAGTATATATTTCCGTTCTTAAAGCAAAACCAAGATTTGACCCAATGACCTAGTTTTCGACCTTACATGACCCACACTTTGTACATAACCTAGATATCAAGATAAGTATTTAGGATAGTTTTGACAAAGTTTTGGGGCAAAATTGGCATCTCTAGAGCAAAAGGAAGGATCTGTAATATTTGACCTTGTGACATAGTTTTTGACCTTGCATGACCCTCCTTTGATCATGACACAGATATCATAACGATAAACATTTAGAAAATTTTGACAAAGTTTGGACCAAGAATTGGCACTTCCAGAGCAAAAGGAAGGATTTCACAAGATTTGACCTCATGAACTAGTCAATGACCTGGGATGACCCACTTCTTGACATAGCCTAGATATCATCAAGATAAACATTCAGGACAATTTTGACAAAGTTTGTGCCAAAATTGGCACTTATACAGTAAAAAGATGGATTTTACAATATTTGACCTAGTGACCTAGTTTTTGACCTGGCTTGACTTATTTGTTATCATGACCTAGATATTATCAAGACAAATATTCTGAATAATTTTCACAACGATTGAGCAACAAATGTGGCCCCTAGAGCAAAAAGAAGATTTGACCTAGTGACCTATTTTTTACCCCATTATGGCCCCGATTCAAATTCTTTGAAGTATTTTGAAAAAGCATGACCCATAGATCATATGTGTGAAATATGATTGAATTCTGCTCAGTACTTTAGGAGGAGAAGATTTTTTTGTGAAAAGTTGACGAATGGACAGATAGACAGTTAGACAGATAGACAGTTAGACAGACAGACGCCGGACAACAGACCGATCACAATACCTCACCTCGAGCACTTTGTGCTCAGGTGAGCTAAAAACGAAAATCCAGCTGTAGGTGGGCATTATCTTAAGGTCTTGTCACATACAACTCCGCGTCCAAATGAACGCCCACATCGCGTCCAAGAATATACGGTAGAAATGTCCATTTTTGAATGTGCTATGGCCGGGATATGGACGTGGAATCTTGCATGATATAAATGTCATAGCACACTGACAAAAATAAAACAGAACATTAAAGATGTTTCTCTTTGCTAATGCCAGCAATTTTGATAAAGCACTGACACACATTTTAGCATAACATTTTCCAAAATCGTCAGCTTTGTTAAAATATGTCGTAACTACAGTTAGAGTAAGCTGTAGTTACGACATTTCTGACATAGCCGACGAAAACTTGTTGATGTCTGGCACTGATATAGAAAGAAGAGAGTCCATAAGGAATTTCGAGAGAATAAACGAGTCTCAAGCCAAATAAAACAAAAGCGCCATTAACGTAAAAATTGGTCATATTAATTGATGGAGTGCAATTTCCCATTTTCCTGATAATTGACTTTATTGTCAGCACTGTCTGTTTTCTCAGAGAGTGCAAAAACGGTCGATGAAATAGGGTGTGCTATTTTAATCATTTTGCAAATAGCATTTAAAGATGTGTTTTTACCTGACTGTTTCAGCCAATAATTTCAACGATGAATTTGAAATTTTCACTTATTCTATATATACTCAGTTCCAAAAGAAAGTGTGCACTTTTAAATTTTGAATATCTCAAAAAGTATACCGTCTACCGTCAGGAAATTTTATACCACACATTTCAAGGCTATTGACAACCGATATTTTGATTAAGAAATCATATAGCACGCACGAACCTTTGGCTTGATTACGAATTTGCATTTTTAGTGTTTTACGTATGCCTCACGTGCTGGATGAGTTATTGATCAGAAATTACACTTACTGCAAATCTTTTGCAATACGTTAGCATAAAATCAAATTTTCATTACTTTTGTACATGGTGCATTAGCGTGAAACGATTTACAATTAACGTCGGTGAACAAGACCAAACCTGGTGAAAAACAAAAGCCGTCAACAAATTTGAATATGTATGTTATTTATGTTCTAATATCAAGTGCCCATTTGTATGGCATCTTAAGGGCATGCAAATTTGTTGTAAAACCTTGTTGCACCGTTCTACGACAATTTACTAGAACACTAACGTTGACATATACGTAACGTCCACAGAAAAGTTCAAACTTTAGCGTGGAAATGGCTTGGAAGGCCTGGTCAAACCCAACAACGGCATATAAGCAAGTAGCTCTTTCCACTGAAGAAGCTGTAACGAATGCAAATCTCAACACCATCAACATCATAATGATCTGACTGCGTTTATGCAGTATGAGCAATTTTATCAACATCTGTTTTGGTGCAAATTTTCAAGTAACATATCACGTTTATTCTCTAAATTGCCATAAACTTTGTGAAAATTCAGGTAAAAGCAAAACGCGAAAGTGCAAACTTTCTTTTGGAACTGAGTATATAAAATAGCATGGTACGTATTGCGGGAAAAGAAGGAAATTGTGTCGATATTTTCCTCAGCATCTTCTGTGAGACGTCTTAGCTAGGAATGGTTTGGGACTAGGTTAACAAAAAAAAATGGACAATATTACTTGAACGATATTTTTAGTGCAATTCCCCTTCTTTGCTGACCATTGACGTAAATTCCAGTAAAAGATAGTCAATGATGGATTCCTTAAGAAATTAACGAGTCTCGCGCGAAATAAAACAAAAAACGTCATTAACCATCTTCCAAACAGCAAGATTTTAGGACGCTCGAATTTAAAGGTTGCTGTAGACGACAAATTGATTTTTGATGAAGAAAGGATTCGTGTACAATATAGCACAGAAAATATTGAGAAATTACTGATTATCCGCATTTTCTTCTTTTGTCTCAATGTTTTCCAGGGCCTTCAGTTTCAGGACGTCAAAACAGATGCGCGATCTCTAGAGCGAGATTTTTTTAAGATTTCTTATGGTGTTTTGGATAAAGCGTTTTTAAGACCGAGACTTTGACCGAGCTGTTCTGAATGCTCCATATTTATACAAATGACGTCATCATGACGTCATTTGTATACAGTATGGAGCATTCGGAACACCGCGGTTAAAATTATTGAGTGTTCGGAACAACTCGGTCAAATCTCCTTTATATTGTTAGTACAAAGTTGACCGAGGGGTTCCGCACGCAGTATAGGGTAATGGCATCTCCCATTGATCGTCTTAAAAATCTTGCTCTAAAGAACGCTTTATCCTAAAATATCTTATGGAATCTCAAGATATCTCAAGAAATCTCGCTCTAAAGAACGCACCTCAGGTCTTGTTATAGAAAGGGTTCACGTAAAAACGGTCATACTAATTGATGGAGAACAATTTTCCATTTTGCTGATAATTGACTTTATTGTCAGGGCGGTCTGTTTTCACAGAGGGTGCAAAGGCGATCGATGAAATAGGATGTCTCTTGTGTAATAAAATTCTAGAAAAAGATAATATTCCAAGGTGAAATTCTCATAAATGCTTTATTTCAATTTTCCCCATACAATAGCTGGTTTTGACGTCACAGACATAACATATGCTTTGGGAAATTCTGGAGAACAAATTTCTGATGACCTTAACCCTTTCGCAAATGACAAAACATTAATTTGTCCAAATTCAAGGTGTCACTGTTTGGGAATGTGTTTAACCCTTTCCCATACAAGACCTGGTTTTGACGTCCCTAATGGGTAAGACTTGAGAAAAAATTGAGACAAAAGAAGAAACTGCTGATAACCCGCAGTTTATCCTTTTGCCTCAATATTTTCTTAGCTATATCATACACAAATTCTTTCTTGTTCAACATCTTTATGTCGTCTGCAGCAACTTTCAAATTGGAGCACCCTGAAATTTTGTCGTTTGGGAAAAGGTTAAGTCATTTTATTCCAGAAAATCTGGATGATTTGTTATTTGAGTAAGCAATTATAGGTTATATTGTCAATACCATGACTTCATAAATAAAGGCGCGTTATTTATAAGAATGTTCATGATACATCTGTTACCGTGCGAAAAGATAAAGGCAAGAATAATCTATATTTTGTACCATAAATAAGCTGTTGCAACAGTTTTGCATCTATGTTGATAATTGATATTCAGTGAACAAATAATGTTGAATAGTTTTGTTGTAAATAGGAAAGCATTTGATGCAAAGTTGCTTAGGGTTGTTAAGCTACCGTGCATGTAGAGTGGCATTTTTGTTTAACCCATTCCCAAACAAGTCCTGGAGGCTGGTTTTGATATCTATAAAAGTTAGGGCTTGAAAAAACATTTGGACAAAAAAAGAAATATCGATAATCAACGCCAGTCTTACCCCTTTAGACCCAATATTTTCTGGGCTACGTTGTATGCAAATCATATCTCTGTAAGCATCAATTCTATCGTCGGCAATCTTTTAATCGAAACAGTCTAAATGCATGATGTCTTAGAAAATGTTAAAGGTCACTGTCCTTCAAAAAGTGAACGGATTTCTATTCTTTGTTGAATTAGGTAGAGGCTGTATAGTATAATGTTTGTATCGCGTAGAATGTTCTATACAGACACTATCTGACTTAGTGTTTGCGAGCGGTTCATTTGAGACAGGGGGCGTGGCTATGTATTGACGTCACATAAACTTGCCGGCAGTTTCGTTTATGCGAAATATAGCGGCGAAAACATTTAAATATACTGCAATTTCATTGGTCCAAAAAGTAGGTCGAACCCTAATATCTTTTCCTGTTTGGCATGACGCAAAAGGACAACCAGACAGGAATAAAGAATGAGATCTGTAGATAAGGTTACTGTATGAATAATTCACTTTGAAATTAATCCGATTGTATCCCAATAGTAATTGTATCCGAATACTGTGTTACGTGTTCGGAACCTACTGCAAAAGTGATGTAAGTGTGTATAACAATATATGCACATACAATTAACAAACCAGTAGATCAAGGTACATGTATTTCCATGTCGATGGGTTATTGCAAAAACATCGTATCTACAGCTTTAATCGAACTGTAGATATGAGGTTTTGCAATTACAACGACGCAATGTATTACCTTTAGTATGAGTATTTTGTACTGTCATGTACAATTTGTTGTTTATCCCTTTCCTAAGAACTAGTTTGTACACAGGACCAAATTGAAAGGGGGTGGAGATGACAAAATTAAGGCGGGTATGCAGGTTACAACGTAAAAAAAACTTTGATAGAAAAAAGAGAAACTGCCAACGTTTTCTTCTTTTTCTCTCAGTGCTTTTCATAATGGTATTTCTTAGTTATGGACGTCATAATAAGGTATTGTTCAAGAAAGGGAAGGATTAATAACGACTATTTATAGACGAACTAACGTTATTACGCAGGAAATCGATGCTAGCTTGTTTTCTTTGTTCTTGAAACCTAATCATATTCAAGATCTCGTATTCTACATCAAAACAAACACACCCATCTGTGTTCTAGGCAGTGACATTTATCGTCACTTTTCTTCGAAAAACTCGTAACCGCAGCTTGTTTAAAGCTGCAGTTACAAGGTTTTCGATGAAAAGCAGTGTTACATAGTTGTACATTTTATATTCTTTACGTTTGTTTTGTTATTGTTGATGATTTTCATTTTGTTGTTTCTTGTTCTTGAAACCTAATCTTATTCAAGATCTTGTATTCTACATCCAACACACACACACACACACACACACACACACACACACACACACACACACACACACACACACACACACACACACACACACACACACACACACACACACATCTGTGCTTTAAGCAGTGACATTTATCGTCGCTTCTCTTCGAAAAACTCGTAACTGCAGCTTGTTTAAAGCTGCAGTTACGAGGTTTTTGTTGAGAAGTTTCGTTAAACAGTTGTAGATTTTCTATTCTTTACGTTTGTTTTCTTGTCGGTGGTGATGATTATGTTGTTGTTTCTTTGTTCTTGAGGACAAGACATTCTTCGTTCATGTCCATAATTGGCTAAAAAACTAGTGGGAGAACAAAAGTAAAAAAAACAGCACGAGTTATCAGTAGGTTTTTTTGTGGGGGTGTCTTTTTCATTCATGCTATGAAATTATTTTTGACGTCTGCATCACACTCGTCAAAAACCCTATCGTCTGACAGAAGGCTTTGAAAGTAGATTGATAGATCTACATCACAAAACATTTTTTTCTAAACACGATTCCGTGTTACAAACTTCAAACTCAAACACGTAAACAAGAAAAATCAATTTGGGCGTCCGCAACACCTTTGAAATAGGACCAGACCAGAACATCGCTGCTCGTCTAGAAAAGGATCAACTAATCGAAGACATATATACAGAAATACAAAGACTCAAAAACAGTTGAATTCTAATGACATTTCCATGTAAAAGTCTCAACTCAATTACTTAAACAAAACAATAAATAAAAACGTCACTCACTTTTTCTTGGTCACGATTAAGTCCTACACTAACACCATTAGTAATGGCTTTTCCAATATTCTGTGTTGGTTTTATTTCACCAACTCTCTTTATTTCTCCACTTCTCCATAAAGGGATGCCGTTAACATGATTTTTATTCCAATACAACCTCGATTTTCCTGCAAGTTAAGAATCCAATATCATCAACTGCAATACACTGACATCGTTTTACGATCATTAACGATTCAGGCCTACCCTTTATATCAGATAATAGAGACTGATACAAATCAGGCCCGTAGGAATAGGGGGCTGGGGGGGGGGGGGCTTAGCCCCCAAAGTTGGCCAAAAATGCTAGATTTTCTTTATTTTACACTAAAATGTAGGGAAATCGAATTTAGCCCCCAAATATTCAGACACAGGGGCTTCAGCCACCCCAATATGAAATTGCTTCCAACGGGCCTGCAAATTGTATGCTGATGTAGACGGTATAGATCTAGCTCACGTTAACCTTTTTGAAGACAAGATCTGTTTTCACGTCCCTAACCGCAAAGGCTTATGAAAAATTGAGACAAAAAAGAAAACTTCTGAAAATGATCATTTTCTCCCTGTGTGGCAATATTTTCTATTCTTTTTCGCCAATAAATTTTTAGCAATATCAATTCAGTCGTCTGCAGTCGTCTTTCAGATTGGAGCAGTATCATATTTGGTCTTTTTGAAAAGGGTTAAAATTGTTTTCCGAGTCTTAAACCTTTCACAAACAGCTCAAATGTAGGATGCTCCAATATAAAAAATAGTTGTTAGTGCAAAACTATTCTTCAACACTATTCAAAACGTTCTGACACTAAATCAATGAAACGACGTTGCTATTTTTCTTTCTTAAAAAAACACCTATGCTTGTTTTTAAAAGCTGCAATTACATGTCGTCGTTGTAAATGCAAAACCTCGTATCTTGTTTTTGGAAAATTTCAAATGGGAAGGAAAAATGTGTAATAACATTCCTCAAACTGAAATGTTTTACTTGAAATTCGGACATATTGTTCTTTGATAATGTGTCATTATTACTGATTAGCAAATATATCCTAAAACCTACAAGAATTGTCTTAAATGGACACACAAGATTTTGCTTTGAAAATCGCGAGAATCGACATACGAGGTTTTGCATTTACACCGACGATGTATAAGGTTTTGTAAAAAAAAAACGCATATAATTTTATATTTCTTAACTACCATCTCTTGCAACAATTAATTAATTATCATTATGATTATACGTTCTATATTTTCTGGATAGAGCGAAAATGGCAAATGTATGAAAATTAGATAATTTATTACATTTCTTTCTAGAAATATAAATTGCCAACGATAATGCTTGTATCAATTAAGCATGGCTATAATATCTGCGACCATGAATAATTCAACGCTTTCTGATACAGAATTAATTGCATTTTCACAGTCGACTTTCAGAACACATACGACGTTTTTAATATTTTCTCGAAAGAGACAAATATACGAATGCATGAAAACACTTGCATGTAGTTTTTTTTTTTTTTTTTTTTTTTTTTTTCTTTATTTTTTACCGCTCCGGATCAATGTATTTTCTTCTTACATGTGTACAACTGATTTGTTATACTAATAAAGATACCAGTGTCAGGGGCAGACGAACCTTTGAATTTGTGCGTCATATGATTATCCAATGAATATTTCATTCCCGGTGACGAACTGTCAATTTTACACTACATGTAATAGGCATGGTCACATACAATCAAGCGTCTACATCACGTCCAAAAATATCGCTGCTTTTCTTCGAAAACCTCGTATCTGCAGCTTGTTTAAAGCTGCAGATAGGAGATTTTCGCAGAAAAGCGACGATATGCTGTTTGAATGACCATGTCTTGACATACTTCGGCGGTGATGTGGACGCAGGATCGTGCATGTGACCAGGCCCTAAGAAAGCATGTTTGCTAACAATTATAGAGAAGAGCGACAAAACGCCGTTGTTTACATTTCTGTTTAGAAATATGAATTGTCAGCAATAACGCTTGTAACAATGAAGTATGCTGTTACTGAATTATTCAGAACGTTGTGACACTGGATCAATTATATTTTCATGGTCTGCTCTTGTAGTAACTCAATTATCATGTAACGCTGCTTTTCAACGAAAACCTCATAACTGCAGCTTATAACAAGCTGCATTTACAAGGTTTTCGTTGAAAAGCGACGATAAGTTGTTTTAATGTGTTCCCGAGAGAAATATTTGCAAGCGCATGAAAGTTTGTTATGCTGCATGAGAAAGAATTAATGATCCATGATCATCATTACATTACTACATGGCTTAAAACACGGAATGACACGGTTACCAAGTAATTAAAACTCTATTTTCGTACATGGTGATCGATAAACGTCATTTTACAGTTCATGAAAGACAAACAGGCAGCTTACACTATTCTTAAATGGCGCAATCAAACACAACTCCACGTCCACATCACATCCAAAACCCTACGTTTTACGGGTGGCTCTTTTGGGACAAGAGGCAAGTAAACTAACATGTATGACTGGTCGCCTTTTAACGAAAACCTCGTAGGCCTAACTGCAGCTTAAAACAATTGTAATACATGTAGCTGGAATAATGGCCTAAGAGGAAAGAAAAAAAGAACACACATCACAGAACTGTGTCTATAATAAATTGTTTCCATAGCGTCCTTCTGTGTTGAAGGTACTCTGTCAATACCAGAGGCGCGTTCTTTAGAGCGAGATTTTTTTAAGATTTCCTAAGGTAATTTGGATAAAGCGTTTTTAAGACCGATACATTGACCGATCTGTTCCGAATGCTCCATATTTATACAAATGACGTCATCATGACGGCATTTGCATAAAGTGTGGAGTATTCGGAACACCGCGGTTTATGAATAATGGAGTGTTCGGAACAACTCAGTCAATCTCTTTTATATTGTTTCTGCGAAGTTGACCGAGAGGTTCCGCATGAAGTATGGGGAAATGGCGCCTCCCATTGAGCATCTTAAAAATCTTGCTCTAAAGAACGCTTTATCGTAAAATATCCTAAGATATCTCAAGATATCTCAAGAAATCTCGCTCTAAAGAACGCACCTCGGGTGATCGAAAGATTTACAGTTGACACTAGTTTGTGTCGACATCGGATAAGTCGAATTCCTGCTTCAGTCGAAGCGAAAATCTTGTCCTGTCCTCATCGATGGATATCAAATATTTTTCAAACGATATAATTTCGAAATAAATATACCCATTGAAATACTAGCAGGAAAAGGATAGAAATTGTACGTTTTCGACCAGTGTCTGTCCTTGTCGTACTAAATTTCAATTATGAAGGTATTTAATCAGCAACAAAAATAGTTAGGCCTATATATCATTTCAATCGAAACTGAAAGAAATCGAATGAGTCGAACTCGGGATATCTCGGGAAATCTCGAGTAAAATGACGTTCATTACGACTTCGCCGTGATGAGTTTCATCTACAGTTGTATTCTTGCTTCATATAAAAGCCGGTCAACTCGATTCTTGGGGCTAATAGCATGAAACACAGACAAAACAAACCATGTTGACTGCATTTACGAAACATCCTGAGTCAGCAAAATAGCTAACACCCAAACAAACCTTCCGTGTCGTTGTCTAACTCATTCATAACGTTGTGATCGATAAAAGGTATCTACCCTATCGCGTGTAGGCTGGCTCCAAATTGCTTAGAAAATTGATCTGAATCGAATTTCAATAAAAACAAGAGCAGATCGCTTGTTTTGTAGAACAAACAACTAACTTGATAATGTTACCATTTATAATGAATATCGTCGCTTTTCAACGAAAATCTCGTAACTGCAGCTTAAAACAAGCTGCAGTTACGAGGTTTTCGTTGAAATGCAGCGATATAATGAATACACCGCTGAGATTTGAGCTCGGGACCTATTGGCCTTATTGCTAACAATATCTTTAAAGGGATTATACATGGCTATCTCTTAAAATATTTATGATCATATGTTCTTTACGACAAGTAACGCAAGTTGTCGGAAATCAATTATTATATCGTGCTCGGTAAAGATAGCTAGTTACCTAGTTAAAGGTATAAGCATAATCGTGAAATCCGGCACGGTGAATCAACTTATTTGAAGTGTATTTACAAGTGTGTGTAATTTGATGCATGTCCCATGGCTAGAAAGAGGTGTTTTTAATGATGGGTCATATACCTTAATATGACAGGCTTATATCCCTCGATGTCGCCTGCCACAAAAAAAATAACTAAGTAAATATAGAGAACACAATCATCATGGAATATTCTAAATGAATGCTCAAAAGGATGTTTTTTTAACAAAAAAAAAACCTTTTCGTGTCATTACATTTTAATCATTGAAAGCTATCAACCCCATAGCGTGCAACCTGGCCTCATATAGGCAACAAAATTGATCTGAATCGAATTTCAATAAAAACAGAGGACTGATCTAACAAAGTAGGTTCTACCGTACAATACGGTCATTTACCACTGGGTATTGAACCAAAGACCCTTTGACCTTTTCGCGAATACCAGTAGGCCGACCTATGAAACTCTTTAACCCTTTTCCAAACAATATCTGCTTTGACGCCCCTGATAGAAATTGCTTGGGAAAACATTGAGGCAAAAGGAGAAAATGATGATTATCAGCATTTTCTCCTTTTGTCTAAACATTTTCTGTGCTATAATGTATGCAAATCCAATCTACTAGTTGTCTGTCATTTACAAAAGCTTTAACACGGAAACAGTCCCAATTTTTGCCGTTTGGGAAAGGGTTAGATATGCATGATTATTATGCTTAGGAGGACAAATAACTCTTGGCATGTTAGGCCAAGCAACATATATATTTTTAGTGTTCTTTGCTCTTTTGTACATGTCACCGAAAATGAACGTATACTCATTAAATATTTCTGTCTGTCCTGCTCGCGAAAAGTCTGAAAAAAAAGAAAAAAATACTGATGATACTCGACAGGAGGCATTTTTTTCCTTTGTCACAATATTGTCTTTGATGAATTATAGTGAATTGTACAGGGTGTCCCAAAATATATGTCCCCATTTTAAACATCTATAAAATTTACAAATGTTGTCACCGAATAAAATCAGTTACATATGTTTGAAGGGGACATGATAAAGTTTTGTTTGATATAAAGAACACATTTATTTATTTAGAAATTATATTCCACATCACGTTTTATGAAATTTGTCATTTTTTAACTTTTGCGCAAAGTGACGTCAGCGATGTCATATTTTTAATTAGTCCCCTACCGGTGTTCACACCGGAGGGGACTATAGGTTTGCCCTCCGTCTGTCCGTCCATCCGTCCGTCCGTCTGTCCGTCCGTCTGTCCGTCCGTCCGTCCGTCCGTCCGTCTGTCCGTCCGTCCGTCTGTCCGCTCAAATCTTGATCCCGCGATAACTTAATAACTAAGCAAGCGTTTTTGATGAAAGTTGGTATATGACTAGATGGCAATGTGTAGATTATGCACGTCATTTTATTTTTGTTTTTCGACTTAAATTGAGGTTGCTATGGTTACGGAAATAGTGAAAATATGGCAAAAAATATTGGATCCTGCGATAAGTTAATAAGTAAGCAAGCTAATTTGATGAGACTTGGTATATGACTAGATGGCAATGTGTAGATTATGCACATCATTTTATCTTTGTTCTTTGACTAAAATTGTTGTTGCTATGGTAACGGAAATAGTGAAAATATGGCAAAAAATGGATCCTGCAATAACTTAATAACTAAGCAAGCTAACTTGATGAAACCTGTTTTAAAATGTAAAAAAATTATAAGCCATGTTAGTCAGGGTGGTGATGCAGCAGTATTAATCACCTCCAGTTGGGCATAACATTTCATATGTTTGACAATTATTTTGATGACTTGTTCATCTTAATCTATTATTGATTACCATATTGAGTCAATGTGAAGCCGGTAGGGCACTTTATGTGTTGCATACAACACCAGATACTTGTTGGACAAAGTTTCTTTTTCCGTGCTAAGATGATGAAATTGATCGTTTTCATTTTGTCCTCTACAACTATTATGCCTTTAATGGATTCAGTGAAAGTCTTATCATCATTAAATTTTGAAGGGGTAAAATTGATCATAAAAACTAAACTTTTAAATGAGGAAAGTTGTTGTTTCACTTAAAATTCTGATGATGGCAATGAACCTTTTGATAGGGGGCGTTTTTGCAGAGACAAACATATAAGCAATGCATTGACATTTTGTGAAAAAGTATTGAAAGTACTATTCCTATTAATGCACAAGAGACTATTACAAGGCCTTAGGGGTGTCGTAAAAGGGTGTAAGGGTCCTTTCCTTTAAACCCCCAAAAATCAACATCAATGATGCAGTGGAAGTCATTACCGGTAAATGATGAATTAGAAAGAACCAGAGGAATGGCTAGCTATAACTTTGCTTTTCATTTTAGACTAAAATTATGTCATTAATCTAAAACTTACTATCTTTAGAATAGTAAGACCTTCACTATATCACTTAAAGTCAAAGAATGCGAAGAAGCACAAATGATTTAAACAGTACATAATGGGAGAAAGAGGCAACGTATTTTGTTTAAAGATGACGTCGTTGACGTCATTTGACAAATAAGTTTAAAAATGGTTAATTTCAAAAAGCGTGTTTTTGAATATATTAAGGAAATAAATATGGATGTTCTTTATATCAACAAAAACTTTATCATGTCTCCTTCATACCTATGTAATTGATTTTACTAGGGGACAACATTTATCAATTGTATAGATGTCTAAAATGGGGACACATATTTTGGGACACCCTGTATATTTATCAACATATACATGTAGATCTATTTGTTGCTTTCATTACCAATCAAATCAGGGCAGTCTTAAACAATTTTGTAAGGGAAATAGCGATATAAAGTATTAGATTATTAATATTGTATATGAAACAAAATCAAACTAATAAATCACGTAATTTGTGATAAATTTCTCTCTGAAAATCTTCAAAATTACTCTAAACAAAAAATTCCTGTTTCCAAGAAATATGATATTTATCCTTTTAAGTAACATTGCCTTGTAACTAATTCTTAGACAATGGGATTTTCTTTACACGTCAAAAAGGAACGTAACTAATGTAATTTGCGACATATTCCTCCTATAAGATCCTCTTAAAGTCCTACTCTACACAAACTATCCATTGTTTCAAAGAATTGTGATATTTTCTTTTAACCCATTCCCACACAGTGACTCCTTTTGACTCGCCACAAGGTAATGGCTTTGGAAAAGCATAGTGGAAAATGAAGAAATTGCTTGTGACAAGCAATTTCTTCATTTCCCACAATGTTTTCTACGTAAAAAATACAAAACTTCATTTGCTTGAAATTTTGCTGTTTGGTAATGGGTTAACATTTTCCCGAACAATGAAATTTTATGGTAGTCCATGTGTACATCTGCTGCATAACAGCGAAAAATATGTTGATAAAGACAGAATTATGTACTATATTGCACAGGAAATAAGGAGGCAAAAAGCAAAAGGAGAAGATGCTTGTTATCAGCATTTTTTTCTTTTATCTCAATGTTTTCATTGGTTTCTTCAATTAGGGACATCATAACATAAACGTAAGTCACGTAATTTGTCACACAATCCTAATTTAAGGTTCTCTTTTAGTCCTAGTTTGCACGAATTGTCCGTGTTTTCAGGAAATATGATATTAATAGGCTACTTTAACCCTCTCCCGAGCATCGAAGATTTTTTGGGTGTTTCGAATTGAAAGCTCATGTAGACAACAAAGTTTATTATACTGCAAAGAAAATTCTGGCATTTTGATTGGTTAATGCTGATCTGATAAATATTGATATTAACGGCTTCTGCGGTATGATATCAAATTTCCCCTAAGGCGCCTCGCCGGTAACATACACAAAAATTCGAACTGGTAATGGCAGCCATTTTTCCTACGCTTCGTTCATAACGCGACCCGTGTTTACACATTATGCGACAGTAAAAAGCAAATTTTCTCTTTGCGAATTTCCAAAACAAACATATTTAGCCCAAACATGGTGCATTTTGTGTTATTTTTCTTCGATTACTTCACACAATATGTCTATGCTGTACGTGTAATAAAGGGTTAAGGTCGCTGCATACTGAATGAAAGCTGAAGATACGACCAAATCCTTTCCAAAACACATTGTTTTGACGTCCCTAATTCAAAAGGCTTAAATAACAAGAAAACATTGAGACACAAGAATAAAAATTCTGAAAATAAGCCTTCAACATGTGGCTGATCATCACAAAAGATGCTCTCTGCTGGGAGTCGAACCCAGGCCTCTCACTCTTGGAGTGAGTGTTCTTCCTTGAACCTCAAATAGTGGTGATCTCAAAATGCAATTACACACTCACAGTCACATTTAACGCAGAGATACTTAAAGAATTCTCCAGACAAATGCTCGACAAGACTATGCAAGATCCTAAAAGAAGTCCTTTGCCAATCTGGGAATGTGTCATGCAGCCAGTGTACACAAGTAAAATTCGTTCATTCGTTCACTTTCTTCAGAAATCTGTGTCTATTTATTGGAACGAAATATGTCAAATAATAGGACACAAATAAATGTAAATTTAAAGAAAATTAATACCTTTCAATTTTGTTTATTTATCCATTTGTAAAAATACCACGCTCCGGGTCAGTCAAAAACACATTGACCTATTTCGCGAAACTCAGTGACGTGTCGTTGAACTTGACGTCACTTTATGTTTACTTTCCTTTGGGGCGCATTAGGGGAAATTGGTACTTTCGATAAAATAATAGGGAACGATTTCATCCAGTGAATCCTGACGTAAATTCGTACAAACAAATAGGGGGCCTAGTATTTCGTAAGTGTTGTTATAAAATATCGTAACTACGGCTTGATTCAAGTCGTAGTTTCTACATTTTATAACAACACCGACGGTTAATCAAAACATAACGGTAAACCCAGTTCATTGCCTTACATGAACAAAAAGATAAATTTATAATAAGTCGAAAACTTTGTAGTATAATAAATTCGTTATACAGTTTCTTGCCTGGGTATATGACGATTTATTCCCGGCTGGAAAAATGATGTCAACCTTCGCCTTCGGCTCAGGTGACATCATTTTTCAAGCCGGGAATAAATCGTCATATACCCCGGCAAGAAACTGTATAACTAATAATATGTTGATAAAGATATGATCGTTGCCCAATGTAGCACAGAAATTATTGAGACAAAGGGAGGAAATACTGGTTACTAGCATTTTCTGCTATTGTCTTAATATTTTCCTAGACATATTTCAAATGGGACGCCAAAGCCAAGGCTGGTTTGGGAAAGAGTGAAATAACGTTACCTTATATTTTTAGTCTTGGAAATTTTCTCTACGTGTCAAAAAGAAACTAATAGATCTACGTCACGTAATTTGCAATATATTTCTCCCTGTAAATCCACGAGATTTCTTTAGCACGAATTATCCGTGTTTCCAAGCAATATGATTCTTCTTACTTAATCCAATAGATCTGCACTACATCTAAATAGACGTATTTATCCAGGAAAACGCACGTAGCTAGCGAATAATATGATTCTAGCTAAAATAAACCACTTTAACCCTTATCAATACCGTACAATCATGGAATACAGGTGGCAAATTGAAAGCTGTTTCGGATGGTACAAAATTCAACCCCTTTCCAAACTTAAAAAAATTACAAGCTGCTGTTGGTGGTAAAATGGGAGTTGATATACGTGTAGATAGGATTAGTTTACAGTAAATATTTAGGCAAAAGAAGAAATTGCTGGTTAACAGCATAGTTTCTTCTTTTGTCTCAATGTTTGCTAAGTATATTTATCAAGGGCGTCAAAAAAGTGGTCTTGTTTGGCAAAGGGCTAATGGGAACAAAATCTTGACTTTCGTATTCAATTCATCTTTGAAAATGCATATAACTGGCAAAAACGCTTCCTTTTTATTAACTGAATTAGCCCTAATCCAAATGAAACACTCCTGGAACAGTGAAAACGAAAATAAATGTTTCAGATGGCAAATTAGATTTGACACGAAATATTGGTTGTTTTTTTCTCCAAAAACGTGGGAAATGCTGAAATGGTAAACAGCACTGTCGCTTTTCTATTTAGTTTTTAGTGAGCATATCAACATTAGCTATTGTATGGGAATATGTAAACTGTTATAGATTCTTGCGAATTCTTTGGAAATAACCACGTCTTGAATATAAACATGATAACTGAAATCTTAATTTCTCATGCAGCTGTATGACGCCTTGGTTACGAACAAACGATATCTTATTTGTTACAGACTGAACAATCTGTGAAGTCTATATGTTGCAATTTAAACCCTTTCCCGAACAGCGAAAATTTACGGCGGTCCAATTTCAATGGACTTTAGACGACAAAATTATTGATATAACAAAAGTAGAAAATGTGTATCTTAGATCACATAAATATTGAGACAAAAGAAGAAAATTTTGGTTGTCAATTTTTCACTGCTTTTCAACAAAAACTTCGAAACTGCAGTTAAAAACAAGCTACAGCTACGAGGTTTTTGTTGAAAATAGACTACATTGTATTTTCGTCTTTAGTTTCAATATTGTCCATGGTCTTTTCTAATAAGGACAACAAAAACATGTCTTGTTTGGGGGAAGTGTGGGAGGCTAAGATATCTAAAGCTGTGCGCAGATTTTCAACGAAAACCTCGTAACTGCAGCTTGGTTTACGCTGCAGTTACGAGGTTTTCGTTGCAAAGCAGCGTATGGTAATAATGAAAAGACAAATTTGGTGTCAGCTGGTAGCTTATCGACTCGTGAATGACGTTGGTTGCTATATACGTAGAGCCTGTGAAATTCGAGATGGTTCTTTTTGCGGACAAATAAGGAGGAAGTTGGGAGAAAAAATTCACAACAAACATAAATTTTACTTTTGAATTCTCGATCAGGAAGCTTTGAAAATGTTTACAGACAATGAAACAAATCTTGGTAGCCAATTCTATGCTTTAATAAACAAGATGCTTGTATGGAAAAATGATAAACAAACGTTGGCAGGTCTTGGATGTACCAAAAATGGGGTTAAGGACAAGATTATGTTATTGTATTTTATGTATGTAACAGCAGTACAAAAAGGAAAATTCCATTCTAGGTAGTATCTTGGAATATATCGCTTGTATCAACTGTAATTGGAAAATCGCATATCCTTTCGGGGAAAAAATCCTAAGACGAATTTTCCTAATTTAAATTTATTTGTAGGCCTTGAATGTACAAAAAGGGTTTGTAGGGCAAGATCCTTGTATTGCACGTAACAACAATACAATACGAAAATACCAATCTAAAATTAGTAACTTGGAAAATAGTAATCTCTGGAAAAATCTGACCCCAACGGTGTAAAAAGAATTTTCCATTTCCTTCCGAAAATGCAATTATAAAGGTGTATCTTGAAAAACATAATTTTTTTTAAAAAATGTATTCCAAGCGGTGCAAAATTAATGTTCCTTATTTCAAAGTTTTTTGTATGTCATGCATGAACCGAAAATGGATTTTAGGACAATTTCTGTGTATTGTACGTATGTAAAGAGTACAACTTGAAAATACAATTCTTAAGGTAGAACCTTGAAAAATATAAATATTTGGGAAAATGTTTCCCAAACGGTGTTAAACAAATGTTCATTATGTAGGTCTTGAATATATCAAATATCTTCAATGTACCGAAAAAATGTTTTAGGACCCAATCCTTGTATTGTACGTTTGTAACAGCAGTACAACACGAAAACACCATTCTAAAGTTAGAACCTTAAGAAATAGAATTGTTTTGAAAAATGTTGACTAAACGGAGTAAAACGAATTGTTCTTATTTCAAATCTTCTTGTAGATCTTGTAGGTCTTTAATGTACCTAAAAAGGTTTTTAGGATCTTTGTATTGTACGTATATAACAGCAGTAAAATACGAAAAGACCATTTTAAATGTAGTGCCATGAAAAACATTTTTTTTTAAATTGTCCTTGTTTTAAGAGAGTACCATTATGATAGAATGATGCTCTGTTCCCGCGGGGCTATACACAACAAAACATTGAAAAATCTGATACAAACTTTCATTGGCTGACGCTTCAAATTACCGGCTTCAACCAAAAATAGAAGCGACGTAATATTATACGTAATCAAACAAGATAAAACTGAATGATTTTGATTCGATAATTCAAAAATTACCGGCCTCAGCCAAAAATAGAAGCGAGGTAATGTATACGTAATGATTTTGCAAGATAAAACTGAATGATTTTAATTCGAAAATGATGTGCTATAATTAGATTATGACGACCAAATAGGCTGTTGGTGTATAAAAAAACGGCAGAGGTCATATTTGATGGTTTAATCAATAGACCTCGGCTTTGGAGAGTATCATAATGGAATAAAGAGAGAATGTGCTCTGTTCTTAAGAGAGTACCCTTTCTCAAAGGATGGCACTATTCAAAATCTGCTGCAGACAGCAAAGAAGATGTTAATAAAGACTGACTAATGTTTAAAATACAGATAAGAGATTATTGAGACAAAGGGAGCTGATTATCAGAGATATGTTCCGGACAAGTATTTTGTACACGGACGGGCAGACGGATGGCCAGACGGATAGACAGACTGACTGATTCCAGTATATCCCCTATAACATTCGTTTTGCGGGGGTATGATACTTGTTATCACCATTTTCTTCTTTTACCTCAATACTTACCGAGGTCTTTTTATTAGGGGCGTCAAAGACAGATCGTGTTTAAGAAAATGTCAACTGTTCTTTTGGACTCGCTGGACGGAAAGTATTGTTAAAAATTAACGGGTAAAGGGAAATAACTATAGGTCTCCACCTTTACTAGAACAACGAATTACCGTTCTTGGTAGAAGAGAAAATGTAGGAAAACAGCGTAAAGTTTGCTTTTGCCAAAATATCAAAAGAAGTCAGGGTGCAAAGGCTGCACATGATCGAAACGTGAAGATTTTCCCCTTTTACAACAAGATTTTGCGTCTCGGGAAGCAATAGGGAACGATTTTATTTTGTAAACAGTGACGTAAGTTCGGACAAACAAATAGTATTTCGCGGGTGTTTTATTATAATATCTCGTAACTACGGCTTGAATCAAGCCGTAGTTACGAGATGTTATAACAACACCGACGGTTTATCAAAACATAACGGTAAACTCTGTCTATTTTTAGCACAAAATTCATTGCCATTTCATTTTCCCTTTTATTTTCCGCCGCTTGGTTGATGATGCGAATAAAAGCCGCTCAATCAATATGCCGGGCCGCCCTTATACATGTATGTGTAAGTGTATAACGTGCCAGCTAGCTTGTGTGTAGGTGGTGTTTTGTGCTTGAAATGGGGATTTTGTAGCTGTAAAATTTTAGCGGTTTGTTGTTTATATCTTTTACTCGAATCTGCAGTTATACTCTTGAGGGTTAACAAAGTTTAATACATTCTTAAGTACACTCCAATTAAACCCTTGGCTGTGTGTACTCATTTGAATTTTCTCGGTGAAACGATTTCAATGAGTACCAACAGCACAGGGTTTGGTGTACAGTCAATGGGATATTACATTATGAAAAGCCATTACAGCTCTTTTATCTGTAGCTCTTTAAAAATCTAGACAGATTTGTCGTTAGACGCTGGGTTAAGTACTAGAATTTCCTCCCTCTAGGCTTTTATTCGCTTTGAAAAGATGCGTTTATTGATTATTTAGGCAGTGAAATGTGAAAGTTATATGTATATGTACTCGAAACATCTAATTAGTTACCATATCATTAGTATGCAATGATGTATCAGAGGAGATTGCTTTTATTTGTTTTGCAAAACAGAGACCATTTGTTTCAAGCAAGTTTGAAAGCTCCGCTTAACCTTGAAACTATTGTTTTGGGAAGGGTTATAGCTCACGATAAATGACATGGCATAGGATCTTAAAGGGACATTTCATTCCAATTTCAATTTTTTAAAGTATGTCTTGATGCCAAGATTGGTTATTCTAATGAGTATAAATACTAGTAGTTTTTTAAGTTGTTGCCAATAAGCGAGAAACACGCATTTAAAGTTGAGACATAATCGATAAATTGCATATAAATCCGAACTGTTGTCCACAACACTTTGTTCAATTTTAACACAAAAATATAAATTTCTCGTAAACGGCACAATATTTTGGCTTGAAATTTTCAGAATTTCCATAAGGAAATATGCTCTTTCCGATAAAAATAAAAGTGAAATTTATGACAAAAAATTCTGAAATGTCACTTTAAACTTAAGACCGGAATGCTCTTCCATATCATTTATCGTAAGCTTTAGGCCTATAACATGTTATACTATAACCTAAATATGACCAATACATATAGGCCTAAATAACGGATGCATTAAAGGTCAAATCAAATGTGACAAATTTCTCCCAATTAACCCTTTCCAAAATTTAATAACAGATCTGTTTTGCTGAGTCTAAATGCTTCATTTTCGATTCTCTTACGTCGTTTTGTAAATTTACAAATCGTCGGTGTTATTGCAAAACCTCGTAACTCCAGCTTTAATCAAGCTGGGGTTAAGAGATTTTGCAATGACACCGACGAAATGCAACCGATTTGGTTACTTCGTGATTCGATAAGAGTCGTAAACAGACAGAAATGTAGAGTAAAAAGGTTGAATTGCGATAAAATAGTACGACGTGTGAATATAAAGCTTTATAATAATATTGTTATAATTATACAATTTATTTATTCTGATCGTCCCCAGGAAACTGACCTATCTAAGCATATAAGTCATTTATTAAGCAGACTTATAGTCCGGTCACGATATGATGACGCATGTTTACAAAGTTTACCACAATATCTAAACTCCAAACAAAAGTGACAGTAATTTGCGTTGGATGATTTGAGTCTTGCAGGTGTTTCACAACGACGAGATTTGAACAAACGCACATGCTATTCTGTCGCGTTTAGCCTTATTTACATGTTATGCAAAGCAATGGATAACAAAGGATAAAGTTATTCTTAAAATGCTATTTCACATCCAAACATTAGTACAAACGATTCCAATGGGTACCCAAAATATAGGATTTGATAACAATAAAGGAAATATTGCATTTTGAATCTTTACCCCATCTTATATGATTGTAGCTCTGCTATGTAGAAGCTGTTAGAAAACAACATAAATCTTGATCAGACTGTGCGTATGCACAGGCTGATCGAGATCCATGTTGATCTCACATTACTCTCTTAAAACAGAGCACATTATCTCTTCATTCCATTTCGATAGAATGATCATATTTAATGGTTTAATAAATAGACCTCGGCTTTGAAGAATAATCTCACATATGCTTAGGGCCTTTTCAAGATCCGGCTGATTTAAAAGTGTAGGTGCACCGGTACAATGTCGTGTTAGATAACGATTGTAAACAAACAAGAGCCGTCAGAGACGGTTAAGGCATTGTCACAATAAATGTATGCCATGCAGAGCTAAGATTAAGCTAACAAACATTAATCCCCCTTTTTCCATGACATACTTTTTATACGCAAATTTAAAGTAGTTTATTGTCAAGGGTATCTGATTTGCTACTCAAATATGAAATTTCATCAAATTCTGACCATTAGACTATGAGAAATTAGAGAAATAGTGTATTTGACCTTAAGTCCCCTTTTCCCATGACGAGGCCTCAAATCCAAAAACTGGGAAAAGTACATCGGCATTATGTCATAGGGAGTTCACATGGTAAGTTTCATTTGATTTGGCCCAAGGGTTATAGAGAAATCGCTTCGGACGGACGGACGGACGGACGGACGGAATGACGGACGGACGGACGGACGGACGGACAGACGAAGCGGCGACTATATGCTCTCCCTTCGGGGAGCATAAAAATAATGTAGGGTAAAAAGAATGACACTTTGTAACGATGCATCTTTCAATCCTTGTCAGCCTGTACAGTCTGCACAGGCAAAATCAGATTTGATACTTAACATGGTTAGACTTTGTCTATACAATGATACCTATTTTCTCATCTCGCCTTGTGAAAATATCGAGGCAAAAGAAAAATAATGCTCTGATTGATTTGTAAGAATTGAAATATTAGTAATAAAGAAAGCAATGTTGGTTCAAGATTCCCTCTCAGCTTGATACGATGCACATCTAATTTATAAATGAGGCCATATCGTCGGTGTAAATGCAAAACCTCGTATGTCGATTTTTGCGATTTTCAAAGTACAAACTTGTGTGTCCACTTAAAGACCATTCCTGCAGGTTTTGAGATATTTTTACTGATCAGTATTAATGACAAATCATTTGTGAACAATATGTCCAAATTTCGAGTAAAACATTACAGTTTGGGAAAAGTTTTTACACTTTTTCCCATCCCCTTTAAAATTTTCTAAAAAACGAGATACGAGGTTTTGCATTTATAACGACGATATGCTGTGATAAAGATCGTTAAACAAC
The DNA here is from genome assembly GCA_963680895.1 of Fragum sueziense. Taxonomy (NCBI): domain Eukaryota; kingdom Metazoa; phylum Mollusca; class Bivalvia; order Cardiida; family Cardiidae; genus Fragum; species Fragum sueziense. The sequence goes on from OY804592.1 coordinate 21,713,571, forward strand.
AAAAATGCTGTAAAAATGACATTTAATATAACTAGTTTCATTGTCAAGAAGAAGATCTGAAATTGCAATCCGATCACGGTCTGATCCGGAACGACTGTTTCCGGTTGTACTGGTGTGAGAAATACATGTACCAGGAACCAACGGTTAAGTGCTCCAGCCGCCGCGATATGACCAGAGAAGTTGAAAACGGCGTAAACCCCCAATAAAGTCAAAGTTTCTGCACGACCCCCTTTACATGCGATGCGAAAGACACGTAATTTACTGATGGAAAAGTCCTTTTATTTAGATAAGGATCGCCTAAAACAAAAATAATTTAATATGTCGTCTGTGTAGTTGCAAAACACCGTAACTAAACCTTAATCAAGCTGAAGTTATGAGGTTTTGCAATAAAACGCCGATATACTACAAGCTGTTGGAATGGCATTTTGTGTAGTATGTGGGAAATAGCAACAAGATAGGTTCTGAACGTTACATATTTTGTTCAGTCCGATTCGAGTCGACACTGAATGCCACGTGGGAAAGTGGAACAGGATAGGTTCTGAACGTCGTATTTTTGTGCAGTCTAATTTGAGTCTACACTTCCGACGACATTTTGGAATATTTGTTCAAGGTAGGCTGAAAAATTGTTTGTTGTTGTACGATCTGGATCGACATTTTCGAGTTTGATTTTATTTAAATTAACTCTTTCCCAAACAAGACCTTGTTTTGACATCCCGAATAGAACAGGCTTAGGAAAACATTGAAACAAAAGAAGAAACTGCTGATAACCAGCAGTTTCTCCTTTTGTCTCAATATTTTCTATACCATATTTTACACAAAATCTATCTTTGATAAATTCCATTTTGTCATTTGTGGCAGTTTTTTTAAGTGGATCATCCTGAAATTTTGCTGTTTGGGAAAGGATTAATGCTTGATAGAGCCATGTAGCTGCTTTTCATCCAAAACACCGTAACTTCAGGCTGTAGGGCCTAATGATAAGGGACGAAGACCAAAAAAAAAATATGTAGCAAGAATGTCATTGTATCTTACTTGTAGTGAATTGGTTCAAGGAAGATGTGGAAATTGTCTTTGTGCAGTCTTATATAGGTCGACATATTTTTGTTTAATCCATTACCAGACGGATTTTTTTCCAAATTCAAAGATGTCTGCGACGATATTTTAAATGAATGATTTTTTTACATTTTTTTTTTTCTTCTTCTTCTTCTTCTTCTTCTTCTTCTTCTTCTTCTTCTTCTTCTTCTTCTTCTTCTTTTGTGGTAGAAATCATTGTGGCAAATGAAGAAATTGCTTTTCAAAGCCGTTATCCAGAGCTCCAGATAGGATGCGTATTTGCGTAAAATACGCATTGATTTGGTCTGAATACGCATTAACTTTTATAATAATGCGTACAAATACGCATTCAAAATAATGAAAACGCATTTGATAATTGCCAGTTAGCGTATCAAGATCGGAAAATGTCGAGAAAAACATACACTAGGAAATTCAAACAATTAACACAAACTTTTTGTCTATAAAAGATAGGTTACGGCAGTCAGCTATCCGATATCTATTACGACTTTAATCAGCCAATCACATTCTTGAATAATTGGGGTATACCAATTACATCACCACTGTGACCAGCCGAGCGGCAATCGGCTATTCCGTAGATCTACTGAATGATGCCGAGTGTTGCGTTTGTATTTCAATAAATCGGTTATCTCCGTGAAAGCAAATCGTTACCCGATTTAACAGACCATCCGTAAATCGGAAATGACAACTCGAAGGTGTTTGTTTTCTTTTCAAACCGGCAAACGAGTAAATCTACTGCTGAGCAGATTGTAACATTAGGCGAATTTTGCCGATATTCTTTCTGAAGTGGCCCTACAGGCAAAGATAGCACACGATGGTAATCTTGTTCAGAAAAAAACTCGATGGTCGGAAATATACCGCGATTAGATGTCCTCGAACCCGAAAATGGAAGTTGGTCGTTCAGGTCGGGTGTTCCTGTTTATTCTTTCACGAACAAGAAAGTAAATACCCCCTGCCTCAAAAAATCATCTGGAAATACGCATTGGAAAAAATTTTGAGGGGTAAATACCCCTTGCCTCAAAAAATTATCTGGAGCTCTGGTTATCTTGTAGGGAGTCAAAAAGAGTTATTGTGTGGGAAAGCAAGGGCGGACCAAGGAATTTTTTCCGGGGGGGGGGGTGTAGGTCCAAGCCCAAGATTTTTTTCCATTGGGGGGGGGGGGGGGGGGGGGGGGGGGGTTCCAAGCTCAAATTATGGCTTAAAATGTAATAAATGTGTAACGTTACGCTAAATTTATATAGTCAAAATTTAATTTTCGGCCAATACCAGGGGGGGGGGTTCCAGACCACCCCCGGCCCCCCTCTAGATCCGCCCATGGGAAAGGGTTTATGTTGGAAAAGGAAATTATATTGTCATTAGTGTCGTAAAACGAAAAAAGTAAAAATAGGACGTGATATATCATTTCGTATAAGTGTGGGATTTTTTTATCACAAGGAAGATGCTATTTGCTTTTTTGTGTACACATAACATTTGATTTATCATCTTGTTACTAGAAAATGGGACATTGTATCATTTGATATAAAAATGGATCCAGGTCAGCCTGCGCATACGCTGCCAGATGAAGTCGTAAGAGAAGCTCTTTTGTTCATGGTCTCTCATGATCATGATCACGATCTTGATCCATAGCGATGTCAAACATCGCAAGAGCCTTTTTCCAGTTACCGGCAAAAATCAATAGGGAACGACTTTTATCCAGTTAAGCATTGCACAATTTCGGACAAACAGTTGTATTTTCGTTGGTGTTGTTATACATATGTAAGATCTCGTAAATAATTAATAAGAACACTGGCGGTTTTCAAAACAAAACAATAAAGCAAGTCTATTTTTAGCACAATATTCACTGCTATTATTTTTTTTTTTATTTAAACGGGACTACAGTATAAGGTCAGGCTGTGCGCATTTCCATGTTCATCTTGGTTGAATGTATTCATCTGGCCCTATGTTTCTCTGCAAGCGGTTGGAAACTATTCCACGATGATTACTTTTAAGGTATCCGACCCCTCAAAAGCACCAAAGACTCAGATGCGAAATTTGAAAAGTGCCAATAATTCCTAAACTGTGTTACATTTCCATTCCAAATACAAATATAAGCATTTTGAATGGTTTAGATTTTTGAAGTAATACATACTTATGGAAATACTTGACAAAAATGTTCCAAATTACCTCCCTTGCATATGAATAAAGAGTAAAGTAACATTTGTAAATTATTTTCTTCTTGAAGCATAATCTTGAAAATTGGCACGGTGAATCAACTTATTTGAATTGTATTTACAAGTGTGTGTAGTTTGATGCATTTCGAATGGCTAGAAAGAGGTGATTTTTTTAGGGTCCGTAAACCTTAAGTCAAAATTTGAATTGGTAGCCTAACTATCATTGTAAGCTTTTTTAATACTTTTGAATATGGAAAATGAAGCGAAACTGAGCAAATACTGATAGGGTCTAACAATGATATTATTGTTTTCCATGTCATACGCAAATAAACTATAAATAATGTAGAAAATGACAAATTGTGTAGTAGGCTATTTGTAACTAGGCACGTACTTCAAACATTCTCTTGTTTCGCCGAACACACAAAACATTGTTTCAGAAAATATTTAGAGAAAAGGAGAAAATACTGATCACGGTCAGCACTTTCCCCTTTTCTATCAGTGCTTTCAATGGTCGCGCCTTTAAAGTTTGGCATTTTGTAACATTTATTTGTTGTTTCTAAAACGCACAATTTTGGTCGGTATAATATTTTGTCGTTTGATAAATGAAATAAGGGTAAGTTTTATGTTGTGCAGTAATTCATTTATCAGACGACAACACTGCAGACGTTTTGTCAATTATGCTTACCCTTTCAATTTGAGACTGTTCCATATGGCGCGCGAATAGGGTCTAAAGTCAAGATAGCGCTAGACCTATAATTAAAATAGGGGTAGACCGCTAAAATTAGCGGTCTATCCTTATATTTTTAGCGGTCTACAGATAAAAATATCGGTCTACCCATAAAATAAGGGTAGACCGCTATTTCAATTAACGGTCTCGCGATAAATTACCGGTAGACCGATAATTATTTTTGACCCTTCTGTTCGAAATCTTATTAGCCAATCAAATGGCTCGTTACATCCTCAACACACCGGGAATATCAACGACCGTATAGTACAAGCTCTGTGATTGGCTATCGGAAAAAATAGGGGTCTACCGATAAAAATAGCGGTCTACCGGTAATTTTATCGCTAGACCGTTAATTGAAATAGCGGTCTACCCTTATTTTATGGGTAGACCGATATTTCTATCGGTAGACCGTTAAAAATATAAGGGTAGACCGCAATTTTTAGCGGTCTACCCCTTTTTAAGTATAGGTCTAGCGCTATATTGACTTTAGACCCCTTTTGTGCGCCATAGTTCCAGTGCGAAACCTATTGCAGCCGACAAAATGGACGTTGATAAATATTAGATTTGTGTATAATTTAACAGAGAACATATTAAGGGAATGGGGGGATGCTGGATTTCACCGTTTTCTTCTTTTCTCTAAATTTTTCCTAAAACTTACCCTAAGGAAAAAACAGTACTCGGCGTTGTTTGTGAAATGTTAATTCAAGGACGTTACAGACGATACAAATGATATGGAATACAAATCTGCAGGGATATGGGAAAAGGGGGTGTTCATTTGAGCCAGGATCTGGAAAAATGCCCCTTTTAAAAGGCTTTTGAGCCCAACATAAATCCAGATCAGCCTGTGCATACGCACAGTCTGATCAGGATCCATATTGTTCTCCAATTGCTTCTTCATGACCTGTAGTAACTTATAGATAGCAGCATTGGTGCATATTGGACTCCATTTGACAACAGGCTGATCTTGAAACTCAATTTTTAAAAATGCTATAAGGGACGTTTTTCCAGATTCCGGCTCATTTGTTTAGACCAGAACAGACTTATACATACACTCAATCTGGTCAAGATCCACTGGTGGTGAACTCGGCCAAAGTGAGGGACGTTTTTTCGCGAACAATGTATTCCGTCGGTGTTGTTATAAAACATCGTAACTACGGCTTTATCGAAGCCGTAGTTACGAGATTTTATAACAACACCGACAGTTTGTCAATACAAAACGGTAAACCCGGTCTGTTTTTAGAGCAAGTTCATTGTCATTAGAAAAAAAAATCTATAAACTCACACTTAAACGCAAAATATCTATACCTTGTTGTAGCGAAAAACGTCCCTCGCTGTGGCCGAGTTCCCCACCAGTGAGATCTATGTTGGTTTCTTACAGATAGATTCACAAGCGTTTGCATCTGTAAGACGTCATCATCGATCCTTATCAAACTTCACTTTAGCGTTGATTGATATCGATTCATGCTATGAGGACGTTTTTTCCAAATTCTGGTCTCAAAAGAAGAAGGAAGATGTGAAATGGGCGGATAACAAAATAATAAATCAAAATACTGGTTGTACTGAAATTCAGTAATTGGAAACTATTTCATTGTCATGGCAGAGTAACAAAAGCAGACACTGCGACAACCAAATTCAGCATTTGTAATCCCTATATGCCTGAAAAATTTTGTTTTCTTTTTGCGTAAAACCCCAACATATTTTCTATTAACCTTCTACGCTACCTACAAATCTCAAATTCTATTGCAGCAACTTTTATCATGTACGAAAAAAGACATTTTCCATGCCCCACATTGTATCGTACTGGCATCCCTTATAGAAATGTTTGGGATAACATTGAAACAAAACAAGAAAAAGATTATAGTCAGCGGGTTTTCCTATTTGCCTCATCATTTTCTGTCATAAATCGTACACAAATCTTATTAATAAGCCTAACTGGCAGAGAAGATTTTTATCTCGACTGTCCCCTTTTTGTTTAAAAAATCAATTACATTATTTCTTACTATTTCAGAATCATACCGTCTCTAGCACGGACGTGTTATGAGTATGAACAATGAAGAGATAACTCCTTCCGGTGATGATGACGACGATTCGGACAGTACATATTATCCGGATGGTGGGTGGGGTTGGGTGGTTGTTTTCGGATCGTTAATGATCAACATTATCTATGATGGATGCAGCTATTCGTTTGGAATTCTCTTCACAAATCTGCTGGACTATTTTGAAGATACGAAAAGTAACACCGCTTGGATTGGTTCCCTGTTTTTCTCCGTGCCGTTACTTTGTGGACCATTTGTTGAGAGAATTATATCAAGGATAGGACATCGAGCCGGAACTATGCTTGGAGGAGTCATTGCTGCTCTGGGGTTTGGACTCGGGTCCTTAGCGACGTCCACATGGATACTGTGTTTGACTTACGGACTACTTTCAGGAGTAGGAATGTCATTTCCATACTTCACATCCGGGGTGATTGTGGCAGAGTACTTCCGGAAGAGGCGTGGTTTGGCGATAGGAATCGTGGAATGCGGCGCAGGCGCGGGAACAATTTTATTTGCTCCATTTACGGAATTACTTATAGCAACATACGGCTGGAGGGGTGCATTATTAATTCTCAGTGGGGTTGTTTTGAATATCAGTGTATGTGGAACATTATTTAGGCCTCCACGAACAAACAAACCGAAAAGGAGAAAACTTTCGTCAAATGAACAATTAGAAAATCTGCTCAAAGAAAATGGCGAATCTGGCTCGCCAAAAGGTTGTGATAAAGTAGTTGTTAGTAGAAATGCATCATATTCCAATTTGAGTTTCAAAAACGTCGGATCTAATTCCTGCTTGAAAGACAATTATTGTAGCCAATTAAGAAATCGAACATTCCTCGTATTTAGTGTATCAAATTTCGTCATGTATTTTTGGTATGACGTCCCTTATGTGTTCGTGGTGGACAAATCCGTTACGTTAGGGACTGATATAACGTCCGCTACGTTACTGGTAACGTATATAGGGATATTACATACTCTAGGCAATATATTATACGGAGTGCTCAGTGACAGACCGTGTGTAAACAGAACGTTACTTTATGGTTGCTCAATTACCCTTTGTGGAGTCTCAATTTTATTTATGGGTGCTGTAAAACATTTCACATTAATGGCCGTTGCAGTTGGAGCTTTTGGCCTATTTTCGTCCGCGAGTGAGGCGATGTGTGCTCTGATCTTGGTCGATATTATGGGCATTGAGAGTCTAGAGGAAGGATATGGAATCATCATGCTGCTTCAGGGCATTGCAAATCTCATCGGACCGCCGGTGGCAGGTATGAGCCTTAGTCATCGAGACGACAATCATTGCCCAACCGTTACTGTCCAACTATATCCAGTCATATCTTATCGTTAGCCATAAGACTAATGCCTGGCTATTTTGGCCAGGCAATAGGCTTAAAACATAGGCATTAAGCTTAATGCCTAGAGTGATTTAGGCAATAAGCTTACTGCCTAGGCAATAGCTTATTGCCTAGGCATTTTAAGCTTATTGCCTTATTTTACTTATTGCCGCTATATTGTAACATAAATATCAAACGACCAATCAATTGATTCATTACGCCACGTGTCTCCGGCACCCTTAGACAATCATTGTATAATCCATTTGTCTGGTCGAGACAAATGGGAACGGTCAGTTTTGAAGATTTAAACTGGTGCTCTTCAACAAAAAGCTCATGGCGGCAGCTTGTTCTAAGCTGCGGTTATGAGGTTTTTGTTGAAAAGCGACGAAATACTATATTTATAAATCTAAGCCATTAGATTCTCTACTTGTTAATTTTGTATTATTTGAAAAGACCAAGCTTTCCTCCGATGAACCACTTTTATGCTGACTCTGTTGAATGTGTATATTTTTTGTGATCTAAACGGAGGACAACACACATGTATATACATGTATGTAGTTAATTCGACACAAAGGGTAATTGAAACTGTCTTTTCAACTCATCTTTTTTATCTCAGCATTTCAAGTCTTTCATAAATTAATCATCTTTGCTATCCATGTTTGAACTCCGCTACACCCCTTTAAGTCTTGGTTTTCACTATTGGATTGCAAAGATGTGAATCAATTAGGCCCTAATATACGTTTACATTTTTCTTTCTGTTTCAGGATTTTTGTGTGACGTCACTGGAAAATTCGACGCCACATTCTTCACAGCTGGTTCCTGTGTTATTCTTGCTGGTTGCCTGTACACGCTACTTCCGGTTTGTGGAAAGGTCAAGGCCATAGACAGGAAGACGGAAATAGAAATAGAGGCTGCATGAACCGGTCGCTCAAAGAGAGGTTAACCCTTTCCCAAACAAGACCTGGTTTAGACGTCTCTAATAGAAAAGGCTTGAGAAAACATTGAAACAAAAGAAGAAACTGCTGATAATCAGCAGTTTCTCCTTTAGTCTCAATATTTTCTATGCCATATTTAACACAAATTCTATCTTTAATAACATTCATTTTGTCATTTGTGGCATTTTTTGAAGTGGATCACCCTAAAATTTTGCCGTTTGGGAAGGGGTTAAACGAAATGCTAGACCTTTTTCTCCAAAGATTTCGTAACTACAGCTTGTTCAATTGTAGTTCCAGGGCTTTGGAAGTTAAACTGCATCTTTCGTGCTTTAGGATAAATGTACACGTAGGAAATGGGTTTAAGTTATTTTTCACGTTTTCTTGATTCAAACATTTCTTTTCTACATAGTTTTTTTCTCATATTTCAATTGGCAGTAAAAATCATTTTTCAATAAACTGAAACTTTCATCTTCACTTTTCTTGGGCAATATGGCTTTAAACGACACGAAACGTTTATTTTTATTTCCACAATAAATAAAACGTCAGTTTTTTACGCTCGTAACCGCAGCTTAAAACAAACTGCAGTTACGAGGTTTAAGAATAAGGCGACCGTGCTATTTAACCCTTTCCCAAACAAGACCTGGATTTGACGTCCCTAATAGAAAAGGCTTGGGAAAACATTGAAACAAAAGAAGAAACTGCTGATATCCAGCAGTTTCTCCTTTTGTCTCAATATTTTCTGTGTCATATTTTACACAAATCCTATCTTCGATGACATCCATTTTATCTTTTATTGCTGTTTTTGAAGTAGATCACTCTAAAATTTTGCCGTTTGGGAAAGGGTTAAAAGATATAATATAGATTATGTATATCGATAATAATAAAAAATGCTTTTGACCTAATACTAAATACAGCCTCCGTTCAAAGTCTTATTTAGACAGTTGATGTCTCATTTTGACCCGCTTACATTTTAATTGCAGCCTATAGAGGGAAAATATGGGAATGTTAAAGAACGAATGCTGATAATCAGCAACTTTTCCTTTTGCCTCTATACTTTCTCGGCTATATTTATACACAAATCATATCCAAAATATCGCACACTCTGTCGTCTGCAGCACCTTTCATATTGAAACACCTTAGGTAATGTTTCGTCGTTTGGAAAAGGGTAAAACGACGAGATACGTCAATTTCCATTCACAGAATGGGCATCTTCGCTAGCCAAGGTTGAATCCACCTACGTTTGTATTCAACCTTGGCGGATTTAGTCCGATTTTCTTGAAATCGCGAAACGCCGCCTAGCGGTTGTCCAATCAAACGTCGCATTATTGATGACGTCATTGACGCGCGTTCTCTTAAAATTGCGTTCTACATCCTACGGACTAGGTAAAACTTAGCTGTTTGTGTGGTCGAGTTGTCGCAAGTATAATAGTTCGTTGAATGAAATTAGAATATTGATGTCTATTGCAGTGAAATTCTTAGGAAAAATCGCCCCTCTTCGCGTTTTGGGGTTGAAAATGCAATGCCTTTTCCCGCCAGTTGCCATGACTTGTTAGCCCACAACATATAGATTAGGTCTCGCTGGAACCAATGAAAATGCTTTCCACGACACCAAGAAAATCGGACTAAATACGTCAAGGGTGAATACAGAAACGACGTTACGTCGTAGATGTCACCCTAGGTTTGCGAAGATGCAGAATGTTTGAAAGTCGGTATCATATCGCTTCTTTTCATCGAAAACCTCGTAAATGCAGCTTGAACAAGCTGCATTTACGAGGTATCCTATGATATGAAAAGCGACGATATTGTTTTAATATCACTTGAATTTTATGGTGCCATTTAATATCGTTTTAGGTATAGTTAATGTATATCGAAACTAATTAAAATGTTTTGTCTAAATACATGTACCATGTAC